>JACJUM010003237.1:12413228-12677882 GCA_020976665.1 Heortia vitessoides
CTCTTCATATTTAGTACAAATATACGCCTGTGAAGTTATTACGGTGCAATTATGACGATGTACTTCTCGAGCCTTTTTAAACCCTAGTGAAGGACTGGTTAGTTTTGGTACTAAAAAATTTAATGAGAACAGACCGTTAGGTAATATTATTATAAAAAGCGAACTTTTTGAAAACAAATGATTGTTTGTTTGTTACGGTTTAATTAAAAAAAAATAATAGACCGTTTTCTTTCCGAGCCTATGTTAAATTTCAGAAAAAAAAGAGACTGCTGTCTAATAAACAACTAGGTATAGATACCTATATGAACAGGATTGGTATTTTTGTTACAAATAAACTAAGAGATTACTGAACTAATTTCTAAATCTCCATCGTGTAATAGAAAAATACATTATCAGCAGGTGACGTATTGTATCCCCATATTGTCACGGGAGGATTACGCAAGTAAGACCGCGGAGCGCTGCAAGTATATCTCATGTTAAAGGGAGTAAATAACTTTTCATGCAATCACATTTAAAATAACAGGACCTAAACAAAGCTCCTTAAGATTATGTTGACCCTCAATTTAATATTGTTACCGCGCTACAATAGTCGGATAAAATTTTCTACGCATTTTATTATTCGCCTTGCTGGTTGGTGGCGACGTGCCCTAATCTTAGATGACTGCTATACAAACTTGAGTAGATATTACGCAAATATCATGTATTAATGATCAGCACCTGTCCGCCATATATTAACACAGTTGGAAGTTAATTAATCTGGACTAAACACCAAGCGCATAATATAATTAGTATTTAGAGAAGTAATTAAGCATATTTTAGTAAAATCACTCATTAAATACCTACACGTGATTTTTTGTGCATTGTTTAGAATCATTATATTTCCTTTCTTGTTCGCCCGAGAACGAAAGTAGCATGTTTTATTCTTTGACAACCCGAACTAATAAAACATTGAAAATTATTTCCTTTTTTAATTATCAATTAAATAAATTTTACCGTTAGAGTAGAATAGTACCTTTAAGTATCGAAAGTGGCGACTAAGGTGTCAAAACTGATAGATAGCGTATATCTATCCGAAACGGTCAAACTCAACAGACGGGGATTGGCAGCAGCCACAGCAAATTAAATTTTTTATTACTTTGTGTAATACAGTTCATCTGTGCTAAATAAACTTAAAATGAAGCAAAAACAAACAATATGTTAAAGCGATGTTATGTGTATATACAACGCAACAGATCAAATCACACGAATCTGTCAACATTTCATTTTAATACTGAATTTTTTGCACATTTGTGCAGATTGATCTGTTGTATGTAATGTACCTAGGTGCTACAGGCGAGGTTCACAGATCGCGAACCTTATAATCCTTACGTAGGTTGTGACTTTATTTCAATATTTAAAGGAAAATGTCATATAGCCAACATAGAACTTTATAAGGTTACATGTAAGACACAAGGTACATTACACATGTTGTGTACTTACATAGGGTAAGTGATTAAGCACTTTACATATGTATCTATACCTTAATTCTTCCTTATTTACCGGCTCGACACCTAATTCAATGACCTCTCGTCAAAGCCCCGATTGGGTTATATTGACCCTGGCCGGCATGCCTCGTCGGTACTAACCATGTCCGCGTGCTTCTATTCCAATAATGCCGTGTCATGGACTCGTCGACGTTGTGACTGCCCATTGTTCCCGGCGGTAGCCTCGCTGGTTCCTGTCATTGTGCCCTAATTCGCCGTGAAGTCCAACACGATTTTCAACGATATAAAACTGTTTATGCAATCTGTCTCCCCTCTATTACATGTTTGCACTCACAGACGTTAGTGTCTCTTGCGATAATCAGTCAATCAACACGGTGATGAGATGACTCCTCGTTTTAGAGTCAACTTCTTTCTTTTTCTTTGTGTGATTCTGTTGACGTCCAAAGTTAGTGCATCAGTGCTGAAAGAAGCTTTGGAAGATCATTTAAAAGACGTTGCGCATAAAGAAGGTGCTGAGTCCGTTAAACATGACAAGCATAAAGGTGAAAAAATTCATGACATCGAAAGCGAAGTGCGTGATAGTCATAAAAATCAATACGCAAAGGCTTCAGACGAAGGTAAATATTTGAAAAAAGATCACGACTCCAAATCTGCGTCCGATAGCGACGCCTACGAAGGATATAATGCTAAGCAGGATAAAGCTGAAGACAGTCAAGCGAACGGTTTTAAAAGAGGCCATAAGAAAGGTCATCATAAACAAGGATTCCAAAATTCATATCACAAAGATGAATCCTCGAACAAGAGCACATTCTTCGACGATTTCAATGATGAAGGCGACCAAGCGGCGTACAACAGTCGTTTGAATAGCTACGACAACCAAGGCGGCAGGAGTTACCAGGGATCGCACAAAAACGGACAGGAGCGGGTCCGTGACAATTATTCTGGTGGTGGATATAATAGGCACGGCGATCATGGTCTTAAGCATGCTGGCCATCGAGACTACGGAAAGAAATACTACTCGGACGACAATCAGGACTACAATAAGTATAGGAATGATCATGATGCCTACAACAGGGATCGTTACTATGATAGAAAAGAGCACCGACAACCGCCTGTCTACCATGATCCAGGGTGGGATAGAAAAGGTTGGGACGATAGAAACGGTTGGGACGATAGAAGAGGATGGGACGACCGGCGAGGCTGGGACGATAGACGCGGATGGGAAGCTCCCGGTTGGCAAAGAGAGCCAGGGTGGGAGAGAGATTATGGTGGTCCAGGCTATTATGATGATCATGGTATACGACACGAAGGTGGTTATGGATACGGTCCTCAACATGGCTACGGGTATGGTTACGATGAATCTAGGGCAAATCCGGTTGCTGAAATACCTAAAAATGTACCTATAGTTGCACAAAGAAAACAAACAATCACTATTTATGAAGACCCTCGTTATGATGGCAAGGATAAAGGACAACTAAGGCGTGAAGAAGGAGATTACCTCCAGCTGGAATTTAAGCCTAGCAGTCAACGTTATGCAAGCTACGATGATACTTATTATAGTGCGCCGGCAGCCAGAGGAAAGGAAGTAGAAACGAGTAAAATTAACCGGCTTGTTTACAATTATAGGCGGCAATGATTTAAAATTACTATTGGAACCCAATTTTTCCTGTTTTAAAAATATGTGCAATGCTTTCTAGAGATACTCATTACTTCCAATTATTAGTATAAGTTAGTATAAAGTTCGCATTGTCACCTGAACAATGACTGGGATTGTTTGGTGAAGGGATCTTAAAATATAAGGCATTATGAATGCATTTTTTGTATAAGTTAATTTGAGATAATAGGTTCAAGAATGTAAATAAATTAAAGTATGTATTCCTATATGATATTTTTTATTCAATATATTTCAAATGAAGCGTTCCAGTGACAGAATTCAGATATTCGCGTTATGTGTGATATTGGGATATGAAGATATTGCATATTTGCCGATGTTCAGTGAGTCGTGCAAGTCAAATACAGGTGCTTTGAAGGGAAGATTCTAGGGGGCAGTTGAGGGCCGGGCGGACGGTCAGTCGGGCGGGATATTTCAATATGGGGCCTTTGGACCGTGACGGGGCGGCGATGTGCGTTCGGAACCGTGTAAATCGTGTCATTGGTCCGTGTGAGTATGGGGTATCTAGTGTAGAATAATTTCTCACATTCACATTTTTATTAGATACAAACTTTTGGCCCGCGACTTTTCCTACATGGCCTATATCGTATACCTGTGGAACTCCTAGAAGAAATATATGTCATTCTCTGACAGTTAAACTTGCCAAAAAGGTTTCAGAGAGAGATTCCATAGAGAAAAATAAAAAGCAAAATGTGCAAAATATTCATTGAGATCTGTTGAGCCGTTCCGGCATGAAAGAGTGACAAACTCACAAAAAATATGTTTTTTTCACTTTAAAAAAATTCACAACCATACTTACAAAATTTCGCAGTTATCTTTAGTAAAGAAGTCAGAAATGTATAACTTTTGACGGGTCCGATGGCGCAGATGGTAGTAAGGTAAAAGGTAAGGTAAATTCAAAAATCTCATACATTTACCTGAAACCGAGGTAAGTCGCTTAAAATACGTTTTACGGACATCAGACTATAGAGAAATTACAAATACAATACTTAAATACATATTTTTAAAATATCATCATATAAATATTTGTCCTAAGTTTGAACGTGGGGATCGAACCCACGACCGTTCGCACATAAGATAGATCACTACTATCTGCGCTATCGGGCCCGTCAAAATTAATTCAATGTCCTATCTCGTGCGCTAAGGATCGTGAGTTCGATTTCTACCTAGAGCAAATATTTATATGATGATATTTGTGTTTGTTCTGTGCCTGGGTGTTAATTATATATATATATATATATATATATATAATTATATATTTAAGTAGCATATGTATAATATATGTATTTAAGTACATATGAGATGTTGTGAAAAAAACAAATTAGGTAACTCTTTTTGAATGACTCATTCAGCAGAAATTCGGTATCTCTTAAGTTGACTTTCTTCATCGAAATATTCAATGTACATAGGTCAAAGGTCAGATAATATTTTCATCAGTTTTATTAGAGATCGGTCGGATACATACTCGTACTTCGTAAAATAAACAGCCAATGACAAAACGAGTTAAAAATGTCACGCTGCCTAACCGTCCCCTTCAGATGACATCACAATTGGTTCACAGCGGCGTGAATTCCGATGATATTCGCAAAACACTCGGGTGTCTTTGACGATAATTCCAACCAAGTTTCCGAATTAACTCGCTTTATTACCCTTTCCGCTTTAATTAAAAGACATCGTTGTTAAGGCACTACCCACTCGCAGATATTTTTCAGTGCTTTTATTTGTAATTTAAATTTTGCAACCCTTCGTTGCGGTTCCGCTTTGGGGGATAAACTAATTTAAACGCTAAGCTCCCGGCAAAGTCTCCTTTTATAATATGTATGGTCTGGGCGACATTTTAAAATTGGATTAGCTTAGCATCCATTCTCATGAACCCATTGTTTTAAAATTTTTATTAGACGTAAATGCTCTCTGTAAGCCGTTAAAAATATTTGAATATTTCGAAATCTAATTGTATTCCATAGAGACCTATTCAGGTTTACTTCTAAAGTTTTCGAATAAATAATTAATTATGGATATACAAATGTTAGGCATTCTGATGAAATTGCGTAAGTATATGTATTTATAATTAAATTTGATATTTTAAAAATTTTACGCATTCACATAATAAATATATTTATTTTTTTAATTTATTTATTTAACTTTATTGCACAAAATGTTACAAAATGTACAAATGGCAGACGTGCAGGCAATATATATACAAAATAAATAAACGTGGCATACATATTTGTGTAAATAAACGCAATATGATATAAATATGTATATATATATATATATATATATTTATATCATAGACGCGGTTAACTTAACTTTTCACATTATATAATCGTTGTTTCGGTTAACCTATGGCAATTGTTCTCTTGATTAAAACTAAAATAAATAAAGGTATTTCAAAGCCGTAAAAATTGAACTTATTCTATATTAGAAAAAAAATACGAACACTTTGAAATAAATAAACATGAGTCATGGCTCAGACAGAATTTTAAGAGATATGAATATTACCAGCCAATCTGCAATTTTAAAAATATCAGTCCCACTTGCATTACTTTGTGCGGAGTCAATAGTCGCCCGTGTGAAAGGACATTGAATTAATTTATGGGTTAGTTTACATAAACCTTTGTGATAAATCCATCTGTAGTTAAAGGTGTGAGCCTCTCATTTTAATTAACAATTAGGCTGTGCTATTGAGACTGTATTTTTGAAGCGACATTTAAATATCTACTCTATCTACTCTACTTACGAAATAATGAAATACCTTAATAGCAAAACTTTTTCGGACTAACAATCTTCTTTCCTAGACTAATCACCGTGCCTATTTTACTGTAGTTCTAACGACTTCACTAAGGGCACTAAAGCCATTTCAAAATGGCACCCGAAAAACACGGCAATAATCGTTAGTAGCGATTGGAAAACAAAACTGTGATTATATGGTATTATCTCTTGTTCTCACGTCCTTTTCTAACACTCAGTGCAAAATGTATCTCTCGCATTCTTAACGAGAGGGGATGGAAGAGATAGAGTGACATTACTTTAACGAACTTTCGATGGTCCATTCAGGATGGGGTTCGGGAGATCTCTCCGTTTGGATTTGGTTTTGATTTAAAAGGATTTGCTCGGTGTTGGCTATAAATTATGTTTATAATTAAATGGAAATAGAGGCAGCCCTATCTGTTACTATTAGCTTTCATTTTTATTATGAACAGACAAAAATATGTTATAGGTATTCTAGCTAACCCGACAGACTTGTCCTGTCGTACCTTTGCTATATTTATCATGAAAATATATTGCGACTATATATTGATATCTAAAATATCCTATGGATCGAACTGTACACAGTAAGCAAAAATTAAAAAAAAAGTAACGTATTGGATTCTACCTTATTTATTTTTTATTGTCTAAAGATTAAATTAGATTGTCTGATTGAAAGGACTGAGAACAAATTTAAATTAATCTTTTGAGTTTAGATGCCGACATAAATATCAAGCTAAAAATATCTTCCAATAAAATCTTAATAGCTCACCCTGAAGCTGTTATATCATGAAGTAAAGTTATTTTCTAAGCAGTATCGCCGTCGGGACAATGAAGTCGTCGGCGCTTATCTCTTATTGTCTCAACTTGGCCGCCAGTTGGCGATCCCGACTCAGTTATATGAACAAGTTGGTCGGCTCTTCGGTGAGTACGTTTGCACAGTGCGACTCCATCGGCACGATAGTCTTTGTGTTTTTGTGTATTGCGATACGATACATCGACTTATGTATTTTTCTTTGTGATGATTCTACTATTATTCTTTTGAATACATTTTCGTAGATTTTAAATAATGTGCAAATGCTAAGTTTTATGTTAAGGCTATTTTATGTTATATATTTTGCCCATAATTGCCGCGTTAGGCAGGCGTGGTGGCAATTGCGAGCACAACTTAGTGGCGAGGATGCTGCTGCCCATCCCTACCCTACAGGGTAGGGATGGGCAGCAGCATTTTAGTTGTGCTGTTTCGGATGGATATACCCGTCATTTGTCGGTTCCGGCACCATTCCACTCTGCCGGTACTCCACGGCTAGATAGTAAATAATCGGTTGTTATTTACTTGTTATTTTACCTATACCATTATTACAATGATCGGTTGATGCAGTTTGTATTTACGAGTACAGTATTATCTAAGTTTTACCGCTGCTAGAACCGTGAAGATTAGGTTAAAAAACGTATTTCTTCTTGTCTTAAGTTATTCCAAGCTGTAACTTAAGTATATTGCATGGGTGAATTTTGTCTATTTATACGACTACTAGCTATGCAATAATTAATCTTATGAAATATTCAGCTACTGTCGGGCAACGACGGAAAACCACAACTGCTACGAACACTACGAACAATATTATAACATGTTTTATTTAGAATTATCTTAAGTGGCCATTCTTGTTTAATACAAACACTTAATTACGGTGAATGAATAAGTACGTTATGTACGAAAAATATAATAAGTGTAAAAGTATAATAAACCGAGTTTCAAAGTCGTTAATCAGCAATTTTATTATAAATATTACTTGTTAGAAAATATTTTAAGTTAAAATACATAGATACATGCTCCCAGCTATTTATGATATAAAAATAATAATAAACTTTACAAAATTAAAGCGGATACCTTTTTATTAAGACTGACTGACTGACTCAGATCTACAACTCATCAGCACTCAAAATGGCCAAGGCACTTTTTGTCTAGCGATAAGAAACCAGAACTCTTTACAAGCATACTCATGCAGTATAAAGTAGTTTGATCGACGTACAATATAACTTGGTCGTAGCAGTGTAAGTGTAAGTGGGTATAAAGGGGTATCCGTTGAGTCGTGACGAATGCGCCGCTGCCAACTAATTGCTATGGAATAAACCGCTCCCCAGGGACCCCTCCCTGATTTTGTTTTAATCGAAATTTTCCGCACAGACCGTTTACTAATATGCGATATCAACGTCAAATTATGGCCGGTTATATTTTTTGCCAACTACATTAAGGACTCAAATAAAATGGTTAAGCAATCACAATTAGAATTAACAATTGCTTAAACGAATATGTTTTACCAAACGATTTTATTTGAAAATAAATTGACGATTATTGATCTATAGGTAATATTAAATCTAAAGTAACTACAAAGGAGTGAAAAGACACGGCTTCCCTTTCAGAAACTCTTTTACTTTTTATGGAGTACCTAACAAAGGGCGTTTAGTGAGTTAATTTCTAAATTTGTGAAGAAAGAAAAGATAAAGCGCTATTATATTTTATTCAACGAAAATTATTATGAAAAATCAACAATATGATGGGTATATACACTCATTTGCAAAAAAAAAACGGGCACCTAAGCAATGAACCATTTCAAATGTTACTATTGGTTTGTTTGATAATTGTAGGTAGTTTTACTTTCACATTTTTGTAAATAAATAAGCAAGTAATCGTTTTCGTCAGTATTATCATAATTTTTTTGTAAAATTTATGGGTTTTATCGCTACTAGTAGTGTATGCTCGCTAGTAGTGCATGCTCGTGAAGTAAAAGTTAACAAGGATTTTTGTTTGATTTTTCTTTAATAAAGTAAAAGTAGATAAATGTTTAGTATCGAGTGTGACCCCCTCTAGCTGAAATCACAGCTTGAATTCATCTGGGTATGCTAGCGAGGATATCCCGGATACTTGCTTGCGGAATACGTTCCCACTCCACGATAATCACATTCTTCAGCTCTCTGATGGTCTGCGGAGCCGGTTGTACTGATCTCACGCGTCGTTTCAGAACGTCCCAGACATGTTCTATAGGATTAAAGTCGGGACTTCGAGCTGGCCAGTCCAAACGATGAATGCCGACCTCTTGCACATACGCTTCCACATCGCCAGACCGGTGGGCGTGAGCGTTTTCGTCCATAAAAATTGAGTCTTCTAAAGCAGCCAATGCGTGTTGTGCACGAGGAATTAGAACTTCCGTTATGTATCGATATCCAGTCATTGAGCCCTTTTTATTGAAGGCTAACTCTGTACGATCCATTGAATTTATTCCTGCCCAATACATAATAGAGCCTCCACCATAAGAAGTGATTTCTTCAAAACAAGCCTCTGTAAAGCGTTCTCTTCGTCTTCGTAGCACTCGCCGACGTCGATCTTCACCAAACAGAGGTATCCTGGCTTCATCGGAGAACAATACCCTATTCCAGTCTTCTTGAGTCCATGGCTCACAATTTCGAGCAAAACTAAGCCTGGCAACTCTGTGCTCACAGAGTAACTTAGGGCCGCAGACCGGGCAATGACTGCGTATATTGGCCGCGAGAAGACCGTCCATAAACTAATATGCACATTTCTTTCTTTTTCGAGGTTATCCTTAAGGTCCACATACGAAGACTTGCGATTTCTCAATGAGCGACTCACAAGCAAACGATCATCCCGTGGTTGGGTACATGGTTTTCATCCAGAACTAGGCCATCTCTCGACGGAACCGGTGTCTTGATATCGCTGCCAGGTCCTTTGAACCGTCGAGCGACTCACACTTAGCCTCTGAGCCACGAGGCTGTAGCCCTCTTCGAGCAGCGCAATAATTTTGGTAGCTTTTACCACTTTCTCTAATATTATTGAGACAGCTAAACAGCAATAAATAATAAATTGACAATTAAGAAAAAGAAATGAATTCATAAAAATTGACTAAAAGTTATGAAAACCGATATTATCTTTTGGAACTTCGCACCAAAAATGTAGGATAAAAAGTAGTTTTCTGTAAAAACAAAAAATTGAATTTAGAACGTACTGTTTAATCACCACGGAATTTTTTAAACCGGCCAGTAACATGTACAAATGATTGAAATCATCTTGGTACCGTATTTTTTTAAAGAAGAATCAGAACCGCCCGTTTTTTTGCAAATGAGTGTCTTTAAAAAGAGCGAAATTTTCAATACATATATAACTTCAATTTGTATGTAACATCTTCAACAAAACATCTATTAAATCTTAAACAATAACATAGTTATTTTTTCATAAAAAAATACATGAATATTTTATTTATTGGAAACTCTGAAGCTAGATAATACAATCTTGTAACTAGGCAATGCAAAAATACTAACAATAACATAAAACAATAAGGTCGACTGGAAAAATTATAAATGAAATATTAGTCCGACCCTCATAGAAACTAATTGGCAATGCAAATCGATTATTCCACACCTCAGTGGGGCACTCCCCTACTAATCAAGAGCGACAGTAGCTGCTCATAACTTATTACGGGTTCCACGTTACGACTTGTTTGCGAACAGCATTGCATTGTACACAGCCCAAAGGTGAATTACTGCTGTATAGTTTTGCTTATTAAAGGTCCAATATGGCGGACGTTGATAAGATTCTGGTTTGTCTTGGCGCGCCTCCGTGCCTTCAGGCGGCTTGCGGGCATTTGGCGTTGAGTTCCTTGCGACGTGTAAGATGTGGCTCAGATGCTCTACTACGTTGTATGTTGTTTTAAAGTCAAAATATTTTGCTTATAAAAATCTGTATATGTAAGTCAAATATGCGAATATAGACGCTACGTATTCCTTTTAAATTTAGTTCGTATGCATAAAAATCAAAAAAAATAATGCAGAATATCAAAATAATGCAGCTATTGGTGTCTTATTTCGAAATACTTAAATTTAAAATATGTTTCGAAGCTTTTCTCTGTCCATATGAGATGATAACTACTTAACCTTGACCCTTAAGTATTATTTGTATATATAAAAGGAGAAACTGATTGACTGACATATCGACACCGGGTTATAAGGGTTGGAAACTTGAAATTTGGCAAGGATTAATTTCATGATGTAGGGGAGCACCATGAAAGATTTTTTTTAAATTAATTCTCTAAGGAGGTAAAACGGAGGTGCAAAGTTAGTATGAAACCATGGTTATTTTGAAGTTATTCAAATGAAATTCAGTATACAGGTTTTTCATTAAAATTCATAAAACATATCTAATCTTTGTTTGCGAAAACTATCCCCCAAAGATGTAAAAGTATGTAAAAAGTATGTTATCTATGTAAAAGTTAGTTTGACAGTTCGCTACGAAGTTTAACGCGGGTGAAACCGCAAGGCACAGCTAGTCTATGATATTATGACCAAATATCTCAACACTGTTTGAAACCGATGCATATCTGACAAATAAATAAGTGCAGTCCCTCGGAAAGTGAAAGATGCAGGTTCGAGTCCCACCTGACACCTGGGGCAACTAATTTTTTTTTCTAGTAAATATTATCTGAAATATAAATTTTACTAATTTTCAATGCAAAAACTAATAAAATCATTTAAACGATGTAATTTCAATTGGTAGCCATGTAAATTATAAGTAGAGCAGCATGCAAGTCGATCATAGTGAAATTTGCTTGTAGCGTGTAAGGCATAACTGTGAGGTTGACACAATCGCCCGCCCGACGCGGCTGCGGCTAGTGCACGTTTTGGCAAACAGTGTTATATACCCGATGTGGAATATTGATTTACCCCATATACTGAATATTGATTTACCCCGAGGCAAGTTTACTGGTTCGTCAAATTCAAAACTTACTAGTTAGTGTTCCGAAACTGGTCATTGCAAAGTCCCTGGCACACCAATATCGGTAAATGTTTGCAAAAATTATACTTTGCGAAGTGAGTATAGGAAAATACGTCTCAAAGTGTATGTTACAAACTTATAAATGACTAGTTGTGCACCGCAGTGTTACTTGCGGTAATTGGTTAAAATTGACTAAGATATTTAAATTAGGTACAAATGAAAGAAATCGCCGGCGAGAGTCTTTGAACATCCACGATTATTTATACAATAACTTTAAATTAAGACAACACAGTTAAACATTTATGTTATTTAATATTCAATAAATTTTTGTAGCATGTCTTAAAACACTTAAAATATTTTTTTTATTGATGAATTTCACTAATCAAAACGCGTACAGATAAACACACCAAATAGCACACTTGACAAATTGTGTATCTTATAAAAGCATCGCACGTCTCCAAAGAAAATGCTAATGACTTGTTTAAAACAACAAGAAGCGACATAAACAGGGAGGGATTTACGACACCCGAGCGGGTAGGCTTAGCCCGGCGTGTTATCTCAACAAAGTTCGGAATTTGCAAGCGCTTCAGGCGCGCGAAATATGAGCCCTTGAGCCTGCACTGTCCCGGTTGACAATAAGATACTGACGTGATTATAGCATTACATGCTCTACTGAAGGTTTGGAGTGTATGGAATTTTCACGTAATTCAATATAAAGCATAGCGTTGATTATTGTGGAAATATTTAACCTAACACTGGATGTGATGGCTTCACAGAATTTGTGTTATTTCATTAATTATTGTCTGTAAAACCGTGGGGCATGGTTTTGAGACTCGTTGGGCAAGGGCAGCATCTTAGGCACTTGCTTTTGATCAATTATGAGGTTGTCATCTGATCGCCGGTCGGTTTAGAGACTTGATATTCACATTGATATGTAATATTAATTATTAATAATGAACAATATATTTATCAGGTGTAAATTTATACTTGAAGCTTATACATTATACATTTTGATAAAACTTTATCTATTATATATTACGAGTTAGCTTATCTTTGTAAATATAGTTCAAATTGGTATAATAAAAAAATAACAATATAAATTTTACCAAAGGCGATGGAAATGTTTTAAACATATTTGCAAGAATGCGCGGCAATATTTCAATGGAGCCAACTCTCAAACGAATGATAGTTATGTCAAATACATAAGGTTGGTAAGGTAAGGTTACATTAGAAATATTTACATAGTCAATAAGTTTACTTGAATTTTATTATTCTCTATTTTACTTTCTTATTTTTTTCAAAAAAGATCTACCTATTCTCCTGTGATTTTGTGATATAGGAAAATAGGTATTCATTTATAAATAAATAAATTTTCGGGTAATAATAGACAACATTGAGTGGATACTTGACTTTAATAAGCTAAAGCTCCATTGAGTGATTCAATTACTAAGCGCCGAAACATGACTGATATATTGAATGTTAGGTAAAATTTTTGTCAGGAAACTTATTTATTATTAGTACTAGTTTATTAGGAATCAAATAATAATAAACTTAAATGGTTAAGACATGAGTAAGCGAATAGCTCAGTAGATTTCACAGTAGAAACGAAAACAAATGACTGAGTCCTTATTCATTACACGTCTCCCCTAAAGCGAGAAGTTTTCTCGGAAGAGGTATTGCTTACCGATACGAAGCGGATTAGGGAGGACAATTAGGGACGATTTGTCCGATCCTATCTGTTCTATCGTCCTCGAACAATTGATTGGGACGATTAAGGAGTCGGATAAATCTTAAGTCTTAATTCTTAATAATACGATTAATGTTAGATTTATTTATTGTGTTAGATTATTCCTATAATTGTAAAAATATTTTTTTAATTTTAGTTTGTTCCTTTAATGTTCTTCAATATATGTATGAATAAAATTATAAATAAGTCGGTTGAATTTTCAGAAACTCCTGTTGACTGACTTCCCTACACACATACTTTTAACGGCTTTAAAACGCGGTTTATTTAACTTGTGTAACCTTGCGGTAACCTTTTTTTGAAAAGTGAAAAGAAGGTATTGATATCTTTACAATAAAGTTGTAATAACAAGCGTTTTAAGGCTATTTAATTATAGTACTATTTGAGTAGTGACACGAAAAATTTAATGTATAAATTTGTAATGTATAGTCACCGTATAAGTGTCAGGGATAATAAGTCTTAATATCAAACACAGCAGCTTGGCAGTTTTTCAAACTACTTACGCACTCACATTGGTGCTTTGGTCTCACCTATTTCTAACGTCAAACAGCAGTGTTCGCATTTTGATTGGAAGGGTGTGGAAGGCGGTGAAATTACTAAGAAATGTTACGTAATATCTTACAAGTCACATACGAGCTTGTCATAAAAAAAATCTTACATATTTGGTCATATACATGTATACATTCGGTATAACTGGCTGTACAAAACAAAGTTAATCATAAATGATTAAACTTTAACCAAATTACAGTTAACTATCAAGTAGAAATAAGAGTAGCTTTGTAAAATAACGCCTCTGGTACAATGGCTAGCGTCGGGTGTCAGCCGTGAAACAAAATGAATATCACAATTAATTACACAACGTAATGACCCAATACTATAACGCCACCGCACCGAGCCACAATTAAATTAATTACATCGTAATACCGTCACCTAAAATTAAATTTTCAACCCTTGCCCGATAAAAGGATGTAAGTCGGGCATCGAATAAATGCTGCCATTTCTCATTTCAAGCGGAGCAAAACTTAATAACCCTACTGCAAACGCAATAATTACAAGCGCTCAGTTCGAGATTCTCAGAAATAAATGAGAGCCATTAAGAGAGTTGCGTTTAGATATTTCATCCCCCTGAAGAAGACGTCGGTGCGCGCGGCGCGGGAGCGGCGCCGTCGTTGATTGTTCCCACGAGTTTTGTCAAAGAGTAACCACATTTTTTCTATTCAAATTAACATATTTATTTATTTTCTATGAATTGTTAATAATAAAAAAAATAAGTTTTGTACGTATAACATAACAGTCAATTGAATGTATTTTGAACTTGATTAATAAGAAATTCTCAAAAAATCCGAATAGATTCTGAATATAAAAATAGTGGATGTTTTTTCAAATCGTTCAAGGTAATCACCGAAACTATCATTTTATGAAAGAATTGATTTAATGTTGTAATATTTGCGTTGATATATTTCTAAAGATTACTTATTCAGGAAATTAAAAATAAAATAATTTTGTTTTTTTGACTAGATTTATGACCGCGGGCACTAATATTTAGCGGAAGAAATAGTGCGAGCGAGGTACCAATGCAGACGACCTTTGTATGAATCTTATGTTATCCTGTCCTACAACTTATCTTTATATATTTTTTTTTCTACTGTACGTCATTCTACTATAATGTCACTGAACTCCTCTTAACTGATTTAGATTTGCAAATCAGCCCGGCAAATGGCGCTGCAGTTGGTATCTCGGTTATTTAACTATATTATCGGTCTTTCATTTCATACTTTGCTTAATATCTTAATCGCTTGAAATATCATGCCGGACAACGTCTGTCGAGTACGATAGTTTGTATTAACAATAAATGAAAACGCAGGAAACACCGCGTCTATATCATGCATGCTCTTTGAGAAACAAGCACCTGACAAATTATCGGTGCTCAGAGGCAATCCTCACGTTTGTTTTTGTTGAAATGTGGGTGTTTTTGCGGGCCGGGACTAATGTTCGACGTAATCGTCCATACGTTACGGTGCGTGAGGATCCTAACGAACATTGTACTCAGAACAAACAATAAGATTCATAAGGGCAAGAACATATCAAACGTATGCCTACTTTTGTTTTGCTTCGGTTTATAACATCCAATATTACTAGACGTGTGGTACCGGCGGAGTAGAATTGTACCTACCTCCCCTTGTACTAAATGACAGATAGCGGTATATTTATAGCTGCTATGATGATGACGATCCAATATTACAACTGCGACAGTAACGCTGTTTCTCGGTTATCCTTTTAACATAGTAGTTGTAGGTGCACGGATTTTTATTAAATTTTGTTTATGAACGATAGAGTAACGATGTATAAAGTCAGGTCACGCAGTCAGCAGTTCACGGAGCCGTAGTCAGAAAACGCGCGAAAAGCTTTTTGCAGATGTATTAGTAGATTATGTAGTATATCTATATTATAGTATTACATATCCAGTTATATTTTCAAAATAAGTTAATAAATAGTACGTACGGCATTTTTAGATTTAAATAGCAAAAAAAAGTTAAATTTCACAATTAAATATTGTTGGAAGACATTATTCGATGACAAGTTTGTGAGAAATGATTTTAAACTGACTAACCGATTAATGTGATCTTAGGCATTTTTAAGAAATTATATCTATATGATGTTTAACAGTTATAAACAGACTTATATCATTACAAGCTCACCGTTCTTCTGGTATATAAAATTAAATTGCTAATATCGCCATGAAAAAACAGGGTTGGTGGTAGAAGGGTGTACATTTAGGGTTGTTTATATTTTGATGCTACATCATAAAAAAATGCCCTAATAATTAAAAATAAATTTTGGTATGGGTCACTTATGTCAATTAAGCGTATCAAAAATAGAAAACAACTGATTATTGGACTTACCGAATATACTTATAAAGTTTCATCATAATCAGTTTTCTATCTTTATACATAATATTTTAACATTTTTAACATAATCTTTTTTATTATGTTGATTATATTTTAAAAATGAAATTCTTATGAATGAAAAAATAATACATTAATTAGATTTTCTTCTCAACCTAATGATGCATGACATAAAAACATAAATAATATTGCACGACATCTCATACATTGATCTGACTCAGAGAAGTAGCTTAAAGCATTTGTGTACCACATGTATCAGATAATAGAGGAATTACACATATAAACTTGTAGATACAGAACAAACACAAATATTTATCATATAAACATTTTCTCTGGGTTGGAATAGAACCCACGACTTTTGGCGTACAGAGTTCGTTAAATCAGACGATAGTTAGTTGGCGAGTTTAATAGAAAGCAATAACACAGAACAACCTCTGTCGGGTTAGTGTTATTAAAAAATATATATCATTGTAAAACATAACAGCTGTAAAAAATGATTATTTCACTAGAAATTCAGATGTCTGACCGAAAGCGTACGTGCTCGCTTTGAGCTGACTGTTTGTCGTGCAAACAATGCACTCGGAACCTTTGCGATTTTATTTATTGTGGGGATGTATCGCAAAAAGGTAAAACGGAACTATTTTGATCCCGAATAATAAAAAATCTATGCAAATTCATTGCTCTAAAGATAAATGTACTTCGTTAACTATTACACATCATAAGCTTTTATTGTGCACAATACATTCGGAAAAAACTAAGAATGAAGATAGATTGAAAAAGGATCTTAATTGTAATGTTAACTAGCTGACCCGACAGACATTGTCCTGTCTGCGTCTGTAAAATTGGATATAAACTATCCTATGTTTCAAGTTAGATCAAACTGCACAAATAACAAATATTAACAATGGTTTAGTTGTGTAGAAGTTCAGACAAAAACAGTGACACGAAATCTATTTGATAAAATTCTCGTCTCGCAGTGTTATTTCTTCAGTAAAGCGGCTTGACCGATATTTATGAAATTGTATATGCATATTTTGTAAGTCTGAGAATCGGGTACTATCTATTTTTCATACCTCTAAGTGATAAAAATTATTCAACCCCTATTTTTCATAGTCATGTTAGTAATTTTATATAATTTTATTGACAAAACATCGTTTGCCGGGCGGCTATTTTTTAATATAAAATGATAATGACCAAGTGTAACATGGCTGCTTTTCAAATTGCGGGCAGTATAGAAAAAAAATTACTTATCAGGTATATAAATCTCACGTTTGTAGAATCTATACAATCTTCTTTACATATACATTTTTCAATATTTTTATCTGTAAATATTAATTGTATATTCAATAGAAATTTACTAGTCTCACATTACGGTCACTTAAAACGAATAATCCTACTTCCCTTTTAGTAAACATTTTGAAACACGTACGCGATCGACGAAATATTGGCACGTCGGCGTCGCGAGTTTTTCAGCAATCCAAAAGCAAAAAGTACGCACGCATCGTAGTCACGTCTCATACACCTATCAGCTTCATTGTGTATCGTAGAATAACAGGAAGTGTGAAAATACCACGCAAACTAAATTATTCAAATGTTCCCTTCGTACGTGCATCTACGTGCGTGGTAGGCGGGAAAAAATTGAGAAATTCGGTGACTACAACATAGTTTTTCTTCATAAAACTGAAAATAAGCCCTTATTTATTCACTGACGGTTTACAGCTTAGCAACATTCAACTACGTTGTATATAGTAACGAATTAAAAATCATAATATTAGCTATTTGAAGTTCACTGCTGGATATCGGCATCCCCAAGGAAGGTGAAATTTTGCCCATAATTGCCGCGCCAGGCAAGCGTGTTGACAATTGCAGAGAGCATTCGCGACGGAAATGCTGCTGCCCACCCCAGCCTTCCGCGTTTAAGCTACATTATTGCGAATGGATATCCCGCGATCTGTCGGTTTTGTTACCTTAGTCGTCTCATACGACACCTGGTACAGGGGGAGGTACTATTCTACTCTGCCAATACCTCACGGCTCAAGATTAAAAATGTAATCCATTAAAGAACTAACGTTGCCGATAAGGTTAAAGTGGCATAATATGTTACTACTACTACTACTAATACTGAACGGTAGATGCAGGCAGAATTCACTTACTACATTTTATCACGTGAGGAGGCCAATGACCAGCAGAGGACGTCTTACGGTTGATATGATGAAGACGATGAAGTGGTAACTGTAAATATAGTGGTAACTGCAATCCTTGTAAGATAGTTGTAATATACAGCACCTAAAGATAATTATAAAACTATAAAACTCGGTTTATTTTACTTTTTTTATATGAATTATTTCCATTGTGACAATAAAAGTTATTATTTTATATCTATTTTATTAACAATTCGAAAGTGCTTGTTAGCAACCTCTACGTGAAAAAAGTATATTTGAATTACACGATCCACAGGAAAATAATATTGCCTTATAAACCCTCTTTTAAGTCTACCATACTCAAAAGTCAAAAGGCACGACTTTTAACAGTACATTTAAAAATGAAAGCTATTGTCATCTTACGTCGCGATAAGGGCACACAAACCGCATGAAAACCCGTAGCTGGTAAGGTTGTAACATTTTACAACCCCAATCGCCGCCGTAAACCCCGAGATAGCACCCCTGCTGACAATTAAAGGGAAGAGATAAACCCGACTGACTTCCCACTCCTTTACCTCCGTTAATAAGGATGTTTCGGTTAGTATAATCTTGCGTTCCGGCTGATATAGTATATTGTCATTTTAATGTCGCTTTCAAGTGGATTGGATTCTTAACCTATGAATGAAAACCTAGGTATAAAAGAGTGGTGAGTCATAAAGCGATGAGAGCGGTTCCTGGACGGAAATATTAGTAAAAAGCAATAAAAATTAAATATTCCCAGGAAAATCGTGCAATCTATATTTAAACAAATCAAGTAGCTCCTCTACTAAGCTAAAGGCTTGGATCGCTAATCTAAATACTGAGTACTTAGTCACATTGATAGATGGACACTTTTCTGATACATTTACTTTTGTTAAAAAAACACTAATACGTTTTTATAGCGAGGTTTTAGGTCCTTAGGTTAAGTCCTTTCGGTATTTTAAAATTTATAATAATAATAGATTAGTTTATATTAGTAATTAGTAAATATGGGCAGATGATAAGATGTTTTAATTTGGTGAAAGCCGACAGACTTTTCTTGTGGATATTAAGCATTAAAAGTTGTCTAAAATCCTGCAAACTTAGATCATCTAGAAAGTTAAAGTTTAACGAAAATTCGTTGCAACCTGAATTCAATTAGTTATTTACATATTACAGAACTAAAAATAGAACATTATATGTTGCGTAAAGCAATGTTCCGCTCTTATTACTTAAAATAAAATTCGAATCTAAACTCGAGCGTTAAAATAGCAACTACACGAGTCGCTAGGTGAAGACTAATAAAATTATATACACTTTAATTAGTAAGTTATGGGAATCATCATCATCATCATATCAGCCATTAGAATCCCACTGCTGGACATAGGCATCTCCAAGAAATGTATAAGGATAATCTTATTTGTCCATAATTGCTGCGCTGTGCAATCGTGTTGGCAAACGCAGAGCGCAGCTTTCGCGACGGGGATACTGCTGCTCATTCCCGCCATCTGTCGGTTCTGGTACCTCAGCCGCCACAGCGGAGGTACCTACTATTCTACTCTGTCGGTACCTCACGGCAATTTTATACGGTTATGAGAATACCTGTAGTTAAATTCTATTATGCACTTTACTATACTTACTAGGCATATATTTAGAACATTTTATCGAGTCAACTTACCTTAGCGACATTTTAAATTCAATATTCCGCGGCGCGTCATTGTATAACGCAATTATGGTCGGTAATTATTGGCCCGCCTCGTATGCTGAAAATGTGGCTTCACTACGGAAATTAAAGTTCGGTCGGTAGCCAATAGGCACACGCCTATGGTTTTAATTCAAATATTATTTACTAGCACGCGTATTTAACCTTTTGATTATATTATTTGATAAATTGTGGTTATTTCATAAGTTTAAATAGTAAATTCGGATATTATCCTGTGGTTGTTATTAAAAACGTACACACAGCAGCAGATCAACCTATCCAAATTTGTCAAAACTTCGCAATCGATATTAATATAAGCGAGCCATTAAGTTTAAAATTGACTGTAAACAATTATTTATTTTGCTTTCGTCAAATTATTATTAATTAAATATATGTCAAATATTATAGTAAGTTTAGTTCTTTGTGTTCAGAAATGTGTGAGTGTCTGTCCGTCAGTCCGTCTGATTTTGACAAAGTTAAAAGTGGAAAAATGAAAAATCAGAATGCTATTTTATGATTATAATTAACTCTTTGCTTATTTTTAATGGCATAATTGTCTTAACAGATTTTTTAGCAATTGTTGATATACCTACATATTATGTTTAATGAAATTATGATTACCTCGTGGTGATAATTATAAGCTGTATTTGACAACGCATTTGCAGTTAATTTGTTGTATTGTAAAAAAAACATGCCAATTTAGGTAGTTCCTTTTTAAGTGCATCCTTTTAAACACTTAACTGCACTCGCTTACTGATCAAAAACACGACGTCCCAAGCGGGTTGACCATTAACATCTAACAAAGAACCCCTATTAAATCAATTGGCTCACAATCCTGCAGAGGCAATCTCCGCTAATGACACAAATTTCACTGGCATTGTGTTGGTAATAAAATTTTATCAAACATTGTCTGGGCATATTTCCCCTTCGGTCGAGCACAAATGGATACGAGGCAATAAACGCATGATTATGTTGGTATTTCTAGTGGCAATTAGGTTTTGAAACACATATGAAATGTTCCATTGAAATGTTGGTGGATGTTAATGTTACATCAGCGGGAACAATTATAGGGAATCCGATACGTTGGTAGCGTTCGATTCTATTTCAAGACTGAAGAAAACAATGTGGTTTTAAATTTCCATATTCCTTTATATATTTATACATAAAGGAATTACTGTAACTTTTAAAAATAACATATTTACATTGAAGTTTGCATACATTAAAAACCGGGCATTTTATTATATCGCTTTGTAACTTTTTGTCAATCTGGTCTAATAAAAATATAGAAAAGTTGTCCTCAACGTTGTCTGTGTGTTTCTACTATTTTGCACATCATCTTAATTATTTATCCCAAATAAATATTACATTAGTTTTGCTTTATAAAATCATATACCAGTGAAAGTCCCATGTAGTTATTAATACATGTTATCCCATAGTTTATAATAACAATAACTTTAAGTTTTTCCTGAATTATGAAATCGTACCGTAAACCGAATATTGTTTGCTTATATAACGAGTGTGATGTAGTATCACTCATGAACGTAATTTGGATTTCTTCTTTTGATGTTGAACGTTTACTCAGACGAAAAATATGTAACAATTAACGCGTAACCTGAACCGAGAAATCTTTTAAGCCGTGTTTTCCTAATGAATGATTTTCACGTGAAGTCTCTAAGGCTCACACCCTAACCGGTTGACACGAATTTCCAAGAGAATAGCTTAATTTGACCGAAGTGAAGGGTTCTTTGCTCCCAACATTTCATAACTGATAACAATGTGAACCGACAAGCAAGACCGTTTTGGACAAGGAAAAGACAATTGACTGTGAAAAGGATATTAAATTATTATCGGATGAATGAACAGTTAAATTTGATTAATGAGGAACACAGTTTTGTAATTCATATAATAGTGTTAGATACCTTAGAATATATCTAGATATGTTTTTAATATTAATAACGAAAAGTATTACGTAGTATAAAAATAAAACAGCCAATAAAGACTAAATAAAGTTCAATTGTTCTATTGTATGTGCATTTGTACTTCCTTATCATAAGATCATAAGCTGTTATTTTGATATTACAATCAGATAATTCTACTTTTTTTTATAAGTACAAATATATAAATTCAATTGTAATATCTCATTGTAATATTAAAAAAACAGCTTATGGTATTTTTCACAAGATCAAGCAATTTAAATGTTTTAATTCTGTCTATTTGTCTGTTTGGCAAACTCCGAAACAGTTGAACCAATTTAAACGGGGTTTTCATTGGCAGGAAGCTGATGTTATAATGAGATACTTAGGCTACTTTTATTATTAATTTTCTTTACAAGAACCCGAAGTACGCGAGTGATATATACTTTAGTGTTAACAGAGAATATTGATTTATATTTGCTTCAATCGTGATATTCTGCAGGGCTGCCTTTTCCTGTATGATTCTTACACTAACGCCGTAGAAGAGACTGTAGGTACACACCAGACCATTTCTAAATATATTTCCAATATAGTTTATCTCCGAAAAACCTTACAACATATAATTTATTACTTCCTTCTATCCTTCCCTCCAAAAAATTTGTTCCTCTCGATAATTTCATTTAACCTGGCGCAATCCCCAATTCGTTCTCTGCACGGCTTTAACATTATTTACAGTCAGCAAAGATCGGAACGCTTTATGAAAAACTTTGACCAAACAGCATTCCCTGCTAGTATGCACCGTGACTTTGATATTTACACCGATATTAATTAAAAAATTATAAAGCTTCCTCCGCCCTCCCCCACCGCCGTCGGCTATTGTGCGTTCACAAAGCATTTATATCACGGAAAAAGATAAATATGGGAGAGTCAGGTAATTGCGTACGCTTTTATTGAGCCGTTGTTTGATTTCAGCGGCTTTATTGTGTTGTCATTTTGTTATGTTTTAGCGAATCACGATTATTGTTTTACAGCCCAGATGGAGACAAAAAGAACTCGGGTACAATTTTCGAATCAAGAAATTTTTTTTTGGTTTTAGGTGTTTATGGTACTTCGTCGGGTTTCGTATTCTTATTACAAGTGTGAGATATATAGAAAAAATGTGTATGTAATTGTGTATAATAAATAAAAAAGCAAATAAGGAAAATTCAGAGAGAAAAAGCTAAACTTTTTTAAAGATTTTTTTTTCTTTAATTCTGTGTAATCGTTCGCGACGGGGATGGCATTCTCGTCTAGAACCTCACAATTATACTTCTTATTTGTAGGGATGACCTACTCCTGCAACATTGGAAGTCTTAAAAGTGATATGAAAATAAGAAAAAGTATGAAATAATTGTATTGTGCTATAAATACCACAAGGTTATTAAGTAAATAATTAGCACAAGTGGTTTTGTAAATTACAAATCCTTATGAATATATAATAACGATATGTATATATATTTTAATGTTGAACGTTTAATTTATTGGTTTATTGGTCGCATTTAAAAATAGTTTTTTGATATACTGACATAAAAATATCGTAATAGTTACGCGTTCCCTACTCATAATTAAACTACTCTTTTAACGGCTTTGAAACGTGGTTTATTTTCTTTTTTAAATGTTATGTTCGTTTGATGAATGGTACCTTGCGACAACCGCTCTCAAGATTAACAAAAGATGTTGTCAACATGAAAAAGTTTTATATAAAAAATACAAAATGTAAAATGTTAACTGCGTTTTGAAGCCGTTAAAAGAGTAGTTTTTTTTTAAATTAGATAACTGATTTATCGATGACTTTTTATTGGTTATGTTTAAGCATTCAGTGAACTTGTAGGCAGTGATAAGTATAATATAAATAATATAAAAATGCGTTCTTGAATATCAATTAAGTTAGGTGTAAAGAACGCTGAGTTACATTAAACCAAATGTAAGGAAACAATAATTTACTACACTCAGAAACAAAAACCTTTCAGCTTAAAAGAGCGGGGCGATGATTTTGAACAATGCTTGCAATGGGGGGCGTGTAATTATGATTGAGCACAAAATGGGTAAAAATAACAGGTATTGTTTCACAGGTAATTACGGTTTGTGGTCCCGGTGAGGAGCAAGTCACCGCGCTTTGGTTATTTATCATCTCTTGGGGATAGGCTTACGATATTTTACTGTGGAACAAAGAAATCCTGGTCTTATTGTGAATGAATATTACTAAAATACTATGCATAAGTATATAATACAATTTTAATACAGTTTTAAGTACTGTGGTCTTTTACAAAATTTTCCTATTTATATGCATTTCTATTAACGGGAAATAGTGAAATACATTCAATATTATAGTGGTAAATATTTTTTTATTGTCATTACTGATAGGAAAATTCGCTTGCGGTATCCAGCGGAGTCCCATCCAGAAATCAAGTAGTTGTGTAGAATTTTGAGAAATATTTAAATTAATAAATGCATTATTTTAAAGGTGCATTGAAAAAAATGCCATTTGTTTTATTGTATTTTAATATGGTAAAGACTAAATTGAGTGGGAAAAATTTTAACTTGTCCTCTTTGAAGCCTGAGGTAAGTTAGTTTGTTTAGGAAATTCAAAATTTTAATAGATGCAGATTGTTTGTAATTAAAATGTTTTTATTTGAATATCAGGTCTGACTAGTTTGAGATCCTCGCATTTTCCAAAATATAGTTAAAGCAAAATAATAGAGATAAAGTTTTACCACAAACACCAACAAATGTTTCTCTTGTAATAATTTAATAACAATGTAATGTGTTAATTGAGAATGAATACTAAGAAATATGGGATTTTTAAATTTAGTCCTTGTATTAGTAAATGTTAGGAAAATTCACAACGGTCAACACAAAATACGTTTTGCTTACTCTGACAAATAATATCATGTCTAAACAGAATAGGGCAAGACACTTGATACGCAGAACCGATGGTTGATGGAGTCATAAGGTTCTGGAATGGAGACTACGAACCGGCAAGCGAGGCGTACAGCGTCAACCCGCAAGATGGACAGACGATTTGACTATAAGCCCGATTCTATTGAAGATTACTTGGGGAGGCCTATGTCCAGCAGTGGACGTCTTGTGACTGATATGATGATGATGAAACAGAATAAAACATTAGGAGCTGAATTAAGGAAAACACATCTCCTGGTCGAATATTAAACTTGACACTTCCACTAGCCGATCTCTATGCCTAAAGCCATCAGAAATAGAACGCGTAATGACTGCACTTTTGACTAAGCACTTAAGATGCACCAATTATTCTTACCCTCCGTCACAACAAAGTCTTAGTAAAATTATTCCAAAGCTAGTAAAGCCGACAAGAATGTCAAATTGAATTAACATCGCGGCGGTAACGTGAGAACGATTATGAATATTAATACGTTGGCGACGCTGCGGGTCTGAGTCTAATTCGCATAGACAAACCCGGCGTTATCTACACCGCAGCGACACTCCGGCTTTGTTGTGTGCCGTGTATCTACCATAGTGGTACGTATAGTCTAATGGCGCCTGTTTTCAATTTGTACTTTCAGCGCAGTAACGTCACTATACGTCTTGTTTTGGTCAATAGGTTATATTTTTATAAAATATATATGTCTATAAAACTACGGATACTATATGGTACGACGTTAAAGACGTTAAGTATATTGACGCTCGTGTGAATTATAGAATGATTAAAGCGTAAAATAAATATGTATAGAAAAAGAGTGAGTGCATATTACTTCAATGTATGTGTCTGGCCGCTCAGTTGAAAATGTTAAAAACTTCACAGAATTCATGATTTAGTATCCCCCTTCAAGGTATAATATTAGTAGTGACGTGTATAATTTTTTTTTGAATTTAGTACCTCTGTATCAGGCCTTTTAAGTCATCTGAGGTATTGGAACCTGGTAATGGCGGTATATCTATCCAAGATTGCGAAGATTGAATGCGATTCCAGCAGCATTTCTGTCGCGATTACCACCATGACAGTACAGCTTGGCAATTTTAGACAATACTCCTTGATGTTTGTTGATATAGGTGGAACAGTCGGCCAAAGGAGACACTATTACGACCGATTGTCTAGATGGCAGATGGTGTAAGTTTATCAACGAGAAATATTTTATATTCCGACCTGGTTATTCAAATCGACGCTATATTCAACTGAAATACTACATTTAAATCTACGCTATAAATATACCGAGCTGTAGTAAACCGTAGTACAGGTAAATAAAAAATAACATGGCGTCACAATGAAGCCGGCAGTATATCAGTAACTTAGCACGCCCGCCGCTAATCCGCTTCGATCTTAAGTTAAGATAAAGCCGTAATTAAGGCCTTTCGCGATCGATTAACTTGAGCCGAGTTTAAATAGAAGCTAACAGCGGCAGAAAGGTCTACTCCGCCGTGAAATGGCATTAGGTTTTCGCGCGTTTTATGTGCTTCTGGTAGGGCTGCCGTTGATGGGTAAGCAAATATAAGAGTTACACTTGGCTCGTTTGAGGTTAAATCATTATTAATTCTCACTGATAAACTGAATATTGTTGTGATTTTTTTTAACATACCATGTTTAGCCATGATATATTGAACACATATTGAAAATATTTTGGCCATAACTTATTATAAATATAATCGAAATTAGTCGTGCTCAGAGTTTATTTGAGCGATAAAATAAGGAATGAGAGCCGTAAAATAACTAATGTTACCAAGCTCAGCGGATTAGCAACAAAGTAGGCATAACAAACCCGATGGACCCCTAAGGTGATGATGATAAAGAAGTACTTCATGTTTTCTATAATAATAAATTCACACAACATCTCATATGTTAAAGCTAGCTTAAAGCACTGGTGGTAAGTTTATTAGATAACCAAGGAATTGCAAATATAATAATAATATATATATAAATAACACCCATAGAACAAATACAAGTATTAATTGTATAAATATATTTCCTAGGAGGGGATCGAACCCACGATATTTGGCGTACAAGATATGATCACTACCATCTACGCGACATTGAGCCCGTCACATAGTTTAGCCAATCCGATCTAATGCTGAGATAGAGCCGTAATTGAGATGTTTTTATTGAGGTTATCGACTGAATCGAAAACCTGAGTTTAAACAAAAGCTAACAACGGCAAAGGTCTACTCTTCCGTGAAATGCCATTAGGTATTCGCGCACTTATACACACCTAGTAGGGTTGGTGGAAATTAAACTTTATATTTTACTATTTGGTTCTTCATTTAATTACTGTTACTTATGTTAAAATTATTACATCGTTTTTCGAGTTATTTATTTTTGTTTTCAGTAACAAAGTAGCACTTTTATGTCGTTCTCTTCACGGTTGTTGTGCAAAATTTGTTATATCATCTTTAAATATGTGAAGAATGCAAATCCTACATATGGCATGTCAATAACCAACATAACTCAAATGCCCAAATATTAGTACTACTCCGAGAAAAAAAAAACAAAATCATATTAAAATGTGAAACTATTTGAGATAAATCTACGTTACTCTATGCAGAAAATATATGAATTTTAATACAACTTTATAGAAAAGAAAAGAAACTTAATTCTATAGTTTATTTTAACGATAGTATCGAAAGCAGTGATAAATGCTTTCAATTCTTCCATTACAGATTACCGAAGTTGTATATTACTCAAACAAAAGGTTCGTTGTATAACTGTTTACAGTATAAACTTGAATTTTGTTATTTGTTAATGGTAACCCTGTCCCAGACAAGAGTCGCTAAGAAAGGGCGACGAGCGAGGATCTAACGAGGGATTGACTTAATTACGCAGCCTCTTAAATTAGCGCGGGTATTTTTGATTGATACGACTTGAAAGGATTTGTTCGCTGTTTAGGCGCAAATTGACTGACAGATTGGGGAATATTATTATACTCGCATTTGTTATTTCTTCATTAGATCAGTTTTTTATTTTTTTTGGTTTCAATGGTAAAGGTGATTAATTGAGTGTTTAATTATAAGATTTGTGGTATACAGCCTGCGTCGATTGGAATCATGTGGAATTGATTAAATTGTGGAGGTGACTGATCACAATAATGCGTATCAGTGAATGGGGCGCGCTAAGCACCCATCTTTATGGATGAACATGAGATGCTGCTGGCTGCTGATTTGCGCCCTCTTTCATTTAATGTTTGTCACCGGCAGGCCGCACGGCACATGTACTTATAAACAACTTATAATTTTTATGACTAAGATCACAAAAATTAAGACAGGATTTTAGTAAACTAGCTAACCCGACTGACTTTGTCCGTCAGTTGTTGTCTTATGTATAGTTTTAGAAAAAAATAATGTGACTTTAAATTGAGATGAAAACAATTCTACCCAGAAATTGGTGCAGAAGATGAGTAAGCAGAAATTGATTTTAATATGTTCAGTAGTTTAAAAGTTTATCCCAGACTTTTAGCAGCGTGACAGTTTTTACCTATAAAGGTACTTGACCAAATTTTAAAAGCAATGTTTTCAAAAACAAATAAAAAGGCCAACCATTTATAAAAATAATTGGTTTACATTTCAGAAAATTATTCAAAAACCGTTATAAAAAAAAAAAAATTGTTAGCCGATTGCCAACCCTAACTAACAAAACACAAACCACGTAACGCTTTCAACATTCGCATGCTGTTGAAACGTGAATGCAATTCGAGATCAAAATTAATTAATTAAGTTTTCACCCCATCACGACATAACCGGTACTACAAAAATCCGTTTCATGTCAAGGGGCAGTTAGAAATTACTGTAATAATTAAATCAGGCATTCTTTCCAACTTTGGCATTAATATTTAGTGGAGGCTTTGACAGGGCAATTCCGTCTCAAGTACCCTCTACCCTTCTATTTATGCTAAGAGGCGTAGAGAGTGGTGATGGGTGAGTATCTATCGATACGCCTGACAATCTCAATTGGTCCGTCTCTAATTCTAATGAGATACATGTTCTGAACTTAAATATAGACATAGAAGTAATATTATTATCATAACGCATCCAATTGAAGTATTTATGTGTGGTTTTCTCATTATGAATTATATCATTACAGTATATATTTATTAATAAGTATAAAAGTATTTACCGGCTTTCTTCAACATACACGAATTGACTGCGTCACTTACTTGTTATGTTTGTTCTGCCGATATTCGAATTCGTAATGTGCATATAGGAGTAACAGTGACACCTTATATTAGTATTTACCTTTTGAAAGTCAGTTATATCTGGATTACAAGGTTATAGATACGTAGCTTTCTATCAAGGATTTTAAAATCCTCTAAACACCAGAAATTATCGAAATCTTGTATAAATAGCTCTCCAATTCAAACTGAAAAAATATCTCTATTTAAAATAGGTTTACGAAAAATATTTTTATTTGATAAAACATTATTTTTTACTTTAAATATTACTAATTATAATATTGTTTTGATGAACGATGACCCTAATGACTTTATAGGGTTATAAGAGTCATTTGAACAATAGGTCATTGAGTGATCTACTTTAAAATAGTTTGCCGGCACCACGCGGGTCTTAAAGACTTGTGAATTTATACGCGTGGACTTCAACTTAAAAATTTCTCAGTAAACTATCCACATAACAATTTTTAACGAAACTTGTTCACTGGATAGCCGTTAAATTGCATGGCAGAAAAAAGAAATTTTTCTTTTAGTTTTTAGCATGAATGCAGGTTAGTAGGCATACACAACGTCGATGTCAGTTATATCGATGCAACGATAATTAAGTGTACATCACTGGTGCTTGTGTCGCGTGACACGCGCTACCTTAGGGTACCTATTATGAATCGACGGCGGCTTAAATGTTGTACGAAATGTCAGTTTGACCTTATGGTAAGTGCCAGCCCTGAATTATTTGACGGGCTGTTTGATCTATGAAATGCCCTTTCATATGATTGCTGTCAATTTCCCCCGGTTAATGTTTCATGATGAATGGCTTTGGCATTTGGAAGGGATGGTAAGCTTATGTATGAACTAATCTAATGTTAGGATATTTGGTATTGTGAGCTAACGATTTCTTTGGTCGAGCCTGCAAGAAGTATTATACTTTTTCTCGCATATGGAACAATTACTGTGTGTGAGTAGTGCCGGTATATAAAAAGTTAGGTCAGTTTTATAAGCACTACATCCCTATTAAGATTAAAAATGCGAAAGTAATTCTGTCTGTCTGTCTGTTACGATTTCCCGCTTAAACGTCTCAACCAATTTTGTAAAGTTTAGCACAGACAATCTTTAGACTCTGAGAAAGGACATAGGCTATTTTTTAATTCGCAATAGGGGTCGTAAGGGGTCAAAAGGGGGGATGAAAAGTTGTATGAAAGTATCGCTATTTTTAGAGCTAGAAACTTGAAACTTAAGGACAAGGTATATGCAGATTCTTGTTAGCATTGTCATCTTCAGGTTTCTTAAGGAAAATTATTATATACTAGCTGTGCCCGCGACTTTGTTCGCGTGGTTGTTGAAAACACTATCGAGATTATTTTTTGATTGCTCACGTTGGTTTATGTTATTGTATAATCCTGAATAGGATTTTTCTGAATAATATGTAAAAAAATAAGGTTTTTAATATAATGGATCAAAGTACTTCGGCATAAATTATATTTTTAATTTTGTTTAAAATAAAGAACGCTGTTTTCAACCGTTCCGTAGGGAGCCGACCACGCGTCTGAGCCGCGCGGCATGGTACCTCGCAAAGATGCACTCGCGAGTGGAGACCCACCTCCCCCTCACCCGCCTCCGCGCGGCCTGCTTGCACATTATAATGGTAGCAAGACTTCTTCAACAAATAATGTTATTATGAGTAAATCTTGAGAGATAGACATATACTGTTGCGATTTTTTTTTATTATTAAAAAGGAATAATTCTTTTATACATAGTTTTTGACATAACTTAAACCGATTATGCAGCGCATGCGACGAAAGACCTCAAATGTGAATAATTTTCCCCGTTTTTGCAACATTTCTCACTGACGCTTCGCTTCTATTGGTCTCAGCATAATGTTATATAACCTATAGCCCTCCTCTTTAAATAGACTATTCAACAAAAAAAATTCAATTCGGACCAGTAGATCCTGAGATTAACGCGTTTAAACAAACAAGCAAACAAACTCTTCCGCTTTATAATATTAGTATAGAATTGTTTCAACTATTAGAACAAATTCTATTTTGCCGCACTTTACGGGAATGATTATCGCAAGTAGCTGTGGAACGTCCACTCTGCTGAACTGCATAGATTTGCCCAAAAAGAGAGAATTTTGCCTATAATTGACATGCTTGGCCAGGTAAGGTGGCACTAGATGAGCATAGCCTCGCGACAAAAATACTGCTGCCCATCTCCGCCTTGTAGCGTTTGTGCTACGCTGTTTCGGATGGACAAACTATATGCCACTTTGGTCCCAACCATCAACGAGGTTGGTTCTGAAGGTCGAAATGTCCAAAATGAAAACGTTGAAACCAAAAACGTAACGTGCTTTCTTTTGCAACACTAGTACACTTGATTCATTCTTCGAACTGTTTTTGCAGCACTGGTGCCAAGGTAAATTGTGCTCATAAAAATACCGATATTTCATTTTTTCCACTGTGCAATACACAATGGAAAGCATTCATATATAGTGACTAAATAGTAAATTCACACAACATTTCATACAATGACCTGACTCCATGACTTATCACTTAAAACACTTGTGATACATGCATCAGACAACGGAGGAACCACAAATATAATACTTAAATACTTATATTCAACACCCAAACACAGAACCAATACCAGTAACATCATATAAATATTTATTGTTGGGATTGAGCACACGACCTTTGGCGCAACAGAGACTCTCACTACCATCTGCGCCATTGGGCCCGGCAATGTATGAGAAGTTGTGTAAATTTATTTAATATCGTTAGGTCTTGTCGACAGGTAGTCTTACAAGTATTAATTGTAAATATCAACGATGAAATTTGTAGTTTTTGCAAAAGGATAATAAATATGACAAAACTACTAGGTATTTTAAGACTGTAAAACGTGATTAATTTAACATACATTTTTCTGTCCAACTTATCGGTTACCATACAGCAACTGTATATAAGAGTGTGAAAGGAATTTCAGAGATGGCAAAACATTTTAATATATGATAAAGAGAAAAAATAAACATCAAGTGCATAAATCATTTTTAATAAAGTAACACAATACACGATCAAAAAAATCTCAACACATTTTCTACAATAAGTTCATTCTTTTACTTCATTTAAAACAATTTTGTTGCATAATTTATATAATACGTATTTATTAAAAAGTGAACAAGAGATCTGAAGACGCCACAGGTGTTTGTAATGGCTTTTTTAATATTCTTGAATAATGTATCCATTATGGTAGTACTAGATGATTTAATAATGATTTTGTTGTTCTACGTAATCTACTGTACTACGTATATATAATATACAAGTTTTAAGATTATAATAGGGATATAAAGTTTGTAAATTAATTATCATTTTAATCATTACAATAGCCAATGATACCTTAACACTTATTATTATATGCAATGAATCTATACTTTTATTAAATAAATAGTTATAACAATTAAATAGTTAAAACAATTAAAACGTTATAGTTAAGTAAAATATTGGCGAAGACTTAGCCTTGATGCAGTTTAGTCGAGGACGTTTAAAAATAATAAATTTTAGTAAGTTTTGAGTCTGGGTGTTGATGGTACATATATATATGTATATATATATACCTAAATACTATATTAATAAAAGTATTTGTTTTCAAATGTAATGTACAGTTTTTTACAAAATAAATTTACACAAAAACAGAATAAAATAAATCTGTAAAAAAAGTGGATGTCGTCGTCTCTCTCCTGTCACACATGCGACACATTTATCTTCTAGTATAGTTCCTAGTTGTAAGCAAAGCATGTATTTTTATTATTTAAGGTTTTATTAAACACGCTGGTCATGTAAACAACAAAAAAATCAAATAGCTTATTGGCGTTTTGTTACAACAATTATCTACAAAGCAAAGGCGATGTGTTTTGTAGTAAATTAGAAGTATTAAAAAGAATTATTCAATAAAAGAAATGAAATGCATTTTCACAAACTATCGCTAACTATTATTGTACTATTAGGATTACATAATCAGCATCCAATTGGTAGTTTATAATTTGGCGAAGAAATATGCGGTTGTTATAATTAGTGATGGTTTCATTTCTAATTGATAAGAATTCCGTGCGAAGCCAAAATAACTCAAGCAAGCGAGGGGGGTGTCGACTTTCTCTTTCAAGCGGGGTGGAGACGTTCCGTTTCAACCAAGGTGGATGTGATTCGGAAACACTATCGGGACGGGACGGTTTCTATTCAAATTACAAACGATTCGGCTGTTTCTCCACTCGTAAATAACAACATTAACTACCACTCAGTATCCATTGCTGCATTTCATTTTACCTGTAATTGGTTTGTATTAGAAAAGCGGCAGTGCATTCGTTGTTTGTAATTTAGGCCGTAGTCCAAGGCTTTGTAGCGTGGAGATTGTCTGAACTAGACGACATGTCAGAGAGTTTCAGTGCTGTATATAAATGAGGGACGCTATTATTGTTACGATTTGAAATGCAAACAAACATAACTATTTATTTCGGAATACTACTACTATTTAAATAAAAGCATATTACATAATACGTTCTCAAACATAGCATTAACAACTGTACAACACACACCAAATACCGTATAATTATTCAGCTTACATCACGATCGTATATTGGCGAAACTAGTGATAATAGTTTTATAACTAGTTTTTAGTTGGGGTAATACGGAAGTTGATAATGTTACTATGACTACTTTCATTATAAAATCTTATCAAACCTGTAACTATAGCAAAACAGCTTTCTTAAGTACATATTCGGTTTTCTACTAAATAGAGTCGTAGAATAAAACTAGTCGAATATTGCGTATTAACTGAACATTCGAGGCAAGTTTAAAAATTGGTGTACCAAATTCGGGTGGTTCACATTTATTTTATGAGTTAAAAGATGCAACAGCTTGTATTTTGTCTCATTTCTTTTAGATAAGGTGAGCGAAACGTAGTGATAATGGTTTCACCTCTGTTATCATTATCTGTAGGTGACTTCTTGACGTAGGTAATTAGTGTAATTCAAAACATTTGTCGTTAACAATGAGTAAGTAATAAGTCGTCCACAATGTCTCTGGCACGTTATCAATAGTGCAAATTATGCACCGATTAAGACAATAGACGCTTAATGAACGACTGTTTCTTTTGTAAACGTAATATTTTATGTTACGTAAATAGAGCGACATTTAAACTTGAAATTAATATGATTAAGGGAATCGTGCATCTATGAATTGTATTATATTGACGGGCCCGATGGCGCAGTTGGTAGTGATCTTATCTTGTGTGCCAAGAGTCGTGGGTTCGATTCCCATCCTGCGCAAATATTTATATAATGATATTTGTGTTTGTTCTGTGTCTGGGTGTAAAATATATGTATTTAAATAGTATATTTGTGATTCCGTTGTCTAGCATCCGTAACACAAGTGCTTTACTTACCACAGAGTCAGGTCAATGTATGAGATGTTGAGGGAATTTATTATTATACTAGCAGCGTTCTGCGGTTTCACCTGCGTTAAATTGCAGAACGAATCTAGTATCATTTATGCTTCGCTGTTGTTGGGTCAAGTGCGATTTTATTATGACCTATAGCCTTCCTCGATAAATGAACTATCCCTGAAAGAATCTTTCACACTGGTCAATTAATTTTTGAGATTAGCGCGTTCAAACAAACAAACTCTTCAGCTTTATAACATTAGTATTGATATGCGAATTGAAAGTATATAGTCCGCCATTTGTAATTTCAAAATTTTTTAAAAACATAACTGAACTCTCTTTAAAACGGTATTATAAAGTTTATTTATTATTAAGATTATTCATTCCACAGTAACTTAGTTTATTTATTACACTTTGCAGTTCAGCTGGTTACTGAGTCGATTCTGATAAAATTTGGCATGTTAAATTTAACCCTAAAAAAGAACAGGAACGATGCCGCGAACGAATTATTATAAAGTGATGTCCACGTGAATAAAGAAGCTGGGAGCTAAAAATAATTACAAGTCGAACTGTTACGTTAGAAGCACAACTTTCACTTCGTAACTAGTATACCAATACTTGTGATGCATGGAGCACACGCGTAACACTGCGAGTCGAGGGCACAATGGCGAAATTAAAGTACCTTTCACTTACCCCCACCGAGTGTGCGAATGTGTATCTTTTATTCAAGAACATATGTATACCTTCGATAGCTCAGTTGGTAGAGCGGTGGACTGTAGCTGGTTCTCAATAGGCTATTCTCCAATTTCTTCATTTTTTTTTTAAATGTTCGTATATATCTGATAATTCATTATAATTTTTATTTCAGCAAAATATGACCGATTTATGCCGAAAAAAAAATATTAAAAATTTGTCGTAAAATATACGCGCCAAAATACCATCCGCCATTTTGGTGACGTCAATAGTACTAAAATATTGTAACCTCAAATTGACATTTGTCATTGACACGATATTGAGTTTGTCGGCTTTGTTGAGTTGTTTTTATTTATATAAAAAGATGAGTTTCTATAACCCGTATCGTTGGTGTGTTGCGTTAAATTGTAAGAATTCGACATTGAAGACTCCAGAAAAGTTATTTATTACTATTCCGAACGATGTTGTTAACCTCAAAATAAGAAAATTTCATTGAATTACACCTATGAATCACACAAATGATATTGTTGTGATAAAGTAATAGAAAGATTTACTTACATAGCTGTTTTTATATTTCTGCATTCGGCAGAAAAGAAATCTGTATTACACGCAAAGAAGTTTGTAATCATTACCGCATCTATCTTCGGTAAATTAGTACTTTCGGCTTTTACAAATCCGACGTCCATGTTTAATTATGCAAAAGTAGCGTAATAAAATACAAAATCTCTAAAATAAAAGGAATTATACACAAAAAAAGTAAAAAATTAAGGAACACAGTCAGTTGTTTACATTTAGATATTTTAGTGCTTGTGACGTCATTCTGGAAAAAAACATGGTGGACGGTGTTTTCGGTCACGTGACTTACAGATAATAAAACTCGGATTTTAATTTTGAAATATAAAATTAATCTTAGGTTTTTATGGAATAACGACATTTTTTTTCAATTCCTCACGTTATTATTTATTCAAGTAACATAATGTTATATTTTTTTGTTGATGGATGAAAATAGCCTATTGTCATCCATAGGTCACTGGTTCAAATCCGGTTCGAAGGAATTACTTTTTAATGTTGTCGTGGAATGGTATTTTTTCTTTTCGCTAAGTCTTTTAAATATAATAATTAATTAAAAGTTATGATTGCTTTTGCTAATTTTGTTAAGACGGACAAAGAATGTATATATTTATTTATATTTTCTATAAAATAATAAAAAAATAATATATATAAACGAATCAACAATTACAGAGAATTTTATTTTAATTTCTTATCCAGTAAAAAAATATTTTAGAGATTATTTTAAAATACAATTTTTTTCCCATCAACTTATTGAGGTCTCCACATGTGATTTACCTAACAAAAAATCCTATTAATGATTTTTAATTACTACCTAAACGTTAGCAGTTACCTTTTATTATTCAAAATGCAGTTTCTTTCCCTCTTTTATTTTGACCCCATCGTCCCTTTTACATTTTCGTTACCATTTACTGTGTAATTAATAATAATAAAAATATGAGACGGGGGCATCAAGTGGTATAGTTCTTTTGCTATTTCTGATCTAGGTTCGAACAGAATACAACTTACCTAAATCCAAAAAATTAATGTCAAAAACTTAATGTACATATATAAAGAATAGTCCCTATTTCCCTTGGTCACGCCATCAAACGACTGGACCAATTGCTTAATTTTTTGTTGTGTTTGTTATTTTGTCAGAAGATGATTCTTATGAATGAAAAAAATCATAGAATTGCAGGAAAAATTATAAAATTTAAGAATACTTATTCAAGAATACTTAACAACCATAATACATTGGCACTATACTATTACCCGACAGTCCCCGTTGCCCAGTTTTAACGATGACTATTAATAGTATACGTTTTAGGAGAAGATTAGAGAAGTTTTTTTCCAAACAATTGATCGGTATTGATAATGGCAAAATACCTGTTGACTAATCGTCTGGATACTTCATATTTCTTACCAACGTTTGTTACCTTACCAAAACTAAGACCGAACTCATCGAGGTTTTCCCAAACATTGCTCAAAATTACAAAGACCATGTATGATTAAGCGAAAGAGTTATATTAACAGCAAAACACGTTGGTGTCAACGAAATTAATTTTCAGATTCAAAACAAAATACCTGGCAAATTAATGACATACCTACAAATTCGATTGTTTCCGTTGATGATGATGATGATGATCCAAGATGATGATGTCAACTCTCCAACTGAGTTTTAAAATTCGCTGAAAATGCCTGGATTACCACATTATAATCTGTAATTAACAATAGGAAGGCTAATCATTATGTTACGGAATACAAACCAACTACGTCTTTGTAATGGCACCCGACTTGAGGTGAAGAAATTAATGAACAACGTCATTGAAGTCACAATTTGGAAAGGGAAGTACAAAGGCGAAAACGTTTTGATTCTACGGATTCCTTTGATTTCAAACATCTTGCCATTCGACTTTAAACGGTTGCAATTTCTAGTGCGGCGAGCATTCGCAATGTCGATAAATCAATTTCAGGGGCAGTCGCTGAGTGTTTGTGAAATCAATCTTGAAAATCCATGTTTTACACATGGCAAGTTATATGTCGAGATTCTAATGAAACTTTACTGAAGTACCTCCCTATAGCTTATACACCAGAGACATAAATGATATAATCTGTAAACGTAATGTTGAAAATTTTCACGCGTAATTCGCGGGCGCTGGCTAGTATCAGAATAATTTACTAGAGCCTTTCCCGGACTAGCGCTGTCCTACGAACATCTTGAAGCTCACCTATGACTTATATTTCTAATCATTCATTTAATTCGGTCTTCATTAGAAGATACAGATGCAGGTAACAAATCTAGTAAAGTAAATAATTTCCAATTACTAACACTGTAGAAACAAGTATTATACCTACAAGAAATGCACTGTGGTATAGACATCCAATAGACTCCCAGTGAGTTTTTATCCGATATTAAAATCAAATATCCATGATGTAATTCTACCTTAATTAGTATCCCCAGAGTACAGTTAGGACCAAAATCGGCTTAAGCGAGAGCACCTTAGACTCAGCTCTCAATTAATATGATAATACAGTTTCACCTAACGTGGTGCACCGACGCTGCGCCGGCAGCGGCTCGGCGCCCGCCACCGATCTGTTTTGCATCGCAGATATTCTCCGCGTCACGTATGAATATTACGAAATCTTCGGCAGCGCAGCTACGCCACGAACTCGCGCCTCGAGCTCTAGTGGAATTATCAACGTTCTTTCGAGCCTTCGATAGCTCAGTTGGTAGAGCGGTGGACTGTAGCTGGTTTCAATTGTCATCCATAGGTCGCTGGTTCAAATCCGGCTCGAAGGAATTATTTTTATGCGTATAATTTGAGCAGAAAATGCATAAATGCAAAATATTTTTATGCAGTACAATTATTATCTCTTCCTATGCTGGGAACTGCCCTAGAGTCATCGCCGTCAGTTTTATTCGGATCTGGTGACTCTTGAGTTTCCTGAGAAGGTTGCACATTAGTGAGCAATAGAATCCTGAAATGACGCTGTTGCGAAAGTTAACATAAGATTAATCAAAATAAATAGTTCATCTAAAATGCAAAATCCATCTTAATTACTTACATACATACAGTAAAAAAAACAATTAAATAAACAATTTAAAAAAAAACTCTTTAAAATAAATATGTTAGAAAATATAGTGGTGACATTTAATATGAGTTTATGTTTTGAAAGCAATTAAAATCAAGGTATTTATTAATGCACAATGCAACTTATTACTTTTTGTTGAATGCTCTACGACGTATGCCTATTTCAAAGACTTGGCGTAATACAAAAATAATTCCTTCGAGCCGGATTTGAACCAGCGACCTATGGATAACAATTGAAACCAGCTACAGTCCACCGCTCTACCAACTGAGCTATCGAAGGTACATGTTTCCCGTAAAAAATAATAGAGTACTCATTGAATTACACTATTTATGTACAGTGACAGTTTGCGAGATAGTCCGGTCCTTTGTTACTATTTTAATAAAAAGAAATACAAAAGGAGTATAGTGACTCACCCCATGACAGGTATCACAAAAAGCGACTGAGCATGAGGGATCTGATAGTTAACGGTATACTAGAGGTAGTCATAGAAAGTTTGTCTGCATTAGTAGATATAATACTCTCATTTATTTCCACTACCAAATATCAGTGTTCGCATTGTTGTGTTCTGATTTCAAGGAAGATATAGACGTGTAGTTACTGGGTATCCCTACTATAATATTATAAATGCGAAAGTAACTCTGTCTGTCTGTCTGTCTGTCTGTCTGTCTGTCTGTCTGTCTGTCTGTCTGTCTGTCTGTCTGTCTGTTACGCTTTCCCGATTAAACCTCTCAACCGATTTTGATGAAATCTGGCATAGACAATCTTTAGACCTTAAGAAAGGACATAGGCTATTTTTGAACTCGAAATAAGGGTTGTAAGGGGTTGCAAGGGGGGATGAAAAGTTGTTTGCATGGATCGCTATTTTTAGAGCTAGAAACTTAAAACTTATTTTTCAGGCCATTGATTCGATATAAATAAACGTGACATTCAAAGTTTATATAATTTGAAGTAAATAGGTATGGTACCGAAAAAAAACTATTCCACGCGGACGAAGTCGCGGGCACAGCTAGTTGTTTATAATATCTTCAAGTCACAAAGTTGGCAACGTGCTAATGACGTCCTAGTTTTCATACGAGGATCATAGGCTGCGGAGATGCTTACCATCCGTATGCTTGTTTGTCAACTTAGTCATGTAAAGAAATAATTTAAAACAGCCTAGCCTAAATGCAACAGCGTGGGGATGGGCAGCCGTTCCCCATTGTTTCCCGTCGCGAAGCTATGGTCTTCGATTGCCACCACACACACTTATGGGCAAGATTACTCGTTACTAAGCCGCCATATGTCCAGCACTAGTGGTCTCAGGACTACTATAATGATCAGGATTAGAATGCATGTGCATTAAGTGTATGTAACAGTATGAGTAAGTATGATTTAATATATAAATATATGTACTCAGAAGATCTCAAATGTGTGTTTGCTAGTAGTTCATTTTTATGGTAGTTAACAAATAAATGTTTGTACCAATTTTCATATTTTGTAGTGTACATTTGTAGCAATCGGAATGTTTCAAAAAATCAAAGTCTATAGACATTCATTTATCTTCAATAAATTTTAAGGCAATAAAACTACTTTCTTGTAAGAAACGTCGAACGTTTAATATATAATAGACCGCATTTTCAAGCCGTTGAAAGAGTACTTTTAATGGCCGAATGGTTGCTTTTTAATATTTTAATTTGGAATTATTCAATGTTTCATCTGTCATCTGTCAAGAATCTTTTGTAAAATTACATTCTATACATTATATAGGAATACGTTTTATAATATATGTAGGTGTCGTGATTAATGAATAAAGAGGATGATCTTTAAAAATATATACATTAAAATCATACATATCATAAGACCTTATCATCATCATACACATTAAATAACCTCACGCCCGAAGCCGCGGGGGAACCCTAGTATAGTAAAAATGGTTTTAGTGTTGATGTTTTAATACTATAATATATATTAAAGTAAATGTTTTATTTATAAACATTTTTAATTAATCTTTGACAACGCGCTCTACATGGATTTACTGATTTTTTTAAATGGACTTTTCTCGAAAACTTTTCAATAGTGACTTAAAAATGTAAGACTTCCCACAAAAACTACCAAGACAATATAAATTGTTTAATTACATTTTATTATTACGTATATAATATCATGTATTTTTAGTAGATTCATTATAATTGGGTTATTAAAAAATCATTGTATTTGTACGAACCGATGTGCACTTTTTCCTTTTTTATTAAACAGATCATATATTCAAGAAAAAGTAATTTCAATTGGAATTTTACCGGATTCAAAGTAGTCAAAATTAATCACTATATAGTATATGTTTTATAGTAATCACTTCCTGTGGTCTGTCTGTGCATATGTATGCTTCAATCTTCAAAACAAAGCATCGGATTTTGATGTAGTTTACATTCCAAACGTTGGTTAAACCCGACGAGGTGGTAGATTAGATCAAAATAATGTAGTACAGTATTGTGCACCTTAAAAAATCTACAAAAGCTCCGCAATGGTTCATGTCTTAAGGATCATAGGATCTTAGGGATATATATCAAATAAACTTAATTCAGATACGCCCATTACAAGCACTTACATATCGTCAATAAAATTATAATTAACAAAAGTAATATTAATAACATTGGTATTTATAATCCTCTACATTTTTTATTCTTATTGTATCGGGACGGGTCGTTAGTTTACAATGAAAGTGTGCATTTCATTCACAATACGTTCAATTTATATTGTTTAATAGTTCTCTTTTGTCCATCGATACTAATTGACATAGGATAAATTGATACAACCATAGGAAGGCACGGCAGCATAGACAAAAGTTATTTGTAAATTGGAGTCTTTATTTCTTTCAGTGAACCAGCGATCATATCTTAAAAGTAATTAAATTAAGTCATAATTAAAAAGAATTTTTTTGACAATGTTTTTGTAGAATATCAAAGTTCCAAATAGGTTTGGAGGATTATGTATGTGCGCACGAGTCCCGTAAATCGTGCAGTCAAGTTAATATAAAAATATCTATAATTCATACAAAAATAATTCCTTCGAGCCGGATTTGAACCAGCGACCTATGGATGACAATTGAAACCAGCTACAGTCCACCGCTCTACCAACTGAGCTATCGAAGGCTCGACAGAACTTTTATAATTTCGCCAGAGTACGAGGAGTTGGCGCGCTGACGAGCATTTCGCAACATTCACCGGTTGTCTTAATAACGCCTGTGCTACGTAACAGTGCTATAATAACGGGCATGAAGTAGATATTAATTTGTATGGTGCATAAAATAAGCTAAAATGTTCCTTATGTCTAGTATCTTAAAAACCATTTTTGACCTCTTTCTCGGCTCTTTATTGTACACTAAAACATCAAAAAAAATAACAAAAAATAATAAAAATGGGCCAAGAGCCGGTCAGAACCACGCACGAAGAACAACTTATTTCTGTAGAATGAGAAACCCCGTCAAATTTTTGTTATATTTTTAATAATTTATCTGTAATATAAATATGCATCTATACATCATGATCATCTTCACCACAGCTATTGGAAGTCCACTGCTAGAAATGCACTCAAGAAAGGGAGAATTTAGCCCATAATTGCCGTACTGGAGAATCATGTTGGCAATTGCATAGCGCAGCTTTCGCGACGGGGATGCTGCTGCCCATTCCCAACCTATGCGTTTGAGCTACACTGTCTCGGATGGATATACTACCTTCTGGTCGTTCTGGTACCTTAGTCGGCTCTTTGGACACCTGGTGAGGATGGAGGTACTATTCTACTCTGCCGGTACCTCACGGTATGTATAGCATACTTTGGTTATTTAAAGCATGTAGCTATTGAAATTATTATGATCGGGTAAAAAACGGTTATAAGTTCACGTCTGTTGTATGGGAGCCCACACTAAGTATTTCTTTTATTTAAATTTAATTATTTATTGTTTAAGTGACTATGACCTATTTCTGTTATTAATACTGAGCAAAAATATGGTATATAATCATGTTAGTTGCATGTTAACTAACCCTGAACAGATTTTTTATTCTGCTTTTAGTAAATTTTATTAGAGCGGTATTAGATATAAATCAATTGTGAAAACTTTACTATCATTTATCAAGGATTATGAGGTACAACCTGGTATTGTACCTACAGACGAACGGACTGACAGACAGATAGCCTGACAGCGGAATCTAAGTATTAGGATACGGCTTTTATCCTTCGGGCATGGAACCCTAAGAAAGTACAATTGAGATCAATTGTTGATCAATTGGTAGCGATCTCGGAAGATATAACATAGCCTATGTTACTCGGTAAAGAATTATGAATTGGTATTAAATTAAAATCGGTCTAGAAGTTTTACAACTAAACCGTAACAAACAAACAATCAATACAAATCAAAGGGTCAAACTTACACATTTTAAGTAAATAATTAGTCGATCTATAGTGTGGACCACTTACAAAATTATGATATGTATAAAAATAACTCCTTCGAGCCGGATTTGAACCAGCGACCTATGGATGACAATTGAAACCAGCTACAGTCCACCGCTCTACCAACTGAGCTATCGAAGGCTCGAAAGAACGTTGATAATTCCACTAGAGCTCGAGGCGCGAGTTCGTGGCGTAGCTGCGCTGCCGAAGATTTCGTAATATTCATACGTGACGCGGAGAATATCTGTGATGCAAAACAGATCGGTGGCGGGCGCCGAGCCGCTGCCGGCGCAGCGTCGGTGCACCACGTTAGGTGAAACTGTATTATCATATTAATTGAGAGCCGAGTCTAAGGTGCTCTCGCTTAAGCCGATTTTGGTCCTAACTGTACACTGGGGATACTAATTAAAGTAGAATTATATCATGGATATTTAATTTTGACATTGGATAAAAACTTACTGGGAGTCCATTGGATGTCTATACCACAGTGCGCTCCTTGAAGGTATATTAAGTACTCTATTATTTCTACGAATAAAGTCGTTAATTACAAACTATTTGCCATATTGGTATCTGATTGAGTTACGATTTACTATACTTATATAAATTACTTGCAATAGTTTGGAAAAATTAAGCTTGTCTTATGATTGCCATGGAGTCTCGAGACGAAGCATGCGAGTAGAATAATTGCGAGTTTGAAAGATAGATTAAAGAATAGTGCAATAAGAGATCGATGTGGTGTAAGAGATGATATTGTGACAAAAATTGAGAAAGGAATGTTATAATGATTTGGACATGTACCTAGAAAGGTTGGGTGAAAATAGAATGACTTCACATATATAAATAGAGAGGAAGTGAATGAAAAGGTTGATATAGCACGACCCAGGTGAACATATTTTAACCAGGTAGAAGTGGTATTAAAGAAAGACCAGGTAAGAAGTACCAAAACCGACTAACTACCTACTAAACTACCCCGACGGGACACAGCCGTGATGTATGTATGTATTTTTTGCACAGCTTATAAATAATATTAATAAGAGATCAGCAAAAGTATTCTATATCGTTCTATTGTTTTGGCTTTGCACAGCCAATGTAGTAACTTTATTTAAGATCTATTTGTACTTGCAAACTGTCTATATATATATATATATATATATATATATATATATATATATGGCTCATACGAATCTGTAAAAAATATTCATAGTACTTTATTAATATTTAATTGATATGATACAATTATACCTAATTAAAATATTTAAAACTAATTGCTCTTACATAATATGGTTGAGCAATGTGTTTTATTTCTTTGCGTTATTCTTAAGACACAGCCCTCGCATTTATTCGAGTCTGATTTACACAAAAGCTCCCTCATCAAATTATTCAGACGACAGACGCTGTCAGAGAATCTAACTTGCGCGACAGTTTCTGAACAATAATAGTAGTGGGAACGTAACTATTTAGCCAAGTTTGGTGCGTCAATAGAGGGCGCCACCTAGGGAAGGAATAATTCATTTAGCGAGAATTAACTAGCGAAGTCGGCGGATCTCGCACGGTGCCTGACGTGCTTCATAATGTCAATACGAGTTTTGTTAACTTTATCTTGTGTTACTTTATCTTATGGTTACTTACTTCTGAGTTTAAATAGGTTTTAGTACACAGATAGATTTAAGGTTCAAGGTTACTTTTATACATTTTCTAGAATAGACTATGGAAACATCGATACACGGTGACACGGTTCATATAGCTTTAATGGTCGGCTTCTTATCATGGAGCAATACAGACCTCCGGGTGCTGTAGTATAGTACAGCAGTTTGCCGTCGCTGTGTAATGGGGCTGATATGGCAAACATATTGCCTAATTTATCTAATAACAAGTTGTTATCTGAAAATTTAAGAGTCAGGACAAAGAATTACCTTGGTACAATAATACTATCTCATGTACTAGGTGCCTGAGCCAACTGAAGTACCTGTCACATGGCAGCATTCCTGTCGCGAAGCTACGCGTTGCAATGTTCTTTTTTGCAGAAGCCTATGTCCAAATATTGACACTATAAATCTGCTACGCTCTGTGACTCTTTTATAAATTAAAATGTCAAACAAAAACGAAGAGTTGTAAAATATATCTTCTAAAGGTTCTTTATTGAGATGTTTATGTGTTCGTCAAGAATAAGTGCACGTTATATACAGCTAAATATAAACTGAGCCGTGGGGTACTGGCAAACTAGAATAGCACCAAAATGTCGTAAAAAGTGATTGGGGTTACGGACACAGACATGTGGCGGTATCCATCCTAAGCTGCGTTGACTAAAATGCAGGAAGATGGGTAGATGAACTAGAATTCCATCGCGAAGCTATGCGCTGCGATTGCCACCACGCCTGCCCAGTGCGGCAATTATAAGCACATTTCCCCCTTTCTTGGGAAGGCTTTTGTTTACCAGTTGATGTCGGCTGCTTTATAATTTCAAACAAAAGTTGATGTCAAGGTATTTTTATGAATTATATGACACGAACTCATTACTTTGACGTACACCAGCGCAACCGAAGAAAACATAAGCTGCACCTCCTGAAGGATCATTATGTGTTTTTTAAGAACAAGTATTTTTACAAGTATTGAATGAATTCATTCAATCATGCCTTAATGCCATTCAATCATGCCTTATCACTAGAAACTAAAAACAATAGCGAGGAGAGTGCGCGCCCCGCCCGCCCGCAGTGACATTTGCGTAAACCCTCCTGACGTTCACTTAATTACGTAGATTACAAGTTGACATTTTCGTTTGTCACGATTTAAACACCATTCCTAGGGATTATCCCTTATACATTTCAGTGGATTTATTACATTTATGGGTCTATTATTTTTGTTTTGTATAAATAAGAGGCTTGATAACAACGATGATATTATTATAAAAAAGAGTTTAAATAAATGTTATATTCTGGAAATAACTGCTTTAGATATAATTACAAATATGGTATCTTCCCTGAACAACGATATACACACGCGTAATAATACTTGCATGTTTTAATGTTAGTGTAAACGAGCATAAAGTAATACACAACAAAATGCGTTGGATATGTTGTATATTATTTTATGGTATATTGGATATGGTTTTCTCAATATAGAATACTCAATATGGGTACTCGATATAATATACATAATATGGGATTCTCAAAATCAAAGAAAATGTCAAATATGTATTTACTCAAATAGCACTTTCATATTGTCAAAACAAAAAAAGGATCTATGTAATCATTAAAATACTCTTTCAAGCAGTAACAAGCCTTAGCAATATGTTTATCCTTTCCGCAATTCTTGAATTTGTTTGAATTACTCGATATATCTTATAATGTTAACACTTTCAATTCTTACAGCCTTTTGTACAATACATAGCGAAATCAAGGAACTTTTTAATAACATTTCGTACAATATAAAAGACATATATTGATCAACTGCTTAAGTGCACCAATAATTAACATGGAAAAATATTTCGATAAATAGCAAATTTAGTATCAAGATCAAGGCTATGAACTATTACTTTAGACTAGAGGTGGGCCTAGTACTCGCTTGATACTCAGTACTCGGCGTACTTTTATGTAATGCGTACTGGGCCGAATAACTCGGTATTAATGCCGATATACTCTGTTAAAGAAAGGCAATATATTTAGGTAAATTTAATTAAAACAACAATGTTAATCAAAAAGTATTTATTACTAATTTAGGAAATCTGTGATAATTTCAATTCATAAAATCATATAATTCAATTAATGAGTAGTTATGAGACAAAATTATAGGAACAGTAATAAAAATAATCACTTAACTCAGCACAAAATGCAAAATTAAGAACTTGCCAAACAGCCATGGAGACGAGCATGCTAAATATAAAGAAATCTGACAGAATAAGAAACAAACTAATAAGGAAACGTAACGATAATAGAACATGTGACTACAATAATGAGAAAACTCAAGTGGAGATGGGCCGGCCATACATAAAGACACAACGGGAAATTGAACAAAATCATCATATTTTGGTATCTAATAAACACCAAAACAAAATGCGGAAGACAATACAAAAGGTGGCACGAAATTAAGGTAATAGCCGGAAAAGCATGGACTACGACATTGCTAAATAGAAAAGAATGGAAGGAGTTGGAGGAGGCCTTTGCCAAATTAGGTTAAACGTACGATGTTGATAATAACAAGATTCAACAGCAAATTATATACTGACGAAAAATCACTGTCCAAATAAAAGGCTTATTATTATTATTAAAAAAATATTCAATATTTAAAATTTGATAAAGGTAATATTTAAAATTAGCCGTGTTGTACCGGCAGAGTAGAATAGTGCCTCCCCCTGTACTAGGTTTTGTAGGAAGCGATTAAGGTACCAGAGTCGACAGATGGCCGTATATCCATGCGTAACAGTGTAGCTCAAATGCGAAGGGCGGGGATGGGCAGCATCAATCCTGTCGCGAAAGCATCGCTCTGCGATTGCCAACACGCTTGCCCAGTGCGGCAATTAAGGGCAATATTCTTCTTACTTGGGTAGGTCTATGTCCAGCAGTGGACATAGACCGTGTGACCGTGACCGACAGTGAATAGCTGATATGAAGAATAAATGTAAGTTATAATGCAGGAACACAGGGCTGCATATTCTAGTAACAGCCTATCCCATCTAAAACATAAATGTGAAAAATAGGGCAAGCTCAAATGCATGGTTATCGACTTTTCCGACAAAATAATTAATATCTAAATGGGTGCCAAGATCTGTAGATACTCCTGAAATTTATTTATAACAACATACAACATTGTAAAATAAAATTAAAACACAGAGCCAAATTGAACTTGAGTTCTAGATTGGACTTGGCTTGTCATTTAGATATTAATTCTTTTGTCGAAAAAGTCACTAACCAAGCATTTGTACATGGTCCTTGTTATGTTTTTTATCTTAATTTTTTTATTCTATAAATTTATTATTTTTACCTTTTTTGATTTCTTTTCAGATTTATGTTTTTTTGGGATCATAAATGGAATATCATTACTTTTTGTAAATAAATTATTGGTAATAACATTAATACAAATTATAATCTAATAAACAAATTAATGAGACAATCGAAATCAATGGAAATATTTTTTTTTGTTGCTATTATAATTTGAAAGGCGCGAGGTATTAAAAAAATCGATTGCTTGAAAAAAAAATTAAATTGTAAAAATTCATTCAAAAATTCATTCATAGAACTCCGATTTTTTCCTTCCTTTTTACACAATTATCAAGCTAAAATTCAGCTGTCTAGGTCACCTGGAAGTGTCTGTGTGAAAGTGTGAATTTTTATCCTATTAGTAAGTCAGTCATAAATAAATACACACTTGTTTTACTTGAGAGTCATTTGAGTTTGGCTGACACGATGCCGCGTGTCTTGATTCCTCTTTTCTTTTAAAGACGTAGCAAGCTTCCGAAACCAATCGCTCGGTATACATGGAGCTTGCTTGTGCACGTAGAATCTCTCTCTCTTGATAAACTCAACGCGAGCCGGCGGCTCGAGCCGTGTAAACCTGTTTGTACTTGTTTACGCGCGCGAAACGGGAATTTCATAGGTCTGAGTTACTCGGCCGAGTACTCAGGTAAAAATTAAATGAACCGAGTAAAATTCGATTCAATTTTATCCTGACACATATTTTGTCAATATTGAAAACAAAAAATGTAAAAAATAATTAAACCTAGTTTTAAAGCCGTTAAAAAGTAGTTTTATTATGAGTAAACGCTATAAATATATTTATTTATAGCAGCCAGTTAAAGTATTAATATAAATATTCATCATATATATATTTTTCCTAGGTGGTGTCATCGCCACATTACTTTCCTTGCATTTTATTTACGCCTTTATCATAATCCTTCCTCTGTCTGAGACAAAAATTTGCTTTATTCCCTGCACAAAGAGATATCAACAGCATAATAGGCTTGTTTCCAATTTTCGCAAAACTATTTAAATAGCTTCTAAATAATTTAAGGATCACCCTCCCTATCATTTTTCGTCATAAATCTCTTTACTTTTTATGTATTTAATTTTTTTCTATTTTTCTTAAAAAATGGCCAAAAAACGCTCGATCACGTGACTGTGACGTCACTATACATTATGTTCCTTTACATTTTAACGCACACCAATATACTGACCAATTGATTTTAAAATTTTATTGATGTATTTTTATAATAAAGATACAAAAAACATATATTTAAACATTTGAGTATCACGATTTTGTTTCTTTTAATGAGCACAAAAATAAAATATCTTAAATGTTCAGAGCTTTGAATGCGGTAAAATGAAACGGTGCAATGAAGTGTCAATGTCAAACGTAAAGTTTGTGTTAATACGAGTTTGAGGCAAAGGTTTGAGGTTATGTTTATGTCAGCGTTGGAAAACACATGTTGATGTTTCAAAAAACTTAATAAAATAAACTATCAGCTTTCATAAATCCTTTCTCCATAATTCTTTATTAACTGTCTATCGCTCAAATACAAAATTAACAAACTTATATATTATTTACGAAGTAAACAAAACAACTATATTATTTCTAATATTATTTCTAAATGGAAATATAATTTGAATATTAAAAATAACACGTTCATATCTTTCCTTATAATCAAAATGTCATACTGATGTTTGAAAAGCCCAAACAACGAGTGGCTTCAAAATTAATGGGCATTTCGTTATACCTGTCATGACATAGGACTGTCACAGCCGAGTATTAATCAAAGCCGGCACACTACACCAGTATGTGGGGCTTTTTAATTATAAATAGGCTTAATGATCATTTTTCATTCTTAATTGCCATTTTGGTACGGAGGTTTATGGTTTAGCTAATCACCGTTATTAAATAGAACCATTCTGATGTCGTTTTCACTAGCTTTGAATAAATTCGTGTGACAAGCCCATTCGTATGTTGAATATAATAATTTATGTTTATTTTGGAGTCGCGTCGTATACTGCGATAGTTTCGGAACAGTCGTAAAAAGAGTAGGGTTTGGTTAACTGGATTTTCATATATGAATATTCCGGGTGTTTGGCATTCGCTCGGCGGCGCCTAAACACTGGAGTGCAATAAAACTAAGCACACGACAATCCGACGGGCAATAAAAGTTTTGGTTGTGCGAGAGATGCGGTGGAGTGACGTCACTTCGCTTTCATATCACGCGAGCCTAAAGCCCGCTTGTGCGGAGCCGCCGGCGTCGCGACGCCCCCGCCAGTTACATTATTAGTGTTGCAACTGCTATTGGAGTCACAATTTGCATTTGAGGTTATGTTATTAATTACCTGAATGTAGTTATTCATTTTTGGCTGGTTTTGATACCTCTTACGACACCTGGCACAAAGAGAGATACTGTTTTATTCTGCCGGTAGCTTACGGCCATTTTTTTAGTACAGCTCCTTAATTCGTTGTTTAATAATAATATAATGTCTATGATAAAAGTAACCTGATAAATCGTTACTAACTAATCTACTACACACTATATTCAGCTCGGGTAACAATGACCCAGTATATTATTATACACTCGTTTAAGATTTTGGAAAGAAAACCCGAATATAACCAAGGAGAACCACCTGAAATTCCCACGTAACAGTATATTTAATTTTTCTTAAAAAGAAAAATACTTAAAAAGCTTTAGAATACGGATTAATTAGACTTTGTATGTTTTAATCATTGATTCTTTAACGACATAATTAATTTTATAATTGTTAAAATAAACAGGGTTTTCAATAAATTTCTCATTGATAATAGTATCAAAATATTAAAATATTTATTTCAAGATTTATTGTCGATATCGATAGTCCCGCTCGCCCGCCCACCCTACTCGCGTAGGTAAACAGGGAGCGTTTGAACAACGCCACCTGACACCATTATGCTATTATAATATTTGCTACTTTCCCGCTGATGTCTTCTTGACTACGCAGTGAATACAAAATTCTACGGGCACCCACCATCCATGACACGCATTCTACTTTACTTTGATTTGGCGTACCAAATTTATTGGTGATTGTATTTGGATTTGTTACTACACGTATAGATAGGTATATTTGATGTTTGCAGTGGTGCTTTTTTTGAATAAAAGATACATTTGTGTTATAGCGGTAAAAAAATATAGTGCATACAGATTGCATGTCAATGCTTATTAACTTAGCTTAATAACAGTGCTCCTTAGAGGTCATGTATTTCACTAATATTCCATAAACAAAAGTCTAAGTCAATATATTAAATTTGTATATTTCGTACACTCTGTTAACAACTTTATTTTTATTTGCAAAAAAGCGAGATACTAGCGAGTCCTGATTTATTGGTTATAAAATAAAATAAGCTAAACCGTTGTGATGTATAATATATTCATATACATACATATATACATAATACGAGATTTTTTATTAATGCAATCAATTTTTATGAAGCTAATTACTCGTCGCAAAAAGAAACTACTACTAAAATTGTAGTTGCATACGATTCCTAACCGCATATGGTTCACATATCACGAATACCGTCGGTGGAATATCGAATAAAACTCCGCCTATGTATCTGCGTTTGCACGCATTTATTTTTTATTGTGGGGCTCGGAACGGCGGTCGGATTTTTGTTTAAAATTGCATTTTTATATTTGGCACACGATACGGGATCCGCGGTGACAAATACCCGCCGCACCGCCATGAATGACAATTGAAGAGATGCTTTTATAAAGACGGAACGATTTTTATTTTTATGAGAAAGGAATTGTGCTCATAAAAACGCGTGTTGAAATGATGAGTGTCGTTTTTCACTGTCAACGGAATGCCTCTTTATAGGGTCGTTTTGTCAGAGAGAAAAAGTGGTGATTGTAGATAAATGTTTGCTTTTAAATTCGTATTGGAGACGCGTAATGATTAGTGTCTTCGAGTGGAGTGGAGCCCTAATCTATATCGTTTATTTTCGAATGAATTACCCTGGAATATTAACTGTTTATTTTTGGATGATTGTTTTTGTTTACTTGATAGTTGTTCTAAACAACACTTGTTATTCTTTAAGCGGACACAGTTTTATTAGTACAGAAATATATTTAGTATTTTACCATTGAATATAACTAGAATGAATATTAGAATTACCGATGTCAATATCGTAGCGTGGTATGAATTATTCATACTGCCATTATGCTATTTAGCTTCATATGTTTTTTATTAAAATCGTTTATATAATAAAGGTATATTACATATTACACTTATTTACATAAAATGAGGTGAAAAAACAATTAAAATTATTTAAACACACGAGAGTTTGCCAGATGTCATTCTAAACAAGCTAAATTTAAAGGAAGTAGGTGTTATGTGCACGTTTTGCTATAAGTACAACGTTTGTGTTTGTTTTAATTTTTGGTGAATAGTTTTTGTTATTTTGAAAAAACATATTATTAGTTATAAATAGCATCGGTACATTGCACAAACCAATAATAGTGACATATATACGGGGCATCGTCGTTACAGACTCTGTGTGTTGACATTTGCGACAATGCAGTAACATCACAAACGCATTAACAGCTGAGTGTTGTGGCCTGAGGATATTATGTCACATCACCTGATTACTTTACGATCATAGCAGAGCACGCTCCGAAAAAGAAATTGGTGAGAGTCAGTTACCCAAGTGATCTTTTGTGAGAGACCTCGAGAGTTTAAATTGGTTCACGTTTAGAAATTGAATGCATATTAAGAGATAGTTCAACTAAAGTTATTAGCAACATTCTTGGATCCAAAGGTGGATGCACTAGTGGCGTATCCGAGCCGGCGGCTGGAATGCGAGGAATGTGATCACGTGTGCGTATTAGCTGGTACTGCCAAGAACATGACTGTTAACAGTATTTTTTTATTATACCACATTAACAAACAAGCACACATTCTGCGAGATAGCAAACGTCACCGTAGTATATCGATGCTCGTATATCACAAGGATATCACTAGCGCGTTGGCACCCTTGTGACTTGAAGATATTACCTATGTCACATTACCAAGTAAATACACTGCCTCTCTCACTCTTTATGTCGGAACACAAAAATGCGAACACTTCTATTTGGTGGTGGAAATACATGAGAATTAGATATTAATAATAATAAAAATTGAAATAAATAATCTAAAGAAATCGATAGTAGTCAAATATTTACTTCTATTTGACTAGCTTCTCCACTAATTTTGTCGAATTAACTTTGCCTATTCATCTATATTTAATTTAAATCCGCGAAACCGTTTAGTTTTGAAAAAGTGATACAAATACTGATAACTAAACATACCGACAGACTTGTACAGTTATAATTTAGTATCGATGGTAAGTTTTTGTTACATTCAGCATTTTAGCCATCATAACATGATATATTTTCCTGTTATATGATAAGGAAGAGACAACACGACAAATTACAAGTGTTGTTTGTAATTGAACACGCAGTTCCTGTTCTATGGGCATAACAATACTCCCGTTAAATCAAGCAAAGGAAGAAACTGAAAGCATTTTTGACCCACGTAAAAATAATAATACCTGATTTTTTTACCTCAACTTAATACTAGTAGCACCAAAACATTGTAACTATTGAGGAAAACCAGAGTCTAAAGTAAGCAGGGAACTACTTATTTTTCAGATCACCAGGCTCTCAATTCCATTTTGTATTATCTAATAATATAGTTCAATAACAACAAACCTTAAAACCATAGGAATTATCCAAAGCATGGTAAAATAATTACAGGTTAATTAAGGAGTGCTATTTTTTTATTCTACAAGGTAAACTTGAAAACAAAATGCATGCGTGTGTGTGTGTGTGTGTATGTGTGTGTGTTTGCGTACGTACAAATGAGTGAAAGAGATGAAGAAGATTTCGTTTTATAATCGATTTCTGTTATAAAATGAAGCAGTACCTACATATAAACCTTGTAGCAGATAAAGCTACAACTTTGAATTATTTGTGTCTAAAATGAAAAATGGGCTAATTGGGTTGAAAATTATTCCTAATTGTTTACGAATTATCGATAGTCAAAGTTCTTTAATTTTGTTTTCATCGACTAGAGAGTACAGTATCTACTTCTAGCTCATACATAAACTTTTCTCAAATCGTCTGTCGACTGTAAACTGCGTTCATGTTTATGCGGTATTTGGATGCCAATCGATAAATTAAGTAATTACGTTTATGAAATTAAACATTAAATTTAATGTCCGAGACTCAACTTGCTTGTGTAAATTAATGAATTAAAAAATTATATGTTTTAATTTAGCTTAAAACTGTTGTACGCGAATATCCCACCTGCATATCCGTAAACCAGTAGTTACATTTGATTAAGCTGACTAGACGGGCTCGATTGATTTACCGTGTGGCATCTACTTTAATCCTAACTTCATATCCGGTATAGCTATTTCGCCATTCATTTGTTAAGCTACTGAGATCCGCATTCTAGACTGGACAATGGCGTTGATGGTAGTGATCGTTTCTTGAGCGCCAGAGGTTGTAAATTTGCACACAAATATTTATTTGATTAATATTTTTATTTTTTGAGTCAGTGTTTTTAAATATTATGTTTGTGATTCCGTGTAGCACTTGTGTTTTGGACATCAGACTGATGTCCATAACACAAGTGCTATAAGTAATTTATTTCGGAATCAGGCAATGTATGGAGGTGGAATCTGTGTTGTGTGATAATGTCGAAGGTGTTGTATTGATCAATTTATTGTTATTATTAGTATTATTAACGTTGAAAAATGCCTTTACTTATTGCATTTTAACTACAACTACTGAGATATGTCTTTTTCCATTGTTAAATAATATCTCTCATGACGTATATATTAAATAAATATTCAACCCTTCCAAACTGGCCTTTAAGATTTTTTTATTAAAATATGATATAATATTACATACTTGGTCCAGGTGAAATATACGGACTGGATATTTCCGAGACTAATAACGGTCAATAGCTTTTACGCGAGCGAAGTTACGGGAAAGTAACAAGTTTCGTAATATTAATCAACGATATACATTCAAATCGAAAAAAATACATGTTCAAAATTTTATTGAAGATATTTGACAAGCAAACACGAAGTAACCACAGATGAAGGGTTATAATATTGTTTCTTAGCGATGCAGTTGTGGATAGAAATATATATTTTCTTCTACGTTAAAGTACTAACTTAAATTTACTAGACATCATCATCATCATTACAGCCATTGAAAGTCCATTGCTAGATAGGCCTTCCCAAGAAAGGGGGAATTTCGCCCATAATTGCCGCGGTGGGCAAGCGTGTTGGTAATCGCAGAGTGCAGCTTTCGCGACCGGAATGCTGCTGCCCATCCCCGCCCTGTGCATTGAAGCTGTATTGATTTGGATGGACATACCGCCATTTTTCGGTTCTGGTACCTTAGTCGCCTCTTACGATACCTGGTACAGAGAGGGGTACTTTCTACTCTGCCGGTTACTCACGAACCTATTAAAGCAATACAAAGCAAATATAGTCTTGATTAATCTTAGTAAAAATAAAACAAGCGATGTGGGCATAGATGCGCGTTGTTTATTAAGGCAATTAATACCAAATCAGGGTTGATATCCACGATATATGCTATACCGTAAAAACGATATCGAGTGACGCCGGACGTTAATCGCCCGTTAGCGACGCATTATTCACCAGCACGCGTTGCACTGAATCCACCACCCTGTGACACCCCTGAAACATTACAAAAGGAAACAACGCATACCCACCACACAAAACGCAAACAAAAATCTACCCTATCCCTTCGATACAACGCGCAATATCAGCTGGTAACGAATGGCGTTTAAGTCGTATAGCTGCAATGGGAATCGTTTAACTAATCCAAGCCAATATATTCTCTATTTCGCAATGAATAAAATTAATACCTTTTAAACTCCTCAATATACGACCGTTCGGATCTGTTGGTTGCGACCTGAAGCACTATCATCGCTCATTTCGGTGATAAACTGTTTTCGACATTGTCCACCAGCACATAAGGTGTCGTTTTGATCGATTTAGCGTGAGTTATGGTGTCGAACGTGTATTTATTTACGTGGATACAATATGGCATAGCATTTATTATGCCAATATCAACAGTCACAGTTGCATTCGACAATTAATTATTTGTAAACAATACCGGAGGTCGTGTTTCGACATAAATAGCTTCCCTTTACGTTTCATGTTTGCGTTGGAGTTATCCATTTTTGTTATTACTATAGTAATACAAGTAAAAAATCATACTGATATTATAAATGCGAAAGTATGTCTGTTTGTTATGCTTTTACGCCTAATCCTGAGAATCATAATGAATGGCAACGTTTGAATTCTAAGAAAAGTCAACATACTTTTGATCTAGCAAGTCAGGAGGACGTAATATAGAACGAACTACATGGGTCTAAGTTAGATCTCAGATCATCAGAAAACTAAGTACATTGCATATTATGGTTCAAACGGCTCCTGTAAGGTCAACAAGGTTATCGGTTATCTGAGTAATATTTTAATTAGTTTTTTTATTTATGAGAAAAATATTGTAATACATTTTGAAGTTTAAATTGGTCTTTGAGTGTTTGCAAAAAAACAAATGCCGTTTAAAATGAACCATTATTCGTCAAAATAGCTTTAATTGTTAAGTGTAATTCCTCTTGTATTGTTCGCGAGATTGTTCTCTGGCGGATCGCTGCGTGCGACGGGACCCGTCAGCTGTAGCCAAGCCGACCGAAGGCGTCAGAGCCAACTTAAGCCTTTTGTTCAGTAATTCTTGAGACGAACTGCGCTTTATGTTTATGTACAATGCTAGAGAGGTGTTAAGTTTGTTAAGTGACATGTTTTAGTGGTCATAGTGATCAAATACCAACAGAGATGACATAAAGCATTTTTTAGTTGTTTCCATTGATAGTTGTAAAAGAAACTAGGCAATCTCGCTTTTATTTCAAAGATAAAGGTCAATTTTCATGAAAACAAAATATTTTAAATTGAAATACTGTTGCAGATTAAGGTCTAAAATATCTAGTAAATACGTATATAGCCAGTTTGTCGTCAAAAGTGCGATGGTAGCGCAACTATATTCATGACGGATCTGGATGTTTGTAGGATCTTTCTACTAAATATTCTTACAAAGGATGTGAAGTAGATTTACTTTTAGCTGCAAAAGTAAATAAGATTCTAGAAAATACATTTAAAAAAAAATTCATAGCTCTTAACAATTGTGCAGTTTTTATATTTTTCATAATTTTATTTTTTGCCACCAGTACAATCAGTACACCAAGCTTGGATATACCTAGGAGATACCTGTTATTTTTTTTATGATTGTAAGTATGTTTTCATTTACTTTGATTATACATTATTTATAGTTAGTAAAGAACTTTTCTAGTGTTAAAAGTAGCTTATGCCCGACCCTAAGTGCAAGTATATAGACAGACAGTTAGTGTGCAGTGTACGAGCACCATTAAAATCGCGCATTGTCTTAACGTCATCAGTGACGATGGGTGAAAATTGTAACAATGCGGGATTAACAGTTGATGCCTTTATAAATATTCATCGCATCCAAGTCGAGAGTTTGTCGGGCGACAGATGTGCCGCCAGTGTTCTAAACAAACGGGAATACACCCGATTTTGTCATAAATTAATCTGAGAGTGCGTGTAATTAAAATGAGTTGTGATTTTCCAAGTTAATAATGGTGCTGAGTTTGATTTTGTCGGAGAATATGGCGCGCAACTTTCGGACTTTAGGGGAGCTAGTTTTATTGTTTTATTCATAAGTATTGCAGGCCAGATTGTGTGTGTAATATAAACGATGATTTTGTTGTTAAGTATGACCAAGCAGTATTTCATTATTTTTAAATATTACATTAAACATTATATAATGCCATACGCTAAATTTTAGTTTTGTAATGGTCCTTAAGTAAATTGGCTCGGAGCTTAGCGGTTCAAATGTATATGAAATAAATGCACGCTTTAATTATATTATGGTGAATTAAAAAAAGCCAATTGTTGAAATCATCTTAAAATCTTATCTTACATTTTAAAATGGTCGAATATACTACTGTCAACTAAACAAATTACTCAATATATGTTTATTATTTTTGTTGTTTTTTTAAATGACTAAGTTGAGAAACAAGCTTACAGTCCGTTATAGTAAGCGTCACCACAGATAGCTTGACATTTGTATTAAAGACATGTTTATTAAAGAATCTATGTAGTTTGACTTGAAGATATTATGTCACATTATCTAGTAACTTCACTGCCTCTCAAACACAGCAATATAAATAATGTTGTTTGGCGGTAAAAATAGCTGGGAGTAGGTGCAAGATGGTGTAGGATGGTGCAGATAATATTTTTTTGAGGTCTATCAGTATCTCATATACTTTGTTATATCTCACTATAATGTTTTTAAATATAACATCAACTTTATGGTTAAATCAGAAAGGTTTATAGAGTTATTGAAAAGTCTACTGACGGGCGTTTGGAGGGGCGCGTCTGATCGAGCAGAAGGCTTCCACTCGACCGAGCGTGAAGATACCGCGATAGCGCGCGCCACTACCTCCGCACACATAGTGCGTACCCGGCCAATAGCACACGGACCATCGACTATTTATTATCGGCTAAAGATTAACTGATGTTTGTGGCACTCTATAATACACCTCGTAAATAGTTTCTGCACAGGGATGTTGAGTTAAATTTTATTCTATACTAATATTATAAAGAGGAATGATTTGATTGTTTGTCAGTTCCGATTTAAAGTCTATTCTTTAAAGTCATCTTTACCGAATAATAAGGACGATATTAAAATAAAATTAACCTTTCTAACAGTTAAACTCAATGAAACAATTTTTAAAAAAACATCACTACTGAAATGTCAGTGATATTACATTATCATCTTGATACCAGCCATTAATAATCTACTGTTGGACATAGGCCTCCCCAAAAAATACCCATAATTGCCGCGCTAGGCCATCGTGTTGGCAATCGCAGAGCGCAGCTTTCGTGTAGGTAAAGCTGCTGCCTTGCTGCTCCGACCTGTATATTCTGGTACCTGGTTGTTGCCTCTTATGACACCTGATACAGAGGGAGGTACTATTCTACTCTGCCGGCACCTCACAGCTATAGCTATATTTTATGTCCATTATTTTTACAAGAGGGGAAACTAAGCGTGTGAAACCGCGGAGCGTTGCGAATATTAAATAAATAATGTTAGCATTAATCTGAAGGTTAGCGAGCAGTTTTAAAATTGTAAAAAAATATCGTACCGTGACGAAGAGTAACACCGTTTTATTCTATGGATGCTACGTGAGGCTATTAAAATCAAAAAATAAATATTTCAATAGAAAAGGGAGTTGGAAATTACCACTGGCCTGGGACGCCGTTACACATTTGATCAAGAACCAAGGATAACATCACAGCACTGCCAGATTACAAAATTCGATTAGCACCTTCGGCATGAATGGGAACGCAAACGTACAAAATTTAAAACTTGAAATAAATATAAAAATGTGAAGGTAGTAACGGCTGCTTTTCTGGTCCCGAACTAAAAATGTTATAAGCTTCGTTTTAAAACTGCTAGAAAGTAGTTTTTATTATGACTAGTGAACACGTAAATGTAAGAAAATATTATGTAGATATACGATTCAAAGAAAAATTAAATAACTATAATACAATATCATATTCTTTATAATGCTCCAAATTTCAGTATATTTCTGATTTATGAAACCTAGCAAAAAAAGAAGGTGCCACAAACACCTAGATCGAGCTCAAATAATATTGGATCTCCATATCTTTCTTAACCGTCTTGTTTAATATACCTATGATAGACATTTTACATGTATATTACGGCTAAATAACTATTTTATCAATGTATACAGTATATCAATGTATATATAATATATATGCAATTTATATATCTATAGATTACTTATATCATCAACATGTCTTAGTGTCCAGATATATATATCTTTACCATTTATTTCTTAAGTTGTTAAGATTGTAATTAAAGTGACTGGTCCCATAACAATACACATTATATCTGTAGACATAGCAAGAAAGATGCGGGATGGGATTAATTATACCAGCAACGTTATTAAGACAGGGGTTTGAACAATAACTCCTTAGCTGCAAGTGTTGCCTAATTTACATGGTCCATTCATATCTCTGTTTTATTACGTTGCGTGCTTTATTGCCCGACGCTGCATTAACACAATCTGGGATCTGATAAATGAGCTTAAACTTTTGTATAAGACTAAAGAGAAATAACTTGATTCATATTGTAGCCTGAAAAGGATTAGTATATAAGTATTGGTTCTGTCCTCACCCATCAACGATGCTAAAATTTCGCCAAAATTAATTCAAGAATAACTCTTTGAAGATGTTATTTGTATTGAACATTTGAGTACGAATTTTGTAGTGTTACATATAAATAACTACTATTATCTATATATTAAAACGAATCCCTATTTACCTTGGTTAAGCCGTCATAAGCGTAAAAGGTTAAGCCGATTTCGTTACTTTTTTGTTGTGTTTGTTATTGTCAGAAGATTGCTCTTATGACAGATACAAATAATAAAAATTGCGCAAGAAAATAATAATTTAAGAATACTTATTTAAAAAATACTTAACAACCACATAATACTAGCTGAACTGACAGTCTCCGTTGTCCTGTCTTAACGATGACTATTAATTCAAATTGGTATAATTAACATTAAATAATATATATTTTATTCAATAAATAATGTTGATGAAGGAAAAAGTGTATTTATTATTCTAATGCTTTATGATAGACAATATTCTTGTTTTTTTTCTTGCGCGTATATAAATCAGCCTTGAGGCGCCGGCAGAATAAAATAGTGCCTCCTCCTGTACGAGGTCGTAAGAGACGACTAAGGTACCAGAATTGACAGATGGTGGTATATACATCCGATACAGTTCAGCTGAAAGACATAGGGCAGGGATACAGCAGCATTCCCGTTGCGAAAGCGGCGAACTGCCAACACGCTTGCCAAGCGTGGCAATTATGGGCAAATATCCCCTTTACTTGGGGACGCCTACGTACAGCAGTGGACATCCGATATGATGATGATGATGATATAAATAGCTTTGTTGGTATTCCGACACGGAAACAAGCGACATATAACTGGCCATGTGTAAAACATGGTTTTTCATTGATACCACAAACATTCAGCGACTGCCCTTGAAATTAATTTATCGACATTACGAATACTCGCCGCACTGGAAATTGCAACCGTTTAAAGTCGAATGCCATGTAGTTTGAAATCAAAGGAATCCGTGGAATCAAAACGTTTTCGCTCTTGTACTTCCCTTTCAAAATAGTGGCTTTGATGACGTTGATCATTAATTTTTTCACCGCAAAGCGGGTGAAATTACAAAGACTTGCCTGGTTTATTTTACGCAACATAGTGATTACTGATACGAATATTAATTATAGATTATGAGGTCGTAATCAAGACATTTCCAACGAATTTAAAAACTCATTCGGAGAGCTGACACCATCATTTAGGTTAGTAACGGAATTAATCGTTTTGTAGGTATGTTAATTATTTACCAGCTATTTTGTTTTGAATCTTAAAATTCATTTCGTTGACACCAACGTGTTTTGTAGACAATATAATGATGATTGGGAAAACCTCGATGAGTTCGGTCTTAGTTTCGGTAAGATGACAAACGTTGGTAAGAAATATGATGTATCTAGACGATGAGTCAACGAGTATTTTGCCATTACCAAGATCTTCTTTTAGTTACCAATCCGAATTAAATATTTATCATTAAGACAGGATAACGTGTCAGGTCATCTAGAAAAAATATAAATAATATATGTTAATAAAATATTTTCATTTTCGAAAATAAATCCTTTTATCAATGCTGTATCGCCTCTTTGTATTGCGCTATATATTCTTTTTGTCTTTTGGCGTGTAATATACCGCGTCAGCTGTAGTAAATGTATCACATTTACAAAAATGGCTTCTGCAATTAGTCAAAAAATAATTCGACTATGATGTAAACTTTGGGCTATATGAAGTAGCAAAGGTAACCATATTAGTTTGTCTCAACGAATTTTTCAAGCAGTCATACTACTACAAAATTAAGTTATCGTATCTATCAAAATATTAATAAAAAGCAGTCGTTGCCAAGTAAACATCATCAGTATGTTGAATCATCCTGGAATTCATAAATTATATTGTCCGGCATTAGTACTTTAGTATTCCGGAAAACCCATTATGAATTTATTATAAGGTAAGTGTGCCGTGTGTTACCAGCAGAGTAGAATAGTACCTCCCACTGAATGAGGTGTCGTAAGAGGCGACGAAGGTACCAGAACTAACAGAAAAAAGTATAGCTCCAAAGTACGTCGGGGATGGGCAGCAGTATACCCGAAAAGAAACTCTATGCTTTGCGAATACCAACACGCTTGCCCAGCGCGGCAATTACGGACAAAATTTCCTCTCTCCTGGGGAGGTCTATCTACAAATAAGCATACAGTACACGTGATAGTGAGCGCCACTGCAGCCTATAGATGCTCGTAATATCACATTGTTATCAATAACGCGTTGTCAACTTTGACTTGACTATGCCACTTTACCCAGTAAATTCACTGCCTCTCTCACTATTCAGACCGGAACACAGCAATGCAAACTCTGCTATTTGACGGTAGTTATAGGTGAGAGTAAGGTACCAATGCAGACGACCTTTTTGTTCAGGGTGGAGACCGAAGGTTTTGAGTTGGTGCACAAGATAGGGGCACTACCAATGAAAGAAGAGTGTTTTATAAAGTAATTTAATGAGTGATTTGATTATTACAAAATTGTATAAGACGAATATCTTATACCGTAGTACGTTCCTCGTGATCAAGTAAACAACACATATTTTGAGGGGCCCTCAAGAGTCAAGAGGCAGGTAGCTAAACTGTCCTCGACGTAGATGGATGTGACCGCAAGTCACTGCTGCGACTCGACTCAGACCCGCTAAGTGACTGATTGCAGGGACGCCTTGTGTCGCCCTCTTTATGTTACATTATGTATGCGCCAACTTCATGACTGATTTATTCGCAAGATACAGAAATAGAACTCAGAAATAGACAAGATTTTTTTACAATTTTATTACACACTAACAGACTAGATTTTTTTTATTAACACCGCTTCGCGGTTATCCAGGTAGTTTCCCATAAGAATATGAAAATAAAATAAAGCTGATTTCAAAATTTGCCTTTCAAAAAATAATAATTTCACACTAACATCGCTATGCGGTTTTACTTAGGGATTTCTGTTTCCCTTAAGAGTATATAAATACATTACAAATCTGAATACAAAATTTTACATTAGAAAAAGAGGTAAAACCTCTTTTTCTAATGTAAAAACTGCTCCAGTATTTTTAAAATTTAATACAATTGTTACAAACGTACATAAATACAAGTCTTGTTTACATAGTTCAATATTAGGGATGGAGTGCTTACTGAATATTGTAAGTCTCTGATGGTAAAAAAAATTAAAATGTTGCAAGTATCTTTTGAGTTTAGTACCAAACAAACAAATAATCAAATTATTTCTCTTTATAATATTAGTACAAATTAACAATGCCCAGTGGTTACAACCCCGGAGTTCCCAGTCCCGCGAGAATAATAAACAAGGAATAATTCTAATTAAATTAGCCAAGTTACTGCTTATAATATCAGCTGTCAGTAAAAGTCCAGTTAAAAACGGTTCAGCTATTCCAGAGGTGAGCCGGAACAAATAAACATTTATTTGTTTTTTATAAACGTACCATATATATTTATGCGTTTAGTGAAAACTGTTAATATTGTATTACAAATAAACACATTAAAGTTAGTAATACAATAAAAATACACTGGCCACGAGTTTTAGCCCTCAATCATTTAAAGCGAATCCTTTGCAAATACATTACATTGGCTGTAAAGTTGTCACAATAATAACGTTTGCGTAAATCATTTTCCAAATACCAGATTGGTCGACCGACAAATCCACGAATCCGTCTGTGGACAGGTGACGGCAGACAGCGCGGGGACCAAGTGGCGTAAATAATTGATAAATTGCCACTGAGCTCCCCGAAGTGACCCGACCCAAACTCCGAATTTACGACCGTTTAATTGTAGCTTAATTCCCGAAACAGTCTTAGTTTTGGTGAAATATAGTTTGGTGCGATGCCTGATTTAGTTCGGTACTGCAAACTGATGAATAATAGCTTGTTTGCTTACCTAAAATTGAGCTGCTTTATTCGTTGCTACAATAGCGAGCGTGAGGTACTAGCAGAATAGAATAGTACCTCCCACAGCACCAGGTATCGTAAGTGGCGACTAAGATACCGGAACCGACAGATGGCGATATATCCATCAGAAACAGTGCAGCTCAAATGCACAGGGCGGAGCTGGCAGCATCCCCGTCGCTTTGTCTCCCGATTGCCAACACGCTTGCCCAGCGTGGCAATTATGGGCAAAAAAGAGGCTTATGTCTAGCAGTGAGCTTCAAATGGTTGGTATGATGATGATGACAATAGCGACTAATATATGCCATCTTATCAGCTGTAGAATGCCTACCGGTGAATATGGAGCCTTATGAGATTGATATTTTGGAGAATTTCAGTCCATACGTAGCTTCCCGTTTGGATTGTTACTGCCCACCCCCGTTCGGTTCAATTTGCGCTAGGCCTCGGCTGTATCATTTGTGTTTCAGTATCTTTATCACCGCTTAAGACACCTAGCACGGAGAGAGGGACCTACTAATATACTCGGCCAAAGTAACCCACTAATGAGATGCAAATGAGAGATAATATATAGATTTTCTATTCATGTTCTTCTCTTAATCTTATATATTATAAATGATACAGAATTTTATTCTCTGTCCTGTCTTAAAGTTTAATGACTATTCTATTGGAAAGATGATATATTTTCAAATTTAATTTGTTTTAGATGAACAAACATCCTCTTTAGATTTCAAATTGACAATATACTGAAAAAATTGAATCTACCGAAAAAAAGAGTCAATAAAATAAAACTATCGTAGCAGTATAAAACAATCGTCATCACAAACGATTAAAAAAAAAGTCCATTTCATTTAAAAAACGGCTGACCAAAAAATATGCGTTTCAAACCACGCTTGTTTTCAAAACAAATCAGAAACATTTCTCCAAGCGAAATGACAGATGAGATAAAAAAATTGGCCACAAATTACCCTTGACGTACGCCCGCGGCATCCGCCTCCGGCCCGTTGCTGACCACCGACTACTGATGTGGGAGCTTTGAAAAAAGAATTAAGCGTTTAAAATAAATCTCTTTTTCATCATGTTATAGGTATGTAAAAGTATAAATTGTGTTGGTTTATCCCGTTCCATGGGAAGAAGAAAAGAAAATGTATAAAAGCGGCTGTTCCTCAAATACTTTTTCTATTTCGTGATTCTATACTTTAAAATCCGTGATAACAAAATATCTTTAAATGTTATTCATTAGTTAGATGGGGAGATGTAAATGATTGGGTAAAGAGTCTTTTTTAATTAGCACTAATAAGCACTTAGTCTTTAAATTATTGGGACATACAGTGCTAGAATTTTTTTTATTAATATTAATAGTTATTATAAATATTAATATTTATTACAAAATATTTTTAATAATTACACAAAACCATAAAATTTTGTATCTCTTTACCTTAGAATATATACATAAATATTTTAAAAGATTGGCAAGAGTATATCAATGAGTTCGTATCGATAGATTGAATTTGAAAGTGGTACACACAATTATTATTATATTATATTAAACGTCAAACATATCAAATAAAGTGAATGCATTTTGCAAGTCTTCTTAATGCGTCATTAACAATGTTTGCATTCTGGTTATATCTTTATTTGATTTGTCCTGTTTGACCTCTGACCTTTTTGACGTGACAACGTCTTATAAATTGGTTTGCCGGGTAACACTTCAAGAAACTGCGTTACGCTCCGCTCACGTTATGCGCTCACAATGAGAGCGAGTGAGAGGCACGCGTCCCTCTCACTCGCTTTACAGGCAATCAATTTTTTTTTTACTTTAATCTAACACATTTAATACTTGTATGTTTTAAATAAAATAAAATATTGAAAACCTTCTGAGTGATATTTATATAAATGTCACCGCTTTGTAATTTCTACGAGTTATCGGTAAACTTAGCTAGTGAAGTACGTTCGCAGAACCTACTTGGCAAACACTGGCGAACTTTGAAGAGAACAGCTACTAATCACATTAGCCTTATTAATAACATCCCCGGGGTGTTATTGCCGAATGAAAATGTATGGTGTGAGCAACTCTGGGTAGATGGCGCGCCTGTTCTAATGTATTTCTAATAGGGCTGTCTGACCTGTAACACTCAGACTGTCAATGATGCTTCGTAGATCTTATATAAAAACGGATAACAAAAATTAAAACTACCAAATGTTTTAGTGATAAATCTTAATTAAAATTTTGCAATTGACCTTTCAGTTTTATAACTTAACACTCCTTTGAGTAAAGCACTAATAAAATGATAGCTATCGAACTAACATATTTTTAAATCGTTATTATAATATAAGCCATAAACTATAAAAACAATATCAATATATGTTATGTAATAGAAATATGAAACATAACATTAACAATTATGTTTTGTAATATCTACTAATATAAATATCTCGTGCGACGTTGCTACATTTTCATAATAATAAATTAAATTTTGTATTTTTTTTATTTGTCTACGTGGACAAAGAATGATAGTCAGCAGCCTATAGATGTTTGCATTATTACAAAGATATCAGCAGCGCGTTGTGAACCTTTTGACTTGATGATATTATGTCACATTACCCAGTAATTTACCGTGTGGTAACTGCAGAGTAGAATAGTACCTCCCCCGTATTGAATGCCGTAAGAGCCGACTGAGGTCAGTCCATCCGAAATGCAGCTCAATGCGAAGTTAGAATGGGCAGCAGCATATCCGTCGCGTAGCTACACTGTGCGATTGCCACCACGCTTGCCCAGTGCAGCAATTATGGGCTAATTCCCCCTTTTTGGGAAGGCCTATGTGCAGTAATGTGTATGTCTTAGTTATTTCAATACCTCTCTAACCCTCACCTGGGGCACAGTAATGCGAACATTGTTGTTTGGCGGTAGAAATACGTGCGAGTGAGATACCAATGCAGACACTTGTATAAGTCTTAGAATTCTGGATCAGGCAAGTATCATTAGTTAGATTTCAATCTATTTCTATCAAATTTCATTACCTATAGTTAAGCCGTGGTAGCGTTACAGACACGCAGACAAAACTACATATCTTAAAATATATTTAATCTATAAAGGATAGTGATAGAGGCACAAAGACCAGAAAAATGCTATGATAATGATGATGATGATAAGTTTGATTAATAAACCGCCGACCTGCCACCCAAGTGGCAGCCCTAGTATTTTGTATGGGCAAAGTAACTTTAGTTTATTGTCTTGGACTCTTTTCTCCGACAGTGTAATGAAGCGGAATTATAGGAGAAATTAATAGTTTTATAACAAAGAGTTTATTTAAAATACTTTTGTTTTTGTTGTTAGTAACTAGTATGGGTTGTGTATTAAAGCAAGATAATGGGTAATCTATAATTACTAGGATTAATTACCTAAGAATGAGCAGGCCTAAGACATTACATGATGTTTTATTTATTTATTATTATTATATTTATTTAATATATCGGTATACGCACCGACCTCGTTGCATCGAGATGATGAAGTGGAGACTATGTATGAGGACATAAGTCGGGCTATACATATGTTAAAGACCCATTTCACTGCTGTTATGGAGGACTTTAACGCAAGGTTGGGCAAAAAAGTCGGTGATGGATACGGGCAACAGAACCCCAGGGTCAGAGTCTGTTCGGCTACAGCAAAGTGTTGAAGTGTTTGTATGACGACGCGACTATGTCGATCCGAGTACAAGAGCAGAGTTACGAAGAAGTTTACGAAAGCTATGCTTCTTAAAAGGAGTGTTAGACAGGAAGACGTCATTTCTCCGAAACTGATTAATGCCACTTTGGAAAACGCCTTCAAGCTCCTGGAATGGCAAGAACTAGGCATCAAAATAATGGCTATGGTATTGTACTCACCTTCAATTTGCCGATGGTATTGTAGTCATGGCAGAATCTATGGAAGGTTTGAGCAGGATGCTCGAAGACCTCAAACGCGTTTCTCAATAAGTGGGTCTCAAAACGAAAATAAAGAAGACCAAAATGTGTAATGACCATGAACGGTTATAAAAGAAACACCTGTGCAAAATTTCAAGTTTGTAACCTTTATAGTTTAAGGCTCTTTAATACGTCAGTCATTCAGTCAGTTAGTCAGTCAGCTTCTTAATCATCATCATGTCAGCCGCAAGACGTCCACTGCTGGACATGGCTGCGCCAAGTGATTTCCAATAGAACCTATTCCATGTGGCCTGCGTCCACCGCCATCTTGCGGTTTTAGTCAGATCGTCTGTCCACCTTGTGGGTAGACGCCATACGCTTCGCTTGCCGGTACGTGGTTTTCGTTCTAGAATTGTTCACGACTCCATCTTTTAGGTGGTCTGGTGGTGATGGCATCGTGGTTCTGCGTGCCTTATACTCGTATATATATATATAAGGCACTTGGTACCTTATATATATAAGGTACCAAGATGATTTCTATCATTTGTACATGTTACTGGCCGGTTTTAAAAATTCCGTGGTGTATAGAACAGTACGTTCTAAATTCAAATTTTCATTTGATGCTCGTTTTTACAGAAAACCACTTTTTATCCTATATTTTTGGTGCGAAGTTTCAAAAGATAATATCAGTTTTCATAACTTATTTAGTCAATTTTTATGAATTTATTTCATATTTTTAATTGTCAAAGCTTCATTTATTGCTGCTTAGCTGTCTCAATAATGTTAGAGAAAGTGGTAAAAGCTACCGAAATTATTGCGCTGCTCGAAGAGGGTTGCAGCCAATGCTTCGTAGCTTAGAGGCTAAGTGTGAGTCACTCGACTGACGGACCTGGCAGTGGTATCAAGACAACGGTTACGTCAAGAGAAGGCCTGGTTCTTGTTAGAAAACCAAGTACACAACCACGGGATGGTCGTTTTCTTGTGAGCTGCGCATTGAGAAATCGCAAGTCATCGTATGTGGAACTTAAGAACAACCTAGAAGAAGTAAAAAATGTGCATATTAGTCTATGGACGGTCAGGAAGAGGCTTCTCGTGGTCAATATACTCGGCCCGCGGCCCTAAGTTACTCCGTGAGCACAGAGTTGCCAGGCTTAGGTTTACTCGAAATTGTGAGTCATGGACTCAAGAAGACTGGAATAGGGTATTGATCTCCAATGAAGCCAGGATATCTCTGTTCGGTGAAGATCGACGTTGGCGAGTGCTGCGAAGACGAGAAGAATGATTTGCAGAGGCTTGTTTTAAAGAAATCACACATTATGGTGGGGGCTCTGTTATGTTTTGGGCAGGAATAAATTCAATGGATCGTACAGAGTTAGTCTTCATTGAAAACGGCTCACTGACTAGACATCGATACAGAACGGAAGTTCTAATACCTCGTGCACAATCCGCATTAGCCGCTTTAGGCGAAAACTCATTTTTTATGGACGACAACGCTCGCGCCCACCGGTCTGGCGATGAGGAAGCGTATGTGCAAGAGGTTGGCATTTGTCTTTTGGATTGGCCAGCTCGAAGTCCCGACCTCAATTCTATAGAGCATGTCTGAGACGTTCTGAAACGATGCGTGAGATCAGTACAACCGGCTCCGCAGACCACCCGAGAGCTGCAGAATGTAATTACCGCGAAGTGGGAAATTATTCCACAAGCAAGTATCCGGGATATCCTCGCTAGCATACCCAGACGAATTCAAGCTGTGATTTCAGCTAGAGGGGGCCACATTCAATAATAAACATTTATCTGATTTTACTTTATTAAAGAAAAAACAAACAAATATCATTATTAGCTTTTACTTCACGAGCATATGCACTACTAGCGAGCATACACTACTAGTGAACTTTAGCATTAAAACCCATAAAATTTATCAAAATTTTATGATAGTACTGACGAAAACTATTATTTGCTTATTAATTTAAAACATTTTGAAAGTAAAACTACTTATAATTATCGAACAAGCGAATAGTAACATTTGAAATGGTTCATTGCTTAGGTGCCCGTTTTTTTTGCAAATGAGTGTATATTAAAATGTATAAATATATTAATGTAATGTAACTTAAAAAAACGCAACGTTACACTATGTTACTCGAGAAAAAAATACATTTTCTATTAGTGAAAGTATTATTAGGATAGCCGTGAGGTAGACCTGCATCTGTACCGGGTATCGTAAGAGGTGACTAAGGCAACAGAACTAACGTTTGGTGGTATATCCATCCGCATCAGTGTAGCACAAATGCCCAGGGCGAGGATGGGCAGCAGCATCCCTGTCGCGAAAGTTACGCTCAACGATTGTCAACACGCGTGCCCTGCGCGGCAATTATCGGCAAAATTCCCCAATCTTGAGGAGTGGATTTCCGATGGCTGATATGATGATAAGTCAAAGAATATGCGGTAAAAACATAAATACAAATCTTTTATAGTATTAGTACATATGTCACATACGACCCGTGTCGCACCCAAGCAAATATAGTCACAAATGAATATCCAGTGTTCAAAGGGAGGAATTTAGGTACAGGCAGAATTGAAAACGCAATATAGCGTAGCGTAATGAAGTGGGAGCACACAGGCATACATACTACGTCTAAATTACAACAAATCCGTTCGGTTTACGTTGTAAGTTGGCCACGGTATGTGCGCTTTAATAACTGCCTTCCCAACTATATCGCGCGCTCGGCGCCGCGGCATTCCCGTTGATTTAATAACACTAGTATACCTGTTTGATTTGCCGATATTCCGTTTTTATTAAAACATCAGATTTTTCATTGCAATATCCATGTGAGCGTCATGTTTCGAGTTGTTTCCAACTATGTTTTGGACGTTGTTAATAACGGCTCTATGAACGAACTTGATATTTGATTTTTCACGTAAATACCGGGAATTCCGCGTCATAAAATTCAGAAATGCACTTATCTGAGTAATAGAGAGTTATGTCTATTCTGTAATAGATTTTAAAGAATGTTGGAAGTAATTGTTAGCTATCTGCTTGTTAGGTTATCTTTGACGTTTATACGAAATTAAAGGTCAACGGTATTGCCATATAGCCGCTTTTGATTTTTGTTGTAAGTTATAATAATCATAATTCAACCAACATTTCCTTACTCTATGATATATCGCTTATAGCACTTGTGTTATGAATCGGACAACAGAACAATTAAATTTTAAAACCCAGGTGGATATCAAACCTGCGATCTATGGTGCGCAAGATAGGAATATGTCATCGGGTCTTTCGAATATACGATGTTTATTAGTGATTGTGGATACTTTCTAATATTTTCATGTTCATTACTCATAATAGAATCATTTTAATGGTTTTAAGACGCAGTGTATAAATAGATTCTTACATTTTTTGTTCGACGTTTTTCTCGATGTTTCCTTAACGTTTTGTTTGACGTTGTCCACAAGATTAACGAAAAATTTAGTGTTAGGATTTGAAATTACAACTACTAGTTGTAAATATCAAATGTGTCTCAAAATGTATGCTTGAGACTGCAAAGTGTATATTCCGTTACAGCTATACTAATAATAGGAGTGCGAAAGTATATCTGTGTATTTGTTTGTTCGTTACAAGCCAGTGGTATAAGATAACTATTTATAGAACTGGTAAGAGTTTAAAATTAAAGTTTAAAGATTACTAAGATGGTATTTTTATTTTAAATATAAAGAATATATTACCGTATACTTTTTAACTCATAGATAAGACTGATAAAAGAAAATAATAAATATCAGACGACATCAGAATACGTCTATTTTTCCCATGCGTCTATTTTTAAGGCCTGGTTGACAAAAAGGATAGTAATATATCGCTCGTTATATCCAAGAATATCACAAGCATGTTGCCAACCTTTTGACTTGAAGATGTCACATTACGCAGTAATTTTACTGCTGGTAGAAATAAGTGAGAGTGAGGTACCAATGCAGACGACGTTTGTATGAGGTAGACCACATACAAAGGTTGCCATAATAAAACTAACATTCGATAGCCTAGTTGCTTCTATCAAACACGTATCAAATTCATAATATTCATATCGATGGAATAGACGAATAAAAAGGTGGAAAACGGAAAAGAAAATGGTGGAAAAGAGAATAGATAACTTATTTATATAAATTTACATAACATTCAAGCAAGAGGTGAACGTCAAGAAAATTTTAATTTGAATAGTACCTAGTAGGTACCGTGGTTCATAAATATGGCGAAAAATCCATTCAATAATAATTAACAAAAGAACCATAACTATTAAACTATTCGTATTAGAAATCTATAGGCAACGTGCTTGTTGAGCAGTGGATGATTGGGTAGTGATTCAAAGTGTCGCCTTGTAGTGGTTATAATGGACTGTTCTTACGTCTAACTACAGACTAGAATTCGGGTATAGTACCTTTTTGCATAACTTTTGAACAACGGATTCAAAGAAAAAGTGATTTTAGTTCATTTTTAACCATTACTTCTGAACTTTTATTATATTAGGTATTACATTGAAATTAGCGATTTGTACGGGTGTATAGAGTAAATTTTTGTTTTGTATATATATATATATATATATATATATATATATATATTTATTTAATCAAAGATTTACCATCCATACCAATAAACTTTTACCATCTCATAGATACCTTACCTGAAGGTATCAATACCTATACTAAAAAAAGTTTTGAAATCTCAAATGTACTATAGCCAAATGAAGTTATAAATTTGAATTTATGATCCAAAGAGAAGATATTTTAGATCAAACCTTTGGCTTTTAGGTTTTTAAATTTTTTGAGCGCGTATTTTATCAAACAGTTGACAGTTAGAGCAATTGACGGAATGCGTGTATGTGATTTATTTGTGAACTGCGGAGCTTTTTTGTTTATTTTTTTTCCTTTTGCTGGCAAAAATATAAAAAAAAGTTATACCATTACTAAATACTCTTATAAATATATAGACTAACTGACCTGATATAGATATGTTGTAGTAATTTAAAATTAATATTGACTTAAAATAGATATGCTAAAGTATATTCAATGTAAATAACAAGTAGGTAATAAGCTGAGTTGAAATTGTAAAGAGAGAGTCGTGGACGCGACAGATGCGGGTGTACAGTCGAGCGCAAAATCGGCGCGGTACGGCGCACTCGAAATGGGTTTTGGATGAGGCATCACAAAATTTGGATTACATGGACTATTTTTATTTCATATATATAATCATTCAGCCGGTTTATTCTTTCAGTTATATGTTTGTAACTGATAAGTATTAAGAGACTTTATTACGGATGCAATATCATGTTTGAATTATGAATTAATATTTCATATTTTTCATTAAAAATCTTACAAGACCAATTGAAACTTTGTTTTTTTTACGAATTATAGAGATATATAAAAAATATTGTAATTATTATTGGAATAGATGACAGCTTTTTATTATATATTTGATCAAACCAAAAAAACAAGACTGCTTGCAGCTTGTCGGTATGTGATCTACCTCTACCTGATGTGCAATACAGTTTTTGCCATGGGGTCCCGGTAGTATTATTAGCGGTATTAATATTTTACTAGCTCACTATAAACCTGTGTCGTTAGAAGTAACGGAATGGAAAGATACTTATTCCATACAACGTACGTCAAATGCAAAATGGTGGAAATGAGCAGTAGTACACTCCACAAATGTACACTTTATTCGAGATTATCTAAGGTTATATTTTTGAATGCAGAGAAAATAGAGGCTTGATAAATTCACACATCGTCGCTTAAAACGCTTGTGTTACGGACATCAGGCACCAAAGGTATCACAAATATCATACTTAAATACATATATTTAAAACTCAGATCGGTTCGGGATCAGACCTTAAGCGCACAAGATAGGATCACTACTATCTGCCTATCAGGTCCGTCATAGGCTTGAATTTAGATTGACAGCAAATTTTTCTGTTTACTTAATTTTATCAGTTGCGTCTACGAATACAATAATCCCAACAGGTCAGAAAGGCATACAAATACTTCTGTACTTTTTATCTTAATTAGGCTTATTAAAAATTTTTAACGTGAGGGAGTAACCCAAACTACACCTTATCATTAGTTCGCGTGCCCTCTGTAATCCTTCGGTCCTTTATGTTTGTTTGTTAAATTAAGTTGAAAATTTATTCCGTATCGGCGCCGAGCCCTTTTGTCACCGTGGAATTTATAATTTTGAGGACAAAACTAATATACGAACCGCATTAATTAGTTTTTGATGGTTTACTTACAGCACACGGTATATTTTAGTTGGATGTATCCTTCATAAACTATGGTATACACGTATTTATATAATCTTTTAAAAATATTTTTATATTTGCGAATTGTGGAAACTCATGATATAATGTCAATTTGAAAATAACATTTGAAAAAGGTATCAAAAGAGTCTTTAGTTATTTTAATTATTCATATATGTTATTTTAATATTTTCAAGTTTACTACTCACGACATCAATGCAACTGTTAAATTTGTTAGCAGTAACTTTTTATTTGATGGATGGTTTTTTTCAATGAGCTGAATAATAAACAAAGTCATCATCATCACAGCAGCCGTAGCTCGTCCACTGCTGGATGTAGGCCTTTCCAAGAATGGTAGAAATTTGTCCATTATGGCCGCGTTGGACAAGCAAGACAATCGTGTAGCGTAGCTTTATAAGATTACTGTTGCCCAACCCCGCCCTGCAGTTCATCTACGCTGTTTCAGCTCTTAAAATAAATGGCACATGGGGAGATACTATTTTAGTCTGCCAGTAACCCACAGCACTACCACGGCATTTAGGTCTTTAAAAATGATAAAAATATTAAGTTTAGTTCTAAGCAATTAAATTTCGTGAAGATGTAATTTGTACTGAATTCATTTATTTATTGCTTAAGCAACATTTAAAGAAATAAGTGTCGTAAATGTTAAACCTACGCAAACCCCGGGTGCAACGGTGTCAATAGCAGATATTTTCTAGGCAATTTGCATGAGCAGTGCCAGGCAACGTGCGACGCGCGGGCGAGCACCGAATTAATATTCGCGGCGAGCGGCTGTCTGGGGCAGCTTTACGCTTGCCTTGCGATGGCCGGCGATACATTTATTACAAAATACCGGAAAAGATGCTCCTATAACATTATTTTGTTATTGAGATATTAGTAACTAGTAATGCCCGTGGTTTCACCCGTGTTAAAATATAGCAATTACATACTAAGTTTGCACTTCACTTTTTACTTCACTTAAAAGATTTTTTTTTTGAAAAAATATTTTATATGTGGTTCATGACTTTCAATGAAAAACTTTTATACTGAATTTCATTTGAATAACAACAGGTACCAAAAACAACTTTGCTACCTGTTTCACCCCTCTTGGGGGGGAATTTTCAAAACCCCTTTTTGGTGCTTCCCTACGTTCTAAAAGGAATCCCTGTGAAAAATGTAAAGTATATATAATATAAATATATACATATAATATCTTCATTTGGTTTTGGTGAAATCTGTAAAAAAATTAGTCGAAAAATTTCTTATAGATTTCATGCAGGACTCGAACCTAATCTTTTCCAATTCAGCAAAATGTACTTCTAATTATGCTATTTAAAACCTTCGTACATGTGCTTATTTTTTTTTGTTTTTGGTAACTATACTATTTTATGTTTATTAGGAAAAAGTTATGAAGAATGGATAAAGTGTAAGTAGGAGTAAACATACGTAAAAATATTTGTTAGCGTAAAATTGTATTATAACAACACATCTATTGTCTTAAACACAAGTCACTAAAACGAACCAAGATGTTTTCAGCAACGTATAGACATAGAGTTCTAATTTATGCAAAAAATCACCAGTCGTAGAACATCACCAATTCAGAATTATTATGAGCGTTTCAGGATTATTGCAATAATTGCTATAACTTAGCCAATTTTTATTATAACTATTAACTCAAACAATATTAGACCAGCTTTAAATTAAGTTTGCAAAGTCCGTGAACTGTATTAGGGTAAGTAATAAATCACTTTAAAGGGCAAAGTAAACAAATCCAGGTAGTCGTTTCAAACGAAATATCTTTAGTCTGTTCTTGGCCATCAATTGTCAAAACGACAGCATAAATTAACCCCCCTACAAAGGGGGGAGATTAATGTTAGTATTAATCGAGTGACCGCCGCAGACCGCGGGCAGCGCCGGCTACTGACGCCGCACTCGCCCCTCCGTATCAGCTTTTAATTAGAAATGCGCGTGGTGATACTTAATCAACGGTCTATCTTGGAAGGGAATGTCCTCTATGGAACTAGAAATTTATCAACTAAACTAAACAAATCTTTGCTCACATAATTGCACTGTGAATGTGATGGTTAAATGACTAAACAAATCTTATACACAACATAAATATAATCATTATATTTTTTTTCATATACTGAATTAATGCAAGATTAGACTGATATATGTTGTCAGAAAACACGCTCAGGGTTAGTATAGGATTTAGTAGCCTTTTTCCTTGGAAAGGTAGATATAGAGTTAACACATGTCGCATAACCTGCTTCGACATGGTTCTTGTGCTTCATAAAAGTATTGCATAATATGTGCATTGTGCATTCCAAATTTAACTAAATATGGCTCGTCATAGCAGCTGTAAAATGTCCACTGGCGGACATTAGCCTGCGCCAAGAAGCGGGAATTCGGCCCATAATTACCGTGTGCCTAGCACGGTAATTCTGATATGCATGATAGTAATAGCAGAGCCTAGGGTAGCGACTGGTGTGCTACCTTTTCCCGCTACGGGGAGCTGCTCGCGCTGTTTCAGGTTGATATACCGATATATGTTGGTTCTGGTACCTCAGTCGCCTGATATCTGGTACAGATGGAAGTATTGTTCTACTATGGTACCTGGTACCTAGTACCCCACGGTATGACCATTAAGCGATAACTGATTTGGCCAAATATAATTTACCTAAATTATGTCATGTTTTCCTTACTTGTGTCATTCAAATTAATGAAGTTAGCTAGGCCGTCACCGTCGGCAGTTTTTCAATCTATAAGACTGTAAAGAAATGCAATAGTGGTTCTAATGCAGAGTATATAAGCAAAGTGTACATAATGACCGCACATTAAATTGCCATGCGGTTTGAGCCACATACCAAGAACTTAAAGGACGTAGATTTTGCTTGTAACACGGATGCACAGACATTACCTATAAAGAAATTGTGAGTGTAAATATAATAATCGTCTGTTTATTTAATCTATTTTTGAATTAAATTGTTTTTACTTCTTTAGCCTTTTTACGATATGTGAAACCTGGGTGTGGTAACCAAATATTTTGTAGTACCAGAAGTATTTTTGAAAATAATAAATATCAAATTACTTATTTTTGGGATTATACTAATTTTGGGATCATACTTTCTCTCAGTCATTATACTTGGCACTAAAAATAATTATTATAATGAAATAACTGAAGTGTTTTACTGACAACTATACCTTTATTGATTTCGTTAAATAAGGAAATAAGTAATGTTTCTACTGACTTGAACATTCTTAGTAACAATTATTATAATATATAGACTCTTCTCTTACATAATAATATTTACGCATTGCGCTGTACAGACAAGGTCAACAAGCGACTTGTGTTTGTTCTGTAGCACACACTTATCTCCCATCAACTCCCTTCATAGCCAGACCACCGACAATGGCATTTGATGTAATTTAATTTCCCCAAACCCTATTTTATCGTTGGATTATTTGATCAAAGGGCTAATCGAGTCCACATACCTACAGTTTAGCCAAAGATAAACTCGCGACATGCGGGCGGCTGTGCGTGTTTAACTAATGACCGACTCATGGGGGCCTATCGACCCCCCGCTGGCCCCCCGGGGGCCGGGGGTCGGGGAGTCCAGTGGTATCATTAGCCACAGATGCCGCTAGCCGGTGCCCGGTATAAATACATTAAGTTCGCCGTCAAACTGCTAAGCCGGGATGTAGTTTAAAGCGTAGATTATCCACTAGAACTGGTGGTTGGGAGAGGAGGTTTCATTTGTCTTATCTCGTCTCAGAAAAGTTTTTAGTGTAAATTTCTATTTAGGATAATAAAAGGTTATTTAGTTTTGTAACGAAAGGCTTCGGGAAAGGAAATGCATATTATAAAAGCAAATGCATATTTTAAATGAAAATAAAATATCAATTAGTTAAACAACAATTTGACGGGACCAATGGCACATTTGGTAGTTTTTCTAACTTATGCGCCAAAGAGTTTGTTACCCAATTCAAATGAAATATTTTTAGGATGACTTTGTTCTGTATCTGGGTGTAAATTATCTATATTTATTTAATATTTATATGCAGGAATCATATAGTGTTATACGTTTATTTTCAAGAACAAACTAAAAAGTATCCTACACAATCATATTATATTTTTTTATTACAATTAAAACAAGCAAACTAGCTTGCTAATCAGAAAAAAATAAAACGACAAGATAAAATAAAAACAAAATGCAGCAGCTATTATTCAAAACATTTATGAAATATTTCAAAGTGACGTTTCACGCCCCGTTAAAAACAATTTAACAGTGGCCAGAAATAAAATGTCCCCATACGCAGTTAAAAGACCGTTCGCATCAAAATCAATAGACAATGAAAAACGTCGGCCACTGCATGGGATATGGGGCCATAAAATTCTATAAACCCAATAAAAATCGTGCACCGCGTTAGAACGTCCACATAAAATCTCAAAGTACATAAACATATCATAAGAGGGGATGCAGACCTAGTTATCCTTACAAAGAGAGTTTTTCGGGGATCAGTGTGGTTTCCCCAGATGGTTATATTATACAGCGAGCCGAGTTAACGGCCGGGATATTTACCGTAGCTTAGCTGTAGTCGCTACGCCGTAGACGACTACGGAGCATACGACGAGCTAACATTTACTGCGGTGATGTGTATTTTACTATTTGAATTGTTTGATAAAAAGATAGCTTTTTCAGTGGAAAAAAAATCAGGCGACGTGCATTATGTATTAAACGGAAATAATTAGGTTATCCAAATATCTAAAAGATAGTTCTTTTATATCTAGTTAACTCTTAAAGTATTTCTAACTAAGCGGAAAGGGTATTGTTCAATTCACTAGAAAGAAAGAAAATAAAGGTCATTGACATTGCTGGAATAAGGTTCAGGGCTCACGATTGAAATAGCTAGACATCAATCGACTAGCTTATTACCCATTCTCAACATAAAAGTGACAAATTTTAAATAAATTTATCGATACTAAAATTTTACAAAAATCTTTTTGTTTCAAAAACATATTAGTGCAATCACGATTTTATAAATTCAAAAGTATGCTTGTTGCACGGTGTCAGGGCTTTGTTTGTTGAACAGACTTTTAAAAATCTTAACACAAAGGTAGCTTATGACGGAAGATGGATGGTAGATAAAGGTGAAAAGACTGTTAAAGGGAGATCTTGTCTTATAATTGCCACACTTAACACACTTGGTGGCAATCAGCAGAACGAAACGGTAGAAATGAACGGCTGTCCATCTCCACCTTGTTGCATTTGAGCTTCACTGTTTTGAGTGACGAACTCTTACGACACCTGGTACAAGGGGAGTTACTATTTTACACTGTTGGTTCCCTACGGGACGAATCTTATTATGAACTTATTTTATTATAAGTTAAGATAGATATTGCAAATATTGCTATGTGTAAGATAACATATCTCCGGAAGAAAGTTGATAACGCGTTTATTTAGTGTGGCAATTCTTCCTCGTTTATGGCGATATAAATCGGAGGAGCCTCATGATTTAGCGGCGCATCACTCATGGTTAGCCGGGAATAATGCTCGCACCGGTATTGCTGTTATAAATGTTTCTTATAACACCTTTTTATGGTAACCTTCCTGTTATTTTTGCAACTAAATTATTTGTCTTTGGGTTTCGTTATTGAACGCATCTTGTCAGCGTTCAACATTAAAAATATCGCTCTGATTTTCGTTTTTCTCGTAGTTTATTTACAGTTAGCTATAACGTTATTTTTTTCTATTTGAAATAAAACATATTAAAAGATCTTTAAAAAAATGCAAGTTTGTACAAATAATTTAAAAATTATAATTTAATAATTTATAGCATCAAACTATATATTTAAGCTTATTTATGTAAAAAATAAGCTGCTTTAGTCGGCTTCAATTCGAGAATTATTTATCTTAATTTTTGCTTATTTATAATTCACAATCGTGTATGCCTTCTAATATTACTCGTAATATTATTAACTGTTTATAGCCTAACAAAAAATAAATAATCAAAGCTTTATACGATCTATTTACGTCAACGTAATCGTGGTGCCATAAATTACAAATTACGACACGAAGCCTTCTAAACAAATAAAAGAATTAAATCCTAACAAAAACACTTTTAACCGTCCCACTTTGATTGTGGGACCGAGCGATAAAGAGGTATTTCTAAATGGTTGAATTATTGCTTTAACAGTGCGTGAAATTATTTATTCGCATAAATCGTAACGTCACTGTGCTCATTCCAAAACAAATATTTGAGGGTAATTACAAAACAAAACAGCACGGCTTTGAATTGAATGCCATAGATTTATCACGTATAGGTTGTCCGCTTATTCTTGGTTTTAAAGTTTTTAATATGAAATAACAACAGTTTTGTGAAAATTGTGGCGTATTTCGAGGACGATGACCATAATTTGATATTAAGTCACTTTTTGTATTGTCCCTAAGGGTGCCTCAAAAATGCCAGACACATTGAAAATCGTAATATAATTCATCTCCAATAAACAAACAGGGTAGTCAAATATTTATTTCTGTTTTCAATTTATCTGATATCTTTAATTATCTGCTTTAAAGTATTTTATACTTTAATACATATATTAACTTAACAAAATTGTACTTGGGAATAGACTTATTCTAGATATAATTTAGTGCTATAACATACGTTTATTATAAATTCATCGTATCATTTACGTATGAGCTAGCTAAAATGATTACAATAATATACTGACAACTAAACGGGGGAAGTTGGGGGTAAAAATAATCATATTTACTATTTGCAAATTAGTGTAGCGCAATAAGATAGAAAATAACTATTAATATTTTGCTTTCATATACATACAGTGTACTACAAAAAAAAAAAATTTTTGTAGCACTTCTGACATTCCTATGTAAACGTCAGTCGCACAAATCACGCTGCTGCAGACCGCCCCATATAAATCTGCTAAAAGATTTTCACCAATTTTGCACTCAATATACTATGAGTAAAGTAGATAATTAGACAGATTCGCTTAGGCTTTTCTGTCCAATATACCCTATACAATAGAGCAGACCATCTGTACGAAACAAATTTAGGACATTAGCATACGCAAAGGACAGTCGCCCCATGACATCTCGGTGGAAATTGAAATGGATCGTATCCAAGAGTCCATCCATCACTCGGTTGGTCCGTCTAATGGTTTTTTAATAATTCATTCGGCCCGAGTCATTAGAAAGAGATGTGAAGTGTGATCGAGACTCGATTGTACAAATATGACAGTTGAGTGGCGGTTCTCGATTCAACCGTAATCGAATATAAAGCTAGACGTGTTAATGGAAAATGACTGTCGATTTGAAGTGATCAAATATACATTTTAAATATTTAATGTTTTGGTGAAACCTTAACTGCATATGTTAGTATGTGAAACGAAAACAGTGCAACTCTTTTAAGGAAATTGCGTGAACGGATAAAAATGAAATTTGCACTGTTACAATTAATGCGCAGAAGGGACCATCATCATATCAGCCATTGGAAGGCAAGGGGTAATTTTGCTCATAATTGCCACGCTGGGCAATCGTGTTGGCAATTGCAGTGCGTAACGTACGTGCGGGATGCAGCGGCCACGGCAGAAAAAATATTAATAATAGTACATAGCACTGTTTGAGTGACTGAAAATATACCTTAACGTAGTAAACAGCAATTGTCTATAGGCCTTAGTGAATATAAATGTTTTCTTGGTCTTATTGAACGTTAAAAATTTGCATCTCGATATCGAGATATAAAAAAAGTTCTAACATAATAATTTTATTATTTGTGACCTAATTTCACTGGGTGAACGAAGATAGAAGGATTTTGCCCATAATTGGTGCTCTGGGCAGGCGTCATAGTGGCAATTGCTGAGTGCAACTTTGCGACGAGGAAGGTACTATAGGTTGGGCCTTGTACTATTTAAGCTGCTTTGTTTCCGATGGATATACCGCCATCTGTCTGTTCCGGAACCTTAGTCGCCTCTTAAGATACTTGAAGGAGGTACTATTCTATTCCGCCAGTATATCACGGCACTGCATAATATTACATTAATAATAATAATATATATTTATCTTCCACCAAAATATTGAATGTTTACACTATTTCATGTTATTGGAAATGCAGCTTTATTGTTGGGTTAGTAATTAATAATAATAACAAGACAAAATTGATCTTAAAACTACATAGTATGAAAGTTCTCAGATTATCAAAGTTAGTTCAATAAAATATTATACCTATGTTTACAAAAGAGAAAGCTGACTGACTAACTGATATATCAACGTAGGGCCTAAACTATAAGATCAGAAAATTCAGTATTACATAGCCCACTTATCGAGAAAGGTTATAAGCAGATAAAACAGCGGAGCATAAATTGAGTCATTTCATACCTATTAACCTAACATACTAAAACACTTTTAGCGACTTATCGCCATATTAGTCAGGTCAATGTATAAGATGTATGTACATTTATGATTATATAAAAAATACTCAATGCCCATAACGGCTTTACATAATATACAAGCGTTGGATCAAAAAACGTTAACACAAATTAAATATTCCTAAAAAGTAATATTATGTAGATAATAATTTATTTTAACTATTCACATAAAGGTCCTTTGAGAGAATGTTATCATAAAGGAAATCAAACGATCAAAGATAGGAATGCTGTGGGCAATCGAAGGTAGTGACCAGATGACGGGGTCTGTTTAACGAATTGTTTAAAATAGCGTATCTTAAGTTTGATATACACATGACGTTCAAAGGAAAATTTATGTGGTTACCAATTGATCAAAGCTAAGAAGAGTACATGGAAATGTTGTCCTATAATATTATTAATATAAATGTTGATGTCTCGTACAGTTTTTTATCAGAATGATTAAAGATGAGATTTGGTCCAGAGATGGATTAGAGAGTTAATTGACATAAAGTTTTCTATTTATACTGGATTTATTTGCAAAAACGAACATGATTTTTTTACTGTGCAAAATCTCACTTTTCGCGGTATCTTTTTGTCTTTCAAATAGTACCTGAAGTTTTACTTTCACAGATGGTTAAATCGACCATTCGGTTACTTTAAAGACGGACTTTTAAAAACTTTATAATTTTTAATAGGTATTTGATATGCATTTTATTTTGTTATTCTTACTGATTATTTTAATGTAACACATACTGAAATTTAAATAAATATGAGCAACATCGCGCACATTGTGTAGGTCTCAAATAAAGGATTCCCCATCCATATATTGACTACGTATCCATAAATTTATCAGCAAATTATGTAGGTAGTTTAAAGTCAATTTTAATCGCTCTGTACAAATATATATTATATTCTTTTGTAAATTATAAAAAAAACAATTAATATCATTAATTCCTTTCTGTCATTCTGTCAATTACTGCAATTGCCACAAATTACTGACAAAGTCAAACACCATTCTACTACATTAGAAAGTAGAATTTGGTCTTTAAATTTCTCTTAAAGTTTATAATTATTCGCACATCTCTCAAATATAACAAACTCACCAAAAAAAAAATATATGTATTCGATCTATGAAGTTGTTCCCGCGTGATGCTGGGACCAAGAGAAATAACAAATATATACAAATGATACTCATTTTTGCGACACTTATCTTACCTTAGCAAACTTATACTACCAAATACACCTAAGTAAAAATTAAAAATAATTCCTTCGAGCCGGATTTGAACCAGCGACCTATGGATGACAATTGATACCAGCTACAGTCCACCGCTCTACCAACTGAGCTATCGAAGGTTGATATAAGATTATAAAATTTGGTACTTCTTGACGCGTACGACAAGATCCATTAACAGTGACCTAGTTAACCAACATCTGTGAGTGTTATCAAAAATCAAGTTTGGCATTAGGTAATGACGGCATCGTTAGCGTAGCGGTAAGAAACACCCGGTGTATGTCTTTAGTAAGGCTTTGAACCAATAGCATTGATAGATGATTTTGTTTAACTTGCTTTAGGCAAACTGACGTTTTACCAGTTCAGTGGTTTTAATTATCTAAACTTTTTAAAGTGATTTTTTAGCCTAAGTATGTGTCATTTTGTGCGAGACTAAATTTGATATACAAATATAGAGAATGATTTCAAAGCGAAATTATAAGATTGAAGACGCTTTTTTCTTGAAATTAGTTTTGGTGTAAGTACAAAGGTTATCCCCTTCTCAAACATTGACTTCATTGTTTTGTATCTGATAATGCATGTGTTTAAAATAACTACAATACCGAGATTTTAATTTGTTAATCAGTGTATTTATAATGAAAAGTATTTTATTTATTCCTTACTATTAATGTAATGATTGTCTAAATGTGATTAACGTGGACAAATTTAACTCGAGAGAAGTGTATTTTTTAACAAAAAATTCAAAGTTCTAGTCTAGACCAGACAAGCTATTTTAGCGGATTGAAGTTACAAAACCAAATATTTTCAATTATTTCGTTAACCTTCATATTTTATATATTTAGTTCCACTGTTGCAAAACTTATGAGAAGTATTCACTCAAGACCGTAAACAGAAAATAAGACAATGGACAGGGCGGGGGAGGGGTCAAAGACTGGAATGTGGAGGGGTACAGTAACCGCCATAAACAATGGCTGCGGTCACCTTTATATTTCATGCAAATCGCCGTGAGGAAACAGTTTTATGGAATAACCCTATTGCGTGATAAACGGCGGGACAACAAAGACTCATCGCTCTGGCTTATCTATGGCTTGCAAAGTGAATAAAACTATCCATAGTGGTACCTTTTCATAACAAGAGTTTAAATTAGATACTAAAACCATTACCCCGGGGTTCACTCGCGTAGTTCTCGTGAGAATAATAAATAATAGTCGTCATTATCATCATAGCAGCCGTCAATCGTCCACTGCTGGACATAGGCCTCCCCAAGAAAGGAGGAATTTGTCCATAATTGTCGCTTTGAGCAAGCAAGATGGCAGTCGCATATAACATCAGTTGCTAGTGAATTTTCAAGTAAAATCGGAAGCCATCTCACTGGAACAAGCAGGCAGACAGAAAAAAAAATGTTTAGATTATATCTAGTCGAGAACACAAGATATATATACTTGAGACAATGAATAGGATTAGTGGTTACTTAGTTTTTTCGTTTTTAAACTGTTTTGCTTACAACTTTGAGTATTTTTATGAAGCATCGTCGTCATGATTGTAGCAGGACACCACCGATGGACATAGTCCGTAAAAAACAAAAATCTTGCCCTTAATTGCCCTTCTTGGTAGGAATTGTGGCAATCGCATAGCGCAGCTTTGGTTTATGTACTACGTTGATGGATAATCTGTCGCTTCTGGTACCTTAGTCTTCTGAGTAGTACCCCCCCCCCCCCGTCCAGGGGGAGGTATATATATTCTGTCAGAAACAGCGTAATAATGCATAGACAATGAAAATAATAATATGCCGCATAGACTTTAAGAAGTTGCCAATTTATTGCCATTTCATTTTAATTTTAGAATTTAAAATGCAAGAAAATGCGTTGCACATTATATCATATAGTTAATATCCACTTGAATTTGTTCACATTTCTTATCTATAATATATTTAAGCAATATGTCATGATTATAATGATATTGTAAACTTTACTACGTCATATATAAAATGTGTTGCTACAAAATTTATTTACGATGATAACAAAAAAATTCACTTACAGTAACGACACATGATGCAAAACTCTTATCAAAAAAATGGATCGTCGAGCCGCCTGCCGTAAACGTTACAAATAACCGCGAAACGTCGCGTCATTAAATAATATCGCCGAGATAAGTGCAGATTAATGTGCTTTTTATATCGATACGAGTATTCAAACGCACCCCATGCTTAAAACGCGAGCGATGTATGCGATATATCGAGCGATATTGCGGTAGAAGAAATCGAATACAAATTTATGTTGCAAAAAATGACGTTTGTTGAATTCAAAATGCAAATTAAGCACGTGTAAGGGTGAATACAAATGATTCTATTTGTTATATATCAGTACATATAAGAATACCTAAATATATTTTTTTATTTTAATAATGTTTAATTTCTGTTGCTTCCTTTTTACATTATATTACCGTTTTCTATATTATTAGAATAATAAATTAACATACGGTGGATGTCATGCTAAGCGTTAACATAGACTTTAATATTACAACTACCAAAATTATGATCTGTAGACATAATGTCAATATCAAAGTAATTTTGCTACCTCTTTCACCCTACTAAGGGGAACACAACAATTGGAGCCAAGTTATTTCGCGGTAAAAATTCGCGTGTCCCTAGTATCCCTCATACTTAATCAACCCAAGCAGATGATAATTGTTAGAGACCTAGCTAGAGAATACAGACATAATACAGAAACTTGCGTCATTTTGTTCTGTTGCTGGTATAAAGTTTTACCTTAACGTTTGTTTTCCAATAGACATATATAAACAATAATCTTGTGTCAGTGTGTTGTTCTGGGTGTTAATGATAACCACCACAAAGTTTTGCACTATTTGCTATACCCGAAAATTTACCATGTTATAAAAGCATGCTTTGTTAAACAAAATTAATGTAACGTAAAACAAAATTATAAGGAGAACAAGTTCGCATTGAATTGAAACAATCCATGGAATCATGGAAAATAGATTTGTAAAAATAATAATACAAACTTTATTTCATTACACAATACGACCTTTTTTATGTGACAGTCATATTTCAGATGTATGAAAAAGTTTGCCCCACCTTCGTAAATAACATCGGAAGGGCAAGCATCTGCGCAGAAATCACCCGGTCACTAGAATATTGTTTTCACTATATTAGAAACGTGATCGCAATTTTTAAGAGCGAAAAAATTCTATTTCAAGACTGAACTGACGTTGGGCATATTTGATTACACCGACTATTCTGTTTTACAGTGTTATAAACCTTCGATATTGGAAAACTTTACGATTCGATTTACATGCTATATTGAAATATTCACGTGCGAATTAAAATTTTAGTGGTCTCCGATGAAACGGCCGGCTGTACTTTGATGTGAGGACGAATTTACGATCAAAAAGCATTTATTATGAGTTTTGTAACTATATTACTGTCATGTTACGATTGATTTTATTTGGATGACGCTTTAATATCCGGCAATTAACTTGTTAAATATTTCATATACATTAAACAAGCTGGTATTGATTTGTCATGTATCTTAGAATTTAAATCATTCGCAATACATGTACTACATATGATTCAAATATTTAAACTAAAATTATAGATATACGAACTCTTGTCTATTTCCTATTGGGGTAGCTAGATTGCTGTTTGCTTCAAATTTAACATATATTCATTGCTCGATCAACAAGATAATTTATCTTTTTAATGACGAGTGCTGGTTAAATGTTGACCGCTAAAAATGTCTTTAGGGTGGTGGCATGAGGAACTTTATTCAGATAAAAAGAATTTAAAAAAAAAATTTCTTTTAGGTACGACTTACGGGCTGTAGGAGTTAAATTATTTTATTTGCTATCTTGTATTATACGAGTATGTACACGGTGATTTTTTTTTGTTTTATTAGAAAAAAGATCCACCTGGAAATTCAAGTATCAAGTAGTCATTTAGAGAATGTAAATAATAATAATTTTGTATGTGGCACTTTTATATATTTTTATGTATTCTTCTTAGTACTATTATTTCGGCGGGATTCAATATCATCATAATGTCAGTTGTAGATTGTCAACTACAGAAAATAAGTCTCATTTCAAAGGGATATTTTTGTCCATAATTATCATATAGCTCTGCCGCCCTGTTTTACAATTGAGGAGTGATGTTTTGGATATCCAAAACAGACATCATACCGACATCTGTATGTTCCATTACCACAAATCTCTGGTGATAAGCTGTTATAAAAGCTGGTTATATTCTACTCTACGGCATTATGTAAATGTTGACTTATAATAACAAAATCAAAACTCCATAGTACCTCTCTTATAATGCTATGCAACCTCATTTCTAATTAAAGACGTAAACACAATAATGACGTCACAAATATATTAACTGTTTTCTGGGCCGCACATCCGACAGAGGCAACTAGTGATGTGGCACATTGATTTGTTCCCCCAGGAAATTAAGACGCTGATAGGAGAACCCGCGCCATTGTCTTACTGCGAGACACCACTAGCGAGTGATATTTGACTATTGTGTTGCCTGACAAGATTTTGGGCAACTTGAAACACGCTAGTAGGTTGTGTGTGAATTGTTATTGTAAGATATTTAGCGTTAGTACGAATATTTCCAACATAAATTACGTTATATGTATAATAATCTAATAAAATATTTTTATATAAAACTCGTTTCGTGTTGATAACTGTGTGCAGTTTGATCCTACTTCAGATATAGGGTTGTTCATTTTTAATTGCTAATTGTTGTTTGTAATTATCTATGAGTGCCATAAGATTCTAACAAATGGCGGTGTTAGGTAATTCAGATATAGGGTTGTTCCTATTTAATTGCTAATTGTTGTTTGTAATTATCTATGAGTGCCATAAGATTGTTTATATAAGTTTCTAATATTACCAATGTAATAAACTTACGGTAACGGGATTAATAGGATACAATTTTATTATGTGTCTGAACGAAGTCAGGGTGAAAGCTATTTAATAAATTTAAAATACACAGGTGAACAGGTTTGTTAACAATATTATATTTTTTTTTAAATCGGCTGTTATTGGTTAATCTTTTCATTTTATATGGGCAATAAAAATTGTGAATAAAATATTATTATAAATATATAATATTTCATACATACATACATCATGCCTGTGTCCCTTCGGGGTAGGCACAGACTATAGGCCTTTACTTGTTACGATTTTGGCATACCTCCCTTGCTTCCCTCACTCGCTATTAGCCCTTTCATACACGACCGTTTATACTTGGTACTTCTGTCCTGGCGCTTCTTTAATACCTCTTCTACCTGGTTATGATATGTTTACCCCGGTCGTCCGATACCGACTTTTCCATTTACTTCCTCCCTATATATTTGTGCAGTCATTCTACTTTCATCCATCCTTTCTACAATAAATTATTCTTATTATATTTATTTCGATAAATTATTATGGAAATAATTTAATTATTATGGTACAGATTCTTATATATTTCATTGAGATATGAAAGGTAGTAGTATTATCGCATGATATAATTGAAACAAAGTTTTATTTTGTACTGGAAATTTAAGTGGGAATAAAATGCGAAAAAAATCCCTAGGAAATATATAAATACTGTAATCATGACATAATATTATTGACTTTGTCATCATGTTTGTTTATAACTATTGTTGGAAGGTAGCCAAGTATTTTAGAATGAACATTAAAATAAACCAAGTTCTATAGAAGTTTTGTCTTGCGTATATTCATTTTGTGGAGTTCTAGTGTAGTTATTATTTTCATTAGTATACTATTCTCGTGAAATAAAAGACCCTTTGCAAGCATTTCACTTCAAAATTAAACTGAATACCTAATCAATTTGGCAACGTTAGGGTTGTCCGAACTTCAGACAAATTAGGGTTGATTATATTGTCGGGTTAAACTGAAATCAATATTGTATCAGCTTGTTTGTTTAAGCTTGTTGCAGTTTGTTCATAACTATTGCTTGGTCGTCGGAACTTGTTCAACAACTTTTGATTTATGTCGAATAACAAACAAAATTCGACTAATGGAACAACAGCGATTTGTTGGCGAAGAATTAGTTTGGGCTATTGGCTAGTTGTAGTGTTTTTATATTTGTACTGTTTAAAATAATACACTAAATATCATTTGTATATTTCAAAGTTATAGCTCATAACAAATAATATTGTATAATCATAATAAGTAATGTGTATATATATATATATATATATATATATATTAATATCGAGCTTAGTGGAGGTACGTAAGTATATACCGATATATACCCTCATACAATCTATCATTACATGTTTGTCATCATTAATAACAATGCTGTAATGTAATCGATATCTCAACAGGACATCTAAAGCGAGTCTTATCGCATTTAAAAGTCGTAGAAATGTTAGTTTTATTATGAAAAGTGAACAGAAATGTATGGCAATATTATTCTAACAACTTGTATTGCGACATACTAAACCGAACCTACTTAGGAGTCGGATAAAGTTCACAAACAGTACAAACATCATATACTTATAATGGTACTATTCCTCTTTATATTCATGAACTAATTTTGACTAGACATCGAATGTTCTAAAATTAAAGTGATATATCTTCGCTGTGTATTGTAATTAGCACTTGTTATTGCTAACACCTGTTAATAAAGCACATAAAAAGCTAAGAAATAAAAATATAAAAATTTGCACGGAAGATAGGTTCCGGTCTGTGTGCAGTTAGATGGAGAAACGGAAACCGTAGTCAGTTCCTTCCTGTAGTGCAGCCAACTCTCTTGTTTCACAGAAACCGTCTAGCTTTGTTCAGAAACAAAAAATAGTTTAACTGGATAATAAACTTCTGGTGAATAATTGCCTAATTCATGTAAACAAAACGCCTCGTCACTCGTTCACCTAATGGTTTGAAATATTTTTATTTACATAACTAGAAAATACTTTAATTACATCAAATTACGTATTTTTTTATTTAATTAGTTAACGCTAATTATATAAAGTTATTAAACGGATATAAAATATTAATATGTTATACAATATAGATCTTGTTTTATATATTTTTTAATCATAGAAATATTACAATCTAATTTTTGATACATAAATTTTAAGAAATGTTGTGTTTATGAATATAGAATATCAAACCTACATGGTTTGAGATTTATTTATAGTGTTATTAGTGTTATCTAACATCAAATAAATATTGCAATGTCAAATTTTGAACTATTTGTCTATACCGCCCACATATCACTGGTACTTTACACATTGATGTTTAATTATATAAATGTATATTTTTTTTTATGTCAAATGACAAAATATGATATATTTGCCTAATAATATTAATTTTAGATTTAGGTGAATGAGATTCACCACTTAGTACTTCTTCTTTCAAGCAGAATCCTAATTTTATTTCCAAAACAAAGTATCATTTTACTTCTTATAAAATCAGCTGTGTAACTACCAGTTCAATGAGAGAAAAAATAATGTGTTTTTAGTTTCGAGTTTCCTTTATGCATTTAGTTAAAATTTGTTATTATGATATAAAAAATATTTTGATTAAATACTTGTACATATAACCAATTGAAAAGATCTACACAGAAAAAGATTGTTGGATTACGCTGACAATTTCCTCCAGTGCCTCTTGTATTCACTCAAGAAGTTTATTCCAAAAAGTTCCAACCGTTTGAGACGCAATAGTCTGTTGAATACAGTGAGTCGGCGAAACGGAACGCCGCCGCCGAAGTCAGTCTCGCCTCCTCCCGATGTTTTGTGAAAACTTCCCGACTCTCATCCGCAATGAAAGAAATACTTTGAAGTTGTTCGCGGTTTCTTTATTGGTCCTTAGGTGCATTGTTAAGTTGTTCAGTTGTTGTCTGACAAATTAAACGTTTCCTTGAGTCATTTCTGTTGGGTTAAATGTAATGGATAACAAATTGTAATGAAATATGTTTTATTACGCCTAGAAAATTTTGATTGTTTTATTATTAGGAATTATTTATTCTAGTTTTACTCATGAAAATTGAGTACTTTAATAATGTATGGTTCCCTTTTATTTATTTTTTTATTTATTTAACTTTATTGCACAAAATGTTACAAAATGTACAAATGGCGGAATTAATGCCAGATGGCATTATCTCCCAGTCAACCATCACACAAAACAGAAAAAAAAAATATATATATATAGTGGTGCAGGCAATATATACACAAAATAGATAAAGGTGGCATACAAATTTTTATAAATAAACGCAATAAATGCATTATATAACAATATATAATAATGTACATCAGAAATAGGGTTATAAGTTAGAGAAGCAGCATCAGTAAATTAAGTACGGAGACAGCGTTTCAGGATAAATTTGTTTGGGGGTTGCTTAATATTCAACTTTTAGTAGATCAAATGCTTGTATTTTTTCTTTGGTTTAGGTTAACAAATAATTACACAGTTAGAACACAGCTACGCAGTTGTTCGTAGCGATGTAGCCGTAGCGTATGGTGTAAGCGCAAGATAATATCACCAGCTCATGGCCAATTTGCCCTGTGGGTAATACAATATTGTATTATTATATACCGCCTATTGTACTGTACTGTTGTATGTTTTTCTATGTTATTAGAATGTGTTGCTTATGGTGTACAATAAAGATTATTATTATTATTACAATAATATTAAGAAAATATTATTATTATGTCACTACCTGTCGTCACTCTCTTGGCACACAATATATGTTATAAGAAAACCTGTACTCATAAATTATATTACTAAGTATATGCGATGTTTTATGTTCTGTTGTAATTGTATAACAATTACAGTCACGTAATAAATTAAAGAATATTATTATCAATTACTTCGTCACTCGTACAAGATATATTTTTTAAATAAATGCTTTAACAAGTATATGACTAGTCATATATTGTAACAAGATACAAAAAACATCACTTATATATGTTTGGTCACATTACAAGAAAATCTGAATCTTAAAGAAAACATAAACAGTACTTAGCCGGGGCTCTTATCTCCAGACAAAGCTCGAATTGAAGGCTCAGTTGCAAACTAAGCTTGATTTAATTTTAAGGCGAGCCCGCCAGCGGCAGGCTTAATAAATCTGCTACTTACGGCGGGTTCGATTCCCGGGGGCGGCCTCGAATTAACTTGTTAGCCTCGCACTGACCGCCGGAAGTGGGGCTAACTTTGTACCGTCAAGAATTTGTTGGTATATCTTGAGCTTTAATAACGTGGTGAATTGCTGAGTCGATTCTTTAAACCTTTATTTTTTGCTTTGGAGACTCTGGTCGTTTGCTGTAGGTTTTATTGGAGTCTTATAAGTCAACTTACTCGGATTCTCTTGGTAGGGTTTCTGACTTTTAGAAAATTTCACAAAAATTTAAAATCGACACTCGTCTAAAGATAAAAAGAAGAAACTGATTTTATAAAAGATTCATATTGAACTTTAAGTAATGGATAGTGATTTTAATTGTGTCTATATGTGTATCGGTCAGTGTGTTTGATTATGTAATATAGTATTCACACAACATCTCATACATTGACCTGACTCCGTGTCAAATCGCTTAAAGCACTTGTGTTACGGACATCAGGCAACGGAGGAATCACAAATATATTACCCTTAAATACATATTTTTAACACCCAGATACATGACAAACAAACAACCCAAGCTACCTTTGGCGCTCCAGATCGGATCACTACCATCTGGCCATTCTTTACAGATGTTAGTATAGACTGTAGGAAAGGTTTTATTTAATGCTACTTATGTTATCATAAAATTTCCTGTCGCACGCGACATAATGTGGTATAGACGCAGGCAGTTGTAGTATTTATTTATAAGACCAGGTTGGCACATAAGCATGCAGCCTCTGTGGTAGTAAGCGTGTCCGCAGTCTCCAGATGCTCGTAATGTCACAAGAATATTACTCGCACATTATTCAACCTTTCCACTTGAAGATATTAGGCCAAATTACCTAGTAATTTCACTGCCTCTTTTATCCTTTAATCCTGAACACAGCAATGCGAACACTATTTGGCGGTATTCAAAATACAAACACTAGATTCGATTAAATTTCTAAAATTCCCCGCCCACAAACATACGTAAACGTCCATCGCATGCATGTCTAAACTCGACCCGCCCGCCCAAAGCTATGAAATTCTTAAGCTGTCGAGTAAGTCAGGTGGGCATGTTTCGAAGTTGCGCCAGACGGCTGAAGTAACAGATTCGCCCGTGGCCGGGCCACTGCTAAATTCAATTAATCATAGTTCGGATTAGTTCGCTTTGACGATACCTCCTGCAACCTCTAGACGTGACGTCTTGCCGTCGATTATCGGTGCCGCTTTTAAACTCTAAGCGCTTCGTGTTATGGTTGGTTGGATAGATAGGAATTTTGGTACCTAATTAAAACCCCAAAATAGATAAAATAAAATCATCATGTCCATACACATTGTGAAAGTAATTATGTATTTCTGAATTTAATGAGACGTGGTAGGTATATATCGTTAACGCTGAGGAAGGACATAGGTCATGTTTTATTTTGAGTAGATAAGTCGAGGGTAATAGGTCAGTTTAATTAAAAAGAAACAAATATTTGCATTATTTTGATTAAAATATAATAAATATGATTTCTTAGTTTAGCAACGCAATTACAAGTATCATTATCACCATCATGAAATCTGCATATAACATATATATTTTCTAATGCTTTTAGGGTGCCCATAGTATTAGAAAATATATTTAATACAAAACCTTTGTACCTAACTTTTTTGTGAGTAGTTTTTTTTGTGATGATGCAGGGCTGCGATGGACACACCGGCTGTACAACCGGCGCCTACCACCTAAAACCCCGCTATAGCAATCGCACTGCGGTTTGGACGGGGCACCTAGAGTTGCGTAGCGTGTCATCACGGTACTCAGTCTGTAGCGAACTATGTATGTACCTACCTACCTAATATTATCTAATCAATATCCTGTCCTATACCTGCCTTCTTACACATAAATTTTAATACAGTTATAATATAATCAAATTGCAAACTAGTATATATTACATTTAAGACGTATAATTAATAAATCTTACGTACCCGGGAAGCCGGATATCTGGCTAGTAATTCTGTTTTAAGAGGGGTCCACAAGTGGGAATAGTGGTCAAGTTTTTGATAGTTTGAGCGGCTTCGGTATTTACTGGTTAAGTTAAGGGTCAGTTCGAGACAGTTTAGAGTCTTCGGGGAAAACATTGGGCGGGCATGTGGTTGCTAGGACGGCTGGGTAACAAACAATCCTTTTTGAATTCACTCTGAAATTGAGGAAATGAATTTCAATTAGCACGTTTATTATGTGTGTTTTCATAATTTATATTTATATTAAGAGTAGCACATGTATTTATAGAGATATCATAATAATATACTTAGTGAGAATTCCTGCAGTTTTAATAAAATGTTTCATAAAATTTACTTTTTAACGGCTTTCGGATGCGGCTTATTTAACTTTTTCCATATTGTATTTGACATTTCTTGAAATTGACGTTTAAAACCATTACAGAATTAATTTTATTACTGTTTTGATTATGGGTAATGAAAGCGTAAATATAAACACAATAATGTATAAATACATAAAACTGACTCTAAGTCGCTTAAAACACTTGTATCACGGACATCAGACAACAGAAGAATGACAAATATAACACTTAAATACATACATACTTTAACCTCAAACTAAAACCATAAAATTTTATAAACAAACAGATAAAAATAAATTAATTTAGAGTCTATCAAAATTTCAACCATGAGAGAATCAAATAGGTTTAAAAAGCTTATACTGAGAGTCCGTATTTAAAGAAAAAAATCTAATATTTAGTACATTAGTTTATAAAAGACATCTAAAGATATTGCCTAAATTAACTAATCCAGGCGAACTAAGTCCCGGGTAGAATTTATTTCATATATATTGACAAAAAAATTATATAAAACATATTTTTTAAACAATCATGTTAAGTATTATAGATACTTCGTATTACGATATTATCGGCACTCTTACCAAATACAATGCCGTCTGTTGTTTAATTTAAAAACAGGAATGCATTATTTTGTTGTAGCGTCTCATATGCGACACAATACGATGCAGACGACGTAGCAATGATGGATGTAAAGATCGTGTCCGCTTGAAAATGCACAAAGTAGACTCCCGGTACAGTTTGGTTTGTAGTTTTTGAATTTCAAAATACGTTTTCGTATAAGGTTGTGTTATTCTCAGTTTTCTTTAGTTCACAAAATATACGGAGGATAAAATTGCTCTGACCTAGCTTTAAAACAATGGTTTGTTAGCGCTGACACCGGTAGGGAGTACATTAACATTTACTATTTGGTATTGTTTCATCTTGGGTATTGTTTTATCGTATTATGAACCTGATTAAACTAAGTTTTGAGACTCATCTGGTGCCGGCAGACTAGTTTCAGGTAAGCCTATTTTACATATGTTATTTGATTCTTATATTTACAAAATATATATTTTTTTGGCATTTGTAATTTGTTTACTTTAATAAAGTATATTTTTAGTTTGCGTTTATTCATCACACGTTCATTTTAGTGCATTTACAGTATTTTTAATTTATTAATTCATAGCCATACATAATTTTTGTTATCTCAAATTCAAATGTACTATTATATAAAAAGTTAGTTCAAGTAAAATTTTAGTAAATATCAAGTATTTGCAGGCGTTAATGTTTTTAGAAAAGTAGGTATAAATTAATGATAATTTTTACCTTGACAATTATTAGATTTATGTGTCAATAAAAATAACTTTTTAGTAGCTATATTGGATTCTTTTTGATCAAAGCAATAACTTAAAACTAAATAGCAATTTAGGGTAGGTACCTTATTCCACTTTCAGATCACGCTGTTAGGCGATATATACATTCTTCAAGAAAATCTGATTTTTATTTGCCTGATTACATATATTTATGTACTGATCCAACTATATATGTATATTTACTGGTCATAATCACGGGATCATAATCACGTAGATCACTTATTAATATATTTAGTTACACATATTCATTAAAATTTTAAATAAACATAAAGTACTGATTATACCATTTTTGTTAATAAATGTAATAATATCTGTAAATTTTATATATCTATAATGTAAGTATCAAAGTATTGCGTAATAAGTAAGTTTTATTAGCGCATTTTAAACAAGCAATACTTTTTTTTAGTATAGAATATGTTTTGAATAAGGTGAGTCTCATTTGTCTAAATAATGTCAATTTACAACACCGTTGCAACAAGGCCGTGTTTTAGGTCATTTTAACACTATTATACATGATAATATTATACGTAAATACATAAGGCCCTCTGTAAACAAACATGTGGAATATGAGATTTTCGTACAAAATTTATCTCACTTTACGTGACTTTGGCAGTTGAAATAAAATATATAATTTATATAATACATAAAGTGTAATAATTATTATTTTCATAATTTTTATTATAAATTAACACAACTTCTCATATATTTACCTGTCTCCAAGATAATTCGCTTAAAACACTTGTATTACGGTCATCAACATATAATACTAGAAATAAATATATTCAACACTTTCACACAGAACAACATCATATAAATTTTTGTCCTGGGTTGGGCTTGAACCTATGACCTTCAGCGCACAAGATAGGAGCACTACCATCTGCGTCATCGAGCCCGAAAATCATGGATCAAAAATTACTCTAACTACCCAAGCGGTATATTTTTTTGTAAAAATTGATTTTCCAAATGACGGTTGTGTCAGGGGTCGTGGGTTCGATTCATATAAATATTTGTCCCCACCCGGGACTAATGTTTATATGATGATATTTGTGTTTGTCGTGTGTTTGGGTGTTAAAAATATGTATTTGAGTATCATATATGTGATTCCTCTGTTGTCTGATGTCTGTAACACAAGTGATTTAAGCGATTTACCACGGAGTCAGGTTAATATATGAGATGTTGTGTGAATATTTATTTTTATTACTATTTTAAAATTTTAAATTCATAACAGTATATCAATACAAGTAGGATAATTTTTTGTTTACGGGGTTTGATGAGCTTTATAGATATGTTTGACAAACGGACGTTGTACTCCAATGATGTTTGTGCTCGGCCATGATACGTAGGTGGCAGTTTAGGCCGAGATCACGCGCGGTGTAATGACTGTTTGCTTAGGCCGAGCCTACACGCGCGGCCGGCCTGTTGACAAAGGGACATTAGCTAAAATCGACGTGATATTGCAAACTGATGATTTGTGTGTTTCGCTTTGAAATGTAGCCGCTGGGATGGATTTATTTGGTTAAGGTAGCTAGGTTACTAGACTGCTGCTATGTGTTATTAATAAAGATTCTAGTAGAAATAAAACGAATAACCGACACGATTATGTATGACTTTAGCAATTGACAGGAAAAAAAATAATTGGAACAGTTTGAAAGCACGTTTTTGTATGACTTTATGGCGTACGGAGATTACACAATTCGAACCGACCGTATGTTAAAACATATGGTTGAAAAGTTAAATATACTGAAACCCGTAAATAAATTTGATTTGAAAAAGAAAATAAGATGTTGGCGTGATAACGTGCAAATATTTAAAACAAAACACCCTCCTATTTAAACCTTTAAACAATTTGAATATAAAAACAATATCCTATTTAGATTAACATCTCCTAAAACAATATCTTTATACGAATAAAATTAATTCGTAACATTTAATTGGCAAATAAAATATTATTTTAAATAAAAAGTATTTCACCTTTCTGTTCTGTTTAAGCGTAGTCACGTAGCGGTACGCTCATGTACAACGGCCGTAAACGTAGCGAATTATTGAAATATTTGCTTGCGAATAAAATTGTTCTGCATTTGCTTTTGCAAAACTTAAAACAATTTCTTCAGTTCAATTTTTCAAATCTAATATTAAAATATTAACTCAATTCTAGCAAATTATTTTAGTTTTAGTCGAGTGGTACCGGCGGACAGAATAGTCTCTCACTGTACCAGGTGTCGCATGAGGCGACTGAGGTACAGGAAACGACAGATGGCGGTATATCCATCCGAAATAGTGTAGCTCAAATGCTCAGAGCAAGGATATGCCGCAGCATACCCATCGCGAGAGTTGCGCTCTGCGCTTGTCAACACGTTTGCTCAGCGCGGCAATTATGGGCAAAACTCTGTTTTTCTTGGGGAGGCCTATGTCCAGTAGTGGACTTCCTATGGCTGGAATGATGACTGACTATTATATTTTTCCATTGTATGGCACAAATGAAAATAGATATAATAATAATAAATCAGCCAGCATCACCTAAATACTCCATTTTTTATGATCTTCTTTTTTATGGTATCAAAAAAAACGTCGGGCATACCAATAAACACATTAACATATAATGTGTTTTTCTTGAAAAAAAAAATGTCAAAGATATGGGTATTATAAAATATCTTTTGTAACTATGAAAGCGGTTTCACTGCGAGATAATGATTCTATCAACTGTAAGTTCTGTCTACATTGAAAATACAACGTGTACAATTAAACATAGCCTGCCAAACTTTTTCCGTATTACCTCTCCTAACACTTGTCCACCGCAAGTACCCGTCGAGCTCTGAGTCAGCGACTGACCGGCGGCAACAAATTCAACCGAGCGGCCGCAAACGCGTGTTGTTTTAGGCCGTAGACAAACACGTGCAGCGTGACCGGTGCTAATGCCGTGTTTGCACTAGATATTTATGGTACGGCCGACCACTTGTGCCCGCACTCCCGAATAATTAGCTCGTTATAAAACGCGTGACGCTAACTAATCGTGTTTGCCGATGTATTGCGATCGCGACTGTACCGAGACGAGAACGGGGCGGTTTTTGTTTGTATTTCCTGTGTTTTATTCTGAAGAATGTTTTGGTATTACATTAATTTTACAAGATTGGGATATTACCAAATCTTTTACGCCAAAATTCATGGGTTCAATCCAGATAAATATTGATGTGATGAACATAAATGTTTGTTCTGTGGCTAGGCGTTGTATTTTCTATTCATCTGTTGTTCAAAAGTGCTTTAAGCTACTTATCTCGAATAAGTGAGATATCGTGTGATTTTTTTTTATTTTAATAGATAAATCAATATGCACGTTTGATAAGTGAAAAAAATATCTGTCTGATATCAATTTACGACTGAACCGATAAAAAGTTCTTAACAGTATTCATCTTACAAGATGTGTAAAGTTATGGAAAGTTCTTAACAATATTGATCTTACAAGAAGCTTACTATAGGGTAGCTCAGAGGTTATTTTAATATGATGAAGAAGTCGATTTCACTATGAAGTATTCGACTACATACATACATCACTAATGAGTAACTCAAGACATAACAAGACTATGGATCTCCACTTGTTATGATCTTGGCAAACATTTTTCACTTCTTTTACTCGATTCAGTCCTTTTATATACGCTCGTTTATTTTTTGGTACATCTAAACTGGTCCTTCTTCGATATATCTAGTAGATATACCGCTATCGGGTTTGGTACCCGAGATACCGTTTTACTCTGCCGGTAGCCAACGGCCGGAATATTTGCTCAGCGCTAAAATAATGTTTTATATTACTCATATGAGACCAAAGGTCTTGATTACTTATTTCCTTTTACAAGATGTACCGTCAGAAATATCTTTGACGCAATCAATTGCGATACAAGTTAACAGTTTTAACTTCTTACAACTTCTGATAAAAATTCGGCAATAATTCATAAAATTGTGTAAATCACCTTTAACATTTGCGCAACACTTTGCGTTCAATAGACAATTAATATTTTCTTGAGTTTGGTATGTTAACGTGTCATTCAAATAATGATGTGTGTAATGGTTATTAAGTTAATTTTATGTATAATATATTATTATTAATATGACGGAAATTACGTTCGTTAATTCACACAAGGTCTTAAAAAGGGGTAATAATATTCGTTTCAAATAATTTAGCAAGTATGTAAAATTTTCGTGTAACAGCATACTTATCTGAAACGGCTTGACCGATACTTATTACATTTTATATGCATATTCTGTAGGTCTGCATTCTGTAAATCGGCTACTATCTATTTTTTACATCCCTGGCTCCCCTTCCCCAAACCTAACATTATTTTTTTATTTTTTGGATATTAAATTTATATTTTTTTATAATGTGGCATTAAAAATACGTACAATTCGAAATTTTTACTCTCATATCACCTACCACTATTTATAATACTAGTTTTAAATAATTTAATATCATTTATATAGCAGAACAAGTTTGCCGGCACAGCTAGTATCAATATAATCTTTATTTTTCTATATTTACTATGTGGTTCCTGAAGAACTTTTTAGTAAGACACATTTTAAAAGTACTCGATAACTAGGATAATATATATAGGTTGGACATACCGGCGCAGACGTATCGACTTCAGCGGCGGTCGATTACCGTCGTAACCGGATTAGTGCCTGGCCGCTAAGTGCCGGCCATGCGATCGTCCGCTCGCCTCGCCTAATCGAATGTGTAAACCTTGCTGCATAACAAGTTTCATTTAAACACATGTAAAATTTAAACATGTTTTTTTAGAGTAGGAATCAATTTATCATTATCATCATATTAGCCATAGAAAATCCACTGTTGGACATAGGCTTCCCCAAAATAGGGGTATGACTCTTATAATACGGACAATAAAGAGCTATTTTGTAGCCTTAGATATATTATATAATATATCTAAGGCTATACCATGGTTTTAATTAAAATATAGCAAAGTTAAATTTCATAAATAAAATTCTAATATATAACATAATTTTATATAATACATTTGATTAACTACATGACTATGAAGAAATTAGTAAAATAAAAATAATAAACGTTCATTGCGGAGATTAACAAAAGTATATTCTTAAAGATATTCTAAATAATATACTTTGTTACTAAATTTATTATTTATCTATTTTGTAAGAAAATAGGAAAAGTAGTTCTTATGCTTACAACTGCATTTCTGCAAATTCTAACAAATACAATTATTCAAATTTTAATGTGACAAATATCCTCTCGACGTATTTCATAACGCAGACCATCGTTTCCCAATCAGGCAGATGTAACTACGGGCTTAATGACCCCCCTTAATTGGAGGCTAAGATTTGGGGGCATTGTCTTACATATTCATAGAGCCCTCGATCTAAGGCAGGTAGCTCTAATTTATTCAGGAGGCACGGACATGCAAATCAGTTTGAGAATATCAGTCATGTAAATGTCAGATTTGAGTGAAAATTATTGCGGATTGGCTTTCTATTGGGCATTTCGTGCTTTGAATGTATTCATGCTTGCTAACTCGTTCTGAATTCATGCATATTTAGTGTGTTAAGTGTGCCATCTAGTTAGTTCAAATATCCAAAGATTTCTGATAAGATTTTTAAAAATATTTGTTTTGATACATAATTAAATTACTATATACATTTTACTATTTACAAAATCTTTTGCTGTTGGATCGAAACGCCTGTCATATAAATGCACAAGTAAAACGTGTTTTAATCCATTAAAAATGTAGTTTCGTTATAAGTAAATAGTATTGCTCACATTTATAAGTTTGAAGTGAAGGAGTAATAACTTTAAGTCACACAGTAGATTTCGCGTTTATGATATCTATGTGGTAGTAATAATTAAAAATGATAAATGAACGCGTGGATGTATGAAAATATTATATTACATGAAAGAATTAACGCTAATATTTATAATATGTTATGAAATAGCCTAAAAATAAGATAATATTTTCCCTAGTATTAAAATTATTCCATTTATGCAAAACATCTTGTAGTTTCGATTCTCCGATGCTGCATATAGAATGAAAAATTCAAACTATTGTAAATATTATTAGTTATACTGCTGAACGGCATATACTTTCAAATTATTAACGGATTAGCGGAACCCTATGGATATTTTAAACTAGCTTGAAAATCATATAATTTATAGGAAATAAATAATCTATAATATGTAATTGCATGAATTATATGAACTTGAACCGTATTAACTCTAATTATAATAATAAATACTTTATTCTACTTAAAAATTAATTGAAAAAAACAGCAATTATAAAGTACAATGGGCAGCCTTATCGTAAGTATCGTTTTTTTTTAAGGTAATCTCTGGCTGGTGAGTGTGAACGAAACTAAGAGGTAGTAAGAGGTGGGAATAAGTTAGATTTTAAGATAAATATATATATACATTTAAAATATATATTTTTAAATAGAATTTATATAAGAAAATTTAATTAAATTAAACTACTATAATAGAAAGTGATCCTTCACCAGCCGTTTAAACATAGAAGGAGAAGTGGGCAAGAGAAAAAATTCTGGTGTCTAATGGAAGGAGGTTACGCAATCTCTGCAATGACGGAGTCATTTTCGACGCGCAAGCAAACAATTTTCGACTAAATTCTTTTCGTTGAGCAGCCCAGGATAAAATCGATTGATAAGAAGTTCTTGACTACTCTGCTGTAAGGAATTAAAGCATCGTCAAAAGAAACTTGGGAAAGCACAGACCAATCTATTGTTGCGATCATCCTATTGCTGTCCAAATTCATAACTTCAGTCGCTAATACGAGCAAGACCTAAAATAATTACAAAATGCTAAACTAATATATCCATGATAATATAAAGTTAAACGATTGTTTATTTACGCTCATTATTTATTTATTTTATCAGCTCGTATCGTCTTCTTTACTTTCTCCTGTATTGTGTTTTAATATGTACATTATGAACGAGGGATTGCTCGGTTGATCACGTAAACAAACATTTTCAACGTGTGTTAAGTAAGAAATCTTAGCAAGTTAATAATGGAGCAGGTGTTAGCAGTCGGCAGACCCTCTTTCTATTTTCTTACTCGAGTACACACATCATTGGGGTAATTAGGACTTAGTTAAATGTTAATACCTATCGCTAATTATCCTTTATAAGGCTCAAGGATACAGCTAAAACAAATACAAATTTTCCCTTCATATTGAAGTATATACAGGCGTTTCCAACACAAATTGAGTTCACTTTTGTAGAACATATCTGTTATTATATAATATAATAATATTTTAGTATATATATAAATATACTAAAATATAAACCGTGAATTATTTAGCATTAACATTAGTTATATCAATACTTCTATCCTTTTTTGTTCATGACTTTATCAATTTTATTCATTCTTCATTCATATACTTAAAGTATATGAAGGAAAATCTCAAAATTGATTGCTCGTGAAAGTTTCTAGTCATGATTTTTAATGTTTAGAGTTTACAGAGTAACTAGTGTGTTTTGGTATTTTATTATAAGATACATATGATTATCAAATATTAAAAAAGGTAGAAACTACAACTATTTTACTAGAAAAAATAAGTAGTCTCTGGTTTCAGGCGGGACTCGAACCTGTATCTTTTCCTAGTTGTTTCCAGGATTCTTGACTACCGTTGTGCTACCGAGACCTTAGTAGACACGCTAATAAATTAATACCGTCTCTAAAATGTTATACAAATACTCAAATGACAAACTTTTATAAGTTAGAAGCAATCAATTAAGAAGAAATAATCACCTAATTACTTTAGATGCATTTTATGCATTAAAAATGCATATTTTTATATTAAAGATATTATTTACGAGAAAAAATTCTACTTGCCTCAGGCTTTATGTGTGACTCGAATAAATTCTCCATTTTAAAATGCATAAAAATATCTAAAGTAAATATTAAACAATTTAATAAATATTGATTATAATCCTAAATTAACTAATAATTTCAACTGATCAAGGATTTAATACAACAACGTACAAGATTATATAATTATGCAAACAAGAAACTTGAAACTGTTTGTTTTGGTTATTCCGAGTCAAAAGCAATACTAGCCGACGTTCAAATCCTCGGAGAAGTTTTGATAGTTAAACGTAGCCCGGAGGCCGTAAACACCACGATCTAACATGTTAATAGGAAGCTGTTATCTTATGCTAAAGAAGATTTGCTCTAACAACACGCTTATCTGTAAGAAGGCTTCCCTATGGGTCGGCCGACGGCTAAATGAGATACCACTCAAGCAATTATCTAGTAGGCCAGTAGTTGTGATATATGCGTGACCCCTTGTCTTGAAGATATTTCTTGCTATAAGTATTAGTTGTTTGAGGAAAGATTTATTTCTGTAAAACGAGGATTAGGCCGTATTAGTATTAAGGTTAAGAATTATATCAAAATGCGAAAATTGCTTTAAAATTGTAATTATGAAAGATAATTAGAAAATGGATTTTTATTACTTTCTCTACGGATATGTACTTAGAAATATATTGACGGATCGCGTAATAATCAAATCCATTTCGTGGAAAGCTATTAAAAATAATGCATGATCCATATTTCTTGAAAAAATATTTGCGTAAAATATAGTGGAATTAAATAAACTTTTAAAGATTGATTAAAATCTAAATATAAGATCCGATAAACTTTGACACCGTTTAACCTGTCACCGTGAGTGAGTTGATACTCAGTTTTTTTAATAGAAAAGTTTTAATGTTAATTTAAATCATGTTTTTTAAATATAAATAAATATTACGAATAAAAATACAAAATCTGCGTTATGTTAACACTAGAAATCATCATCATTATATCAGTGACTCCGAGCATTGATTTTTGTTGACTTATAAGTTCTTATAATTACGATATGATCCTCACAACTAAATTTTTATATCTTGCTAGCTGTGCCTGCGACTTCGTCCGCGGGGAATACGTTTTTTGGGTACCACATCTCTTTACCTTAACTTTAAAAATTTTGAATGTCATGTTTATTTATATAGAATCAATGGCCTGAAAATAGCGATGCTTCCATACAAATTTTCCTCCCATTTTGACCCTTATTTCGAATTAAAGAATAGCCTACGTCCTTTCTCAGGGTCTAAAGATTGTCTGTGAAAATTTCATCAAAATTGATCGAGAGGTTTAAGCAGGAAAGCGTAACAGACAGACAGACAGAGTTACTTTCGTATTTATAATACTAGCAGGGATAATGAACATGATACTAATGATCTGTGACCACGTAACCGATTACAATAATTGAAGTTAGCTTAAATTTAATATCTAATACCAGATCTCTTAGAACTAAAACACGCGCAGCAGAATTCTAGTAGGGAAGGTAATAGTTGAATTGCGTTTGTAACACAAAGTTCCAGGACTTAGACAATGGCATATAATTCATGGCGCTTGCCCGCGGTAACCAGACGGAACGGCACGCTTTGTGCCCAACGGTGTGCCCCGGTAGAAGTAGACAAGCCACTTCTCGGCAGGTATTCCGTCGCTCATGTACTTCCCCACAGATAAATTTATCTAAAATTATTATATTACATTCTAAATCATTAACGAATTTAGATAAAACATATTGCTGACTCATACATAGTTGATGTATGATATGATTCTAGGTATAAATGATTTTATGTTATGTTTTTTTTGCTAAAACATATATCAATCTATATCTATAATCTGTGACGTTAATTTAAATTAAAAACATTATTAATTCGATTCCTTTTTTAGACATGAGGATCAGTATGTAAATAAATGCAATTCTTTTTCGTGATCGTCTTATTGTTTACCGATATTCAAATATAAACATAAATATAATACAAGATGCATAAAATAATATAATATTTTTTATTTACATCTATTACAAAATAGTATTTCTGATTTTAATTGTAGCAATGATTCCCTTTTTTATTTATGTGTATAGCTTTGCCCTATCTGTATTGCCCGATGATGGACTGTTAGATAACTAGATGCATTAAGTCCACCATTATATATACAATGTATGCACATTGTATATATAATGTGCAAAAAGTTAAATAAATCAATAAATATTTACAGGCTTAGGATAAAGAATCATTTCTTCATTGTTTCTTCCATTGTTTTAATAACAACACAATTAAAAGTTTTTGACACTTTAAACTGCAAACAAAGTTTTTATTAAACATTATTGGCTGTTAAACAATATTAATTACTCAATATAAAGTTATTACAGACAGACAATCAACTTGTTTCAGGGTTTAGGTCTGGACCTAAACACGCACCCTTTCTTTTCTGGGGCACCAATTATTATAATGTGATGTACCGACGGAAAAGAATAGTACGCCCCTTAATACCAGGTGAGGTTAAGAGAAGACTGAGGTACCGGAACGACAAATGACAGTATCCAAAACAGCTTCAAATTTAACGGCGAGGATGGGCAGCAGCGTTCCCGTCGGAAATCTACGTTCTGCGATTGCTTTTGCAAGGAGGCCTTTGGCCGACAGTGGACGTTCCACGGCTGATATGATAAGGTTCAAGAAGGCATGCGGTTTTTTTTCTCGTAAATATTGTAGTCACAGTTTATTACATTTACCAAATAATTACATAACGAATATAATAATTGTAAATAATTATCTATTTATTATAATAAATATAAAATAGAAGTTTATTAAATTGGTAAACTCGTGCAAAACTTGTTCCTAACAAAAGTCCTGTTAAATGTGGGCTCACAAAGCATCTGCAAATATTTTCCAGAGAACCGAGAGCAACTCCGAGGGCTAGAAAGCTGAAACTTTATAGCGGTGCGATTGTTTAGAATCGGAGAGCTCTTCGTCAAAGGGGAACTTTCGAGTGGTTCATAATAGAACCGTTTGCCGATGGATGTTTGCGGTAATTACGGATGCCAATTTTAACTGTTATTAATTTAATTATTTGTTAGAAGGTGTGTGTATAAATTAACGGTGTTTATGTTTTGGCGATTGGCCGTTTGATGCCGGTTTAGATGTTCTTAGAGCTACGATTTTTAAACTATTTGCTGTCTAGTAAGTAGTAACTAGTAAGTACTTAATGAAGCTTATTTATTTTATTTTTAAATATTTTATGTTTCATGTAAGTCATATTTATTGTAAAAATATTTACTTTTACATCTATGTTGCACTCAAAAAATTGAAAAAATTCTTAATATATATAAATAAAAAAAAAATTTCTTTTATTGTTTTGTTTTCCACTAAAAAGCCTTTTGTAACTTATTAGATTTATAAATCTAGGTTAGCAGCATGTATTGAATGTTAAAGAATCATATTTTTGGGAATCGATATACGCCAATTTCTCGTAGCAAATTCAATATGAATGATGCCAGTCCTTAAAACCAATCAAGTACTTCTAACCTGCCAATTCTGACTCAACGTAGCATCTAAATCACAAGTACAACTCCACTAGACACTAGGGCCCGCAATTAATTCCTGATTGATTCACAAAGCTAGTTGGAATTCCACCACCTACCACCTGCCCCCACGCGAGGATCAGACAAAGATACGAAGTTAACGTCAGCTCAGGTTTGTTGTACAAAATTTATATGAAACTTTGCTTCGGAATTTGCGAAGTAAACGGATTTCATACGGCGAATTAAATGAGTTTATAGCGCGCTTTGAATCACTAATTTAAATAAAAGCTAATTGAAAGTACCATGTATTGCTAAACATATATAGCTGCAAGTTAGGATGGCCGTATTTTAAATTTAACAATGTCAATAAAAACGGTTAATGATGCTTAGTTCAGATTTTATCTAAAACACAAAACTGAAAAGCGTGTCCATAAAAATATAAAAACAACTGTCATAACTATTGTGTTATTATTTCACTGGTCTCATCGGAAATATCATTTATTCTACAAAAAGTAAAAAAAAAACGTGTCTAGATAGAGATCATAGGCTGTGTGCTTGATAGCCGTTGCTTAGGTATATAAAAAACCCCAATCAACGGCGTAAATAGAGTATGGTGGATGTGCGTCATAGAGTTTGCTCAACAAGCGCAAGAATAGATTGATAGCACTACAAAAATTATGACATAATAGTGATATATTAATATAGTTTAATAATTCGCCGTAACCAGGCCGCGGTATCAAAAGTGACGCGAAGTAGAGCGCTAAGATATTCCAAGACGCTGCGAACATTCGCGGCCGCCGCTACATAATGCATAAGATCCCTTTTTGTTCATCTACTCACCTTGATACGCTTTCAATATTAATTAGCTCGAAAATATTTAGAGTCAGGTGAGTGAGGGATGTGAGATAGTGTTTATTATGAACCACTAGTTCCTTTTGACTTCTATAGTCCCTTTTAACAGTGGGTTTAGGCTTGAGTACCGTTAAGGACTTTTTAGAATGTTGTTTTTTAAATACCAAAATGCGGTGTCTTTTGTAGTTGTTACATTTATTTATTTAACATAAATCTTATATCTAAGTTAAAAGAGTAAATAATTTCCTATTGTTTTAAACCTTAGAAGATTAACTTAATTTAAGATAATTACAGAAATTTATTATATAGTAATTGCGCGTCATAAGGTCAATGAATAAAACAATAATACGAATACAGGTGAATTTGATTAGTTTTCTTATACTTGTTTATCAGACTTAGTCATGTAAGAAAATAGTTTAATTAAAACTTTATTATAGGGTCTTATTCGAAAATAAAAAATATTCTAGAGTAAGGTAACCCTACCGTCATTATAAGAATGTTGTAATAAAATAATAATTTTATCGTAAGTAGTAAAGTCGCAAATGTTTGAACATATTGGTTCTAATTTTATGTAAATTGTGTATACTTAAATTAATTACGCTATGGAATATGAAATCGGCTACTGATGAAACCAAAAATTTTAATTATTTAAAGATGTATAAATATAAAGTTTCAACCAATAGATAACCCGCTATTCTAGGGGCCTAATATTTTTGTATGGGTTTACATATATTTGTTTGAGATCAAATGTATTTATTTGGAATCAAATGTAAATTATGACTATGTTTTTTCTGTCAACTGAATGCGATTTGACCGGCTCTATTATCTTCGTGTGATTTACTAACAAGCATAAAATGTATACTTTGTTATCATTAATGAAAATAACGATTAATGAAACTCGGGTATGACCTCTAACGTAAAAATATTGCTGAAGCTTTTTACTGTTAATAATCGACGATAAAGCTGTTTGTTACTGAATTTATTTAACTTCTAGTTTAAAGGGATCAAGGGAATGGGCAACAGTTTGTAAATGACGATGTCGATAAATATTCCAATAACACCGACTTTTATCATGTGTTAACGGAACTTTTAACGACTCCACTTTTTCTTATAGGTTATTTTCTGGTGTCTCGCGTAATGAACTTGGTGTAAACTTAGTATTTAGCAACAGGCTACTCAATGACGTACTTGTTCAATGAGTATTATTACTCCATTAGTCCATCAAGGTCATCGATTTATAGAAATAAATACTGTACGCTTAGACGACTACATACACTTTCTTGAGTTGGAGTTTGTTGATTGTAGTATATTAATCTAATGTGGCTATAATATTTTTAGACTAATAATATAATTATTAAATTATATGTATGTACGTTATTGTTACATTTTAAGTATGTGCGTTAAACTATAATATAATTTATATTCCAATTAAATTCCCATTTTAGTTGAAAAGATTAATCAAAAAGCAAACGTTTCTAAATACGTAGTGTTGGATTGAATAAACAGTTACGGAAAAAGTACGTTTAAGAGATACGGAAAAAGTATACCGATGTAGATCTTTATATGGAAATTTCCTAGCACAGTGTTTTTCCAAGATGAACTCCGAAAGTACTTAAACTAATTTTAATCGAATAGTGCTTAAATTGCCTTACGTGATCCAAATTAAGAGATAGGATAGTGGATATCTCAATTTTTAATCGCAATAGTTTTTTCATTGCAATTTATTTGATTATTAAATAAAACTATATAATTATTTTAAGATCAACATTTACCGGGTAAGTTAATTGTTTATAAAAACAAAAATTTGTTAGCATAGCACAGCACTACGTTACAAAATAAAGTACTTATCACAAAAGTAACAAATAAATACCGAACTAAGAAAATAATTAATTACAAAAGTACACTTGACGGCCTCTTCTTGGCAAAGTTACACATTTCAGCTTTCGCACGTAGCAGCCGCTCGGATTAACCCTTCACTACCTACCTCTTTAGGAATATTTTATTACCATGAGCGTGAGGATTAACTTCGTTACTTGACGTGTCGGGTCTTTTAAACCTGATCCAATTTTGAAGGTTCCTGAGCACACAGGTGTGCATGTTAGCTGTGAAGACGTGTTTGTTTTTGTGGAGATTTTATCAGTGTTATTATGAAATTAAATTTAAAAATATCTTAAGATACATAAAAATATATAGCTTTTTTTAAAAGGCTGATTTAATTGATGAGCGCGATAGCACAATTGGTAGTGTTCCTGTCTTATACGTCAAATACATAACAGATATATAAATAAATATTTGTGTTTGTTCTGTGTCTCAGGCAGAAAAAAAAACAATGCCAGCGTGTTAAATAATATTTTTATGAATAAAAGACGATCAAATGTCGCGGTGAACTAATAATGTGTCGTTACAAATCAATAGAAACAGATACATTCGTATAGGACAGGAACAAATACATACTCATTCAGCGATGAGAAATCAACGATAAAAAATCATTACGATAAAGTTGGAATACGGGATATAGGTACCATCACATCAAATATCGGGAGTCTACTGCTAGCTATATAGGCCTCCCCAAGAAAAGGGAAATTAGGCTAGGCGAGCGTGGGGTAACCGCTTTCGCGACGGTGATGCTGCTGCCCATTCTCGCCCAATGCATATGGGCTACATTGTTGTGGATGGGTATACCGCCATCTGTCGGTTCAGGTACCTCAATCACCACTTGAAACACATGGTGCAGGGGAGATACTAATCTACTCTACCGGGACATCACGGCAAGTATAGGTGTTGGAAAGTTAAAGTCGGTATGCAGCCTTAACTTGAATCTGTGGGAATATAAATGCGATATGTGTTTTCTTCCAATATGGAAGTAAATTAAATTGATCTAGTGTAAAAATATAGGCTGCAACATTAACGTGAATCTAAATTGTCCAACACTTAAAACGTCCCTGACAATTTTGATGACGGACCGGATGACGAGTTTTTGCCATTTCACGGTTACGTGAAATGGCAAAAACTCGTCATCCGGCGGTATTCATGTACACAGGTGCTTGAAAAACTCGAGTTTTGTGTAAATGAGGGACGACAGACACGCATATGCCGCAGTAAAATGGAATGAGTAGGATACATTTGGAGAGAAAAGTGCTCACTTTGGAATATTTTAGATGTCAGAAAGTCTGTGAATAGAAATAATTATAACTTATTTATGTATGATAGGATATACATTGACGTATAGTACAGCAGGTGACTTGTTTTTTGACCATAAATGACGACTACCTGCCAAAGTAGTCAATTGTTTTAATTGAAATGATACTGCTACATTACTTAGTAATTTTTGCCGCTTCTTTCTTAGCTACACCTAAGGAAAGGATTTTAACTTTAAGTTATTTCATACTATTTTATTGTATTGACTAAATGCTTTATATATATAAATAACAGATAAATAAGTTCACACCACATCTTATACATTAACCTGACTCCGGAATAAATATCTTAAAGCATCTGTGTTACGGACATTAGGTAATAGAGCAACCATAAATGTAATACTTAAATACACACATTTATCATATAAATGACAAATATTTATGGGTAGAAATCGAATAAGATTGCTATATATTAAAAAATTTATAATATTATCGCATAGTAATATTAGCTTGATTTTACAAAATTATTTTACATATTTAATAAACACCTATTATTTTTTACTATGCAAATGGCGGGAGGAAGCGACGGGCATAAATCTGCGCGACGGTGGCGCCGCGGCCGGAAACGGAAGCGACGTCGTCGTTTGGAGCATTGTGCTATCGGCCGCCGGGCCGCGCGGACGTCTCTTTGTGAATGCCACTTTATAGAGCTCGTGTTCAAAAGATACCATATCGCACTTTGAACGCCATTGTCACGCCACCTTTGCTATCTGCTTGATGTTTTGAATGCTACCTTTTTGGATCGATGTTAGGTCATTCTGTCAACTTTACGTGGGTAAATGTAAATTTGATCATTACTCTCGACGCTCATACAATTTTTATATATTTGATTCTTTGAATAAAATTGGAAGTTAGTTTTATGCGGACATTATAATTCCCAGGACAATTTATAGCAACAATTATCATGACATAAGTTGTGCATGTTTTTGTAACGATCTTGTTTTGCAATTTTTTGCATGATTCTAAAACCATAATTAACAGACAAACCAACTTCCACCAAATCCTTAATTATTAAGCCTCAGGATAAAGCCTTATTAGTCTTTAGTACTGAAATCTACATATCATCATAATCCAGAACACTTAAGCACTTCATCTTAGTTATTAACTATTCGAGGATTAAAACTAGTATGATTTCTTTTTTAATTAATCTTCCTAGGCTATATACTTTATTCATTTTTGTATGCCTTTTTAAGGTGTACAAATGTAGTATATTATTATGATTTATCTCGTCGGGTTAAAAATTAATTTTTATTTCTGATTTCACATTAGAAAACTTTAAAATCATCTGATTTTCTACTAAATTAGGCATGTTTTATGTATTCCTCTTGAATCGTTCTATTTCAAAAAACTGCATCAAAATCTGTTGCGTTTTAAAAAGATCTAAACATACAAAGAGACACACAGAGAGAGGAAGTGACTTCGTTTTTTGCTATGTAGTGATACAATCTCCAATAAGCAAAGTTAGAATCAACCCTACTCTTCTTCGTACCACTTACAATGCTCTTACCGTCTGATCTGCCAATACTAAGAGACTCGTTAAAATGCTCGTATTTTTGTAATTTACGCTATAGGGCCTGCTGGCTAAGTCTTTACGATAACGTCCCAGTAACTTTTTGCTTATACATTCCGAAAAACAATCGCATACATTTAACAATTACTAAAGACGGAATCTGTTAGAAATATTTTGTTTTGAATATATAAACGACTTTAAGACGCGGTCTTTTTAACTTTTGACCTTTTTATCAACATTTCGCTTGACGATGCTTTCAAGATCATATTATTTAATAAGCAGTGAACGCGTAAAGATTAGAAAATGTTATTGTTATCTTGTAAAGACAAGATATTTTAACTACTAGGTAACACAATTGTAAATGCAATAGTCAATATATTTGTGAAACGGTAACAAATGTTCAAACGTTTTTTAAGGAAGCGTAATAAAGCTATCTATAGCTATACCTAAACTATCAAAACTTACTATTAGTATAGATATAATACGAATAGCCCGAATGATATTTGAACTTAAGTGAACCTAGTTGCACACAAGCCAGATACACGAGAGGTGTAGCTAACATCATTGGTAGTGCTTCAGGGGCTATCAATTTGGGCAGCCTAACTTGATACCGCAAATCCTCCACGTCTTAGATATATCCCGCACCGAATTTACTATCGCATTTCTCTTTGGCCACTGCTCTGCAACACAAATGCTTGTATATTAATTGTGGAATATTGAATTTACAGTGCGGCTCGAGTAACTGAGAAAATGATGATGGGTTTAATTGATATTGATAAGATGGGATTATATGATAGGTAAATGGTTTTCAATGTTATATATTATGAAAATCATTATCGTCATACCAACCATTGAAAGTCCAATGTTGGACACAAGGCTTTCAAAGAAAGAAGGTTTTTTGCCCATAATTTCCGCGCTGGGCAAGCGTGTTTGCAATCGCAGAGTGCATCTATCGCGACGGAGATGCTGCTGCCCATCCCCATCCTGTGCATTTGTGCACTGTTTCGGATAAATATACCGCCAACTGTCGGTTCTGGTACCTTAGTCGCCTCTTACGACACCTGGTGCAGTGGGAGGTACTATTCTATTCTGCCGGTACCTCTGAAAATATATTGTGACTAAACTGAGACATTAATTATCGTATATTTTAAATTGGATGAAACTTAAATTATTAAGCAAACATTTTTAAGTAAATATTTTATCATCCCTCTTATTATTCTAACAAAATGTGAATGCACAGGACCAGGATACGCAGCAGTGTCCCGAGAAGTCAAGAAACTACGTTCTGTAATTGCCACCGCTTACCCAGCGAGGCAATTGTGGACAAAATAACCCCTTAATTGGAGAGGCCAATATCTTTCAGTGGATGCTCAACGGATGATGTGATGTGATACAATATATGTAAACCTACCTACCATGTACTTTAATAATATAAAAAATATCTTAATTTATGCAAATTATTAGAGAATTGAAACGAATAAAGATTGACTATACTAAACCAAAATAGCATTAAAAAATGGAACATCCCTGCGACAAGTCCATCCCCAAAAATATTATTTTGGTATCGTTAGAAATTGAATTCTTTAATATTGTAGCAACAAAATAGAGTGTATATAGATTTAATAGTAAAGTTTATAAAAATTTGTAAATTCCCATGACATCTTATACATTCAACTGACTCCGTAATTTGTAAAACAGATAAGCACTTATACTACGGACGCCTGACTACAGAGGAATCACATATATGCTACTTAAATATCTATATATTAACATCCACACCCAAAACAAACACAAATATCATCATATAAAATTTTGTCCTAAGTGGGGATCGAACCCACAACCCTTGGCGCACAAGATCATAACCATGGCCCCATCATTGATTATATAAAGAAATATAATATCCTTTTTAAGATTATTTAATATATTTTTAGAGCCTATCCGTTATACTATATTGCAAAATTAACAACGACGTTTCCAGTTAAAATTAACATATGTATATTATTTTCCCATTATGAACAGTTACTTCATGCTTTATTCTGTAAAATTATTCATGACAACACCAACCCACAGATATACAAATAATGGTTCTGTGAATGACGTTCGCACGGTGGTCGGCGGCGAGCGGCGCGGCGGGTCGCGAACGTTATCGCGGGCGGCTGGGTTTCAATCGGGAACAACCGTTGCGTGCTAGGCTCGCAGTTTGCGAAAATACTATGAAAAAAGACGAACTAACATTTAATTACTTTATAGTTGGAATGTGATGAGAATAGCAGAATATTGTCGCTTATATTTGAAACTAGCTTTACGCGTGTATTTTTCTTTTGTATGAAACTTGCGAATGAAAACCTCATTTGATGTTACAGTTATTACGTCTCTAAATATAGGGACGAAAGATGCAAAAATTTTTAGTCCCTATATTTAGAGAAGTTTTATCAGTCTAGTCCAATTGATTTATATGTATATGCCCACAGTAGAATTGTACTTTCCTTTATACTTGGAGCCCTAAGAGGCATCTGAGGTACCGAAACCGACACACAGCGGTGTATCTACCCGAAACAGTACAGTTCAACTACTACCTACTAGGCTTTGCAATTTCTACCAAGGCTGACTGGTAGTTATGAGCAAAATCCCTCTTTCTCGGGAAGACCTATGTCCAGCAGTGGACTTTCTACGTCTAGTGTAATATGCCTCTATTATATGAATGTATGTATTGATAGTTCTTACAAAAATATAAAACAGCTGTGCATTATATGAACATAATGCTGACGTTGGATACTTCTTACTGAAAATGTGCTAAGTGCACAATTTGTTATCTTTGCTTTTAGCATTCATAAAAAAATAAGCTTGTAACCTTGCATGAAATATGATAATATCATAAATTATATATTTGTAATGGAAATGAGATTATTTTTAACATATCTCAGTTTTCACCTTTCTATTTGTTAACTTTTCACATTTACATCACTGAACCACTTTGGATGTAGAGATATATCGGGCTTATAATGTGACTTTAATCTATCTCTACTATTGTGACTGATTTTTATCACAAAAGAAAAATATAAAAGAGGTAAAATTCTAACACTGAAGTGAAGTAGAACTGACACGAGAAGAGATTGGAATAAACAGATGGCATCCGCTCGGTGATACCACGAGTCTGCTAGTGGATACGCTTCATAACATACTCCTGATTTAGTATATAGGTCTTAAATATCTTCCTTTTAAGGTTCGATGAATTGGATTGAAAATTAAAAAAAACATCGTACTTCAATTCAGCCGATGTTAAAAAATAACACCAGTATGGGATTCTGTATTTGATCAAAAGCCAAGACCAACATACTGCTTTATCACAAGATACGTGGATGGAAATGCGAACGCTTAATTAAATCGATTGATATAAAAGGAAAAGCTAACTAACCGACTCATCATCATCATCGTTACAGCCATTGCAAGTCCACTGCTGGACATAGGCTTGCCCAAAAAAGGAGGAATTTTGCCCTTAATTGCCGTACTGGGCAAGCGTGTTGGCAATCGTAGAGCGCAGCTTTTGCGACAAGGATGCTGCCCCTCTCCAACCCTATATATTTGCGCTACTCTATTTAGAATAATAGATAGACCGCTATCTGTCGGTTCTGATACCTCAGTCACCTTTTACGAAACCTGGTACAGAGGGAGTTACTATTCTACTCTGCCGGTATCTGAATCACTCACTCTCTGAATGACACTCACATATTAATATAGAGTCTAAACTATAGGGGTTGGAAACTTTAAATCTTGCAAAGGTATTTCTTTTATAAAGGAGGGAAGCATTAAGAAGGCATTTTCGAAAATACATAGAACAATCCAGTATTGTAGTGTTGTCTGGAAGCCAAATTACGTGACGAGTTTCAGTTAGTCTCTCCTCGCTCTCCTATCACTCCACTTTGCCCTCTCTTGCGTAGATCAGTTTTAGCAGCTTAACAAATTTGGTCGACACTCATTTTGATTCTTTTGCCAGGCTTAAATCAAACTTGACTTATACTAAATAAATATAGCCAATATTTAATAAAATTTTGTGTGATTGAATTTCTATTATGTATTCTTTTTTTTGTATAAAGATTTCTTTTTAGTAATTAAGTAAAGTTTTTAGTGTTAATTAGTAATGTTATTTTTAATTTTTGCATGCTGTCTTTTCCTTTTTATATTTGTTGTATTTTCTTCTTAGATTTAGTGTTGTAAATTTTACTACTGCATTAATGTAAGCAAATACTAGTGAACCCAAACAATTTCACTTGGAAATAAATGTCCAGCCATGAACGGCTTACTGCCGATATGATGACTCTATGATCTATAACAGTGCAGCGACATGTAAACACTAGTATATTGATTATTCACACATTAAAACAATTAAGAGCGTCCACTAGATAAAATTCTGTAATATTTTTTCACTTTTTAATTACTCCCTGCAAATGTCCCCACTGTTTGTCACAAAAAAGGCATACCCCAATCCAGAAAGGGGGATAAAACCGCGATAAATGCTTATGCAAATAGTCCGGGGGCCAGAGTCCCGGGTTGAGCGGCGTTTCCTGACGATGGCCTTGATAACGCACTATTTGTGGCCAGCAGACACGATTCCGTGTACAATTTTCTGTTTTCCATTTTTGAAACCCTGCCATGTTCATTAAAGTAGAGATAAAAATGGGCTCTGTGACTCTATAGTCTTTAGCTTTTATCTCTACAGGCTTAAGAACTTTTTGTGCAGTTATATTTAAAGAAAAAATTTGATTTTAATACGAAATACTTTTAATATATTCTTGGATAAAACTTCGAATTAGGGAAATTGTTAATATTTTTATTTTACTTATGAAACACTAGTAATTTATATAACTTATATAAAGCTCGCGGACTGGTAGATTTGTTTAAACATCCAACAATTATCTTCATTTATTTTAATAATAAAAATTAATAGCATAATTTATATTTTTAGTTGGTACAATATAATAGAAGTATATATGTATATATATAATATATATATATATATATATATATATATATATATATATATATATTATAAATAAATCATTTTGTTGATAATGGTTGACAGACATTGAAACCACCAAAACTGCTGCTGGAAATTATAATATTTAGACTGGACGCAACCGTGGTGGCAAACGCAGAGCGTAGCTTCCTAGCGGGAATGCTCATCTTCGCGCTGTTGCATTTAAGCTACGCTGTTTCATCTACGGGATCTACGGGACTAGACTAGACTCTATGACTGCGCGAATATTTATTTATTTGGGGAGATTTAAGTCCACTAGTGGACGTCCTACATCCGTTAAAATGATGCTGATTTCAAGCTTGCGCAAATGTTGTTACATATAGATATAATACATTTATGTACTGCAACTGCACTAAAAAAAATCCAAGCAAGCGCAACCTCGCTCGAGTGCCAAGCGAAACTAACGCCCGGCGCGAACTGCCTCAATATTTATGAAGGAAACTTTCGGCGCAACCGTCATCAATCACAAAGTTATAAATAAAACAATAAAAGGTAAAAACTTAGTTCCCGAGAGGGTCGGCTACTTCACTCCGAGCCACAATATTGCAAAGGAAAACCCACTTATTGGAATAATATGTAGATTACTATGATATTAGAAATATTGTGAGCTCCGAGGGACCTGTCGATACTTTATTAAGGGTCCGGGTGGTAACTCTTTCTTCCGCCTTTTGTTTGTGTATGTCAGTTCTAAATTATGCTACTTACTTTTCCTTGAAGATTTAATTATAAATATAGACTTAATATAAGACTTACATTTTCTTAAATGTTACTGAGTATTTTTTAATGTTAATTCATAATATTCTTTATCTACATATATTTTATTATTTATTTAGAAGATTTTGTCTAAAGTTCAGAAAATTATTTTATTTGTAGCCTAGAGACCAATGTGTGAGTGTGTGCTAAATTACCATTATATACTTCCCATCACATTTGTTATTTGTTTTATTCTAAAAAAATAAGTTAAAAGCTGCCAATATCTAATACAAATCTGATTGCGACTTAAAATATTTAAACTCCAATTCCGAATGAAAGTGTTTATAAAAAGTAATTCCCCCACAAGCGCAGAACAAACCGCACAATAGTTCCTCAAATGGATTCGGAATACCTTATTTATGCGGTGGCGTATAAATCATTTCGCAAACGGCGCGATAAAAGTGAGCGAATAAAGTTTCGCGTGATTCTCGCGATACCGCGTCGCCGAACTAACTTTGACGATGCGCTTTTCGGTAAGAATTTATGGATAAGACCCGTATTAAATAGAAAGTTGCACTGCATACTGCATTTTTAAGCTAAACCTTTATGGACACATATTATTTTGATAGATTCACCTATTTTGCAAAAAGGATTAGTACCTAAACGTTTCTATTGCGCGGGGTACCGGCTGAGTAAAATAATACCTCCCCATGTACCAGGTGTCGTAAGAGGCGACTAAAGTACCTGAACCGATAGATGGTGGTATATACACCCAGAACAGTGTAGCTGAAATGCACAGGGCGGAATGGGCTGCAGCATCCTCGTTGCGAGAGTTATGCTCTGCAATTGTCAGCACGCTTGCCCAGGGCGGCAATTATAGGCAAAATTCCCTGCCTTGGCTCCCCAAGGTCCTTAAGCATATGTCCAACAGTAGACTACCAATGGCTGATATCATGAAACGTTTCTATTGTATACATACTTTTCTTATATTGTACATCTGTATGAATAATAAATATCCCCCATTGGCGAGCTATAATAGAGCGATATTTGCTAGGCAACTTTTGGATAGCTAATGCGAAAATAAAAATATCATTAGCCTTTTTTAATATCTAAAAACGATTCTTATCAAATTTGTCACAGTTAATGTTAAGTTTTTGATTAATAAAATATTTACCGATAATATAATGTCCACGCCAACAAAAAGGTATATAAAAGTATTTTTTTCAATTTATTTCATTTTTATTTCAATCTAAGTTTAGCAGGATTTTTCAAATATTCATATTCTATTTAAATTATCAACAAACACAACTCATATTGACTACAAGTGAAAACTCAGAAGAATGAAATACAACACATATTTGCCAGCGTTACAATGATGCTAAAACATATCACGTTTTGTTTCTTACAAAAACAGTGGCAACCATTCAAAATCGTCCGCAATCATAACCGCAAAAAGATCCCCCCAATTCTGCATCCTGCGCAAATGAAACCAGCGTTTTTTCTAGCCACATCTTCCGGCCTATATGCCACTTGTAATGCGTTTAATATTTCATGATATCGCCCCGCGTTATCTCCACGCTCATAAATAACGCGGAAAGAGACGCGAGGGGCCCGCCAAATCAATGATATCAATATTATATTAAGTTTGTTCTGATATCTTTTTACGGAGTGACGGAGTTCGTTTAGCGATGATCGACTGGTCGTAACTTTTTGTGTCGCAGATACTGCTAAATTGTAGTTACCGAACTGAACCATAGATTAAGTGATAGGTGATTATTTGATAAGCGGGTACAATATTAATATTTTGACAGATAAGAAAAACTTAAAATTTCAACTATATTTTAGTTTGTAAAAATAATGCGATGATCCTCATATATAAATCATCATATAGGCTTTGGATGGATATTTTCGTGTAAATAATCTCAGAGAATTGCTTTTGAGGCATTCCACAGCGACGCTGCTGCCCATCACCACCTTGTTTCGGGTGGGTATACCGCCATCTGTCAGTTACGATGTCATCACAACCGTGTTTTATACAGAGGTTGGTATATTCTGCCAAAAAGCATACTTATTTTTATTATACACCTTAAGTTTGGATGACAATGTATGGTTAACTGTGACGTCATTCTATAACCAAAACTCAAGATGGCGGATATTTTTTTAAAATTCTCTCCTACAATAATATTGGGCTTACTGAGAACATGAATGCGAGTAAAAAAATAAAAATGGTAAATTTTAAATCCATTGCTTAAAAAAATAAAGACAATAAAGTGGATTGTAATCGAAAAAAATGATAACATAGATTTTAAAAATATTTTATCATCCGATATTAACAAGACATAAGGTCTACCTTAACCGTTAGAAATATTTATTGGAGCCAAGGTGATGCTGTTTGTAATGTAGAAGTCTCCAAGGGAATTAATGCCATTGCTTCCGGAGAGCATAAATGTATGAAACTGACCGTATGAATGTATGAATCCGTTCGTATAAACTTCGGAAAAGATGGTGTTCATCTCACTCCAAGATCAGTGAAAACCCAAGACTGTGCAAATTCCAACAAAATATAGTCACAGCTCTGCAGAACCAAGTATGCTTCCAATTATATTATGTTGCACAGTACCATAATACATGGTTGTACTGCCAACTATGCCATTGTATTCTAAGACTCAAAACTCTTTGCTGCTGGAAGAGTATAGAACGTAGAATGTTCGAACTAACCTGCAAATCTTCCAACAATAATGCATTAAATGAGAGAATAGATTGAGGGACGTGTCCAGCGGTAACTAAAAATAAAAAATAAATCGAAAGAAAGGATATTTTTTAAAAACAAACTTATATAGAAAAATCTTCAAATGTAAAATGACATTATAAGTTTAGAGCAAAATTTTCAAAAAGCTTGTTTTATTTTTTTTAACTTAGATTTTTTATGGATTAACTATATCCTCGATTAACTAATCAATAATGGGAATCAATAATCGCTCTTAGCGACATCCGATACTACAAAACTTATTTTACAATAATGATAATAAATTCCTACATCTCGTAAATATATTGCGGACATGTATTACACATATGTATTATGAACGCCAGATACTATTTATATACTACTTAAGTACATATATTTAACACCCAGATACAAACACAAATATATAATAACACAAATAGCATCAATGCATGTGACGGTCCTCGGTAGGTGTCGAACCCATGACATTAACTTTACTGGACACATACCTATATATAAATCAGGATGTTATAATCAAATCTAACCTTACATTATGTGTATATTAACGTATTGTTAAGCAAAGTGAAAGAACGTACACACGAAAACAGCCCAGCCAAAACCTAAACCACATTCAACTAGTAAGACCAATCCAACGCGATACAAGCTTAAAACCCGAGCGGAACAATTCGGTTGCTCACATTTGAATCGAAAAGCGGTAAACGGGGAATTTATCGCGTGTTTCCGATTTAAATCGGCAAATTAACGACATAGCGAGCCCGCCTGTTTACCGGATTTATTCGCGGCGCGCCGCACCCTGCCCTCTGGCGGCCGACGCGGGAACTACTGTACCTCCCGCGCCAATTGGCTGTGAATTGTAACTATAAATATTTCACCATTACTAATTGGAAGAGAGAAGACGCAGGCTTTGGAAAAATCGCATTAAATACTCAAGGAGTGTTAGAATTAGCCATTCATTTAGCAGTAGCTAATTATCATCAACATCATATTAGCCTTAAGGAGTCCACTACTGGACATAGGCGTCACCAAGAAAGGAGGAATTTTGCCTGGTAAAGAGGGAAGTTCTATTCTACTCTGCCGGTACCTCACGTCTATAAACGGTATACACGCTAAACAGCGAGATATGTGTAAATAAATAATTATATTAATGCCTAAATACATTTTGGTTCAAATCAGGCACTTCTCGAGCAATTCAAGTTCCACTTTACCAGACCTTCAATTCGTTTTAATTAACTTCTTCTAGTAGTAAAGACAAATATCACGCAAAACATGCTTAAACGTATACATAATCTCCCGGCACTAGCGCATGTAAGTAGAACAATGCTAGTCCTAAAGATTATCCGGAGTAGTTTCGAATTCCCCCGACCTACAGATTTCGTCCAAAACTCCGTACTATGAAGCCATACGTTATCGCGTTCGCTCGCGTCAGTAGCTCTTAATAGACCCCCGCTCGGCGGGATAAGTTTGACGGTGTTTTGTGTGGAATTACCCAGCTAATTAAAGTTGAAACTTGTGTATTATTGCATACAAGTACCCTCTTTACTTGGAAGTGGGGGGTAAGAAATTACCGCGCTTGCGGAATTCACCCGCCGGGCTAATTGGTGCCGGCATGTTTTCTAGACTGTGACACTAATTACGGAAAAATATGCATAAATTTTTAAACTTACATTTTTTAATCCGTGCACTTAAAAAAGCGAGTGCACGAGTTCTATTTGCATTTTCACGTATTTCAGCAATGTTTTCAGTGTAATCGTATGTTTGGAATACATGTTTGTGTGAATGCAAATATCGTGTGGTTAATTTTTTAGTTTGAACCCACGGAAGTTAATAATGTGTTATTAATAATTTACCTCTTGCAATGATCTTCTGCATGGGAACATTACTCTATTATTTCTTCCGTCGAACAAGCTCGCATTGCTATCATCATTAGCATCTCATAGCAACCACAAAACCATTACTGGTCATCAAGAAAATAGAAATAATTAAGAAAAGAGAAAGAAGAGCATAGTTTAGTGGCTGGAATTCTGCTCCCCATCCCCACCCTAATGCATTTCAGTTACGCGGTTTACGAGATGTAAACCGCCATCTCTAGATTAAAATAACTCAGTCGCCCCTTACAACAGCTACAAAGATAGGTACTTTTCTATCCTGCCAGTACCACATGTGTAGTCCGGTTTAAAGAATCATCATATCAGCCAAAGAAAGTTCACTGTTAGACATAGACCTCCCCAAGAAAAGGGGTATGTTGCCCATAATTGCCACGCTGGGCAAGCGGGTTGGCAATCGCAGAGCGCAACTCTCGCAACGGGAAAGCTGCTGCCCATCCCCACCCTGCAAATTTGAGCTGACTTTTTCGGATGGTACTTTAGTCGCCTCTTACGATACCTGGTACAAGGAGAGGAACTATTCTACTTTATCGGTACCTCACGGCTAAGAATTAAATTTAGACACAGTGAAAAGTCTCACCTAAATACACGGATATTGTGTAATACCACAATTATAATGGTAAATGTTACACATTTTTAAAGTTATAAATTATAAGTGCAAGCAAAAATAAAACAAAAACGTAATAAGCGTATATAACGTATACATATTACGTTTTTGTTTTATTCTTGCACTGGCCTATTAGAACCCCACGAAAAACAAACGCAAAGGATCAGCTGTGCATTTGACAGCTCATCTCGATTTACGCGCGCAAATCAAACATTTGCCGCTGTAAATCAGGCTATTGCGGAATTTATGACTTTTTAGCTTCACAAATACGTGGAGAATATGTCGTCTACGTTTATTGGATGTTAGGTTTACCATTTAATATTTTTCTTGTGCTTGAAAACTATAATTTGGTGCGGTGAAATCATTTTCGGATATAGTTTAGCTAATTTTAACGAATACTTTCTGTTGACAATGAGTATCGACTAAATATAGTTATATAAAGTAATGTTGTCAATTAAACAAATCTTACAATTGTCGATACATATTACACGGTTGTTAAAAAAACAACATATAATTGTCATTCGTAATGTGCCTGATGGGCGTACGATGTTTATTTGTGGTTAAAAACAATTATTGGGCTTAATAAAATTACTTAAAAGTCAAAAGTCAGATAAAGATGGGCCCGATGGTAGTGATCCTACGTTGTGCACCAATAGTCGTGATATCCGTTCACACCCAGGACAAATATTTTTATTATGATATTTGTGTTTGTTCTGTGTCTGGGTGTTGAATGTATGTTTTTAAGTTTTACATTCGTGATTATTTTGTTGTCTTCCTCCATAACACAAGTGCTTTAAGCGAAGTGGTATGTTATTTTATACAAAATCTCGTAAAAATAATAAAAAATGCTTAGTATTGTTTTTAGTACACTATGTGTAGTATTGTCTTTATGCACCTCACAAACACATCAGCGATGTCTTAATTACAAAAACGACACAGGCGCAAGCAGTTTAATTTCGCTCGGCTATTCAAACAATCTAGTCAACATTATTCAATTACAGTCGCCATACACTTTTTGTATACAAAAGCGTGCACTTAATGGTTTTTTAAATATTGCGGAGAGCGGTGCGGCTTCCACACGTCGACGAACAAAGGCAGCAAGGGGAAATATAATTTATTTTCGAGTTAAATCTTTTGTGGGAATAATATGACATTTCTATTTGAAGCCGGGTGATTTATCGGTAGCTTGTTTCGGCTCCGGTTCACCATAACCGGCGGAATGGTGTCGCGACCGATTGGTTTGTAGATCGATCGATAAAAATGACATTTTTAAAAACAATTTTGCAGATTTATAGTCCATTTTGCATTTGGTTTTTATTAATTGAGTATGTATTTATGTAGGCCTTTAATGTGTCCCACTGATAGCTTATAGAAAAAATCATAACTTAACCTCGGCAAAATTCATAATTTCTCAAAGAAGTCATTAAATATTTTGTACAAATATAGATTCTCTAACAATACTGTTTTATTTCAAAGAATATTACTAAGTAAATTAATTTATCTATCTCTTATATATAAAATTCTCGTGTCACAATGTTCGTTTCCATACTCTTTCGAAACAGCTTGACCGTTTGTTATGAATTTTTTTATGCGTATTCAGTCTGAGAATCGGTTACTATTTATTTTTCAAACTTCTTAGTGACAAGGGGATTCACCGCAATTCTTTTTTATTTTTTTTGATATTTTTTTATTATGTAGCATTAAAAATACATACATCCATTTTTATCACCAACCCCTATTTTTTAATAGCGATATTAGTAATTTATTAATTTTATTTAATTTATATGGCAGAACAACGTTTGCCGAGACAGCTAGTATTTAGATATAATTTTTGTCGTAGCTAGCTAGCAGTCACACATTACACAGTAATATAAACTTGAGTCTAATACAGTTAGTATTTTTGCTAAATATATTTTTATACGGTCTAAATTTAGCTGTATGGTACCGGCTAAGCAGAATAGTACCTCCCCCCGAACCAGGTGTCGTAAAAGGCGACTAAGGTACCAGAACCAACATATGGCAGTATATCCATGCGTAGCAATGAAACACAAATGCACAGGGGATGGGCAGCAGCATCCCCGTCACAAAAACTGCGCTCTGCGATTACCAACCAATACGCTTGCCCAGCGCGGCTTTTGCGGGCAAAATTCCCCCTTTCTTGGGGAGGCTTATTTTCAGCAGTGGACTTCTAATAGCTAGTATGATAATGATGATGATAACCATCTAAATTATATTTATACCAAACTGCCTTGTCATATTTTTTTTTCTATTTTAAAACTCAGTACTCTCTTTGAACTCAGATTGTTTTATGAAGCTTGAACTTTCCTTTTAAAGCCTTTTTAAGTAATATCGCATAAAGCAAATTAATTCTGTAGCGGAGGATTAAACTTTGTATTTGGCAGCAACAATCACGGGAAAACTCTTCAAACGCTCACGTCTACACGCAAATAGTAAAAAAGCTGCGCATTTTAAAATTGTTACGTATGCCGCATATGTCACACAATGCACACTCAGAAATGCGAAACATTTTTCAATTTTCGCGCAACTTTAAGCACGCTCTCAATACAAAGCTGAGTGAAAAAACTCAATCGAGTACTTTGCGACGTTGATTCGAAAAGTTGCTTTCATAAAACGATTTGCTGGAAGCTACGCAAAAGTCGAGGGGCTCTTTCTACTGATACGAGATTTTTTTATATCATATTTTATCCACTAATATATAGCCTATATAGCCTTATACAAGTTTTATATTGTTAATATCCAATTGAAAGTCAGCACACATAAAATTATTTGCGGACAAGGAATGTTTTCAATAACATAAGGTTTTTTTTCTTGTATAGTAATTGCTTGACCTGATAATAGACTGATATGTTCAATAAACTAGTTTAATAGCATGTCCTATTTTAGTAAATAGTTTAGGGCATACCTAACAAAAATACAAGTTGAGCTATTCAAAAGCTGGCAGCAACAATTGCGACATTCCACCCGCGAACGCTGCGAATGTTGTGTCCTGCACGCTCTGGAGCAGCCACAGTGACCGCAAGGGATTTCGCTAAACAATTCAGTATAAATTATTACCATATCAACAGTAGGACATTCACTGCTAGATATAGGCCTCTCCAAATGATTTTCCACAGGACTGGTTATATGCGACTTGCTTTCTGGCAGCTAGACGCCGACTGCTCTTATTGATTCATAGTAGCCAATCCTGAACCAAACGACTTCATCGTCCATCGGTTCTGCGTGTTAAGGGGCTGTCCCCCTGCCACTTTAATCTGGTAATCCGCCGGGTTTCTTCAGTAAATTGTGCGCTATGTGTAAGTTATAAGACCTTTAAATTAGAAAATCTTTTATAAAGAAAAAAGGTAAAAAATGACGTATTGAATTAATCGTTAAAAGTTTTTAAATGAATACGAAAGTATTTCTATCCCTTTTTATATGGCTTGCACATCTTATTTGTTGAACCAATTTTGATGAAATTTCCGCCGTCAGATGTAATTATGGGTAGAAATATAGCGTTGTAAATATATATAAAATTAAATAAAAATAATTATATATATTGGTTTATCATTAATTTCACACAAAGATTTTACTGTCCTAGTTATTTTATGAGGGTATGTCGTATATGTCATACGCATGTTGAGTGATACCTACACAGATGGCGTATAAAATGGGATGACGAATCAACCACTTGTTCCCCCGCAGAACAACTTCAACCATTTTCTCGATCAGTTCAGCCCAGTTAGAATGGCTTTAGCTCATCAAAACAAGTATAATGATTGTAAGAGTCACAAAGCAAGTCAACGAAGTGTTAAAATTTGCAAGTAGTGGTACAAATGATAATAAAATCCCACTATATCTCATACATCGACATGACTCTATGTTAAGTCGCTTAAGGCACTTTTGTCACGTCTGAATACACAAATATACTAATTACATATATTTAACACCCACACACACAAAACAAACAAATACCTTTATATAAATTTGCTCTAGATGGGAATTGAACTCACAACCTTTGGCGCATAAAACAGGATCAGTACCATCTGGGCCATCAATTTGTCCATCAATTTGCAGTAAGAAATTGCAGTATAATAAACTGTTTTTAAACTAGCAGCATACATCCATATGGCCTCTTAGATTTATATTGAACAATAAAAAAAATTATTATAGCTGACCAAATAGACGTAATCCTTTCATAAGTATAAATGTTAATCATTGTGATTATAAATTGAGATGTAAACAATACCGTCTTAAGTTGAACCAATTTAGACAAAGTGAGCAAATATTAAAATAGACCTAGTAGTTTAGAAGGTTATATCCGACAATAGTGTTTGTTTACACGTAATTTTTATATATAAATAAGATCTCTAGGAGTGAACTTCATATGACTTATTTAATCATGATGATAAATAAAAGTCTATCCGATGTCTAATATCGTATTTCTTTTTCTGAGGCTATTGTATTACAACCGTGTAGAGTTGGCAAAGCTTTGGACAACTAACTCGCAGTTTTCTTTTTGCGCCAGTCCAGTCGCCTCGGGTGCAATCTCTACAAAAAATGTTAGCATTGTTCGATTGTTACAGAGCAAATATATTACATTATGCATTGTTGTTGAGATAAAGGATTTTTTTTATATTTCAGTGGTTTTAAAACGGGTCTAGTGTTTTACACTTTGAATATTAAAACTTCCACGAACGTGCAGGTATTATTTATAGTTCAAATATTATATTACTATATATAATATAAGGATACATCTACTTATATAAAATATATTTACACGCATAAATCTAGGGCGACTGTACGAAACGAAGTAAAGTAATTTTTTTTTGTTTGGGATTGTCGGGATCAGGTTTGTAGGGGGCAAGAATTTATAGATCATTTAAATATAAATAATTATAAATTGTAATACTATGATACAAATTTTTATATACAAGCTTTCCCAGTTTTTTTAGTTAACAGGTTTTACTAATGTAAAATGGTTTTACTCTGCAATGAGGTCTGCCTCATGGCAAACCTCATACAAAAGGTCATTTGCTTGGGACCTCGCTTTTATCTATTTTTACCGCCAAATAGTAGTGTTCGTATTCACTGGTCTAAAGGGTGTGAGAGGCAGTGAATTTACAATGTAATGTGGCATAATATCCTCAAGGCACAAGGTTAGTGATATCCTTGTGTTACTCCGAGTGTCTATATGCTGCAGTGACGTTTACTATCATGCGGATAGTATGCTTGTTGTTTTTTTATTTGACCAGGTCGTCAACGGCCTGGTCAAATAAAAAAACGCCTAAGATCGGGGCTAAAGCTCTCACGTTAACGGAATCAACGGGATACAATTTTGCTACGTTCCTGGACAAAGTTGGGGCAAGCCGTCAGTAATAATCTAAAAGTCTAATATAAAAAATGGTTTGATAACATTATAAAAAGGGGTGGATTTTGTTTTTAAAATTATTGAAATACTTCTGCATATTTAATGCACGGGTATTTAAAGTTCAAATAAAATGTTCGTCAAATTAGAGGTATGAATTGTGAGATTTTTTGTCAAAGCGTCCGTCCGTCCGGACAGCAGGCGAGCGACACGGGGTGGCACCGAAAATTAAAGGATTCCGCTCGCCCAAAACAAATACACGAATATTTTTATATTTTATTTTTGTTAAATAAAAAATTCCCGGGAAATGGAGCTCGCAGGTGGGAATTTAAATAATCTGACAGGGATTAAAAGGAGAAATATCAGCTTTTAGACCGTCGTGGACAGCGCGGGAGATTATCCACATAATGTTATGTTGCATTTGTGTTTGGGCTTGTGTAATTTAAATGAGCGAATGGGTAACATTTGAGGGGTTTTTCGTTTTTGATGGCTAAATAAATAAACGGCACACGTTTTTTGCTGCACATGCGAGGATGTAGGGCTTGTGGGATTTTTGCTTCATTAAAATAATAATAAGTCTAATAATAATAATGGTATTTATTATGTCTTCATAATATAAAACAATACAATCAGTTCATTGGTTCTTTTACATTTTTTTGTTATATCAACGTCTGTTACGCAGGTTTTGTTAATATTTTAATTACAGAGGATGATTAATTATAACATTAAGAAATTAAATATTGAGAGATATTTTTTACACGACTGTCGAGTTGCAGATATATTTCACACCCTAATACATTTGTGTTAGATCTGTGTTAGATTTTTCATATGGATATACCGTCATTTGTCGATATGGTAGATTCTTACTTATTCACTCACCTCACCTCACTTCTTACGACAATGCGGATAATAATATAATCATATAAATATAAATTTGTACCTCTGACAAATTTACTTTGTCAGTTTTTTCCCGCTATCGTTATAGGCAACGCGAAAATAATAATGTTAACAGAACGCGAACATTAAAAGGCAAAGCAGCTGTGTCATTTAAATGTTTCTTTTGTTCATATTTTGACCATTTTTTATTATTAAGTCGCTAATTTTACGGATATTAGTTATGAGTTCATACTACTGTTTAAACAGATATCATACAATACAGGAATCACAAATAAAATACTTAAATATATATTTTACTTTCCACCATCTGCATCATTTATTTGTATCCATTAAATACACCGAGAAATATTACATTAACAACCCACATTCAGGAATAGACATACACATCTCAGGGAAAGAGCAAACACAGTGAGCTTAGAGCTACTTCGCCTAAATTAAACCAGCATGATCTGAGATTCGAGATTTTCGAGACCAAATTAAATAAATCGAAAAATATTACATTAACAACGTACATCCAGGAATATACATATACATCTCAAGGAAAGAGCAAACACAGCGAGCTTAGAGCTACTTCGCCTAAATTGAACCAGCATGATCTGAGATTCGAGATTTTCGAGACCAAATTAAGTAAATCGAAAAATATTACATTAACAACGTATATCCAGGAATAGACATATACATCTCAAGGAAGGAGCAAACACAGCGAGCTTAGAGCTACTTCGCCTAAATTAAACCAGCATGATCTGAGATTCAAACCAATGCATAAATTGTGGCGTGAGGTTAGTTAGTTCTAACCAGCCGTCAAGTTGATTAATCGGCGGCTCCCCCAAGTTATTAACATGGTAATGGTCCGCGAATCGCTTTCTTAGCGATACTTAATGATACGGGATTTGTGGGATGATTGTGCGGGTAAGCGGCTAAGTCCGAAGCTTACGGGTATCGCGTGGGTACAGGTGGTGAGAAAGCGTTTTTGAAAGGATAATGTCTGATTAAAACTTTTGACGGACTCGAAGCTGCTCCGTCGTATCCCTGTCTTGTTCGCCAAAAGTCGTGGGTTCTATTCCATCCAAGACAAATATTTAAGTAATGAAGATACGCGGAGGAAACCATAGAGTGCAGCCAGTATTATATGACAGATGTATTATTATGTGATTACAAATTCGATCAGTATTCAGATGTTTCATAAAGTTTTCCGCTTAAAAATGTAAACGTTGATTTATTCTTGCGTAAGCTTTGTAATTACAAAATGGAAGAACAAAAATTTGGAGCTTCTTTTATCATAGCAGCCATTGGAAGTCCAATGCTGGACATCGGCCTCTCCAAGAATGGAAGTATGTTACTCATAATTGCAAGGCTGGGCAAGCGTGTTGGCAATCGCAGAGCACAACTTTTGCGACGAAGATGCTGCTGCCTATCCCCACCCTGTGTATTTAAGCTGCACTGTTTCGGATGGATATACCGCCATCTGTCGGTTTTGGTACCTTAGTCGCCTCTTACGGCACTTGGTGCAGTGGGAGGTAGAGTTCTACTATGCCAGTACCCAAATGCCTACTATTTCACTGAGAAATTTTGTTAAATACTACTTAATAAGATTGGTAATAAAATATGAAATTTTATCTTCTAATCAACTCCCAAAAGCACTTACAGTTATAGTCACAGTAGAAGGTGCTCGACAGGCTAAAATATTTGTTCACCTATCGAGTCCCGGAGGAGCGTTGTCCTATGAATAAAATAACAATTATAAGTGGGCCGTCCCCCGCGCGTGTGCTTAATTCCGTTTGAAACAATATTCATCTGGCGATTTACTTTTGATACTCACTCTTAAGGAAGAATGGTCAACCATTTACTTTTTTTGCCAATTATGGACGCGTATTAAAATTTATGAGCTATTTTATTATAAAAAGAAGTAAGCAGTTAGATATTTATCTAATAGAGAATAATTGTAAATTTGGAGGTCTTAGACTATATTTTTTTGACGGCCCCGATGGTTTGTAGGTCTATCCTCACCCAGAGCAAATATTTATATGGAAAATATTTGTATGTGTTCTATGTCCAGACACTTAAATATAAATTTTAAATAGAATTCTTGGATACATAAATAACTTTGCTTTGATTTGCATTTTTATACTTCAGTCCCTGTGTCATTTACAAAGGCAAGTGAAACTCTTGGCCTAGGGACTGGATCGGCAGGAGATGCTGGGGCGGAGGAAGATTCTGCTGCTCTATGGTGTTGCGGAAGAGAATAGGGAGGATCCACCTGCAGTGGTGTAAATATTATTAAGTCTAGATTAAAGCTTAGTAATATCAAATCGTCTGGTATTAAGCGCTCTCATCGGATGGGAAAAGTTACTACAAACCGATAACCACATCCATTGCTGGTGAAACTCACTGACATGGAAACACGGGATTCCATCTGGTTTGCGAAGAATCGGCATAAGGGCTCAGGAATTACAGTGTCTGAGTTTCTGACAAAGCACCAACACAGCTTGTTCATGTCTACGCGCGAGAAACTGGGCGTTGAAAGGTAAACTGGGTTGGAAACATATTTGTCCTTGGCATATCTATCACATATCATAATCTGAGTTCACACTTAACTTTTACTGTCTTACATGTGTCATCACAGCCTCCTGTATCAAACGCCGGTGAGCATCTTTTTATTGAGAGCTTAGTCACTCTAAGATATTGCTAGGAGTCTTCTATTTTCCTTCCTTACGTATCAATTACTTCTCTAGTTTCGACTCCATCTTAGAAATGATCGTCCCTTCTTACAGTCATACAATTATCATGGGTAAATTCAACACCTGTCTACTTAAAAACGTCTCTCGTACTTCATCCATTACTTCAATTCTCGAATCAAACAATATTATTAATGTTGCTAAACATGGTCAGCGCTCAACGGACGCTTTCTCGTATCATGTTCTTATTTTTGCTTCTTATAAATTACGTCCACCCAAATAGAGAGCAAGAATTCTTCCGCAGCGTAATTTTAGTAACATGGACCATGATAGCCTTTATGATGATATAATAAAAATTGACTGGACACGGCTTTTCGTCTCCCTTTCAGTCAATGAGCAAGTGGACATGTTTGTCTCAAAACAAACACAGCTTTACGAAAAACATGCTCCGATACGACCAGTCAAATACAAACAGTCATTAGCTCTGCTGGACTTCAGCAATACTTTTAATACCGTTGACTTCGATATCTTGCTTAACATGCAACGATCTTTTAACATATCTCCATCAGTTATTGACTGGTTTCATAGTTACTTGTTCGGTCGCCGGCAACGCATTTGCATCGAAAACGAAACATCGTCTTGGTGCTCTATGTCTGCTGGGTTCCGTAAGGTAGCTTATTATCACCATTAATCTTCGCGCTATTTATAAACTCAATTTTACATAACATTATATCGCCCTACTATCTTTATACAGACAATCTGCAAATTTGCTACCAAACATCAGTTTCTGACCTTAGTATGGCTATAGATGCTATCAATGATGTTCTGACCTACATTAAGAAGTGGAATGAGTATTATGGTCTGGATGTCAACCCTTTCAAGACTCAAATCTGTGTGTTAGGCAGTCCTCGGATGATCTCCACTATCAATTGTCAAACTCTACCCCAAGCTTCTTTTGGCGGCATTTCGATCTCTTATAGTAAAGCAGTCAAGAACTTTATAGATAGTATGGAGTATTTATAGATAGTGATTTTTTTTGTACTACTCAGCCAAAAGAAGTTGGTCGTACAATGTTTGCCTCAGCGGCCTCTCTGAACAGGTTGGGGAACTTTCTTCCCATTGCTACCAAAATTGATCTTGCACAATCTCTCCTTTTACCCATATTAGACTATGTGGATGTGAGTTATCCAGATCTCACTGAGGACCAGTTCGAGAAACTTAAGCGTCTTCAAAATTTTTGTAACAGATTTATATTCGGTTTACGCAAATATGACCATGTATCTATATTTCGTAACCAGCTCTTCAGACTTCCTATCCGACTTCGTAGGAATGCTCATATTCTTTCTTTACTATATAAATTATTGTTTATTCCTTCCTTCTCTAATTACTTTAAAATAGTTTTGTGATTTTACGTGACAGCCACGAAAGATCTCTGCGATCATCAGAGAATTTACTACTTAAGATGCCGGTTCATTCCACAATATTTTACAGGGAATCTTTCACAGTTCAAGCTGTTCAGTTGTGGAATGCGCTTCCTTTGTCGATCAGACGCACGTAATCATTGCCGATTTTTCAGAGGATGGTAAAGGTGTACCTGTCATTGTAGTTGTTGCTTGCATATTGTTCGTTTTATATTGTCCTCTTTATTTTTGTGTGTGTGTGTGTGTGTGTGTGTATGAATGTATTGTATGTATGTGTGTGCGTTGGTGGATGTTTTACTTTATATATTTTGATTATTTATATTTATACATTAGTTTATTTTATTATACACCTTAAACTGCCTTATTGTTGTTGTATTTCTTTTCTCTCCAAAGGTTGCCTGGAAGATATCGCTCTATGCGATAAGGCCACCTATGTATAGAATGTGTTGTTTATGGTGTGTACAATAAAGAATATTATTATATCATTTACATTTTATTCTTAGTATATATATACTGTTATAACAGTGAAAATTATTTTATCTTCAAGCAGAAATATTTATGTAGTATTAATATATTTATAAATTGAATGTAATATCACGTATCATGTATCATGTTAGCTCTCTTGAAAAGCACTGTGTCACAGGCTTTCAGAACTCTATGTGAAGTTTGTTCTGCTCGTCATTCCGCCCGTTATTTGATGTGGGATTGCGTCTCGTTCCCAAATTTAGTTTTGATGGTGCCCACGATGATAAGTGTGGGGTGCGGGATTAGCCGCGTCCTAAAATAGTTTGTTTTGTTCTCCTGGATAATTGATGTTTCAATGGATTTATAATTATTTTTTTATCTATTACTTATTTATCTGAACAAACAACTTAATTAATTTCTAATGAATATTTGTTTTTCCGGAATGAGTCGCAATGCTCAATCAATTCATAGGCATTCTTATATTTATTAATTGAAATGTAGCCCTATAGTCTATTAAAATTTACCTACATTTTCGTAATCTTAAATTTTTATTCATTATTGAAGAATTATGCGTACACAAATAATTGTAAAAATATTTTTTTTCTTTGTGATTTTCATTTATTTGAATTAGGTAGACACTATTATTTATAACTGAAATCAAGCAGAGTATTTAAAGCTATATTTATATTATTAAAAAGCAATATCTATTTATTAATATAAGAAGCAAAAGAATTTGGACCCCGTTATTGGTTGCTGTGACGCTAGTTAGTATCACGAGGACTGCATGCTTATTTCTCGACCTGGTCTAATGATGATATTTATGTCTGTTCTGTATCTGGGTGTTAAATATATATATTAAGTTGTATTTATTTATTTAATAAAATTATTATAGTTTAATTTAATTTACCTAACGACCACTAGTTCATTTTAAATATGAACAGTATATATACCGCAATACCGCAGCTGTTTTTATTCTCACAGAGGCAAGCGTAAATATGCCTATAATATAAACACAAAAGTGTATCGGCCGCCATTCGGCGGTAATGAAGCCGTGTCTAATAGCTCCGATAAGGGTAATGTACGCGGGCACGCCAAACGCAGCGATCGTTTGCGGGGTGCGGGAAGGGTGTTTCCGTGATGGTCGTCTACTCTCGTCAATTCGTCAAAGGACTGTATAGATTTGTTTCGTCGTTAAAAATGAAGTTTTGTGTATTGAATAAGGCGGCAATCAACAATTCATTAAATAACATGTAATACCATAACTGTTATCTATAATTATTTTCTGTCGCATCAAACTTTAATTTTTTGTCGAAATTCAGATAGGACTAGCCCAATGATGCGTTCGGTTGTGTTCCTATCTGGGGTCGTGGTTTCGATCTCTATCCAGGACACATATTTATATAATTTATATTCAACGAAACTAACTTATATACATAAAACTAAATACCTTATTCTATCATTGAACAACTTATTCTTAAATATTATGTTTTTATTTTGTTACGTTCTAATGCGTTTTTCATTTACAAATGAATATTAATAAGCTAAGGAGTTCTAAAACAATTAGGTCTTTCTTCTAAAAAAATAAAAATATTTTAGGAATTACATTTCACACGTTACGTTTTACGCTTTATTTTCTATTTATATGGTCCACACTTATTTGTATGCTATCTTATTTTCAATACTTGCCATAACTACGCATAACCATATGGTTATGAGTAGTTATGGCAAGTATATAAATTTAAGAAAAATCCCTACCTTATGTCTATAAATTTACCTTAAACATTTTCTCATCTGGTTTGTTTTATTTACATTAAATTTGTATTGTTCTTGTTTGGTACTTGGATTAAATGTTGCACAAACAACTAATCTTTGCAAAACATGAGGTAGACCTCATACAAAATATCGTCTGCATTGGTACCTCACTCTCACCTATTTCTACAGCCAAATAGCAGTGTTCGCATTGCTGTGTGCCGGTCTGAAGGGTGAGAGAGGCAGTGAATTTACTGGGTAATGTGGAATAATATCCTCAAGTCACAAAGTTGGCATTGCGTTAATAATAATAATTGTGTGATATTACAAGTGTTATAGGCTGCAGTGACGCTTACTATCGCTGGGCAGGCAATTGCAGCCGAATATTCTTAGATGCCTCTTACATTACCAGTTTCTAAAGAAAGTACCATTCTACTCCGCTATTACTCCACACCATATTATTTCTTTCATAAATGAACTTATTTAATAATTATTATACTTATACTCTACGAGTTCACGCATTGACTACTATATTTTAAATGTAACCTATAAAATATAATTTAATATTTACTGATAATAAATTTAAGGTATCAAAATACGTTATAGTACTCATTTTATCCTCCATATAATCCAACTTGGAGCCATCATTCTTGCTCCACTTTATCTATGGAAGTTACACGTCTGTCTGATTGGCAGTTAACTCTCGCAGATAAACGCCGATGGGCGCCGTTCAGATATCGGCTATCGGCAAACTCTTTACGGTTATGTTCCATAAAAGCAAGTTTAGTAAAAACAACTTTACAACCACAGTTTTACGGTCGCTTTTGATGCGATGCAATTTTTACGGCTATTACGGATCATCGCGTCATAATTGGTTTATCTCTCGTCTAATTTATTAATCTGCGGAGCTGATGAAATGACTTTTACTTTTAATATGTCAGTCAAAATTTAAGCTCCCTATTAAATTAATTTGTGCTAAGCGTTTTCATGGATTGTTTTCATTGTAGCGTAATCCGTGCATTTTTCATATTAAATAGTAATTTTTAAATTTAGGAATATTATAAATATCCTTTATTACGTATCTCGTAAGACTTGTTCTTTTTAATATATAATGTTGTGGAAAGAAAGTGTATCATAAAGACGTTACAAAATGTACGTAAGTCAAAACTAGAAAACATATTTTATAAGAGATATTTTCAAATTGCAAATTTAATAATAATAAATAAAATTTAATAATAAAAAGATAAATAAAACAATATGTTTTATTTATCTTTTTATAATTTTTGACGTGACAACGTCTTATAAATTGGTTTGCTGGGTGACACTTCAAGAAACTGCGTTACGCTCCGCTCACGTTATGCGCTCACAATGAGAGCGAGTGAGAGGCACGCGTCCCTCTCACTCGCTCTCATTGTGACGTGTGTTACGCAAGTGTATTGCAAGTTATTGTATGTATATTTGTATATAAATACGTATGTATGTGTAAAGGTAAAAATAAAATTTTGTTAATATGAAATTCAGTGCGAGATTCTTTGTATAAATTAATGTTTTAAATATAATTCTTTGTATAAATAAATGTTTTAAATTGTTACTATTATTTCATCCTTATTCCTACTATACGAATGAATATTCACATTAAAATTATTTTACCACTCAAAGTCGTTGTCACGTAAAACTTTCGCCCGTATACCGACTTTACAGGCAACCAATTTTTATTCGACGTTTCTGTTACCTTGCAGCAATCGTTTTTAAGATTGACGTGAATTTTGTGTCAGAACTATTTAGTTGACTACTAGTTTAGTATTTGTTCCCATCCATGGAATGCGCTGAATATATTTATTTGGTGATATATCAGTGCTGGCGTGATGTTGGCCTTGTTGTTTTTGGTCAAATATACGACAAGAACCCAAGCAGGTATATTTAAACAATATGCTGCAATTAAATTAGGGTATTATATAATATATAGTATAAAGTAAATTTTGCCGTGAAGTACCGGCAGAGTAGATTAGTACCTCCCACGTGTCGTAAGAGGCGACTAAGGTAACAGAACCGATAGGTGGCGGTATATCTACCTGGAACAGTGCAGCTCAAATGCACAGGGCGTGGATGGGCAGCAGAATCCCCATCGCGAAAGCTGCGCTCTGCAATTGTCAACACGCTTGCCCAGCACGGCAATTATGGGTAAAAACCTCTTTTCCTGAAGAGGCCTATGTGCAGCAGTGAACTTTCAATGGAGCAATGTTCTTTTTCCAGTAATTGAATACTCTCTATCCTGATTTAATACTTGAGTTATCCGAATGAGTTATGCTCACAGATGGTAGAAAATATCGAATTATTCATACTTGAAAAAAAAAAATTATGTTCATCAGCATACGGGCGAGACTTCTTTATGTACAATATTGTGATCACATTTTTGTTAGGTGTAAAGAAATATAGTTTCAAACTTAATTCTTAGGCAAATTCAATGAGTATTTTTATTGTTTTTTTTTTATTACCCATTGAATACTTGATGCTCCATTCTTAGGCAAATACAATGGGTAAATTTAAGTTAATTCATCAACATATCAGCCATAGGAAGTCCACTGCTGGTCATCGACCCTAAGTGAAGAGGAGTTTTTGACCATAATCACCAAGCTAAGCAGCTGTGGCACAATCGCAGAACTCAGCTTTGCGATGGCTTCCCTGCTGTCTATTCCGCCCTTGCTCCATTTGCGTTGCGCTGTTTCGGATGGATATACCGAAATCTGTCAGTTCTGGTATAGGCACAATTCTAATATAGCGGTATTCTACGGCTAGTTTACCTCAAGGAAAATACCTATTTTCATGCATTAATCTGCTCAAGTGATTTGTTTTTAAAATGTTCACCTTCATGCAAAACGTCCCTTTGTGTCAACGTCGTTGTGGGAGTGAAAGCGTCGTTTTATTTCATTATTTATTGTGCTAAACGGCAGTTTTACGTCATTTTTACGTCCCCACACCGCCATTTAGATAAAAGAGCTGACGCTCATTTCCAGACGGCAAACGAATGGCGTTGATGTTTGTTTTTATGCAAGCGTTCCAAAGTATTCTGAATTACCCACTGTTATATTTACACAAAGTTTTTGTAAGTTATACTTTTAAGTTACCCTTTTACGTACGTATTTAAAGGTTTATAATCAAAACGTCTCTCTGGGTCTATGCCCGGAGTAAATTAAGTTTTTGTTCTTCCCTATATTTTTAATTTTTGTAAATTTTATCAGCGTTTTATCGATTTAACATTTAATTTTATTAAAGTAACGTTAGTTTTTCTATTTATATTAAACATAAGTACAGTTTCACTACTCACTAATAACATTTTAAAATAATCAAAAAGGTAAACTATATTTACGTGGCATAATTAGGCGTCCATAATTAAAACCAGAGCCGTTAAAAAACTGTATACCTAGTATTGACATGTTATAACGACGTTTCAACTACTTTACGGCAATTGTTTTTATACGTGACAGGTATTATATCAAAATATATGTATAGTTATTACTTCTTCTTGGAAATTTTAATTTCTTATATTCGAACTTGCATTCACGAATGTGCTAATTGTTTTCTGTCATATATTGTGATTTTGGCTCTACATGATCAAATGTATAATATGAACCCAGGCAGGTGGTATCTTCCAACCGTTGTCTATATTGAAACTTGAGTTTTAATTTAAATATTAAAATATAAAGAGTTAATGTCACTTCAGCAGCCAGAAAAGCATATGAAAGCAAAAAAAAATAGTTGTTATGAAAACCAGGCACTGTTTAAATTTATATATAAATACGGTAAAAATTACAACTGTGAATTTAAATAAATTTGTAGCTTATTGGGTTGACAACTTTTATAAAATAAGTTTTTTAAAGCATTTATGCAGCAGCAGTGTTAAATAAAGTTAAGTAAGATATCACTGAATTTATTTTGTATTCATCTCAAATGCAATAGTCTGGACTATACTTTCAGAAGGAACTTCATATGGACATAACTTTTGAAGACGTGTTCTGAACGGACTTCTCATTTAATAAAAAAAAAAAATTAAGTTTTTGAAGAGTATAAGCTGAAGTACAAACTGGCATTTGCGGATATAGACTATTGTTACTAATCGCTTGAATTCTGTAATATAATATACAGAGACACAAATGATAATTTTATTACTCTTTGTTTTACAAGATATAATTAATATACAATGTACGATTGTAATAATATAACGATTAAGTACTATAGACGACCAAATCTTGTGAAATTACTTACAAGAAACCTTAGACAAACCAGACCCAGGGAAGTTCCTAATAATGTGGTTTTATTATGACATCATATAGCTAATATGATGATGATAATGACTATGTAAAATAGATATCATCTAAACAAATATAGTATACTAGTAGGATGTTACAAACATTATTATTTACCACAAGATCAGATTATTCAGAGCCGGGATTGAATAAAGGAGTGTACATAATATGTGACGTCATGCAGGGTCGGGGGAAATGAGGCGGAATCTTTCAGATAACGCACACACGCGCGTGAGTAGCGAGCCTTGTGTAGCGCAGGCCCGGCGCCAGGGAATTTTAGTTGGCAATTTTTAAGGTATATACAATATACATAGTAATACACTTGAATGGAAGATATCTGTGCTGTGTTTCATTTTTTAAGACAATTTTAATTATAGTCCTCCATATATAGCTCGACCAGATTGACAGCTATAAGAATAACGTGTTTTCAAATATTTTAATAGTATTGAACTTAATTTTAGGTTGGTTTCATATTATATGCTTCATTATTGAAACTCTGCTATGTTAATAATATTATTAACAAATTATGACACCAATCACTACAATTCCAATATAATTAAACGCGCGACGCTTCTACATCAACATAACATTCTAATCAATCGACATCTGTCATATTAATCATGCTATGTTTCAAACAGTGTAAGACGTCGTTTTTATTCATGTCAAGTATTATAAAAATACTTAAGATATGTTCACCTAGGTCGCCCTATACCAAATCTTCCATTCACTTCCATCCACTTCCAAACCATCTCAATACTTAATTATAAAAATAGGATATTTAGACTAAGAATTTAACAAAACTTTAATATAGCGTGAAATAATTTTAGATTTTTTTTCTTCATTCTGTGTATAAGGAAACAGATGATATTTCACATAGAAAACTTAATATGATTATTTGATCTTAATTTAATTTAATATTGTCAGCTGATCCTGAACAATATCATGTTTCTTGTCACACATATTTCATATCAGGCTTTTCCTTGTCGAGAAACTGTGAATATTACATTTGACAATCAAGCGTTATTACATCATAGACTTCTCTAAGAAAGGGGTATTTTTGTGCATAGTTGCCTTGCTATGTAAGCATGGTGGTAACCACAGTACATAACTCTGGGACGGGAATGGTGTTCTTTGTCTGTACACTTGATCTATGCTGATTCAGATGAATATACCTGTTGGTTCCGGTACTTCAGTGGCCTCTCACGACACTTGATACCGATTCTTCTATTTTACCACGGTAATATCATAAGAAAACAAAAAAATATTAACCAGGTAGAAGTAGTATTAAAGAAGGGCTAGTTCAGAAGAGAATAAACGAGCGTGTAATAAAGAACGTGCACGTAAGACACAGGCGCTATGTATGTATGTATATAAGTAGGTATTAAGTATTGCATTCACGTCCGTTATATGTAGGTTCATAAAATCAGGTTGCGTATATATTGAATGAACATTCTCCCTTTCCTCCTTAAACGAATCAGAGGCATACCTATATATAAAGACTTATCTAAACATAAAGCGTTCAACCTCTTCATATCTCACCTATTTAATAATCAATAAGTTCACCGATGAAGTTGCCAGTTAAAAGAGGTTTCATTTATTACGCCAATCTCCTTGGCCCGTGCCTGAGCGAATACGGTCACATCGTTGTTCATAATGTAGGTGACATCGATAATTTCTCGTAATGGGCCACGAGTGCTAAATTGAATGAGCGCAGTTGAGGGTAGATTGTTTGTGACACGACCCCTAAATTACAGGTGCTTCTGTCGCTCGCTTACGTGTGCACGACCAACTCATTGCTGTTGAGGTACAGAGCTTTTCCGAGACTAGAAGGTTTAGGAATTAGAATTATATATTTTTTTATTGGTTTTGAGCAACGGTGTTGTTAGGAGACATTAATTCATTATTAAATACTAAGTAATGCGAAATTTAAAACTACTTTAATTTTTTTGTTACATTTTAGCAGACATAAATAACACATTTCTACATCTACTTTAGATGGTAATTTAACTTAACCTGTTATACAAGTAAAGCTATAAATATTTTAAATAAGTTTATTTACTTTATTACGTCGAAAACAGATACAAAAATTTACAACTATCATATATATAAAATAATCGACATCTTTAATGTCTTAGTCACCTGGTAATAATTAGTATAGGTTTCAGTAGACTAAGTTAGGTACATTCAAATGTAATATTAACGAGTATTATTTAAATTTATGTATACATTAGAGTTTCAATTTTCATCAGTAAAATATGATGAAAAAAAGATCACCGAAATCTAGAAGATGTAACTCATCAATACACACATTAATTGATTATACCCATTAAATATACATTTGAAGCCACATAATGTTATAGTGTTAATAAAATGCAATTTAATGAAGTTGAGGCGGCGGGAAATACGGCGTGTATCGGACGTTGTCGGCTGACTCCCTTCAAATGCGCTCAGGCGGCAGCAGTCCGCTCGGCATACTAATCAAACCTGGCGCAGGTTTACCTAAACGAAAACATGAGTTTCACAGTCTGAATTTGCTTTAAGAAATATTGACATACATATTTAACTACTTGTGAAATACTGAGGAAAGCTTACAGTTTACCTTGAGCTGCAATAGCTTCGTAATCTAATACAGGGAAAAAAGCTTAATAAATACGTCCTAATCGTTTTCTGTGAGGTAAGCCTGCGCCAGGCTTGATTAGTATGCCAAGCGTTATACCGCCGCCTGAGTGCATTTCTAGGCAGTCGACCGACAACGTCCAATACTTGCCGTATTTTCTGTCGCCTTAGGTTCATTTACTTAAAGTTTATTAACAGTTTAATAATATACAGTTAAAATTATAACTTCTAATCTCTTTCTCTCATCTCGGGTATGAAAATTGAATTAATGTGTATATTGTTGTATTACAAATCTTTTAGGTTATGGGTTTTTTCGTGACACTGATTTCATCATATTATGCCGACGGAAGTTAAGACGTATATATATTTTGTGAATTCAAATAATTGTGGTTCCATTATAAGTGCGGAAATAACTTAATCTACTAAAACCTAATACTACACCTTTTTGAGATGATTAAGATATGTCGTTTCAGCAAGCAGGAACTCATATAAGAATGAAAAGAAGACTCAACAAAATTGTTATGAAATCAAGATATTGTATTCTATGTCTATAAATTCGTCCTACTATATACGAGTACCTGACCAAAATTCTCTAGTGTTTGTATCTTCTCCTAATGTAAAAGAGACACTGGAAGGCCACAGTTGGACTAACTCCCGAAAGGGGGTATTTTGCCCATAATTGCCGCGCTGAACAGGCGTGGTGGTAATTACAGGACGTAGCTAACGCGACGCTGCCCATCCCCACCCTGTGCATTTGAACTATACCGGATTTAATTTTTTAATTTTTTTTTTACTAATTTTTGATGGGTCATGATGATGGGATGCCATCTGTCGGTTCTGGTGCCTCAGTCGTCTCTTACGACACCCGTTTTGGGGGGAGATACTATTCTACTCGGCCTATTCCATTTACAGTTATACTCGTGTAACAGGTTAAAATGAATAACTATCTTAAGTAGACTTGTTTTTGCTGTAAATGTTTTTGTTTGTACTCAAATGTAACAAAAAATAAAATCATAATCAATTTATTTTTCAGAAACGCCTTTTAGAACATTGATTTTTTTACTGAATTATTTACATGTTTTTTGTTATTTTATCAATACGAATGAAAATATAACGAATGTATGCTTAAAAACAGTTGTGTGGGGTGACCCTCCACAACTATCGATCACTCATTACAGCTTTCTTTGGCTGTCTTAATGAGCTGGCATTAGATAAGACGCGGTATATTTATAGAGCTCCATCAATCTTCTCATTGCCACTGAAGGATCCCCTTCCTTTGTTACTGATAATACGAGAAAAATGATTAGTTTTGTGATGTGTTTATTAACAGCGAAAGCATTTTCTTGGTGGTAGTTTATTTCAATGAATATACCTATATATTATTATTTATAAAGAGACTAGCTGTGCTCGCGACTTCGTCCGCGTGAAATAGTTTTTTTGGGTACCATACCTCTTTACCTTAACTTATATAAACTTTGAATGTTCTGTTTATTTATATCGAATGAATGGCCTGAAAAATAAGTTTCAAGTTTATAGCTCTAAAAATAGCGATATTTCCATACAACTTTTCATCTCCCTTTTCGACCCCTTACTACCCTTATTTTGAATTAAAAAGTGTTCTTTCTCATGGTCTAAATATTGTATGTGTGAAATTCGAACGTGGGAAAGCGTAACAGACAGACAGATAGACAGAGTTATTTTGACATTTATAAAATTAGTAAGGATTACTTTTTGTGTTATGAAGTAATCGCAGCCTATAGACGCTCATGTCATCACAAATATATCACTAGCGTGTCGCCAACCTGGGGAACTAAAGATACTATGTCACATATACCCGGTAATTTCTCGGCCTCTCTCACTTTTTAAACCGGAACAGCAATGTCAACTCTGCTATTTAGCGGTAGAAATAAATGAGAGTGAAGTTTTAAAGCAGACGAACTTTGTGAGAGGTTTACCTCATGTTTTAGATTTGTTTCAGTAGATTTTATATTGAAAGAGTGACTTTTATTAAGCAAGATATGACGCAGATATTTACGGACTGCGAAGCTTAAACAAAAACATCAAGTAGACAAAAGAAATAAAATTTATCTTAAGCAAAACACCTCATAAAACGGAATTGTCTCGAGAACTTTATAAACGCGATAACGACCAAAGTTGTCCGGAGCTTTGTTCCTCCGCTTACATAAACTCGACCAGGTACGGTTGGCCGTCCCCGCCACCCGCGACTAATCGGCGCTTTGGCGTTTGGGACGGCTTTGAGAGAAGTGTGAAGGGTCTTGGTAGATCGGACGACGTGTAGCTAGATACGCAGTGAGGTAAAAAAGAGGACGCCAAGGAGTGTCCGCGGGTAGCTCCGCCCCGCTCGCGACACGCCCAACCACTTCGCTTCGCAGACACTTCTTCAGTTTTCCTATAGTACCTACAAATGAAGCTGTGAGTTCCTGTGTCTGTGTGCCAGACTCACTCACACATAACGAGAATGATGTCGATATTTGTTTGCTTACACATATACACACACAGACATGCAACTATATACAGGTAATTTTGAGATACCGCTGGTGGGTGGTAAATATCAACGCGATCAATAAGGCTTTTGTGTACATACGTACTTTGTCTGCGTCCGATTATACATATAAACGTGCCGCTCGCTTGTTATATTCAAACTTCTGCTTTAGAAGTTGAATTGTAATACTGACTATTTTAATAGTTAATTATGTAATTAATGCTTATTTGGCGCAACGATACGGAGCTTACCCTATGCGTGGGAAGTCTCAGCTTCAATTGCTGCTTACATTATTTTCACATTTTCTCACAACCATCAATGGACAAAGATAATAATTGACAAGTTTAACTAAGCTAAAGTTTAGCTAGTTTCTAAGCTTACATTGATCTAAAATCATATCTGAGGTCTTTGACTTTTTAAAAGAGCACAAATCTAATATTTATAACATGGTTAATTAAATATCATCGTAAAGTGGGCTTTTAATTTTGTCGTGTTCCTATTATATATTATAATAAAAGTGAATTGATTGCTTTCTATATATAGAACTCTAGCTTTAATTTAGGCGTTCAAAGTTAGGACAAGTGACATAAACAGAAAATAAAAATCAATAAAATAAAAAACAATCATTGTGTTACAGTGTTTAAAATTATGTACAAACGTAGTCTAAATTTATTTTATCTATAAATCTAACTTTCTGTGATGATAAGTACCATATATATCGTTACCATAAAAAATAATTAATTTGACATCATCACATCAGATATTAGAAGTACACAGCTAGACATGGGCCTTCCCAAGATAGAGATTTTACCCAAAATTACCGAACTAGGCGAGCATGTTGGTAATCTCAGAGCATATCTTTGCGACGAGTATGCTGCTGACCATTGAATGTGAATTCCCGATAGATATACCGCCATCAGTCGGTTCTGGTACCTTTGTCGCCTCTTACGACAACTAGTACAGGGGGCAGTACTATTCTACTCTGCCGGCACCACACAGCACTTGGACATACTTCAAAGAAATTCTCAAAATTCATTTATTTAAATATATCGGTAAAGGAACAATTATAACGTCACAAATTAACACAATCGTTTTCACTTTAGAAACAGAAAATGCTTTAATCCCTGACGATGTGATAGTCTTATCAAAAGTTATAGGAACAAGTAGGTTAATAAAAGCCTTAAAAGTAGTTTAAAGCCTATGTTTGGCTGTCAAATTTAAAACGTTTTACTTTTGGCCACTACCATGTCTGTTTCTACCCTGTGGAACTTATCTAATCTCAGAATCTACTCCAGAATTTAGTTTGGTGATTTGATAAAGTAATTTGTTTTGTTTTTGTCTTTATTTGCAACGGAATTATATTTTGATACGAAATAATAAATTTTATTACAGCGGGGCATCGGCGGAGTAGAATAGTACCTCTCTCTCGTTGTAAGAGGCAACGGTACCGAGACGGAAATGGCGGTATATCCATCCGAGACAGCGCAGCTTAAATTCTACAGGGTGAGGATAGGCAGCAGCATCCTCGTCAAAAAACTGCGATCTGCAATTGCCAATTATGGGGAAAATAAAAATCATCCCCCTATCTTGGGGAGGATTATGTCCAACAGTTGACTTTCTGTAGCTGATAAAATGAATATAGTTATGAGAGTAACTCTGTAAACTGTCCGTTACGATTTCACATCTTAAGCGATAAAATAAAATTGGCTAACTTAGGTTAAGTTAGCCAATTTTATTTTAGGGACAGGGGCTTGATATAGTCTATGATGATTTTAGGATAGTTCCCGTGACACGCTTTTTAGATTGAAGTCTAAATATATAATACTGACTAATATAGAACTCTGGATACTTTCATACTTACTTTGTACCCCCTTTTAAAAAAAAATATTTTACACGTGATTCATAAACTTTAATGAGGAACCCTTATATCGAATTTCATTCAAATATCTTCAAAATCATCAAAGTTTCATAATAACTTTGCAACCCCATTTTAACCCTTTAGGGTGTCAATTTCCAAAAATCTTTTTTTAGTGATCCCCTAATTTTTAAAGGGAACTCCTCAGAAAATTTAAAATTTCTAAACCTTTTAGTTTTAGACCCTGCGTTAATATGTCAGTCAGCTTCTCCTTTTATATATATATACAATAATATTATTTAATCTATATATATATATATATAGATTGAATAATATTATTGGGTTTCAGGATACATTGCATACTATCTAACCTGACAAACGTGTTAACTATATATTGCGAAAGTGAATTAAGACTTAGATTTTATTTTTCCAGCTTGATCAAACTGTACAGAGTAAGAAAAAAACCTCAAAATTAAATGACGTAAAAAGGCAAAAGGGTAATAATCTCTATACTTCTCCTGTAAGAAGCATTATTGAATTTTGATTTACGGTATGCTCACTCAGTCATAAGAATCACAAAAGCAGGTTTGAATCAAAATAAAAACGATTTATTCGTAATCTCAGTTTAAGTTACGCTTAGGTAAAGTTAAGGAAACATACGATGACTTACAAAGTTTAACTTCCAATATATTTACATAAAATTGAAGAGTTAGTCTGTAATATTACAATAACAGCTTTTTTAAATAAGCATGAAAGTCAGTACTTATAAAAAAAATTAAGCATTTAATTTTTTAGTCTGTCTATTTTTTTGAGGTCAACTCTGGAACTGCAGATTAATCATTTTAGCAATATGGCAACATTTATACATAGTAGATGAGCTATTGTATACAGTATCCCAAGAACAAATATCGAATTTAAAATAATATAACGGACTTGTACTTGTACCCGATCTGACAAAGGAGGACTTGTGCCAGTGTTTAACTTCGGACAAAACCTAATAGATGGCGCTAGTAATACAAAACGTCATCTCCATAAACACCTATCAGATCTTACATCGCGCGTACAAGATTTTTCCCCTCTTAAATTTTGTATTTCTGTCTTATGTCCACTCTGTCCCCGACCAGAAAGGATAATATTCAAGTATATATTAAAACATGCATGCAACAGCGTTGAAGTAGGTGTTATTATTAATCCGTGAGATACCGGCCGAATAGGCAACTAAGGTACCAGAACCAAGAGATAGCGGTAAATCAATCCAAAACAATGCAGCTCAAATGCACAGGGGATGGTGGACAGACGGGGATGATTCTGTCCATCCCCGCGATGGGAAGCAACATCCCCATCGTGAAAGCTGCTTTCTGAGATTGCCAACACGCTTGCCCAGCGCGGCAATTAAAGGCAAAATTCCCCTTTTTTGCGGAGGCCTATGTCCTGCAGGTGACATTCAAAGGCTGGTATGATGATGATGATTAGGTATTATCGCAGCTAATATTTAATTTTTATTACGGATCCAATGAATGGAGCTGTCGGTAGTATCAAGGATACTATCTTAAGTGCAAAGAGTCGACCGTGGGTTCGATACCAGCCTGGACTATCATTTATGAGAAGAATTTTTGTGTTTTTGTGTCTGTTGGCTGATATCCGAAACAAAAGTAGTTTAAACTCATCTCGGAATCAGATCATTGTAACCATATCTATCTTTTTTTTCGTTCTTCTTCATCGTTACATTTATGAATCGATATCGTTATAAATTGTAGACTTTCTCTTAAAGATGCCGCTGAGCTTGTTAAGTGATACTTAAAACCCGCAATACAAACCTGCTTACCGATTCGTTATTTGGCGTTTTTTCCAAACACTGCTTACAAGCAAAACAGGCTAACCGGAGCGGTGCCGGAAACGGATCCTGTTTAATTTTTAATTCGCTTGGCTGCGACGCAGCGCTGTCGTCGCCGTCTTCCTGCTCCGTACTTCCGGTCGCGACCACTCCTTTTTTTAACGGTGTATTTCCGGTTCAGCACAGGAGCCCTTATCACAGTGGAGATAATGGGTGGAACGTTTATTGCTATTAAAATTAAAATGTTTTGTATAAATAAATTCCTACAACATCTCATACATCGACATGACTCTATGGTAAGTCGCTTTAAGCACTTGTGAAAGCAAGCATAGATGTAAAACAAACATAAATATCATCATATGAATACTTGCTCGGGTGGAAATCGAACCCACGACCCCTGGCGTAAAAGATAGGATGGCTACCATCTGCGCCATCGAGTCCGTAAAATTATTAAGACAACATCGTATACATTATTTTAACTTACAGTTACAGGAATTCTCTAGTGTTATGACATTTAGAAGTAAAGAAATATTACAAACATCCGCTAACAAGTTCTGTATTTGATTCGAATTAGGTACCCATCCAACTTAGTCGGTACACGACTAATTAATTGTGAGACAAGTCAGGTCTGAAATATCCGCAATGGCCTTCATTAGAATAATATTTATTTTACCTCTTATAATATTAGATTTTGAAGCGAGTGAGGTATCAAAACCGACAGATTGCAGAATACCCGGTGTAGCCTATTTGAAATGGAACAGGGCAGGCGAAGCTGCGTTCTACAATTGCCACTACGTTTGCCCAGACCAGATGGTCTTTAATCTTTAGTCATATAATATATAACTTATACGCCATCAAAAATCCACTAGTGCACACCACTGGATGTTCTATTTATACTTATTTATTAGACTAACCAACATCTAATTACAATGATACAATATCTAACTACAATGTGCTCAATTCATAATCTTCCAAAAAAGATCATAATTGCGAGAGATAATTTAAGGCTATCCGCATGCATATAAGAGCGTATAAATAATAAAAAATAAATATTTAAACATCTTAAATATAACTTTATTAGAAAAATATCTAGAGAAATAAATATTTTACAACTAATTTCAAAACTGTGTCCACGGCTTTTTTTATAAATACTGTTACAGCTGTTAGACTAAAGCGAACAAGATGAACTTAAACGCATTATTTGTTGAAATCCAACAACCTATTACAACTATACATAATTATTATTTAGGAGGTGACATACAGGTTTTGTCAGTAAGAAAACCGCATACAACAATAAATTTATTATCTAATCGTAATATGATGTGTACATTTAATCTATACATGATAAATATCTTTTTGTGAGCATCCAAATCATTATACTCCTTGCACAATCTATAGATGGGATGGTTTGCTGATACATAATTATTGCAGAATGGAAAAGCTTTGGAAAACGAACAGAACGATTAGGGATCTTAAATTGAATTCTATGGAAAGAACTGTCGAATGAACTATTTTTTGAAGAATACAAAGGTCAGTTACAAATCGACGTGACTCAAGGCTATTTAGTTTCAAATATATGTTGTGTATAAAGTCTTTTATATGTATTACCATCATATTATGTATCAGTACAATAAAGCGCCTATTATTATTTATAATAATATTTAAACCACACATTTTTTTAACACCCAGACTCTGAACAAATACTAATATCATCATATAAACCTTTGTCCTAGGTTAAAACCGAGGCCACGACCCTTGGCGCAAAGATCATCATTACTATATGCACCATCGGGCCCGTCAATTATTTTAAAAATACCTATTTATATTTATTTAAAACAATTAGATTTTGTTTTCTTTTGAAAATACAAGCGTATCGCGCCTATGTCTGATATCCCTCTAAGGAGGTCACGTGCGCTAGTCGATAACTCGCCATGAGGTCTTCACCACATTTTCTTTGTTCTGTTTTCTAGTATATTATATCAAATAGATGGATCATTCTCACTTGTATCACCATTCATGCAGCGCGTCAAAATAATAGAAAAAATATTTAACACAATTCGCATCCTCCGAGTCACTGTTCTACCAGTCATAAATGACTAAGGACACTCGGCGATATTTTGCCGGCGGCCGATTTTTTTGCCGGTTGGAAAAGCGTCTGCCGGATATTACCCTTAATTATGCATCGGAACGTCACTGCCCGACGGGGAGAGGAACCGGGAGCAAGCTAGAATTAACTCCTGTCCTCCTGTAAATATTGCTGACTGAAAAGCTATCGACAGTTTTAGAGGCATTATGGTTATATACCTATTTAGACCTTAGTTTTGAACCGGATAAGCAGAGTAGGTCTTTCTTCTGTATCAAGCGTCGTAAGAGGCGAATAAGATACCGGGACCAACAATACGGATCACTCGAAAAAGAGCAGCTTAAAAGTAACTAGGTTGGGATGGTACAATTGTTACCACACCGACCCAGTGTGGCAATTATGAACAAAAACCCCTTGGCCTAAATCCAGCTGTAGGGAATAATATAATATCAGGTAATATTTTGTATATTGACCTGACTACGAGATAAGTTGCTTAAATCATTTGCGTTAGACACCAGACAATAGAGGAATCACAAACAAAATGTTTAAATACATGTTAAACACCCAGACACAGAACAAAAACAATTATTCATCAAATAACTATTTCTTCTGGATGGGGACAGAACCCACGGCCCTTAGCGCAGATAAGACATGAGTGATCTGCGCTAACGACCCCGTTCTACAGCTGATACGATGATATTTATATTTGTCGCATTGTTATCATTCCTATTTTAAACGTTCATCAATAATTATAGAGCATCGTAAATATATTATCGATCGTTTTAAAACACAAATATCACATGATTTAAAAATAGAACTGTGCAAATGACATACGGGAATGCGCTAGGCGAAGAACGATTACAATTATTACATTGCTAATAAGATTGAATAAAAAGTAATTGGACGCAGTTTAACTAAGACAACCAGATTTTTTATATAAAGATTTATTGTTGAAATCCCCATATATTAAATTTTGATAAAATTGTTTATCGTTTATTAGATTATTGATATATAGATTGTATTAAAACATTATATTTCTTTAATTTATAGTAAGTATCACCATTGAGGTTTATAAAGCAATAATTTTATATCTTAATTAAATCTACAATATTAAAATAGGAAGAAGTTGATTTTTTTTAAATGCTATTATTTAAATATTTATTAAGTAACGTTATCACAAATTAAAAAAAAAAGAAAAATTAATGAACGTAAAATTTAAGATATGCTTGCATACTAGTTTTAATGTAGGCTACTCAATTACACATTTGTTTATGATTCTTTTTACCCCAAAAAATCATTAGGGTCGTTGACTATTGATTGACATTGACATACAATATTCGTTTTATTAATTTCGTGTATAAATAACTCAATGTACATAGTAATAGTTTTGACGTTTTATTATTTGCATATGATAGGCCCATTTTTTTTAAAGATAATTTTAATATTAACCTTGATTTTGAATTGAGCAACTTTGGCAGGACTGGAACGATATTTTTGATTGTAGGTGTCATCAACTAAAGCCTGGTGCAGTGTATTCTCCACCGGCAAATATGTATGAAGCGATTAATTACAATAGAGCTAGCAAAGGAAACATAGTCAATAGAAATCAATTGGGTCCTCTTACTTCGGTTGTTTTTATATGTATCTATATGATACAAATACAAAATATATGTATTGATAAATACAACTCTTTGTTTTACATTTCGTGGATCCCTTTTTTATAGGCTTCTTAAACCCGTACAGGGTAGAACAAAATCCTTTATCTACAGAACATTTAATTTACATAAGTAAAGAAATGTGTATATAGGTAAACACTGTTAGATATAGTGTAAAAATTTATTAATAGCAAAAGAACCTGGTTCATTGTAACAAAGTTATTTATATAACAACATTTTATGTAATGTATAAATGTGTATTTTTCCTTATTTTTTCTTAATTTTAATGTGAAGTGGTATGTTGATTTTATTATTTTATATTCACTATATCTTAATGGATAAATCAGTAAGTATTATTTCGCAATAAGTAATGTTTCTAAAGAAAAAATATACTACAACCCAAAACGATTCAATTCAATACCGGACAAATAAATGTAAACCGTTCCCGGTGACAAATCTCACCCCGTCTACAAATCAACGTCGTGAAGAGTGGGGCTGATCGGTATGGTCCCGGCGATGGATTGTTGCTCAGCATCCCTGCAGGATACATACTTCTAAAACTTAAATCAAGGATGTTAAATATAGGTAGAGATCTATAATAAAATTACCCTTTTAACTTCTTTATATCGTTTTCAAGGTCTTGGGAATAGATGCCAGAATGTAACTGAAAAGTTGAACAAATCGCGTTTATAACCGTTAAAAAAGAGAGTAGTTAGCGCGTGAATGTTTAAAAATAGAATATTTTGCAGTAAATAATTATATATGGTAGAATATTGAATTGGCCCCAAATTATGGTCTCATTAGTTTTATAGAACGAAGACAGCAAAATTTCAATGAACGATAAGTTATTTATACAGGTAAATTATGTTAAAACCTTAATTGTCATGTTGCGCTCTTAACTACAGCGCTATTTCATCAAATTGTATTGCCTTTATTTACCTTTAAGGCTTTACAAGCTGGTATTAAACACAACACGAGATGCAAGAAAATATAATATTCTATACTAATTTGGTACAATACTAATATTTATAACAGCCACGTTTACCTAAGATTATCCCTCTGCGTCTTGGTTTTAAGGCAAGACAGCATGATTTGTACGGGTGACTTCCCCCAGGCGGTCAAGCGCTTGCAGGCGGCTCCTCTATTTATGTCCGGGATTTCGCTGTCCACTTCAAACAAACATCGCTACATTATAATATGGCCGAGATCAAGACAAAATGGATATCTATGTCAACTGGTGAGCCGGTTTGTTTGTTGTGTGTATTTATACGTGTCAAGCAAGAATCGATCTACGTTTGTTGGAATTAATTTGAGGTGAATATAGTCATTGATATGATATAAAGTTATTTGGAATTAATTGATGACAAGATAAACTCAAACTCAAAATATATTTTTTTACACAGGCCAATTACGATCACCTTCAAATCGATAAAACTAAATTTTATTTTAATTATTATTTATTTTTATAATAAATGAAGTACTTTCTTACTTGCAGGTGACTTATTTACGCAGGACCTGAACTTTAAAGGTTTAAGACTTGATATTTTTACGCAGAGAAGCACTAAAAAAGGATTTTCAAAATTTTACCCCCTACGAGGGTAAAACAGGGTTGCAGATAATATTTTTCAATAATCAATTCTTAAAGTAGTAAAACTACTTTTGAAAGAAAGATTTTTTTGTAATAACACACATTAATTTTGAATGGCAATTTGATGAACTTGCTTTTATCAGTTTTATTTTTTTAAGTAAATACATGGGTAAGCTAAAATTAGGAAGTGTTTTATTTACAAATATAGATATATTTGTGAAATTACTATCCTGTATAACTGAATAATATTGATTTAAAATATAATCATTACAAATTCAATTGAAAAAATTTAATTATATTGGTAATAGATTCTTTGTATGACAAATATTGACCAAATTTTAATTGATTAGATACATATCAGCAAGTTGTTCAGATAAACATGTAGACACTTTGTGTTAATCCATTATAAAACAAAATATTTACATGTTTAATGTTTTATTAATCTAGAATTCATTAGTATGTAACAATTCCAAAAGCACACCAACTTAATTTTTAAACTACTATTCTATCAACTAAGTCACTAAAATAGTCCATGACATTTGCAACTTAGTGATCGACCCACTTAAAATTAAGATTAAAAATATAAAATTGTTGCGTATCAATAAAGTATAAACACATATCACCAGCAAAGTTCGTATTATGGAGAACATACGGAGTCGAATGCATATATTTAGCACCCAAATACAAAACAAACACAAATATCAACATACAAATATTTGCTCTGGGTGGAAATCGAACCCTCGGCGCTAAGATCTCTACCATCTGCGCCATCGGGCCCGTTTATTTGTTGAATTTAATTTAATTGATTGTGCATTTTGATTTAAGTTAAACATTAAGTTAAGTATGCAAGTAAAACTAAATAAATTATTAATTAATATCTGACGATATAATTTGCGACAATTATATTATTATATAAATTTGTCTTTCTTAAATCTTTACTCTCAAATCGTGATCTTTACGGCTTACCAAATACTTTTGGCCGTGATAATCTCAAGGGGCAAATACATCCGTGATCACCGTCATTAGCGGCTGAGGGCGCAAAAGTTGCGTACACATAAATTCTACCCACACTTGTCCGTTCCCATCGATTTGATTAATAGGCTCCTTTTACTGTCTGTTATTAAGACATTAGTTACTTGGGTTGGTTTGGTAGTGCTGTTTTTATCAAATAGACTACTTTATCTCTATAGGCAAACAATCATATGATTCACATATAATGGGAAAATATAATTGGGAACTTTAGATATATGTACATTTTTTTTTAAGTTTGTAACCTACACTACTTTGTAAGGCGACATGATATCTTTAGTTTTTCACTGCCTCTCTACTGGCAAGCAGTAAATGTCAGTAGACACGTCAATATATTTTGGTAAATAAAATGGTAATATTTAATTAATGGGTTTTGGGTAATTAAATTAATGTGCATATGCTTCTAGCTTATAAAAATAATGTTACTCATAAAAATCTTTGACAGTAAACTAACCAACTATGCCAATCAAAGATGCAGATAAACGACATTTGTGTCAAGTAAATATAAAACATAATATGATACAATAATAAAACAAACAATTGATCATATTAGAACTTAGCATGTCGTAAAATATAGACATCAAACACAACTCAACAAAGAATGCGTAACGTACCATGCGAGTAATGAACGATTCGCACTTCGACATTATCGCAAAACGGACACCTATAAATAAATATGGCGGCAAAAATGGCCGCCGTTTATCAGCCTCCGGAAGTGGACGCTGGGGAACGGAAGTCGGGTAATAAATGTTATTAGATAGCCGGTGGGCTTAGTTCAGGGTTGTGTTTTTTTTACTTCTTTAGTCTCTGGTTTTTGTTAATGCGTCTGGGTGTCGGGATAAATTGCTCCGGACTGTTTTAAATGATATGCCGTTTTGAGTTGAATCTGTTTATATGGGGTTTGTAAATGTCTTTTCAACGATTTATGCAAATTAAGCCATTGTAAGTAATTGCCGGCCATTGTAAAATACCTATTTGGAATATAATGTCAGAACAACATGTGTGGATAATACAATTACTAATAATCATTAATATTATATTTTATCAGTTAATTAACTATAAGCTCTAATTACGTTGAATTGTGCAGGTAAAGTTTAATGCGTAATAATTAATGTTTCAGAGTTATTAAATTTGATACGTCATATTAACTAGAAGTAATTAAATTATATTTGGTTCTTTTGTGGATTCTATTGAATATTTAGTTTAAATATGACTAGCTTTGATTCAATAATAGACAAAAAAGTATATGATGTTATTTAACAAATTAAAGAAAACGTATAAATAGAAAACCATAAATTACTTTTTGTTAAGTATGTAAGAAGAAAAGAATGTAAGTGTAAATAAAGGCAAACAACTCAATACAAACAATATGAACATAACTAATTTGTGATACATAGTTTGTATATAATACCTATTAATTTAGAATACTTACAGATCCATAACTATTGTTTCATCATTATCTTACAGCCACTTGTAGTCCACTGCTGGGCATAGGCCTCACAAAGAAAGGAGGAATTTTGCCCATAATTGCCGCGCTGCCCATCACAGGGTTTCTGATAGCCATCTGCGTCATCTGTATTTGAGTTATATAGTTTCGGATGGATATCGCCTCATACAACACCCGATATAGAGGAAGATACTATTCTATTTTGCCGGTACTTTACGGCTAATACTCGTATTTGTGACTATTTTCACCAACTTATTTCATAATGCTTTAAAATTAGTAAATATTTTCATATGAATTATTCATATATTTTATTATAAGGTATCATATTAAGTAAAATTTTAATTAAACAGGTAAAAGCTACTTAAAGCTACTGTAAGCAGATAATTACGGTAGAATAATAAACACTAAGCAAATTTTTAATAAAAAAAATACTATTTCTTAAAATATCTTAACCGGAAATCGGAGCTCAGTACTTCTTGAGCCAACTCTGCGATTACTTCCCAGATGGCGTCAAATTAATGAGATATTACTTAAAACTATAATAAACATATACGCATTTAAATTAAACGGAAAAGCGTATGAATCCTTATGAAAATACCGAACCGATAGAAAAAGGCACGAAACATGAAAATAGTTCTGACAAACACTCGATATGTTTGCGCCGCGCCCGGGGCCTGTCAAAAGCATCGGTAAACGATCCTCGATGGGTATTTACCTGGGACATGGAGTGAGCTACAAATTGGCTGATGCTTGATAAACAAAATTGAAACGGTCATTCGTTTAATTCTTATAATTATTGCTATAAAGCACATATTCGTCCAGCTGGTGTACACGGAAAAAGTTGCCAGCTGCACGCTCGATTTGACTTCGCCATGATAGGGTTATGAGACTAGTTGCAGCCGAATATTTTTTTACAAATATTTTGTAACGTATCTTTTTTGCGTTCCATATATAGCTCGAAAATTTTATTCATGGCAATGATTGAATCAATCAGTCCCTTACGTTTTGATAGTTAAATCACTGAAACATTTTAATGAACTTTGGTTCACTTAAACCTTTGCTTTATAATGTGAATACATACAGAGGTTATTGATTGCCATTAGTTTCGCTCCTGATATACATTTCTTGCTTCTTTAACATTCTAATCTCTTTTACCCCAGCAGCGGTAGAGCAAACCTTTCTAAGAATACTCATTTAATATTAACGGTACTTTCAATAAACAGAGCATCCAACGGGAAAAACATGAAAATTTGCATTGCAGTATAGAAATATTATTCTATCATTAATCTAGATGATTATCCGTGATAAAAACTAGTATAAAAAAACTAAAAAAATAAATATATCTATATATTTTCGCATTTTAATATATTAACTAATAAGTCAAATATTTCCACTAAAGTATTATTTCTACCAACATCCAATTTAACAAATTTTTTTCAACACTGATCTAAATAATCATTTATCAAGGTCCAAACATTTTAACGCCTGTTTTTAGAATAATTTACCAAATCTCAATATGTATGGAAGGTTTCTCTGCGGTATCATACGAGTTTCCAATGATATCTGTAACTAAAAAAAACAAATATTTTGCGAAGAAACTTATAAAGGTAATAAATTCACAAGTGATTATTCGAATTTAAGCTGAGAAGTTATCCTCGGATCAATACTGGGCAGTAAACTGCAGTAAGTCGGCGCTCGAACCCGGCGGCTCAAGCCAGTAAGACAATAATGGCAGACGCTCAAATTGCATACGGCCTCTTTGACCACCTATATGCGTAAACATATCTAAGTATATATATACTTAGATATGTTTACTAATATGTAAAATTAACTAGCATTCAAATTCATATTTCGATTAATTATCAATAGACTTCTGAACGTCACACTTGTGCAAAAAAAAACAAATTAACTGTTGGCGGGGGTTTCAAGTTGATGCGAGATTGAGCACGGTGGAACTTTAAAGATGTAATTACTGTTATTAAATTAAGATTAAGATTTTTGTGTCTTTCGTATATTATTTCCATGCCCGCTAATCCAAGCCAACCATGGAAACTTCACTAAATGGAGATGGTTCACCAACATGTCTATATATTATTTATATATAGAGAATTATATATTATCTATATATAGAGAAAACACCTATTGTATTATAAAGTACATATGTACTTTATAATACAATAGGTGTTTTCTCATTCTTTAATACGCGTACCTTAAAAACAATTGCTGTAAATGGTTATAATTTATTTTATTACGCAGTTTCATTCTGGTCTAAATATACTCGTAACTGGGAATAGAAATTCCTTGTAATTTATATATGGACCCGATGGCACATTCGGTAGTGTTCCTAACTCTTGCACGAAGAGCCGTGGGTTCAATCCTTATCAGGTATCGATTCCAGAATAAATGTTTATTTAATGCAAATTTGTATTTTAGGTTTTAAATATGTTTTAAAATTTAGTTTTGTTAATCCTTTGTTGTCACCAACGATTTGAGCAACCTAACTCGTAGTCTGGCCATTGTGTAAAATGTTGTGTGAATTTATTGTTATTTATTTATTCAATTTCATACAAAATAGGACAGATAAGGATATAAAAAAATTGGACTGGTTAATTAAGTATTAAAATACTTATTGAAATACGCATTTTTTATATCTTTTTACTTACTGTAGAGACTAGTGAGAAGAATCTAAACACATCAGAAACGAAGCAAATATGGGACATTGGCTAGAAAATCTCCAGAGTTACTTATGATACAAACTTATGATATACACAAATTGTACATGACATGCCCAATAAACTTGGCTTACGCTACGGTTGCTACGAGTGTTCGTAGCCGCACGTTACAAGGTGCTACGAATTTGTCAAACAGTTTTTGCACGACCGACATGAGTAAAATCAAAAATTCACACTTGAGCGGTCGGGGCCCTAAGCTCGTTACGACCGCCACTAATTACGGCCACAATTTGGAAGCTTAAAATTTGAAACCGTGCCCTAGTGTCGTCTCTATCCCGCACATGTGAAACAATGTTACCGTAGCGGATACGACGATTTACCATAGTGCAACCGCACTATGGTACCGCACTAGATCTTTGCTGGAAGAAATGATATTGCGGAAAATTTTCATAAAAAGGCCTTTACTCAGGTATGCTCATACGGTTCCACGACGATGGAAGATCATAAGTTCCCTTGGTAATTCACTTACAACCCTGCAAGCTTATTTTCAAAAACACGTTTACTAAATAGACAATAAATAATACATAATATACTTGACAACCGTCTTATGCTATATCTTGTAAAACGTTCTTATTCTGCCTTTATAGCAAAAAGAAAATATATCTGCATATACCCCGATGATCGGATGTAATCGAAAGAATATGTACCATAAAGCACCAAGGTAATATAAGATCCCACAATTAACTGAACCCAAAAGATATAATTTCCTACTGTTTTTACTTAACTATGCATAACAGACAGTGTACGCTGTCCGCGTGTGAGTAAGTGCATCGGTGTGCGTGGGTAAACACCGGGTTAAGCCTAACTGGCCTTAATGAATCGTAATGGCCCCTATAATTCGCGGCGTAACTAACTGGCCATGTGGGGCGGCCGTTGGAACCAAGCCATATCGGGTATGACAGGCGATTCTCTTTTTGAAATTTTAAAATAACAACGGTTGGTGATTTTGTGTTACATGTACAGGCTGGGCTAGTACTTGCATGCTATTCGTATTGACCACTCACAATACCATCTTTTTTTATGTACAGTGTAGATTAAAGATCAGCATTATATAACTACATGGACTTTATTTATTGTTGGTATGTTAAATTTAGATTTTAAATATAAAAAATACTGTTTAATACAAAGATTCACTTAATGCAACGTATCATTAAGTATCAGACATGCAGCCAACTACTGAGCAAAATAAAATGTGGTCTGAAAACTGAATAGCTTTAATTTAGTTGGGGAGAAATTTAATAACATTTTATTATGGTTCATGAAAATCCTTATTGGGCAGAGGTTTGAACTTCACATGTCTCACTCATTTCTCGATACGATAAACACTAATCTGACTTAAAACTGGTATCAATTATTTTTTCAGCAAGGTTCATCTCCGCCATTAAATGGTTATGACAGGGACACTACCGAATGCGCCATCGGGACTGCCAAATAATATTTATTTATTCACTGATAAAGTAATCCTATTTCACTTTTAGTTCTAACTTGCAAGCTTACTTATAGCGTTATTGGCCATTAATTAAAATGAAAGTAATTGCAACAACTCGCTCGCTAGCGCCACACTGCGCCCCAACTTCAAACTAAACCCCGAAAGAGCTCGTTACTCCTTCTGTAATTTATTTAATTGCACTGTGGCGGTAATTATTCATGAAATTACGGCAATTACGTCTCGGGATACAATTATTTATTGTGAAAAGTTAACTCTTAACTCACATTTTATTTCATAATGCATGGCAAGATAGCGGAATGGACGTCGTTGTTCTTTATCAAGACGTTTAATTTGTTTTCTAATTACATTTTGGTGAATTTGTTCATATTAAATTGGTTGACTTGATGAGAAAGCAAGCAGTTAATTAAACTAATGCACCACTTTACATTTATTTTATTTATTATATAATAAGTAAATAATTGTAATAATTTCTCACAACATCTCATACATTGACCCGACTCCGTGGTAAGTCGCTGATAAGTCGCTTAAAGCACTTGTGTTATGGATGCCAGACAACAGAGGAATCAAAAATATACTACTTAAGTACATATATTTAAAACCCAGACACATATTAAACAAAAATATTATCATATAAACATTTGCCCTGGATGGGAGCCGTCAAACCCACAACCCCTGGCGCACAATATGATGGTAGTGATCCTACACTACCAACAGCGCCAACGGACCCGTCAAATATGTTGTTGTATTCAATGAGTCTAAACGTAAAAATGGAAGGTAATTTGCCCTCAATCAAAGACTAACATGGTTAAGCCGTGTATATTAAATAAACATACATATAGACACAGATCCGCATTTATATTATTAGTCTAAGTACTTATCTAAGAATATTGCAAAGTTATTTGTAAATAATATGGCGAAGTAAATATCAGATTGAATAAGCCGATGTTCGATGTATAATCACAATTTCATAGGAACAGACCGATAATAATTATTATTAGTATCCGCAAGCACGGCGATCACGTGCCTCAGACGCAATTAACCCCGTCCGCACCGGCCGCAGCCTGCCGCAACTCTCCGCAGCCGTCCGCAATCCACCGTAACCGTACGCAGCTCGCAAACAGTCACGCCGATACCATAATTTTAATACAGATATTCCGCAGAATATTTACGTCTATTGGGCTTTTACAAAGTTAATGTTGGTTTTGTTGCATCTCTTATATCTAGATGAGGTAGTTGTTCGTGAATGATTATGTAAAGATTGTTTATTCTATTTGCATGTAGTGGACCATTTATGCTACGTCATTCATTTACTACTAGAATATATTAAAGTAAAAGTAGTTCTAAATGTAATTAAATAACAATATTTGACGGGCCCGATAGTCGTGTGTTCGATGCCCATCCAGAACAAACATTTACACTATGAATAATTATATATGTTATCTATATGGGTGTTACAAGTATGTATATGTATTTAAGTATTATATTTGCAATACCTCTGTTATAATATATTTCCGAGTTAGGTCAATGTGTCATATGTGAATCTATTATTTCTTCTTGAAGAGTAAAAATTAATGAAAACTTATGTCTCTCTGTCTGTTTATTACACCTTCACGGCTTAACCAGTGCTATTTACATTTGATATTTAGTTAGTTAGATATTTTTAAAATTACGGATGCTTAGAGCTTAAAAAACTGCGGTTGTTTAGAAAGGTATAAGTTAAGTCAATAAATGCGAAAGTGACTTTGTTTTTATATAACTCTTACACGACTTAACCAGCTTTACAAATTAAACTTATACACCGAATAATGATTTATTTTAGTTTAGATTGTATGTATCTAAAAATATATCTTTTCCAAGCTAGAGATTATTGCAAAATAACTTTTTATAAGGCTCAACAATAAAATTTCGAATTGTTTCCTAAACACTTTCAAAACATATAAGCAACAACCACGGCAAGTTAAAACGTATCAGACTTACGATTAAATCACGTCGCCAATAAAACGAGCACGACATACAAAATTAATTTTGTTTACACACACTACGCGGTATCAATTAGGCACGACCCTAGAGAAAGACACAGCCCCCCTAATACATTCGTAATCTCTTAAAAACTGCCAATTTCTTAGAAAGGTAAAAGTTAAGTCCATAAATGCGAAAGTATCTATGTTTATTTGTAACTCTTACACGACTTAACCAGCTTTACAAATTAAACTCAAAATCATATGCTGTTGACTCTTGAACGAATAACTCGCTACAGTTGATAGAGATCTTAAACAAAACATTGATTTATTTTAGTTTGGATTGTATGTATCTAAATATATATATTTTCCAAGCTTGCAAAATAACTTTTTATAAGACGCAATATTTGAAATTAGAATTATTTTCTAAACGCTTTTAAAATATAAGCAACAACGGCGACAAGTTAAAACGTATCAGACTTACGATTAAATCACGTCGCCAATAAAACGAGCACGAGATACAAAATTAATTTTGTTTCCACACACTACGCGGTATCAATTAGGTACGACCCTAGAGAAAGATACAGCCTCCCTAATGAATTCGTAATCTCCGTAATCTGTTCAATGAGAAATGGCGTTTTCCGAATAGCGTCGCGGCAAACAAATTAAAGCTATCCCAAAAATGAATTTATCACGTACGGGCGGCCTCAGACGGTCCGACTATCCATTTGTAATGCCGGGACAATATTGGCCATTTGTTTACTCAGCCGTTGTTTACTAAAACTGTTTGCTTGCATGATAAATGCCCTATTGTGTTCCTGCTTGTTATTTAGGTACTTTTTAGTGTTTGAAATTAATAATAGCAAGAGACAAATTAATGATAGAAGAAATTCCACAATGTGTGTTGCTTATAATATTTGAAAGAAAGGACTTCAAATTCTATCAGGTTTTGATTAATTATACATACATGGTTTTATTTCTTTGTCATTTTTAAATTTACTGGTGATATAAATGATAGGACGGCGTGCAGGTCGGATATGCAGCATTTGAACGAATTAAGGAGTTTTGTCGAGAAAAAATTCAATGTTTAGTTGTATGTACTTTTTGACTTTTTAATATCTTACAAATATTTATAGCTACGGCACACCAGCTTTACTATGTGGTACACTGCCTTATATTTAGGCCTAGATATTTAGACATAGAATTTTAGAATTGAAAAGAATTGACATACCAAGGTGTCTGTCGCAAAAACAAGATGTAAGAGAATGTGTTTTAATTATTCGGTAGTTTTTTGATAACTTAAGGGTTTGGGTTACTTGAGTTTGATCAAAAATGTTAAAAGTATTGACATTTAACCTGATATCTTGACGGGCCCGGTGGTGCAGGTGGTAGTGATCCTATCTTGTGCAACAAGGGTCATGGATTAGAATCCCACCCAAAGCAAATATTTATATGATGATATTTGTGTTTTTTCCATGTCTGGGTGTTAAATATATGTGTGTAAGTTGTTATAGTTGTGATTCCTCTGTTGTCTGGTGTTCGTAACATAAGTTCTTTAAGTGACTTACCACGGAGTCAGGTGAATGTATCATTTTTATTATTAAAATTGACAAGTTTTATATAACGTTTTTAGGCTGTTTATTGTAATATTTCGTAGTCTTTATTTAATTATGTTAAACTATTACGACTTGCACCAAACCCCTTTATACAATATATCCCTATTAAACGATGGCCCTAATTATCGTACTAGAATATTACCGCGGGCACCGAGTGTTGTCGGAGTCCCAAATATTTTAATTTAGAGCGAGTCGACCAGCGCACAGATGGCGCCACGGGCATGATTAATATGCAGGACAGTAGCGGTCAAGGGACACTCTTGTTGTTTCCTTTTGCTTTGCTGTGTCTAACGGTATACCAAATCAATCTTACTAATAATTTTAGAGTTACAATAGAAACATGCTTTAAACAGTTTAAAATTAATTTACAATAATACAAGGAAAGGCCAATGAAATAACAAAACTTGAATAATAAAACTTATTATGCATGTTATGATTGGCCCAATACGACAAACGACCCCTACTCAGGAGAAACATTTATATGACGAATGTTTGTGTGTATTTAGTATCCGCTTGTTAAATTTGTATTTAAGTAGAGTGATTTAAGCGATTTATTTAGTCAGGTCAAAGTAATAGCTATATAAATGAATGAATGAATATTTTTTATTATTATGTATTCTCACCCCCCTGTTGAAACTTAAACTAACATTCTCGGACATGTGATCTAAACAAATCATCAAAATAACAACTAAGACGAAAAAAATCATATAAAGATACAGCCCAGCTCATAACTCCCTTCTTCAATGTGACTGCTGTTTACATAGCTATTACAAATAATTATAAATCGCCGTAAGCTGAAACCCGCCGCAGCGACATATGCCAGGAACTGCCGCGGCGTGGCACAGGGTAATTACCATATGTACAATATTGTTAATATTGCCAGGCTTATTACAATCATTTAAATAATAGTTATTATCAGTGAGTTGATGTTAATTGTCTTTATAAATATGTCTAGCAATAGTCTGTTCCCGTTTGTAAAATAACTGTGTATTAGTCATCAGTAGTTAGAAATTATCGTTTGTGCCAACGTTTAGGAAGAGCGGCAGCATGTTTTCCTTGATAATAGGTTTATATAGGTTTGAAGTGTAAGAGGGGCATTGTAATTTCCGGGTAAATGTGACATATTTAGTATCTTCAATTCATAGGGTGGGGATCAAACCTTGACTATTACATTTATAGTATACTGCTTCCAAAAAAGGCCAGCTAAAGCTAACATTTATCTTTTCAGGTTCATTACGTAGTAGTCAAGTTAAAATGTTTAGAAGCATCTGGATATTCAGAAGAAGGATAATTGCAGGACTATAAATGAAAAAAATATATCTAACAAAAGTACAATTTCCAATCATTTTAATTTCCAGCCGAGTATTTTATAAACCTTGCGTGTTTAAGAGAATCAACGAGTAGCTATTTTACGATTTGTTTCGACACTCATCTGATTCCGACATTCCATTTCTCAAATGACTTCATCATAGGCATGTGCTCCTAATTACAAGCCGTTGCATGCCACAGCGGTATGGGGCGTACGCTGCGGTGTGTATAATGCGAGAGCATAAGCTTATCTACTGTAGCTGTCTGTTTTGTTAGATTGATCCGTCAAGGACCCAATCATTAAAAAAGGTTGTCATCCGTCTGCAAAAATTATCTCAAAGCAGGTAGTTCTTGACGACCCGGCTCAATTGACAGTTGTCGTCCGCAGTGCGAGTCGAAATATGAACTCGCTGATGAACTCCTCTAAAGTCTAAGTTCTAGGCAAGCCCGTCGTATCTACAATAGTGGATCTGTCCGTCGTGGATTACTGCACTATGGAAAACATATTGGTAAATGTTTGAGTACGAATCTTGCCGTTGCACCTGTGCTGCAGAAACAGCTCGGAGGAATAATGATGTAAACGGCACTGGTGTTGCGAAAAATAAGCATAATTCATTTTGGTTTCAACGTTTTCGTTCTGGCAATTGCTACCTTCAGAACCAACCCCGTGGACGGCTAGAGATTAAAATAAATAAAGAACAATTAAAGGCTATCGTGGAATTGGACTTATCATGAAGTTTTGGGGTATGTGATAAAACTGTATTAATCCAGCAATATTAAAGCAAACTTTGAAAGTAAAAAAACTTGAATTATGAATATCTCATGAATTGAGTGAATTGCAAACACGCATCGACTGCTATGTTACTTTGCTCAACCGACACAATAACGAAGGTGATTGATGTTAAATCGAATTATTGCTTGTGATGAAAAGTGGATATTGTACAATAATCGGAAGTGCTCGCCGTAATGGCTGAACCTTAGAGACCCTGCCAAACCTTGCCCTGAACGAAAATTTACATTGACCTTGTGAGCGTTGGGTGGACTAGCACCGGTGTCGTTCAATGCAGCTTCTTAAAACCTAGTCAATTGCGGCAGATATCTATTGTCAGCAACTGTAAATGTAATTGAAGGAAGAACTAGCCGCTAAACCACTGAGACAGACTATGAAGTGGCAAAGGTGCGTAGAATATAACGGTGTATTCCATAATTTATTAAATCTATTTTATAAAAAAAATGTTGTAGTTGTATTACTCTCGAACAAAAAACAAATATTATAAATCCGAAAGTAACTCTATCTCTCTGTCTGTTACGCAATCACGCCTAAACTACTGCACCGATTTTAATTAAATTTGGTACTCAGATAGTGTAAGGCCTAAGAAAGGACACAGGCTACTTTTTCATACGACATAAGAGTTGTAAGGGATTGAAAGGGAGGATGAAAAGTTGTATGGAAGTATCGCTATTTCAAGAGATAGATGCTTAAAACTTATTATTTAGGCTATTTATATATATAAATAAATATAATATTCAAGTTTATATAAGTTTAAGTAAAAATGTATGGTGCCGAAAGAAACTATTACACTCGGACAAAGTCGCGGATACAGCTAGTTTCATAATTAAGAACAAGATATGAATATTATAAAAAAAGCTAAAATTTTGCCTACGCACGTCACTTGACTAGTAAATGGTATAACAAAGTAAAACTCCTATTGATGGCATTAAAATACTTACTACCTGCATGTTTAATGATTTTGATCGATGATTGGTTGATGATGAAGACAGATGATTGGCTGTGAATCATCTGTCTTCATAGACAGGCCAAAAATAATGTCGGCTCCATTGCTAGAATAATTTAACTTCTCCTGTCATAGGATACAACTTTCTTCATTAGCTGCATTATTAGGTATACCTTTCTCGTTAGTGTCTCGGGAAATAGAAAAAAAATACAGTGACACATCTGAATCACAATAAAAGGAAGTATGAAGGACTAGGTAGTGATATATTCTTATGCGATGAAGGTCGTGGGTTTAATCCACACCAAAGACAAATATTTACACGATGATTTATGTTTTTTCTGTGTATGAGTGTTAAATATATGTATTTATGTAGTACATTTGTGATATCACTGTTATCTATCCATAACAGACGTGCTTTATACGCTTTAACTTGTAACTCCATGGAATCAGGTCAATGTATGTTGTGAGAATTTATTTATTATTAATTTGTTTATTTCTTAACACCGTTATTCTTAAGGGAGCATAACGCCAGAATCAGATGGTAAAGTATAACAGGCCATTATGCTTATCTTTTGCAGACTGTGAGAGACGGCCTTCGATTCGGTTTAGACGTGGGCTGTGAATCTCTGCGTCAAAGAGTTGAACTGTTTGTATGACAACACCTCTATGTCGCAACTGTACTGAATTTATAATAAAACTACTTTTTTATCAGCTTTAAATCGCGGTTTATTTATTTTTTATTATTGTTTGTTCGACGTTTACTTTACTTTGCGGCTACGGTTCAAAAATGACAAAAGAGTTTGAAAAATATGGCTATAAGCTTGTGAATTATTATTGTAATCTTTTCACAATACAAATGACTGAAAATGCTTAAATATTCTCAAATGGCATAATAAAAAAGCTCCGTCTCTAGTAACTCTCTTATGACCATGTAGAACCATATACCAATAACTAAATATTTTTAAATTAAAGAAACCAGGAATAACAGCCCTTTAAATGACAAGCAGAGTGAGTATAAGCGGCCGTATAATTTGTCCGGGATTATCTGCAGACGGCGGGCAAAGCCGGCGATTAGTGCTAGTATCGCCTCCCGCGGATCCCGGCTTATCGCCGGGAACGACTGCCAAGGAATACTGATTGCCTACCTTTATTAGGTATGCGGGCAAAGGTGCGGAATTATCTGATTGAGTATTAATATTGGAACAGGGTTTAGTGAGTTTATACATAGTTGTTTAGATAAGGCTGTGTGTGCATATAGTCTTTTCTACATTTCTGTCTCTTAAAATAATTATAGGTTTAAAGAAGCTAACGCTTAGATTCTAGACTTAATTCAGTAATAGTGCTGTGTGGCAGTGGAGTGAGTGTAATTACTGGGTAAATGAGACATTGTATCTTTAGTTTATAGGGTTGGCTTTACGCTAGTGATATCTTTGTGATAACAGTAGCGTCACCATCAAGCGAACCGTATGACTGTTTGTTGACTATATCATATAAAAATCAGTGTTCAAAAATTCAATTCCTATAATTAGTAAGCTTAAACTAAAACTTTATAAGTTTTGGATATCATTACTGTAAATACACTAAATATAAATAAAAAAAATTAATATATTGATGATAAATTTATAGAAATTAAGGATCTCTATATACTTAAGGGTCTTTGATAATATTGACAATTGTCGGAAGGCACATTGATGGTCCGATTTTGTTAATAGGGATTATCTAAAATTTGCCATAAGAATGTATCTATAAAATATAGAGCTTTATATACATCATTTTTCAATAATACTATTTACTAATAAAGTCTGTAGCGGACAGATATTCTTTTATCATATAGTGGGTTTACCCTTATTTGTAGATTGTACACGTGCGTCGTCAGTGGTTTTGAAGTCGACTGAAGGCCTACGCAGAGGAGGTACAATGCTACGTAAGACGTAGCATTGTAGCCTATCGCAGTAATTGTAGTGAGGCTCCACTTTTTTGTGTAGTCATTTATTAAGTATCAAAGTGTATTTTAGTTTAAGTTTTCTTTTGTTGTTGAATAAAATTATTATTATTATTTGATTAAACATGTAACCATGCCACCGTACCTACTCTAGATTTCTCGTAAGTGCTTCTAACAGAACATCCTAAATCTATTACAACATAAATCCCGCACTGTGTTGTATTTAAGTTATTAGTATATTTGCATGTACTGTTTGTCCAAATAATACTTACACTGTGACATACTTGTAAAACTTGCCCGAGCAATCTGAGCATATTTAAATTTGTCTTCGTATTTCGAAAATATTGTCATTATGTTAGTCCAACCATAGCAGTGTTAATTAACAAAGTCGGCGGTATGCGGACCATGCTGCGGGCAGGCCGGCGTGTGGCGGGAACGACTTGCTTCACTTCGTACCGCAGCGGTACGCGCCACATTACAAAGCATCGCACTATTCATGCCAAGACTTGCGTTCACGACTTTATTAGTTCAGATAAGTTTAGATAGCTTAATTTAAAAAGTAAAATTATCAGGTGAATTTAGTAATGTTTAACCTTTTATTCCAGCAGAAAATCTTTATGATAATATATAAAACCCATATATGTATATGGTATAAACTATATACTGTGAGCTATTACGTTTGAAAGACATTTTTCTCCGTTTTTTAGATATGTGCCGTTGGAAAGCTATCGTGAATTTGATCCAACAAAATGTTAAAAAAGCAAAATTGAAGAAAAATGAGCTGCGCTATAGAGATTTTAACAGGGCGTGTACGGTCTGATTTGCTCTGTCCAACTACATGGTCACATGGTCCTTATATTCAAGCACGCAACGATTTGTATTTATAATTCACTATAGGAAAACTGCAAACTGTGTCGTGCTAAATTAATTTTTGTCGTGTTTTACTGTCTCTTACAAATGTACAGTTAAAAAGTTATCACCAACTCAGTCTATCAATAACAGTATTAATTAATAAAGTTGGTAGCAGGCGAACCGTGCTGCGGGCAGGCCGGCCGACATGTGGCGGGGACGTCTCGCTCCGCACCGTATCGCTGCAAACGACGTCGCAACACATCGCACTAATTACGAAGATTCACTTGTTAGGTGCCAATTTATTCCGCATGTGTTAGTTACATATATATTTTTTTGTAAGAAAGTAGCCATATCATGACTATATCGGTCTAACGAAAAAAATCATTCAAGATATTCACACACAATACGAGTATATATTGTGATCTGATCATCTCCACTAGTAGCTTAAAGTACTTTATACACAAGTACTTTATAGAATATCAAATACAGAGGAATTATAAATATGATATTTAAACATCCATTAAGCACAAAGACACAGATCAAACACAAATGGCCACACGGACACAGATACCAAAATGTTTTTTCCGGTCATCTTCGAGTTAAAGATTAGAAATTAGTGAAGTTTTAGTAGTTTTAGTTAGAAAAGAAATTACGTATAGTTGAAAAATTTCTGTTTTTATAGAAAAATGTTTTGATATAAGTCGCAGCAATGATAAGTACAGAGAAAATATAATTCTATACTCCTAGGGGACGACAGACAGTGAGTTGCATATGAGATCATGTGTCTATTTTGAAGAGTAACAGAGCCAGTATTGATATTGAGGTTAAGCCACCATAGAATTGCTATAAAATGTATAAAAGGTTTAACTAAATTTGTTATCCTTTTTGCATTTACTGAACCCTTACGTCCTGAATGGATCCAGTAGCAAAATATAAGAGTGAGTGAGTTGGCAAGTGTCCTTTCAGTTATATTTCTTTTGTAATATATATTATTTGGTTTTCAGATAAAATTTATTGTTAAGAAGCTAAAACAATCAATGCTATATTCTAACTTTGTTATTATCCGGCCTCAGCTTTTAAATGCAATTTCGCTCTCACTATGGAAGCAATAAGTAAGCATTATTTACGTCAAAATGCCTAAAACTAATTAAAAATGCGAATGATGAATTACATGAAAAAGATCTAAAAATCTTCAGTAAATACAAACAATATAAAAAAATCAATGTAGTTAATTCAATTAAACTCGTAAACGGAACAAACAAATCCAAACTACGGAACAAACCGGCCGCGACACGAAAATAAATACGTTGAAAAATGCAAAGGGAAAAATAAAAAGAGGAGTAATGGCGGATATAAAAGAGGACAGTTTGCGTCACAAAGCCGCATGCGGGCCTCAGATATTGACAGTAAATTTCATTCATACGGCATTAGTGCCGCGCCATCAGATACAGGGATATCTCCCGCAAACAAATGCATATGAAGCTAATAGATGCGGCACGGAATAGATTTGAACAATAGTTTTATTTATTAATTTATCATAAATACAGGTTTCCACATTACGCAGTATATTAAACAAGTAATGACTTACAGCCATCAATACCAAACCATCGCATATATGCATATCATAAGTATAAACAAATTAAAAACGAAAATAAAATAATCATTATGTATTAAAAAAACGGGTGTAGGTACTTAATTTTATACACATGTATATATGAGCGTCTTTGAACATATTTATATAGTATATAAATGTGCATTTCTTAATGATAAATAGTTAATATAAAATGATAAATATTTATATGCAATGCTACCTAGTGAAAAGCTAGTTAGCTTAGTTAAGTCATTTTATTTTTCATAGTCACTGTGTTGATAGAAAATAAATCAAAATGAAATAAATGTTAAATGCAGTTTTGTAACATGTGTATGTAAAGAACTGTTTGAACGATAATAATTTTTTCTGAAAAAATTTCGTTAAAAGGAAGGAACAAAGAAATCCTTTGATTTTAACTTGAAAAAAAATATCCGGTTCATATAATCAGAGTTAGGTTCTGGTAAAGCAAGCCATTGACTCCTATACCATCGGAGCATATAAGATAATATTAATTACACAAATTATTAATGAGAATAAAATTTCATGCATTTTTAATATATTAAAAGCCTATATTTTTACTACCTAAATAATAAATAACTACTAATAAATAATATTACGGCGTAGACCGAACGTAAGTTTGTAAGTCTACAAACCGCTACGGCGTAGCACTGTCTACGGCTATCCGCTACATGACTCTCGAGGACAAATTTCACTTAACTGCTTCAAAGAAAATATACAATAGGTCTGTTATTATAAATTAGCGATTTAAATCATGTAAGAATATTTGTATTGTGATATTAGCAAAAGGCGGCGGGTTATTTTATAGTAAAAACTCAATTAATAACATGAAATATGTTTCATTCTCACAACATAATAAATCAACTTTTTAATGGCTTTTGTTAAGTTGATCGAGATAGATAGAGAATGGAATTAAATGATGAGAAGCCACGATGTAAGGGAATGAATGACGAAACGCACGGTATTTTACGAGAATCGCGTGGAACAATGCCAAATTTCTGTAGGCTCCTTAAAGGTTTCTGTTTTATGATTAATAAAGTAATGCGTCTTGTCACTAAGTGTCATAATTTGGCAAGTTTAAAAGTATAACTTTAGCTTTTATGTCTAACTTTCCATTAAAACGATCATTTGTACGAATATACCAGATCTGATTTTAATGAAATTTGGCATGTTGCTTGAACCTTAAAATACATAGGTGTTAAGATAACAGGATGTATAAATCCATATATATAAAAGATAATCATTATTTCTATAATATTTTTTAGTCTTATGAATTGTTTGTGTCTGTAACTTGGATTATGGAAATAAATATTACTGTTATTATTTCAAGACTGTGATCGGCTGTACCGAATTTGCTAATCGTGTTCTTATTGTAATTGTTATTCTCAGAAAAAAAATATTATGTAATAAAATAAATATGAAAGTAGCTTAGAATGTTAGAAAATTTAAGAAAACATAACCACGCTAACTCAGCTCGGAAGTTATGTGCAAATTCCCGCTTACTTGGGAATGCCTATGTCTAACAGTGGTCGCTTTGCGGTTGCTATGATGATGATGTTGCACAAACGTTATTTTATTTAAACTACGAGAAATACACTCATTTGCAAACAAAACGGGCACCTAAGCAATGAACAATTTCAAATGTTACTATTGGTTTGTTTGATAATTATAGGTAGTTTTACTTTCACAATTTTGTAAATAAATAAGCAAATAATCGTTTTCGTCAGTATTATCACAAAATTTTGATAAAATTTTGTGATAATACTTAATAAACGGTTTTAATGCTAAAGTTCACTAGTAGTGTACGCTCGCTAGTAGTGCATAATCTCGTGAAGTAAAAGTTAACAAAGAATTTTGTTTGTTTTTTCTTTAGTAAAGTAAAAGCAGATAAATGTTTAGTATTGAGTGTGACCCCCTCTAGCTGAAATCACAGCTTGAATTTGTCTGGGTATGCTAGCGAGGATATCTCGGATACTTGCTTGCAGAATACGCGGTAATCACATTCTTCAGCTCACTGGTGGTCTGCGGAGCCGGTTGTACTGATCTCACGCATCGTTTCAGAACGCCCCAGACATGCTAAATAGGATTGAGGTCGGGATTTTGAGCTCGCCAATCCAAACGACGAATGTCGACCTCTTGCACATATGCTTCCACATCGCAAGACCGGTGGGCGCGAGCGTTGTCGTCCATAATAGTTGAGTCTTCGCCTAAAGCGGCCAATGCAGGTCGTGCATGAGGGATTAGACCTTCCGTTGTGTATAGATGTCGGGTCAGTGATCCGTTTTCAATGAAGATCAACTCTGTACGATCCATTGAATTCATTCCTGCCCAAAACATATTTCTTCAAAACAAGCCTCTGCAAAGCGTAACTCACTAGAAAACGATCATCCCGTGGTTGGGTACATGCTTTTCTTCCAGAACCAGGCCTTCTCTCGACGGAACCGTTGTCTTGATACCGCTGCCAGATCCTTTGAACCGTCGTGTGACTCACACATAGCCTCTGAGCCACGAAGCATTGGCTGCAACTCTCTTCTAGCAGTGCAATAATTTCGGTAGCTTTTACCACTTTCTCTAACATTATTGAGACAGATAAACAGCAATAAATAAAGCTTTGACAATTAAGAATATGAAATAAGTTCATAAAAATTGACTAAAAGTTATGAAAACCGATATTATTTTTGGAACTGCTTACAAAATGTAGGATAAAAAGTTTTTTCTGTAAAAACGAGCATTAAACGAAAATTTGAATTTAGAACTTACTGTTTGAAACACCACGGCATTTTTTAAACCGGCCAGTAACATGTACAAATGATTGATATCATTTTGCTACCGTATTTTTTAAAGAAGAATTAAAATCAGAACCGCCCGTTTTTTTGCAAATGAGTGTATTTAGTATTTGACATAGTCAATAGTCGTTTGATAGTTCGCATTTCAAATAGGTTATAAATAGTGCAAACGTAGAATGTTTTATTAACTTTACCGTTTCGAATACAATATCTATAGTTAAGACAGGACAGCTTTTGTCGGGTCAAGTTAACTCTACGAAATAGTCAATATGATAATCAGAAGCCCCATTCAAATAAAAACATAAGATAACATAATAACAGCCAAAAAAAATCGCAGAAGAAAACATTCTCATCCAAGCGTTTGTACAGTAACAAACACATGTTATTCGTATGAAATCCGGAGCCATTCTTCAAGTTAAGCCAATATTTGGCCGGACGACTCTGGCCGGTAATTTATCGCCGGACAAACTGAACTTTATCGAAAGAACGAGAATAACTTTATTATATAGTGACCGGAAGTTGGGGAGTTCGCCCGGCGGCGAAACCTTGGTACAGTTGGTGACACACGTTTTGGAAGTTTATGCTATAAAAATATTTAGCAAAGACGTTTTGTTTTTAAATATATACTCTTTTTCTGATTTGTATGAATTTTTTCCCTAAATTTCTTCAATGAAATATGTTAGCCTTGACATTTATATATATATATATTTAAGCTTTCCCAAAACCTATTAGGTGATACAATAGCGATACAGTTGACATCTGCGATCTACAGTTGACATATGAATACTGATATGATATTAAATACTGATTCCATACTTATTTTATGTTTACTTTACATACGCATTTATATGTTTATGGTGAAAAAACAATTATCTTTATTGTCATTATCATAAACATAATAATCTGCGGTAGAAAAACCATAGCTAGATGAAGCTCTTTACAAGAAAGGAGGAATCTAGCAATAGTTGCACTAGACAGGCTTTTTAGCAATCGCAAAAACGTAGTTAGGCCACGAGAATGAAGCTGCTCACAACCCTGTTACATTTTCATATTCAAAAATTTAAGTAAATATTCTTATAAATATATTATGACGAGCTAAAGTGGGACTGGAAAGTCTTCTATACTCGTCTGTACCATTTTTCATCGTACTGTTTAACGGAGGAGAGACGTTTCTTTACAATGATGAAATATGTCGCCGTCTCTTTGTGCAGGCTTCATTACAAACACATCCCAGACCCTACTTTGTAACTTTACTGCGAAACGAAACACACTTCCGATCGGTTCAAGGGATCACATTTAATGTATTATCGCTGGGAAATAATATTTAAGGTTTGATTTAAATGATTCAAAAGAACGAGAGCATCGTCAGTGGAATACAATGAATGATCCATGAGAAAAGATCCCAATTGTTTCTTTGAAGCCTCTTTTAAAGAGACTATTAAAATAAAAGGTGCAGAAGTATATCTAAGATCATATACCAATAAATCATCATAAAGATTTATTGAAAAAAATATCTTTTTTGAAAAATTATTTGATTTTACGTTTCTATAAAAAAATCTCATAATTTAATTGTTATATACCAAAATTATTTATAAAATCCAAAGACACAATTTAAATATAAAAATCCAAATGTATATATATATATATATAAACTTAAAATTGATCTTTGGGAGATTAAAATAAAAAACTTAGGGCAATGAACTTCCAACGGTTTTTTATACCCGATCTTTTCATACCTTTCTTTCCATCTCGACATTTTCCAATTAAAAATCAAGACATGAAACCGTATCGTACAGCATAAAACTTTAGCTTTGTTAAGGGAAGACTTAAAAACGACGCGGTGCCGTTAATTAATACACCAAATTTTTTCGGAGTAAATTTAAAATGATATTTTCCTCGTTAATTTTTGAAAGCAATAACGACAAGTGCAGCCCAATATTGGGCTGCACTTATCGTTATTAAATTAATGGACGCGAAGTAAACCTTTTTAGAATGCTTGCTAAACTGGATTACTGATATTGACTGAAAAATTATTCTCTGTACAATTCCCAAAAAATACTTAATTATTACAGGAGTTTATTGTAAGTTTTTTCTATTCTTCAAATTGTTTTGTTTAAAACAAAAACAAGTTTGTACATTTGCGACACCAAGTTCGACACTATAATATATTATTTTGTAAAACTAATATTATATTATATTTTATAATATTATTTCAAAAATTAACGAGGAAAATATCATTTTAAATTTACTCCGAAATAATTTGGTTGCACTTATCGTTATTAAATTTTATTTACACATTTTATGTACCTATAAATGTCACTCTTGAAGTGCAGCATAACAATAATAAATACATGCAACATCACACATATAATTAATAAATACATACATATTGAATACTCAGACACGGAAGATATACAAATATTCATCAAAAAATATTTGTCCTGGGTAGAAATCGAACCCTCGACCTTTGGCGCTTTATATAGAAACACTATCAAATGCGCTATCGATTCCGTCATATACCTATATCGTCAACGAAGTTCTACGTGAGCATAAATAATTACTGGTGCTTTGAAGTGTGTTTTCATGCAATTATTGTAGAGTTTATTGTAGAGAAACCTTCACCAACATCCAGAATTTTGTTTGGAATGTATGTTTTCTTTAAAAGACAAGTTTCTTTGTGAGACACATTGGATAACTATAACCAAAACAGTCTACTCAATTCTAGCTTATCCATTGCTAAAAGATATGTCGTGCACAGCTTGAACGTACCTAAAGGTTAAAGGGACGACTTACGCTCGCGTCTGTGCGTGGGTTTACACAAAAGTCAAATTCCAGTAACAAAGAAAAATGCACGGTCCAGTGAATGTCATTACAGGCGGACTATTTCCGTGGCAACGCTATCTGCAAAATGTGTTTACAATGGACCTCGACATATTTTACCGCTGCCAAGATATGAAGGATATTTTTATTGGAGCAGGAAAGTGGACATGGGATAGGAGATTATGTGGAATGAAATATTTTTATATAATATTCAGAGCACATTCAGCTGGCATGCAAAATAACCATTTCTATAATGTAAGTACGAATAGAAATGGGATATTTACTACTAATCACAGAGAACTATAAAATTATTGCTCTTTAAAGCTTGTTTCACTATTAATTTTCTATATTTTTCTTAAATAGATTAAATTTAGTTAATTATGCTTATTAATTGATGGATTGGATATATTTATTTAGTAAAAAAAAAATTATCTTTTAACTTCATTGACACTCTGAATGCAATAAATTAATATTTTTTAATTACTTCAAAATCTGTTATTTTGGCTAGTAACGTCAAATTACACACAAAATGTTGATCTTGCAATTTTAGAAATGATTAAAATATGATTACACATTATAGATTCCATAGAAAATTAAGTTAAAGATATATTATACATCGACAATTAGTGGTGTTTAATACAAAATTTTTAAAAATCACATTAAAATGTTTCATTCAACTTCCTGTAACGGACAGGCAAAACAAAACCCGGCTAACTTAACATAAACAAGCATCAAAGAAACTAATTTTCTAACAGGCATACGTTATAAAGTGGGGTACTCGCTACACGGCTCTTAGCAGAATTTTCATAGGAGCAAGGCAAAGCGTCGCCCCGGGCGACAACTCGAGATCACTTTGTAGCATTAAACGGACCTTTATCGGTGGCCTCCCTTTCAATCCCCCTTTTTCCTCCTGCTGGACATTCTAACAGACTGACGATGTAGACTAGTCTATTTTAAATAAATTGTTAACATAAAAAAGAATGTTTTTTAGTGCTTCTAAAAACTACGGAATAAAAGTTAATACTAATAATATGCTCTAAATGTTACCACCATGAACATAACCTAAGTATAAAAACAATCTTAGCAGTTTTTTGTTTATTTTAACTTTATACAACATATTTCTTCTATTTCAACTATTCAGAGAGGTTTTTTTTACATAGAAGATGCTGAATTATATTTGAGATAATATTTGCTAGAAATAAATCAACTTGTCTCAGGCAAGACTTGAACCTGCATCATTCCCATACAGTATGACTGCACTACCGTTAATTTTTCTTATAGTAACTATCATATTTGACATTTTGAAAACGCTTGCCGTAAGGTAAACGTTGAACTTAATATGTAAAAGTTCAATAAATTGCGTCGTACCGTCAAGCTAGTTGTTTTAAATCACAAAGTAGAACGATACAAGTAAAAAAAATAACACTGCAGTATTATGTTCAACGGCATATGTAATTATAAATATGTTTTTAATAATTCCAAATAATAATTATTTATATAATAACATAATAACAACGTCGTCAGTCAATTCGTGAACATTAAACTTAAACTCTTTCTCAATTTAACGATTAACAAATGACAAATTATCAATGAATAATTTTTAGCAAAATACAGATGTTCCTGTTCCTATAAAGTATAAAAAATAATTATTTTTAAATGCGATCCATCCCTATGGATTCTTCAGAAGCGTATGAATCAGACTGTATGATATCAGTAATGTGTATAGCTACTGTTGGTATGTGAGACACAAATGAAACAGAAAATAATATTTTTGATTCTTCAACTAAGATTTTAAAATCTTCTTTCCCATGTTATACAATAAACGTAAACCACTTTTTATGTAGTTATTTTTTTTAAGAATTGTGAGAATCATGGAATACATACTACAAATCTCTTAGTGTACATATATAAAGTAACCTAATTATCATCTTACCTGCTGCACTACTCGACATAGGCCTTCCCAAGAAAGAGCAAATCTGATCATAATTGCCGCGCCGGGATAGGATGTTGGCATTCGCAGAGCGCAGCTTTTGCCACAGGGATGCTGCTGCCCATCAGTCGCCTCTTACGACTCCTGGTACAGGGAGAAGTATTATTTTATCTCCCGGTACCTCACTTTAAGTATAATTAAAGTATTAACAAATATAATATTCTTACATTTTATAATATTCGGATTAAGTAATGCCTAGTTTGTAGAATGTTATTAAAAAAGTTATTAAAAGATCACAAAAATATGATATTAGAGTTACATACATTTTCATGGGCTTATTTCTTCTTAAAAACAAGAACTAAATATAATGATTATATCCAACAGCTATAAATTATTTTCAATAAATACGTAGGAGTCGTCACGGCCAGGCCCCAGCTTCAAAGACGTCTCGATGAATAAGGTAAGTGGACCGTAAACGACAGTTTCATATCAGCCCCGAGTGGACGCAAATGGAACTTTATTGGACCCTATGACGGACCCCATTTAAAAAGAAAGGAATTCACGTTTTACGAAAAGAAGTCATGTTTCAAAGTTTCTGGAAAACAACCTGGTAGTATGAAAACATATGTTTACAACGATTTATTGTATGAAATAGAATATAAAATGTTCTATTTTACAAAACATCTATGACTGTAAGGTACCAACGCAGATGATCTTTGTAAGAGATCTACCTCTAGTATACATATAATGAAGTAATTGTTTAAACTGAATTGAAAATATTTATATTTCTTATATAATTAGTATATACTTAATATACAAAACAATCTACAATTGTTTATTTTTTTGTGTTTAACAAGAAAGTACCAGAATCGACAGATGCCGCTGTATTCTCCTAAAAAAGCGTAGCTCAAATACACCAGGGCGGATATGAGCAGCTGCTTGCCACCCGTGAAGCTACGCTCTTCTACCGAACCTGTTTAGCAGAAATTATGGTCAAAATTCTCTTTTTCTTACACTGAACATTCTATGGTTTTTATGATGATGAAGTCATTTTTCAAGGTTTTCAGCCATTTAATTCCACTGCTGGTCATAGGCCTCCCTAGGAATGGTGGAATCGTACCGCGCTGGTCAAGCGTTCTGACAATCGCACAGTACAGCTTTCGCGATGGGCATGCTGCTGCCCAATCACCACCCTGTGCATTTAAGCTACACTATTTCGAATACCACAATGTGTCGGTTCCTTAGTCGCCTCTTACGATATCCTTTACAGGGATACAGTTATTATTTTACTCTGCTCGTACCCCACGGCTAATCATTATCCTGGCTCTGCTAGTGTTAGTCAAACTATATTGAGCTATTTTTGATAGCTATATTGAGCTACTTCTCGATTTTTCAATTGTGTTCAAATTTTATGCATATTAAAAACGTATAAAAATGTAATTGTATCATCAGATCAGATCCATTATATGATAATGCATTTGATCTGATGATAGAATTAGAAATAGTCCAAGTTAACTGTGCAATTAAATAACGTAGCCACACCAAATTTTTATTGCCTTATTTGTGGAGACAAGGTCTTTAAACCAATTATGTTTTAAAGATTAACACTAAAAGAAAATCTTGCGCAATCGCATCTTAGGTTACATTTTATACAGTCCCTGTAGAATTGCTTCGTTTTTTATACAATTAATATAACGTGTTATTTTTATAATATAATAGTCTATGGTTTTAAGAACAATATGCTACTGCTATGTCATATTTTTCATTGTTTTTAGGTAGAAGTCTGGTTTATCTGCACGCGAGTTGCTAAAAGAAGTGCATACTGTTTAAAAACATTATTTTACTGACATTTGTTTTTTATTTTTTAGTAAAAAGTATGAGCGATATACTATGTTGCTAAATAGGTTTTATCAATGTTGAAATCCCGGCCGCATCTTCCCCGATGGCTAACCACGTGGTAAACCATAGACGAATCATTTTTTTCCCCTTTTTGGCGTAAATACGTTTTGGCGCGAAGCCGAGCTAAACGAAAAATATGGCCACTTCTTTTTCATCTTTTGGCCATTACGAGAGCGATTTTTTGTATCAAATCACCTACAGAGGAGACCCTGCTTTGACATTTTTGTTTCCTTAATTAACACACTTTTAAAGGTATTAACATTGTTTACAAGACATGTTAGACTTTTTAGAAGTTTCCCGAAAGGACTGGTTAAAACCGCAGCAGCCCGCATCCGTATTTGTTGAGAAATAATAAAAGCATAACAGACAGAATATATAGCAACCGATAAAATTACAAAAGATTCGAGAATAAGAGGGTTTTCTTAAATTTTCAAATCAATCGAATCAAACAGTAAAATTTATTCAAACAAAAGTGTATACATATATATATCTTACGCCTACGTTTTTAGTTGAAACGTTCCCTACGCTTACTTGTGCATCACCTTTATTTGAGATAATGTATAGCTTAGTACAAGTACTTAATCGTTATAAATATGTATAACTTATTCAATCAATATTATCTCTTATGGGATTAAAATGGGGAATGTATATTTGCCTGAATTTACGCATTTACCATAAATTTAGGGCATTTGGCAATGTACCAGGTGCAGTAAGCAAGCTTATGCAACAGGGCCGGAATGGGTAGCAGCATTTCCGTCGCGAAGCTACTCTCTACGATTGCCACCAAGCCTGCCCAGTGTGGTAATCATGTGCCAAATTTTCCCTATAATGGTGAGACTGCCGTCATCATCTTAATGAGTTCAGCACAAGAAATTAAAAAATTTTAACCTCATACAAAGATTTTTTGCATTTGAACCTCACTGTCATCTATTTCTACCGCCAAATAGCAGTATTGTCTTGGTACGGTTCAAAGCCTGAGAGAAGTAATGAAACTATTGGGAAATGTGACAAAGTACCGTTACTGTCACGCGGACTGTATGCTTGTTTAAAGACCTGGTCTGATAAAAAAATTCAAACACAAGTAATAACTCCATAACATAAGTTATAACATAAGTTATAACCAACAACCAATATTTATAAAAAGTATAATATTACGATTTCACAAGAGTAACTTTCACAATTTTTTACAAGCTATTGTTTAGTATGACGAGCTCAATATAGGGTATACACGTGTCGGGGTCATAACGCGCGCTAACTGCGAAACTTAGCAGTTTGTGAAATATGGCGCAGTGTGTAGGCGCCTTTATCGCCTGCCTGATTTTGTTTTATGGCCTCCTTTAACGCGTGTATCATGATGTTTGACACACTGCAGTGGGTTAGCAGGCATTTTCTGTTCAATTCACAAATTTATTTCCAAAACATAATCCAGAAAGATACTTTTATTCAATTTTCTCAAGAATAGAAAATATACAACCTAAATAGACTAAACAATCTAGTTTCATATAATATGTCATCATTATTACAACCATTTGAAGTCCACTGCTGGACATAGGTCTCCCCAAGAAAGGGGGAATTTTGCCCTTAATTGCCCTGCTGGGCAAGCGTGTTGGCAATCGCAGAACGTTGCTTGTTTCGTGCGACTGCCAAGTCAATCTATTTATTCATAACAGTAAAGATTTTTATATTGATATGGTCACTATAAATTGTTAAGTTAGCTAACTAAGTGAGACAGAAGACAGAAGGTCCCTTGAGTAGAGAATGAATAAATAAATGACTCCGTGTTACACGTAATTCATAATTTTTGACGGCAAAAGAACTGAGTTTCGAGAATTAGTACCTTGTTTGTTTTTTATAGGGTAGATTTATTTCAGTTCTATATGAGAAATGACTTTATTTCAAAAAATATTTGCTAAAAAATAGCGTTCAGATGCTTAAGTTATCTGCCGAATAACCCTGATAGGAAGATAGGATCACTACCATCTGCCCTTTCGGGCCTGTCAGAAATATATAAAATATAATAGTAAATAAAATTATCAGTAAATTTTTCAATATTTAATATACTTTCCTACTAGTACATACGGCATGGCCGTGGGTTGCCCTAAATTTATTCATAAAACCAAAATATTATTCATTTATTTTAAACATTACATATATATATATATATATATATATTACTGAACTGGTGTACCTCAAAACTAAGTACATAATAACTTTGTAAGCAGCAGGTGCTATGAAACGTTCGCAATATTTTAAAGATTTTATGAAAAAGGGTGCGATGGAAAAAGTGCGCTCGTAACCATCGGCGTAGCTCCGTAACCGTTCTCACAAGTGTAACGACTGTTTTACAGTGTGCTTTTGTTTTATAGATGCATTATACTTCATAACTTGTACGACATATTCGATGTTCTCATTTAGCGAAAAGATTTTTTTCTTTTCTTTCAAACTCCCGTATTCAATGGAATTCATCCTTACACCCACATCTTTTCAAAACACAAGTGACCGTGACCTTCATGACGTGTGCTCTATATTCACATAAAAGCAGGGCTTTTAAAACGGATATTTTAGAAATAACTGGTGTGGTATTTAAATATTAGACTATACACTTAAACCAAATGAAATTTTTAATAATTAATTTGAACGTGGTCTCTCAATATACTTTTTATTAACGTATAAATAATAGCCTATCCAGCTATGGAGAGGGTAACATAAGTAATAATGATGATGATATAAAATCAAGTGATGATCTAATGATCATAAAATCAGAAGTGCTGCAGAGATCGTCTTATGACTTTTATGATGATTATAAAGCCAAATAAAGCTAAAAGTAAAAATTTGAAATTCGTTTATTGAAAATTTTATTTCTATTCATTAACTTAAAAAAATCACAAGTATTGCGCTACAATGTTTATATAACAATAAAGTCTGTGTCGCTGAAGGCATGGGGACGTAAGAGCAACGTGACCGACCATGCCAGGTATATATTTAAGCACAATAATTGAAATTTTCTTAACAATACTCTTTTTTGGCTTCTGCAAAAGTTTGCTCTCTAGGGACGGAGAACTGAACGTCATTGTGTATAAAAAGAAAAAAGAAAATTTCAAAATACACGCTGAAACTTTTTAGTATAGCGTTTCGAAATTCAAACATCTCCAATGACGTTCTTTTTACTTTTTATATTATTCTGTAATTAGCCTCGGGTCACACCTGTAAGGCTTCTCCTCAACTTTGTCCAGGAATCCCGTGAAATGCCTATTGTGAAACGCGATCCCCGCTCTTGAGCAACTCGGCTTATTCAAGAGGCTTCCTAGTCGGCAAACAAGCGATAAGCTGCTGTTGTAAATCTTATACCTACCTATTTATTTGTTTCTGAATATCATTGTGATATATTATGAAAGTTATATGACCTCAAAATAATATAATAACACATTTAACACATACGAGTCGTCGCCTACAACTTTGCTTGCGTGTAGCCGTGAAGTATGACTTTCTAGAGACTATCAATGCAATAGAGGTAAATATTGCAGTTGAATGAATGCAGTAGAAATATTTGTTGCACACTGCTCAAATCTTTAAAGTAAAAACATTGACTCCAAGAGAAGTAGCTTAAAGCACTATTAAATATCAGCCAAACCACCTTAAGAGGTCTACTTCTATACCTCTTAAAGTGGTAATCTGTATTGGTACCTCACTTTTACCTATTTCTACCGCCAAATAGCAGTGTTCCCATTGCTATATTCCCCTTTAAAAGGTGAGAGAGGCAGTGAAATTCCCGGGCAAATGTGACATTTTATCTTCAGTTCACAAGGTTAGTGACACACTAATTATATCATTGTGAGATACGAGTGTCTATAGGCTGCGGTCACATTTATCATCAAGCGGGTCATATGCTTGTTTGCTGACTTCATAACATAAAATAAACTAACAGAGAATTTACGAATATAATACTAAAGTACATATAAAGTACACAGCCGAATGCGATCTAGGCCTGTCAATAGTGTTTTTATATTTTATTATATTTTTTCCATACTAATATAATTCCATAATAGAATGACGGATACAGTAAGTAAGCTTATATCCGAAGTTTACTCGTAAATGACAATAATTAAAATTCAATGTTAAAATAATTTATATTCAAATATTTATTTATCTATTTGATACTTAAATATACATATGAGTGAGCGTGCAATGTAGTGCGGCGTGTGCAGTCTATCAAAAAATGTACCTGATGTATGAGAATTCATAACTTTTTTATAGAATACGCACAATAATGATTTACAAGTTAATAAAGTTATATGTGTTATAAAATATATAATATAACTACAGTTAAATGAAATGAAATTAAATATTTTAATACTTAACTTTACAAAGTAATGCAACAACGAGTTATTATTCGTATTTGCATTTTATTAGTTGTGAACATAAATAAGTGTGACCATAATATGCATGCATGCTTGTAAATAGCCTATAAAGCCAAAACACGAGCGCGCCCGTAAACTTTAATCGCCCAACATAAATCGCTGCATTAATTTCACAACACAAATGTAACAATTTAGTTGTAGGCAAGTAAGCACTTAGTTATACACCTTAGGCGGCGCCCTAACTTGGGCGCCCTCCCTCACCGCTAAACAAATTTGACAGCTTCAAGTTAAAGCAAGTTTGTGTATACCAATACAAACTTAACTGCGTAACTAATCAAAACCATTTACACCCTTGTTACTATAACTTTAAAGTTTAATTTCTGAAAATAATCATAAATGAGCGATATTACTAAATTGGTATCGTATATGAAACTTTCCACGGACTAGTTAGCATTGTGCTCAAGTTGAAACAAGTTGTCATGATTATTAAGGTATTAAGCATTAGTTGGAGTTGCCTTACGGTTACTTTACGTAACTCCTACGTAGCAAGAAAATTCGGGGATCTGACGTGTGTTAGATATTCACAATATAAACTAGTCTTGTTCATTAGGTTGAAGCTGAATTTGATGGCTTTGTTTAACATCAGGTCGTTTAACGAATGATTATTTTCATGAACAATATCATAAATTTATAAAATTTACGATTATACGTTCCACTACACAGGGAAATAAAAAAACAACTTACTAATGCTGCCTAAGATATTATTATTTCTAAATATTAATATGGAAGAGATAAATAGTTATTTATACATTGATATTGGTACTTATCAGCTGTTTTTATAAGTATATAAACAATGAAATTAACTTACAAAAAAACATGGTAACGTTGTGATATGATTATTGAATAATTGTATTATTTTATGCTCTTTATTCGATTTATTTGTAATTCGAAATATAAGACTTAACAACTTTGTTTTAACACTTTTATATTAACAACGCAATAAAAATGTAACTGAATTACGTTTATCGTTTATTTCATATAATTTAATATAAAAATAGTTATTATTTATTAATATTATGGCAGGTTTTTGCAACTTCCTGATTGAATTACTAGGAAATCGGGCCGGGCATGATACGCAAATGTTAGTAATCGTTCTGTATTGGGAAAGTATAAATGATAAAGAAAATGTGATCATTCTTTTTATATCCAATTTATTGACCAGCGATTTTGTTTAACAACATCGCAATATAATTTCACAATACTATTCAGTTTTTTCACTACTTTACAATTCACAATACTATATGTTTTTTTTTTCAAACTACTTAAAAGCAGATTCTGTTTTTCAAACTACTTAAAAGCAGATTCTGGATAAGCTTCTGTGACCAATCCACCCTGTAAAATTAAAAAAAAAAACGTTTATGTACATGGCCTTATACGAGTAATGGACATTATTCAACGCTCAATGCTCAAAAAATTTCTCGAATGCGAGATAGTGAGCAATGGATGTTAAACCGTATGTGCAATGATTAAATCTCTTTTATAACCAAAAACCCTTTACGAAACCAAACAAAAAAATTTATTGCCTAATCATCATCATTACAGCTATTGGAAGTCCACTGCTGGACATAGGCCTCTCTAAGAAATGGGGAATTTCGCCCATAATTACCACGCTGGGCAAACGTTTTGGCAATCGCAGAGCGCAGCTTTCGCGAGGGGGATGCTACTGGCCATCCCCACCCTATGCATTTGAGCTACACTGTCTTGGATGGATATGCCATCATTTATCGGTTCTGGTACCCTAGTCGCCTCATTCCACAATCAGTACAGAGGGAGGTATTATTCTACTTTGGCGGTACCTCATGGCAAGTACCTAATAGGGTTCATGTTAAACTAATTAGCAGTTAGACTTATTACTAAGTATTGACAATGCTATTGTTAACTAGTAAATTATTAAATTTGAATTTAATGTGTAGCACTTTATTTCAATTTAAATATTTTGTCAGCCAACATTAATAACGTTTGATAACACTCACTCAACTAATTTATAAATGCCACTTAAAATTGACGAGATCGAATTACTTGAGTAACGCCCAATAACGGCGTGGCATGCGCAAAATGAAGTATAATTGCTGCAGATTGATATTAAATAACGATCATATTTTCAATGTGAGTCCGAGGGCGATCCTGAAAATGTCCGGTTAATTCTGTTGTAAGCTCCGCGAGGCTTTTAAACGCCCGTAAATACTTCGCGTCACGGTCTCGTCTCCCTCTATCAATTAAGCACGCCACTGTAAAACTGTATACGTAAAGTTCAAACGATCGTTTTATATTAAGCCGTGCGTGAGCGGATATGAACGTTTCTATGACGAATGTTTGTTATTCTTTTAGATCGCTCCTATTGAATAGTCAGATGGAATTGAAATAGTTTTGTAAATGGAATACGGAAGTACACAAACAATCCGGTATTGTGTCTATACCTCGGTATCATGCTAATATAGAGACGCTCATGGAATTAAATAATTTTTGATTAGAATACAGAAATATACGAGTACATACAGTATCGCGCTAATATTAAGCCATATATAGAATTAATATAGATTTGTAATTGAAATACAGAAGTACACGAGTACATCCAGTGTTGTGTCTATATCGTATTAATATCAACAGCCGTGCCTAACCACCACAAACCTAAAGCCACAAACCTAAGAATAACAGGTCTACCTGTTATTCTTAGGTTTGTGGCTTAGATGAATACTCGTGTCTAAAGCCTGCAGCAATTATTTGGATCAGGCCTTCAAATTTATAGCTTTTTTAATTATATGTAGAGTCTGGGTAATTCGGAAAGATAGTGTTATTTTTGTTATTACTGTGACTAACGAGTAGTCGTTGAGTCGAGTTTTTCACAATTTCTTAAAAAAATAATGTCTTAACTTTCGTTCTACAGCAAATGTAAAATGTATATACCGTTCTGGAACTAAACTTAATTATTGTTAATTGTATGCCTTATTACGAATCAGTAATCTTTTTGCTATTTTTGCTTACGATTTAACCAAACAAAAAATCTACGGTTCGAAAGTACTGAAAGAATAAACATCGCGTCTAAATGTTCTCTGATCAACTAATTGGCCTAATTACCAGAAAATATTACCCGCCAAAACCTTTTTAATAAATCATTTTTTTTAAAATAAAGCCCTATTTGTATTTACTAGGTTCGAAATGTATTGTAGTGCTTTTGATTACAGGATTGATTACAACATATTACATTTCGTCTGCATCGAGTGCTCTTTGACCCGGCAGAGCACTCGAACGAATTTCGTATTTCACGATGGTCCTGTAGAGCGCGCGGCGGAAAACTATGCTGCCGGTTTTATTTAAAACAAAAGTACTTCTGTTTTTTTATTTTAATGTTTTTCACGTTTTATACGGGATATTGGATTGTGAACGGTAATGTGATATATACGGCCTGTCTTTCCACTTTTGTTTTTAAAGAGAATGTCAAAATGTACAGGGCTAAAAAAGTACCAAATTCACTTACGATTTCTTTTTGTTTCCCGAAATAATTATAAAAAATACTATATGTCACTGCTTAGGTAAGGCGACATTATAAAGCCTAAGATTAATTGCGCGCCCATGAAGTGTATGTAATAGTTTTTCATAGTTAATATAATCTTTGTTAATACTTAAAATTGTTAACAATCGATTGAGAAACATTTGAAAAGTTGCATAGGTATATCTTAAATAATATAATACCATCTACATGCAAAATTATTGTAAAAAAGTGCTAGTTAACAGAATGCGAAATAAATGATCTACAAGTGGTCATACAAATTAGCTCAAAGGCGACTACAAAAGAACAGTATAGAGATGAAACAGTCATCTGAGCGATATATTATCCAAAAAACCGATTACTGTTACTAGTTGTGAATTATACTTTATTAGATATGTATATCAACACCGAAAAGTCACAATATTTGTCAATAATTAATATCATCCAGGAGCCATAGAGCGTCAACTGTTAGACATAGACCTCCTAAAGATATATACAATTGGAATAATTAAACATTTCAGTCTTTAAATGCCATTCTAGGCAATTAAACACAATGTAGCTTTCCGACGCCACTGCCTATCTTCTCCCGGTTACAATTTAAGGTATAAGCAAAACTATACTAAATCGCGGTTAAAATTAAAAGTAAACAAGGTATCAAGACTTCATGCATTCGTAATTTCAGCTAGTATATACTTAACACAAAATACGGAATTCCCATTGGAAACGCATCACGATATTTAATATGTATGAACACAAAATTCGGCAGGTTATGAAATCAGATTTCAGCGGCCGCACTTTGATTTTTGCCATATTATATTAATTACATGTGGCTTAACAAACGAAAAATATTTGCTCATTTGGTAGCGAACATGATAAATTGTAAATTACATGAAAGCGGCCGCTTTGGCCGGCCGACGGTTTAAAATTTAAAATGGTGGAACAACAGTGGGAATGAAATTCACGGGCAAATAATGAGGGGTGAATTAAAAATGCAAAAATTGATTAATGGACCGTTGTTGGGCAAATATGTACTTAATAAGCGTGAGTCATTGTCGACCTGTCGTCCCTTGTTTGGGTTCGTCGACACGTGCAATAATTGTTATTGCCCGTTTTAAGTTGAAGACAACTAACTATGTAAAATGAAATGAAAAAAAAAGAAAATGAAATGTAACGTGTCACTTTATTTGTCCGGGTAATTTACTAGAGTATTTGCACATAGATGACGTTTATTAGACTAGGTCTACAAACGAGCATGCAGTTCGCATGATTTTGAGCATCAACGCAGACTATAGACGCTCGAAATATCACGAGGTTATACACGTTGGTAATATTGTGTCGCGTATAGTCGCGTTTTACGGCACCTGGTACAAGGGGAGGTACTATTCTGCTGTATCGATACCTAGTGCGATACGCAGTGGCATATGTGATATTCTTCCATCATGGGTTTTAAGCAGCGAAGCATATCTAAGTTTTCTCAGTTTGCATTCAGTTAGAAGATATTTTGAAATATGGTATAATGGTACAATTTCAGAACAAAATATTAAAAACGATATAACTTATAAGTGTCTTATTCTAATTAGTATCTATGTACTCAATATTAATTTTAAAGTGTTTTCCTTTTACATTCCTGAATGTTTCGCTTTCTTCACACCTTAAAAACCTAACAGGGACTAAATACTTTCTTAACAAATTCACAGGTAAACGATGAATTAAGTGTATTATTATTTCAATAGGCATAATAAATTAAATGTGTTAAAGAGTAACTATTGTCCAAATATGTGACATAACATTTTTGTTTTTTTATTAAACGGATAACTATGATTCATTTTAAAATTTGAGCTTGTCACATGTAAACTAAATATCATAACGAGATATTATGCGATACCTATTTTTACTACTTACTCTTAAAAATAAGTAAAATTACCTCTGAACTGTGTCTATCTAAATGTCTATCTTTTTTTTCTAAACCATATAGAAGGATAAAGAGTTAACACCATTTTTTAGTTGCCATAATAGGCATAGCCAAATAGCATTTGTTAAAAAAATCAAGCAATTTAGATCTCAATATTAAAATATAAGATGTCCTTACAAAGCTGGGGGGAAGGTATGAAGAGAGTCTAAATCTTCCTGTTTACCAGGAATCATAGAATATCTATCTCATAGTCTTCTTTCCTAATTGGAAATAAGTACCAGAACCGATAAATGGTGTGATATCCTTATGAAGAAGTGTAACTCAAATACAACAGGGCTGGAATGGGTCGCAAGTTTCTCGACGCGAAGCTAAGGTCTGCGATATCGCCACGCCGGAATTAAAGCCCGAAATTCTCTTTTTTTTATAGAGGTATATTGCCAGGAGAGGACGGTTTACGGTTTTTCTACCAATTGAATGACAATGAAAGTTTTGCATAGGTTGTAGTAATATGTGGCATAAACGCTAAAAGGGGAACCCTAAGTGTTAATTAATTTGTATCGAGTTAAAAAGTTGTTAATATCAGTGTAGCCAACAAACAGCCCGGGGTGCCGTCGGACGTTTCATTAAATGGTGGGTTTAATTACTGCACCGTCACAGCCTGTGGCCGACTAGTGTAATATGCATTATCGGGAAACGATTGCAATACCTCGAATTGTATCTATTACGTTGTAACAATGCACATTTTAATGTGGAGGGTTGGATGGAAATTTGAAACAATGAAATCGGAGATACATACTGATGTAAGTATACAATTTATATATATAGTATATAAGCAATTTATATATATAATATATAAAGTGTGTATATATAACAATATTATAATATAACAGATATATAGTAAAAAGTGAATTGTACACAAGGTATAGTAATGCATCGGACATGTTCGCTGTTGTTGAAACCGCGACCGTATTAAGAATCCGTCCCGTAAAAGAACAACATCCACTCACAAAGCCTCATTATCAAATTGATGAGGTAAAGAGTAAGGCACACAGCACGCAGAGCCAACTGCTGATGAGATCCTAAGGTTCTGGAATAAAGACCAAACGATAAATGTTCGATCTGACTAGAACCGCAGGACCTCGCTAGATACAGGCAGCATACAAACGATCCTGACAGATGGGCCTGATCTTGTACGCCAATGGTCGTCGTGTATATAGGCCATATATAGATATAATTCTAATGATTTTTATGTTTGTTCTGTATCTGGGTGTTAAATAAACGTATTTAAGTATTATATTTGTGATTCCTGTATTGTACGATGTCCGTAACACAAGCGCTTTATGTGACTTACCTTGAAATCAAATCCATGTATGAGATGTTGTATAAATTTATTTCATAATTTTTATCATACTAGCCATTGGAAGTCTACTGTTATATATATATAACAAATGGCCTCCCCAAGGCAAGGATAATTTTCCCCATATTATTGCGCTGAGCAAGCGTGTTGCCAATCGCAGAGCGCAGCCTTTGCGACGGAGATACTACTAACACCTGGTGCATATATATATATATATATATACCTCATGGTATATTGGATATCTAACGGCTGATATGACGATTATCATAATCGTGCACGATTTGAATAAATAAAATGAAACAACAATTTAGTAGAACCTGAACCTACACCTACGTCGCCCTATTCACAATCGAACCTCAATTTACCTACTAAATCAGCGTAGCATCAGCGTCAAAGTCATTAAAGGCGAGCGTTTCGCCAGCCCGTTAACACTGGCAAAGCAAACCGCACCGGTCGCGTGCCAGACGCATATTAGATGTCATAACCCAGCCGGCCGGCCTTCCTAGATGCATGCGGTGTATGCCTCTACGCCGCACTGCATTTGCCCAATATTTTACAATACTCAACTAAATGAAACAGTACACTAAAAGTAAATATAACATTTATGTGAAAAAAAGGTTATGCCTCAATTAAAAGCATTTATTGATTGTCTGCTTCATACTACACCAGTCATGTTCCCAGCATAGTCCGGTCGGCCCGCCTTCTTGAATGACATTAAGAGTCAACGACTTATATTATTTTCAGTATGATACAACTTCTTACTGGCTCTTATAATCGGAAGATAATTTTGTGACATTCAAGCAAAGCGTATCATTGCGTCTCCTCATCGACGATCTTTTAATTTAAGTGGCAAACTTTAAAAGGGTTACCTCAGGTTTACGTGTATGTGTATAGAGTAGACTATGTTAAAGGTTGCCTGGAAGAGATCGCTCTATGCGATAAGGCCGCCTATTGTACTGTACTGTTGTATATTCTTCTATGTTATTTGAACGTGTTGTTTATGGTATGTACAATAAAGAATATTATTATTATTATTTCTAGTAAATATTTCACTTTCAAGCACTTTATTTTCATATACTTTCTCTCATACTATTCGTTTCATAAATAGTGAATAAATATTTTTAAAGATTAAGTAGATGTCTTTGTAAAGGTTTTGTTTCGAACTCCTTTGCAAATATTTTTGTTAGTTTAAGTTTTTCACAACTAGAGGCGCTCTTGCCATGCTTGTGATGTATTTTTGTTAATAAGAAAAATATATTTTATCTTTCTTAAATATAAGTCTTCCTTGTGTTAGTTTTATCAAAATTCTGACAAATCTGAACAATAAACATCTAAAGTGATAACATAAAATATATATATTTTTTTAAGCAAAATAACTAAACGCGAAATGACAAGCAGAAGCCGGCCGGCGCATAAAAGCTGGCATCGCCGCCGATCGCAGTGATAACAGCGCGCATGCAACTAAGCCTCTAAACACCGTAAACTTGTGAATTATTAATCTCCTTATCGAGCGGCGAACATGGCCAGCTTTATGAAAAATTTAATAAATAGCCCTTTAGATTTATTAGGGGCGGAATAGGAGCTATTACATTGGACTATTGTGAACGGACACGAAACGTAGTGCTTCGATATTGGGAGCCATATTAGTATCGCGGACTATTGGAAATTATTACAATGGATTTATGAATCCAACAGGGCGCCGAACTATGTAATTACGAATTTTGGTGTAGAGTTTGATTGATCATTAATGAAACAATGATATACAACAGAAATGATTTTTCTCGTACTAAAACTAAAAGTAAATAGTTTTAGGAATTTCGTTTTCGATGCTATTGATTATTTAAAATATAAGTTATATTCTTTATGTTTAAATAATTCCTTATTTAAACAAAAATATGTATTTTTTGAATATATTACGACTATATCTACCTTCTGTACGTCTCTTGCACCTTTTACATTCAATTCGCTCGTCTCCATCCTAAGGTTGCCTGGTTGATTTGTCGCTTTTTGCAATAAGGCCGCCTAATTGTACTTTACAATTACAGTTCTTATTTATATGTATTACTGTGTCTGGTGTATAATGAACAGTTTATTATTAAATAATAATAATAAAAACATTTATTTAATTAAAATAAATAGATAAAAATCACAGAACAAATACTAGTTAGCTTGCAAGTATCATGATTTTACAGTAAGCATCTGCTGCATTTGATTTAGTAACATCTAGTTATAGAGAAAAAAAAAATTTGATCAAACATATTACGCAAATCTTAATAATAATAAAAACAAAAATACATTTAAATTAAAAAAGACGCAAAATTATATTTAAATAAATGGAAAAGAATTTATATTTCGATTATCCTTTAATTTTAGGTTAAAAATAAACTTATGCGTTGCTTCTGAAAACGAAGATTTATTTCGTTAGTTTCTTACAAATACGATAACTTATTTAACTACCCTATTATTATAACTTTACCTGAAAACGAAGAAACGACAATTAAAGTCTATTCTTCCACCAATTATTCTTATTTATCTATTTTAATCTAATACAATGCTATTTTTTTCATAACCTCTCAACTGACAATTGACCTCAGACTCTAGCGCTTGTCAGTTGTCAATGTCATTGGTAATGTAGTAAGCGCGGCAAAATTCACAATTAAAGAAATATTATTTCTTTACTTGTATTATAATTATGAAAACTTATAGTACAGAAAGAACTATAAGTTTTCATAAAAAAATATGTATAACACAACGACTCAAATAGTCAAGTGTGTTGCATATTTCGTTTTTATCTTATACCTGCTCTTTTTATAGAATAAAATCTATTTTTAGCCTTACCTAATACAAATTAGCAGCTCATTTCATAGAATTTACTTTAATAAATATGTCTAATATCCATAGATTGTGATTTTTGTTGAAAATTTATTAAATTCATTAGGAGAAAATAAAATGTGATCAGAGTAAATACTATTCCATAGTATATTTTTTTAACTTTAAAACGAAATATCATATTGATGTAATATTTTCTGCCTTGCAATATTAATTAGTATAAATTGTTTATTTAATTTTGGATGCAAAAAGATGGATTATAATCGTAAGCTTCGTTAAAATAATTTTGATGTGGTTTTTCTGAGAGAGGGGCTGTACAATTACCATGATCTAGACGATTTTCAGCTACATGATACATTTTAAGAGATATAAAGATCTATCTGTTTGTGTCTATATAAGTGTTTCATATTCATCAGTTCAATTCTTAAAAAAAAAAGTTAACATGCCCTGTTTTTAAAATACTGTTTTTAAAATACTTGAAATCTTATTATAACATTACATAGTATGAAGGATACTTAGTATCTTAAAATTGTAAAGCAAGTACAACATGTTTGGACGCATAAGAATAACTATTTGTATTAAATATGATAACTTAAGTTACTAAATCTGGTAGTAGTAGCACAAGATAGGATTATCTTGTGCTTCAGGGATCGAGGGTTCGATTACTACCCAGGACAAATATTTATACGATGTTATTTATATTCATCCTGTGTCAGGGTGTTAAAAATATGTATTAAAGTTACTTTATTTGTGATTCGTCTGGTGTCCGTAACACAAGTGTTTTAAGCGACTTACCACAGAGTCAGGTCAATGTAGTATAACTATTATTTAAATAAAACAAATGGAATCCAAATAGTAAATAAATTCTGAGAACACATTTAATAATATGTGATAGAGGGGCTGGGCGCAATCCATTTTTTGATTTGCAGTCCTCCCAAATGAGGGTCAAACAAGCTGAGCTCCGTGCTTAGCGGCGCCCTTGAATATTTGCCGTCGGTCTCATTCCAACCTCGCAAAGACATAAGGCCTCTTTCTCCCGGTGACGCTGAAACTGACGTCAGAGTAAAAAAATAATTGTTCAAGAAAATATGTTCAAAAGAAAAAAAAAAAAGAGATATCAAAAAACGTTTCAATACAAATAAAAAGGAAATCTGGAATAATTTACAAAAACTGAGAATTAAGACACACGGCAGCGTGTCAGCCAAGTTAAAAAAAGAACTAGTCACGCAGCATTCGTGTGTATTTTTATACGAATAGTTTAGAGCCACTTTTTACTCCTTAATAACTCAAAATATTTAAGATAAACATATGAGTTTTGGTAAGGTTATTAAAACTTTTAAGTTTAACAAGTTTATTTCATAAATACAGCTGATTCGGTTATTTAGATATTAAAGTCAAAAATCGTTATTTTTATGACTGACTGACTTTCTGACTGACTGACTGACCTGTAGATCAAAATTCTAATTCATTTCGAGATGACTTAGAAAGCTGGTAACTGTGTATATAAATTTTTCGAGTCAAATTTGACTGTTGAAATTATAACAGCAACAAAAACTTTTTCCTTCAATTGATTTTCATTGTCTAATCACTTTGCTTATGAGATTATAATCTGATCAAGCGTTTTACCGACTAAGGCTTAACTGGTGTTTTATAAATAATTATTTAGCTTAGTCAGTAAAAGCACATCAAAAGTACAAGAAAATATAGTAACTAGCACGGGTGAAATAATTATACCCCATAAATGTAGCGAAATACAGAAGTTTATCAAGAACCATTTCGTAATAATTTTGTTACTCAATTCATTGGCAAAGAGCAATGATATCCGAATAAAAACATAAATGTGAAAATGGGGCCAAGTTCTAATACTTGGTCGTCGACTTTTCCGATAAAAGAATTGAAATATAAATAGTTTCAAGTTCTATAGATAATCTTGAAATTTATTTATAAGAACATACAACTTTCTAAAATCAAATTAAAATACAAAGCTATAAGCTTAGAATAAATTAAAGCTATAGAATTGACTCGGCTAATTTTTATAAGCAAAAATTTTTTTTATCATACATAAGATAAATTGTTCAGCCAAATATGTGTAACTAGTAGATGAAAACTAGCCAAGTTAAATCTAGAGATTCGTCCGTAAAGTTTTTTACATTTATGTTTTTGATGGGATTATAATTTACATAATCTGACTACTGTATATTTTTCATTATTTACATTAATTTACCTAAATGAAATGTTAAACAATCTTTAACCACTAAAACATTTCTCAAACCATCAAAAAATGCTTATATAAACTTAAACTCATATAGAATATTGCTCATAAATACATTTAAATCAACGAATAACATTGGATTGTATCAAAATGAATTGAATAGAGTAATAGCAGCGTAGAATCGCTTCCCACAAAGAAACATTCGGGCCCGACTTCTCATAAATCAGAGTAAAAAGTGGAAAGCAACCCTTTACTAAAGAGCACGAAGAAGGAAAACCAAGCAAATTCGCTAATTTTATCAGGAGAGCGGAATAAAGATATATTAGCGGTCCAAATGAAGATAAAGGAATAAATTGTGGACGCGATAAATCAGTAAAGGATGGTTTTAATTACACGCCCCGGTCCAGTAGGTTTAAGCTGAAGATTCACTGAGTCTAAAATTAAACGATGTAAGTTTATCAATGTAATTCAATGGCAAACACAATACAGGCAAGAGGAATACTGAGCCAAATATGATATTTTAATACATATTTAACGTGTTAACATACACAAAGTTCGGTTCATATAAAAAATCAGCATATAGATATTTCACAGAACCCACGACGTTTGGCGTTTGAGATGGGAACATACCATATATCATAATGATAATAATGGAGTTTATCAATTATTCCTGTCTGTTATTACTTACAGTCTTGTTGTCTTGGGGGTTCTTCTATGGATGAAGCATCGGTATTATGTCTGGTGAAGTATATTTTTATAAATTATCTTGTTACACGCGAAATTATAATAACCTAAAACAATACAGCTGTCACAATCTTGATGACTTAAGCTTGACGGCAAGAGTAAGTACCTAAAGCATTTTAATAAGTATATAAAAGATCTTCGCACATATTTTTCTAATGTTGAAGTTGAATGAGGAGTAGATTTGCAACGCTATTATAATGCAGTAAATTTATAAAACATTTTCATTACTAACCAGATCAGTTAGTACTGCAAAGAAGTCTTCAAGAAGGAAGTTATCAATAATAAAGCATCCTTTGTTATTTTTATAACACTCAAACGTGTTGTAAATTAGTCATAATGTAATATTACCCTCACGCAACAAAGTATACACTCTAAAACACTATTTCAAAAGATATACTTCGAATATTATATAATGTATTTTAGTATACCCCAGGACTAATCAGGACTTTGCAACTATTTGTTTGCAAAATGTAAATAAAGTTAATCATTTGTGGTTAAGTAATTCCAGACCAAAATCAACATAATTTTCAATTTATCGTTTCTTTATTTCTGCAATTCCCATTTCTATATTATAAGAAATACAAACAAACACCTTAATGGTTTACGTTGAAAAATGCTGATAATTGTATTGAAAATAATACCAAACATGCCTCGGCACAAAAAGAACACTAGGAAAAATTAATAATATTCGTTATATCTACCAAGGTCTCGGTACTGCGGTCCCAAAGGTCAAGGTTCAAGGTCGGAAATATGTAGTTCTAGCCAAAAATCTCAGACGTATTTAGTTTTACATAGTAAATATTATCGTTCGTTTACAATTGATCATTATGAAATACATCATACCTTTTAAGTAATCAAATAACTTTTTTTTGTCGATGGCTTCAAACCAACACCACACCAAGGTATTAGAGCGTTTCTCAATATAAAGAACACTAGTTAAAAACGTCGTGTCTCCGTAGCACAACGGTAGTGCAGTCTCCTGGTAAGAAAAAGACGCAGGTTCAAATCCCGCTTAAAGCCTATCACAAACGGATTCTTGTATAGTAAATATTATCATTAATAAATATACATTGTTACTTTAATATCCTATCATGTGGCCTCAATGATGTATTTCTGTGTCAATTTCAAGTACAATTAATAATTTTTTAACTTTTGAAAATCTAAAGGCACTGCTTGCAGCCATTTGTCTTATTAGTATAATGTATTACATTTTTGATAATCTACGAGTAGATTACCTTTATATATTTGATACCTATATAATTTATACGTTAAATATAAATATGTCATATCAATGAAGCTCATTGCATCATAAGTAGTGAACATATAATATCAACGTTGAACAATGGGGAAAGTGGGAGTAAAATCTGAGTCCTTTCAAATGTCAGGTTAGTGCTACGACTGTACTAGAGCCGTCGAGACGTGTTTTGCATTACATAATTTGTCCACCGCATGCCGAGTATCACTTACACAGACCACGGTGCTATTTGCACAGGGGTCTCAATTGCCTTGCTTGGTGCCCTATCCTGCCACCCAATAGAACTACTAATACTACACCCGCGCCTTTAGTAAATCGTAATAAATCGCGTAAATCCAGGTTCCTAGATTGCAATTTCTGTCGTTATCAACGGGTAAACAACATTCAAAATCGTGCTTTTCAATGTAATGTTTATTCAAAAACAGCCCTCAACGTTTATTTAGCCTGACAATTCTATCTGAAAATAATAACAATAAATTTAAATACTTGGAATATTATTATGTATTTCTTAATTAAAACTATTATTTCTTAAAGATTTGTTTACTTAATAAATGTTAATACATGAGTTCTAATATGTACCTTCCAATAGGATCGATCAATTGGAAGAATTAAATAATTATTTAAATAAGTATCAAATATGCCATGCTCTCTTAGTTCGAATACTCGGTTATTTAAATTTCATTACCGTATAAAGTGAGTACTGATTCCATTAGTTTAAATTTGTATTAGATCAAAAACCTATACCTGAATTGATAACTATTACCTTAAATCGAACCACTTCTGAACTATGTTTCTTTGCGTTTTCATGTACACATTTTCAAATTTTAAAAATCAAAATGTCATGACTCCAATATAAGTAGTTTAAATCACTCATGTGATGGATATCAGACGCTGTGATCTGATATGCATCACATAACTAATTACAAATTATTATAATTTTAATATATATTTATATATATAAAACATCTGACGCAGAACAAACTCATAACTGCACACTGCACAAGATAGGAACACTACCAAACGTGTCATCAGGCCCGTCCTCACTAGAAAAGTTTATTTTTTTAAAAACTAAAGTAACAAATGCAAAATACGTAATCTAAGCCAACATTTCATCGACAACCCTAAAAAGACACGGGAAAGAAGAAAAAACCTCTCAAAAAGTGAAGAGGCCGCATTACTCGGTTGGCCGAATCGAAATCTCGCTTTGACTAACCGAGGGCTGGAGTGTTATTTTAATTATAGACATTATTTACCTTAATTAGAGTTTTTGCGAGAGTGCTCGTGTCCGCAGGAGGCGGCAAATTGGCGGCACTTTGAATGCACTGGATTCAGGGTGCCTATTATTTTGGATAAAGACGGACTATTCATCGTCTTAATAGTCGTAGAACATCCATTTCTGGTACATAGGCATCCCCAAAGAGGGGATTTTGTTCATAATCGCCGCGTTGGGCAAGTGTGCTGGTAATTGTAGAGCATAGCTTTGCGTCGGAGATGCTGCTGCTTATCGCCGCCTTGTTGCATTTGAGCTTCACTATTTTAGGTGGATATACTGCCGTCTGCCGGTTTTGGTACCTCATAAGCCTGGAACGACACCTGGTACTGGGGGTACTTCTACTCTGTCGGTACTCTACAATCAATGCCCAATTATTAACAACAAGACATTAATCGATACAGTTTTGGTATCCATTTATATCTAATGTCGCATTCCGTGAGATATTTTAAATATAACTAAATATTAAGTTATATTTTGTCTGTTATAGTTAAAATGTTTCACCTTAGCATTAAGGAATTTGTACAACGTAGCTATGATAAGAATAATAAACTCTCTAAATACTTTGGTAATAGAAGGTAAACATGCCGAGAATTGTTGCCTTTTCTCTTTATAAACATTGGAAAACGGAGATGTGTTATTTATAAATGTATAGTTAGTTTGTTAGTTAGTTATTTATGTGATAAATATTAAAAGCAATATAATGTTTTCGTAGGTAATAATAGCCGAATGATGTCCTTTGTTAGATTTAGGCCTCCCAAGAAGATCCTAGCAGGATTAATCCCGCGGCTTAATCTTTAGGGATTTTGCCCAAATTGCCGCATTCTGAGTGGCAATGATGGCAATGAAATAGCAATAGCAATGGAAAAAAGAGTCTAGCTTACCAACAAGAATAGTTCTGCCGAATCCCACCCTGTTACATTTTAACCACTATACTACTTTTCCAACCCCCACAGTATGGCCCATGAGATCGCTTATAACCCTAAGTAAAAAGTCAAAGTCAAAGTAAATAGCCAATCAAACAATTTGTATTGGTTCCATTAGTATTTGAAGCTGGTCTACACATTTGTATATAGGTACTTTTTAATAAATCGTAACTAATTGTTTGCTTTCTTGTGTGAATAGATTTCTAATTCGATTTGATTCATTTTGATTTGATTTAAAGGTACACATTCGATGTAATTTCTACATCGATTCGATGTAATCCAAACGCCTAAGGTTTTGCCCGCGTCAATTTGAAGAAAAAATCTAGTAACATTGATGCATTTCCCCTATTTATAGAACTTATAGTATAGTAATTATATAATTTTTCTATTTTAAAATATTATTTTAATCGATTCATTAGTATTCAAATTAGCATGGCTAATCAAAAAAAACCCTTCAGCTTAAATGCATTCACAAAATTTTTTCAAATCGGTCCTGCCGTTTAGGAGTTTAGTAACATACACACAAATAAATTCATCTTTATTTTAAAACATAGAATTAATAAAAAAGAGTAGATGAGATTAACGTAACATTGTCCATAGATCTTGGTACAGGGTGGCGAACCTAAACATGGCCGTAATTAGGGTGCAGTTTTAGAGCTTGAGAGTGCGCGTGTATGGCAAACTGTATGTGATGGAAGCCTTCAAAAGGCTGCTATTAATTCGCGCGGAATAAATGAAACTGAGCCATTCACTTGAGGAGGATTAATGACGTAATTAGCTCGGGAATATGACTTTTGAGCAATTTGTAACTTGAAGGTCGCTTCAGTTGTACAAGTGCTAATAATGTTGTAGGACCTAGTGGGGGGCTTGAGTTATAACGTTTTCATAAATAATGAAATCTCTACCGTATATCGTCTACCAAATTATAAATAGCTATAGATTAGATTAGATAGTAGATTCAACAATTTGATCAAGTTTCTGAAGGTTAACATAAAAAACGGATCTAAAGACACATTGCATTTTTTAAACACTCTGATATCTATTATTTTTAAATTATTAAGTATTTTATAAATTATAATGTACAAATTTAAGTTTCAATGAATTTTATAAATATTTTAAGCTCTTAATAGCAAAAAGAATACAATTTAAGTTACTTTTCCTAAATTACTTTTTCTTGTCGTATCTAAATCTTCGGTAAGTATTATTCCAAAGGTAAGTAAAATTTAGTGTTTCCCGATAACTGGTCGGTGTAAATCGGTCTATCGAGAGTTAGCGGCGCAAGGGATCGGGAAGGACCCCAACTACGTCACGCTTATCATAGATGCTTACTTTGAATTGCCAATACTTGTGAGACAACTTTATCTTAGACGATTGCTAGTGACCGATAGTTTTGCACTAAGTGTTATATAGCGTTATTCTTTGTGCATCACATATTGTGTCAATATAATTAGCTTATATAAACTAACTACTAGATAATATAAACTTTTCTAACGCACTCCAAGACGTGTGACATAACTGACAGTCGTTTAACAGTTCGCGCGCAAAATAGATGCATCGGCGGAATTATACCAATGTGCTTGCACTATTTATAACAAGACATAAAAATAAACATATAAATTATTTACACATTCAGAAAAACTTTTCAGCCACTCTCTACCACGGATCTTTTCTTAGTATTAAAGCATGCCAAAACTGCATGTATACATTTATTTATAGATACAAACACTACGTGGTCTAACAAGCTTAAATCTAAAAGCTATAGTATTAATTAAATATTTTTATAATAACTAGCGTTCACCGTGATTTTTGATTTTTTCTCATGTCAATTCCAGTGCCTGATAAACCTTGGTGTTTGTATATACTCCGCCATCCCATGATAAGCAAAATCTAATAGACAAAAAACGATATTACGAAAGCTGATTAAGTTTTAACCTAAGTAAAAATGTTTCAAGGTGGGTGAAGATTTTTATAGTTTCAACTTAAAAGTTGAAAAAGGAAGTCACTAGTATATTTTTAATTATATAATTAATTGTCTCATAATAGTCGAATCAGGTTAGTAATTTTTTTACGCCCAAAGTAACAATTCGTCTCTATATTTTACTTTTAAAATCTTCACGTGTCAAAATAAGTTACAACTGGCCTGTCTTGAAAAATTACATAACAAACCTTTTAAGTAGTCTAGCTAATGTTAATGAAATATCATAAAAGGTAACTAAAAAGTATGCTATCAGTTAATACGTATGTCTATGGTCCCGTCAGCATTGACAGGCGCTGCCCGCACTGGCCACCGATGAAAACGCTATCAAAGCAACATTTAATTAGCAAACAGACGCGCGGTGAGGCTCATTATAAAATTAGTGCGCCGTCATGACGCAGCAAGCGTCCACTGAAAAGCGCAAATCCATAGCTGAAATAATATGGACGAGGCAATATAGTTTTTATGATTGTTATTCATGAATGGGTTAGACTTTTTATACACTAAATCATGAAGTAGGCAAGAAGTAGAAGTTGTAGGTAAGAAGTAGTCGATTAATGTATTTTAACGGCAACCGCATAAAAAACTGAGAACAAAAAGACGACATGTATGTAAGTTCAGTAGTGTTGAAAAACTGATTTTATATTTAAAAAAATAAACTCTAGTTTAATATCAAAACAAAGTTTGACAAATACCCCGAAGCACCCATTTTGAAACGCAACGATGTTTTCATTGTATCATTTAAAGGTACCAATATTTACAGATATAAACTAAAAGCGTTCCAATTTTTAAATAAAATCGATGGTAGTTTAAAATTTTAACTTGCATTTATTTTGTCTAAAAGTACTAGGAACAGAAATCAAAGAAACATGGGTTCCCATATCATCTCACTTATTCACGCATTAACTTTGATTATTTGAATACAAGTATACGGGCAGCATGATAGTAGGCATATCTGCAGCATACAGACGCTTATGTTATCACAAAGGTACTACTAGTGCGATACCAATCTTGTGACTTGAAGATATTATGTCAAATTTTCAAGTAATTTCATCTCTCGCGCTTCAAACTGGAACACAGCAATTTCGATGCGATGGGTGAAACAAGGCATAAAAAATATTTTATAATAAGAGACACAAAGAAAAAGAGAGAATACACCGAAAATATAAAGGAAAACAAGTAATTTCTGCATCAATTAAGTGCATTTTTAATGAAGGTGTTAAAAGGCCATTATCAGGCACGCGCCGGCGGCGGTAAATCACGGCGCGAGACAAACCTAATGCGGCCGAATTAAAAAATACTCGGCCCGCAGAAATAAGGGACTTTGCGCAATCTTTGCGGCGGTTAATGAATTACTTTCGCTAATTTTTCACTGGGGACCGCATTTAGGGCGACACAATAAACTTGTGAATCTTATCATTTCACGATTCTAAGAAACATTTTATATGTAAAAAAAGGCTTCGTTTTGTATTAATTTGTTTAGTATTTTTCTACCATAAACAATTTCCAGGATACAACTTACAGCTGCATCCTTACTCAGTCAACCATATTGTCAGACGTCAAAGATCTAACATTAGTAGAAAACAAAGGTTCTTGTTTGAAAAACTATTAAATGTTGACCTTATTTAAGAGTCTTCTCCATTAGTAACTCATTCTTATCTATTGCTTCCGCCAAACAGCAATTTAATATAATATTTGCAAGTCACATGTATGGCAACGCGCTAGTGATACCATTGAGATAATACGAGCGTCAATAGGCTTCGGTGAAGCTACCAATGACTGAATCGTATGTCTCGTGTACGATCAAAAGCAGAGTAAAACAAAGTGATAATGCAGCAACTGCATGCATGCATTACGTGCAGCGTCCCCCACTCGTAAATCGCGCCCTGACTTCACCATGCTAAGACACAAATACATACTTTCGCATTTGTTTTATTAGCATAGATAACTTGACTTCATACATTCAACTGTCAAGTCCACTGTCAAATCGCATGGCACAATGTGCAGATTTACTTGAAATAAAAAGAAATAATTACAATTATTTAATTAAAACTTTATTTTCTTAACTTTAATGAAAAGTTTTATTTTAATACTGTTGAATATATCAGGTTAATCTTTGTCAGGCGGACTATGTGACTAGGTGGGGCCGCAGTCCATTTGACGCGGTAAATTTGAAGAATAAACCTCAGTATCATTGATGCTTTGCTGGTCGTAAGGTAGTTTAGTAAATGTACTAACACCAAAATATATTTTCTGCAAAAGTCTGATCTACTGGATTAGTATCCGATTAGCGTGGCCAATCAAAGAAAACCGTTTAGCTTTATAAAATTTTGTATAGCATAGATAAAGAGCAAATAAAGATTATCCAAAATGTCTAAAGGGAACAAATATTCAGTCTATTCCAGTAGTTTTATTCCCTTCCGTAAAAATTCCGTCCCTGTTCCCACATAAAGCATCTAAGACAAGCGTATGATGTAGTCGCGGTCCGCGCGCCCTCTCGCCTCGTCTTAATTAATCACAAGATTACCCTGAAATACGAGCCTGATAACCGATGGAGGGGATTTAAATAAAACAATGCTCCTTCATTACAGCTGTACTTCGTTGACGCCGATAAAAACAATTTAAGATGGAGTAATGTTGATTTTATGCAAATTATTATAATTTATTTGATTAAATAAATGCTTCAAACACCGAAGTAATTATCTTTTTTTATGATTTCGCTAAAAATTATCATTTACTTTGACAATACAAAGCGTATTCTAGAGTAATTATTGTGATATTATGCTTTGTTTTTGTGAATATTTTGTAAACACTAACAAAAAAATATTAAGAGAAATGTCGTTGATATTATTCAGATTACTTTTAAAAAAATTCCTGAATAAAAACTTATTTATATCTATTTTGATTACAAGCACATTCCAGAGAACATTCTAAAAATTCCTAAGTATTGTTGTGGTTAGGATATTTAAAACCGACCTAGATCATAGTACTGTTCAAAATTACAACGCCGCATACAAGATTAAATTGTGAACCAAAACTGACTATAGACCCATATGAATGCACTCAAAATATTTAAAATCGGTTCTTCTGTAATCACTTCTTTTTATATTATAAACAGAAAAAATATATTTATATTTAATTATTACACACATAGACACATCGTCTGTGAAGACGCTATATTTAACGAAGTGTCGATGTAATAAAACTACTATATTAACGGCTACTTATTTTAATTAGAGTGAAGGATATCAATTTAGTAACAATTTATTTTATTATTGTATTTGGTATATGGAGCAATAATCGTGATTGAGATTTAATATAGCTTTGGAATATTTCCCATACATTGTGATTCAAAACACTTTGCACTATTGTTCAGAAAGCATGTCCAATGAGGTTCTACTATGCTTTAGTACATTTCCATACATAGCGAATTGAAAACTGTGCATTGGTGTATTTTAGTAGTAATTTATAATTAATATTGTTAAGTTTCTAACATTATTATATTAAAACAAACTAATATTTAGATAGCAAACCTAATATTTAGATAATTTAAAAACCCCATTTGACAGTTGTCATTCTATTCATGCTTTATTCAAAGATTTATGGAGTAGGTACCGCAAAGAAGATAAAACACGTTACGAAATTTTCTATTAGGTATAATTGGAAAGTATTGTTAGAACCGATCTTAAATGTGATAAAATTGCAGTCAAAAGAACTAAAGTACAGCTAACACAATCACACTTGAAAAGTGTTTTCGACGTCTCATAAAATTTGATTGACTATTTCAAAATTACATTACTAATATCGCTAACCACTAATAAAATAAAATAAATTAAATAAGTTGGTTGGTACAAATGAATTGAAAATGTAGTTTTTGTTTGTTTTATAAATAAGAAAATGTATTTATATGCCTATTTCTGTATTTAATTTGTTTTTGTGATTTGATTACAAATGAATAAATGAAAATCTACATATCTTATAACAATACTTAAACAGAAACAAAGAAAATTTACTTATAAATGAACAATATCATTATGTTTTGTGTTACTCCTCAACATTTAATAATAACAGTGACTGAAGTAGGTATCATTGCATCTATAAACACTATTTATAGATGGTTAATTTTTCAAAAGCATAAGACAATGAATCATTTAATTTGTATTGCTGTTTTAATCTTTATAAACAGCAGTGCATCGCTTACACGACAGTAATGCATTGCTAAATTATGGCGCAATGTAGAACACTACATATATTTATCATAATAAAAATTGCGACCACAAATATATATTCACACATCTCATTCATTCATCTGACTTCGAGGTAAGTCGCACAAAGCACTTGTGTCACGGCCATCAGACAACAGATAAATCACAAATATCATACTTAAATATATATTTTTAACATCCAAACACAGAACAAACTAAAATATCATCAAGTATGTGCCGTGCCGCGTATGCGAACCCACGACCTTTTGCACCTAATATAGGATCATTATCTGCACCACCGCGCCCGTCACATTAACTATATTTCAACGTGGATTACAACTCTACACAGTTTAAATTTCATCCCGGACAAACACCATGACACGAAATGTTACATGTTAAGATATACAAAACACAACATAAAAATATACAGTAAGAATCGTGATTAAAGTTCAATATAGTTTTATAAATTTTCCAATACAAAGCACCACGCTCTATTGTTCGGTAAGCATGTCCAATAAAGTTCTACTATGCTTTAATTTATTTTTACATACATTGCGATTCGAAACACTATACATTGGTGTACCTAAGTGAGGTACTGAACATAGAAGCTTCGTATGAATTATTTAAAGGTAATCCCTACCAAGAAATTAGTGAGAATACTTTTAAATAATGTTTGCATCATGTCGACTACGTATTGTATAACTTTGAGTTACTTATAACATTTTTAATAACTTAACTTTATATTTTTACCGTCATAGTTATTACTTTATTTATCAGTTATTATGAAGTATTTAAAAACCCACTATAAAGATATAGGTCTATAAGGTCATATTGAGGCAAATGTACATGTGAAACATACATGTCTGTCTATGCCTCAGGCCATGAATGCAGTACGAGGGTATCATACCAGTCGGCGCTCAACAGCGAACTGAGTCCCAGACAGAGGGCGTGGCCTCGAGTGGGCGTGAGACCGCCTACCCGCCGCCCCGCCCCGCGTCCCACCGCCCCCTCGTACAGGTGGGCGGTAAGCATCGTCGTTAAGGACATTTTGTCAAGTAATTTGTTGCCATCTGAGTTTAAAATTCGCAGTAAATCGCTGTCGATGGCAATTTATTCGGATGACGTGGTTTGTTTGTCCGATTTATAAAAGCTTTTTATGGTCGCTCTAATTAGATGGATTGGCGGTATGTTGATTTAATGTTGGATAAAATATGAATTCATTTAAAGGACGATTTGTGACTGCATTGAAAGATTATAAAAATCAGCAGTCGATATACTGATTCTGTATTTTATTGTAATTATTGACATGATATGAAATATTTTGCTTTCATATTAAAACAAAAAAAAATATTGAAAACATACAGCAATGAATGCGATATATTAGGATTTGTATTGGGAATTCTATTTGCGTTGACTTCCATTGTATCCCGTAAGATTATTTTAAGGATTATTAAAAGTTGCCTAATTAAAAGTACCCTTAGAGTTCTAACTATGATCATCATCGTTAAGGGTAAATCGTTGAATGTGTAATTAGCAAACATAGAGAGACACCTACTTTTGCTATATAAATTACTATTTCATACTATGTAAGTGTCACTATTAATAAGTTTCTTTGTTACATTAAATTAATCGATAAATTCATATGACACATTTTTTTAACAAATAGTTATCAATTGGAGTTAATTAAACTCTAAAAATTCATCGAAATAGTGAGTTATGTATTCTACTATTTTTTATAAACAATTTGAACTCAGTTCAGTTAAATGATAAATAATAATTTATTGCTAGATTAAATAGCGATAAGAATTATAGCGTATAAAATTAAATTAAATTTTTGTTAAGGCAACAATTTTTCTTTCTAACCATCTTACATTTGTTTCCAGATTAATTAAGATTTAAAATTAATCGACGACAAAGTTTATTTTGTAACAAGGAATTTCGAGAAATACTTTTGTATACCTGTACAAGGGAAAAATGTGAATTATCTTAAAGAGTTATCAGCGCGCCCTGCGTGCTATGAGAGGAATCTCTTTAAAGAACTTGTTAGTACGAGCGTGCCTGCGCGCTTGCAGTGGTATGTAGCTGTGAGAGGAACAAAATGTCATTTATTTTACATTTTGAATGATAAATAATACAGTATTATTTATTGTACATAATAATATGACTAAATAAAAAATAAATTTGGTAAATAAAACATTGGAGACATTATCCCAAATCATAATTTGAAAAAAAAATGATCGATAAATATTTTTAATTATAATAATAAATCTCCCAATAATTGTAAATAAACAATCATATTCTTGATGTTAAGATGTTAAATCCTTTGGCGCTTTATTTCTATGAATACATCTAAATATTAAATATATGAATCAAACATACTTCAAATCACTTGCAAATAAATATTTAATAAAAATATACTTTTATATTAATAGTATTGCCAAAAAAAAGATTCAAATAAGAAAATTTCAATACATAAGAGCTAAATCGTACTGTAAATGCTAATAAATTTTAAAATCCGTTATACGTATATTGTATAATATTTACTATATATCATGCATTCACAATTCATAAAAAACTACTTTTTAACGGCTATAAAACGCGTTTTCGGGTTCCTTGCAGCAACTGTTCTCAAGATTGACATCTTATCTATCTTGCAGTAAAACAACTTTCATTAAAGAAATTTTCTATTTAGATGTTGAACTTATAATGTTAAAATTTAAATAAACCGCGTTAAAACCGGCATAAAGTAATATGAAGTTGTTCGCTCTACTAAACTCTAACCTTACCTAACATACTAATGGAAATGTATAAATGGTAATCAAACAAATCAGGAATATCTCCGATCTAGCAAAAAGTTATTTTCATAATCTGTCAAACGTTGTTCGGTAAAATGATAATTTTGTCAAATACAATGTTAATTAACCGTTTTCGGTTAAAATTCGGACTAGCAAATTTCGAATTTCGTGGAACGGTTTCCATCGTAATCATATTGTTATTCGTAATTATTTGTAGACGTTGGTAATACAAAAAGCTTGGTAATACAGAACTTAAGGAGTTGCAACATAGTATTTATATTTGAAGTAAAATACCGGCAGAGTAGAATAGTACCTCCTCCTGCTCCAAGTATCATAACAGGTGACTAAGGTATCAAAACTAACAGATGTCGGAATATCTATCTGAATCAATGCAGCCCAAATGGCCAGTGGGGATGGGTAGCAGCATCCCTGCGAAAGCTGCGCTCTGAGATTGCCAACAGTCTTGTCCGCCGCGGTAAATATGGGCAGGATTTGTAAAAGACTATATAAAGATTTGGTTAAAGCTAATACTGCTACTAAAACAAAACTAAACTCTTTAAATCACTTACTTCATTTGTTAATTATTAGAAGATAAGGATTTTATGCTTAGATTACTAATACTATAATAATTAAAACAACACCAACAAACGGCTTAAAGAAATCTCAGAAATGTCTTGTACCAGAAATGTAAGCATAGATATACTTCTACGCTTTATATCGTCTCTCGCTTAAGACTTATATTCCCAAACCATCAAAATCGTTTTTCGAATTCGAAGCCGTTTAGAAACTCAACCGACAGGTGGCGGCACCTTACTTACTGGAGTAGCCCAAATGGACTTGGGTAGGTTGGTGGTATCAAAACCAAAAAAGTTTATACATAACTTCGCAAGACCAGTAACCAGCGGTAATCAAAAAGAATACACTATCGGTATTTTTGTTCTCTATCTATAATCGTGGTGTACCGGCATACAAGAACAGTGCCTCTCTCTATACCATATGTCGTAAGAGGCGACTAAGGTAATGAAACTGACACATGGCGGTATATCCATCCAAAACAGCACAACTTATATAGTAGTAGAGGGGTGAGAATAGGCTGAAGCATCCTCGTCACAAAGTTGTGCTCTGCGATTAGAATCACGCCTGCCCAGCGCGGCATTATCTTGAGGGGAAGCCTATGTCCAAAAGTAGACTTTCTGTAGCTGATATAATAATGACGATGATATATATTCGCTATAGGTAACACCCAATTTAATTAATTTATGTGGCAACATTCAAGCAGGTACTTACCCCGCCGCGGCAGCCGGGTGTCGCGTGCCTTAAAGCGGGTATTTCAACCCTTCGCAAGACTTGCAATTGAGACCTTTGATGGTGAGATGGCTCAAGTTATTTCACTGGTATTTTAGCCCGAACGTTACGATAGGTGCAGCGTAATATTTGAACATTGGCCCTGATTGAAGTTATTAACAAAATAGCGATGAAAAACCAATACCTTTATGGAGATGATATCTGTTAAATGCATTACATTATTTTAATATACTAAATAAGGGAGATAAGTTAAAGTAGGCAAACTATTAGATTTACTTGTTATAGTAGGAGGTTGACATTCGAAAGAATTGATTAGATGCTCGTCTCAATATACAACATAACAAACTTCTTCTTAAAATATTATTTTGTCTAAGACTTATTTCTTATTGATAATAAGTAAATACAAAACCTGATTTAAAAAATAATAAAAACAAATTATTATCACAACCCGAAAAATTAAGGTTAGTTATGACTTTGTCTTGGTATAATTATGTTATTACAGTATTGTAGTATACTGCAGTGTTAATTTTATTTGAAATTTAATGTTAAGGTTTGTTAATAAATATTGATAATATTTTAACCAAATATTTAACCTTTGATCAATAATTTATTTATAAACAAAGTTTATTTAACCCTAGGTCTACATCTTTAGTGGTAGCATCACCTCACTCGACCGACTTAAGTGTGTAATATTAGATGACGTTAAATTCCGCAGTTGCATAATTATATAACTAATTAATCCGGACTCCTCATATAATTTGGTTAAACGTAATTAGTGTCAAGTTAATGACAATCGATATCCGATCAGATTTATAATTAAGCGGTTCACTTAATTAACATTAGGCATATAATATTATTAGGCTTAGAGTAAAGGATTTACTGAAAAAAAACAGGCACAATAATTAGAAAATGTATTATTTCTGGAAATTTTGCTATCTGGTTTGGTCTGCTAATGAAAGTAGAAGCTCTCCTCCCTCTGTACCAGGTATACTAGGGGTGCATAGAAAGGTACTAAGGATACAGAGAGTACAAACATACTCTGGTGTCTTTGAAGCATGACGTGACGATGATAATAATACATCAATTTTAAAAAGAAAATAAGATTTCTTATTCAAATAGCTCAATGAGCTATAGAGTGGATATTGCTCACAGTCTCTTCGCGATCGAATCAGGAATGTGGAGATCCATAATAGATCAAACATTAAAAAGAACATCAGATTAGCAAACTGAATTGACAGTAGACAGGACACTATGTACGTATACCGATGAAGCCGTTAGGTACTGCAATGGAATCTTATTATTTATATACTCGTACTAAGCACAACGGTCATATACTTTATTAGTTTTGTGTTAAAAAGATCGTGTAATAATCTATATATACCTAAGAACTAAATGTAGTATTAGATTTAGTTCCGAGAAGTTTAAATAGACAATGCATGCATTTTTTATTATAATATATATATTACAGTTTTAAAACATTGCTTATATAACTTTTTACATTTTTCGTTAGACGTTTTGTTTTCATTGCGGCCACCGTCCTCAATATAGGATAGAAACAAGAAGATCGAAAAATTTTAAAAACTAAATAAATCTTTTTTTTAAACCGTTAAAAATGAGTTTTAATATTATATTTGTATTTCAAACTGTTGTTGTGATAGCCGTAATATAAATGTTTTAAGCGACTTCTCGGAGTCAGGTCAATGTATGAGATAATATGTGTTTTATTAAATTATCATCTCCATATCAGACATAAGATGTCTACTGCTATACAAGCCTCTCCAGGAGATTTCCAAAAAGATCGGCTGCATATAATCAGCATCCAGTATAGTGACTATTAACAATGACTTGTGTACAATACACATAAATTTACAATCAGAACTTATATTTTAATTGCATAATAGGTGGTTTTATCGATCTAATAATTGAGATATAATATAATGTACATCGTCAGTAACTAGCTTAACTACAAGATAGTGTTGAGGAGTATCGCATAAATCAGTCACTAGTCATTTACTCCTCGACTATCACGTCGAATCCTAGTTGATGCGTAACTACCTTGTAATGTTGATTATCCGAAACCAACTTAGCAAGTTCATGACACTGGAACTGTTCCTCTATCATTAGAACAATTGTTTTGTTCATGAAATTGGTTATTAGTATTCTTTATAACTAGATAGATGATTAAAGTATAGGACTTTCTTTATACTTTAGTAGTACTAGCAGCGTTCGTAAGCAGCGGAAAATTTGGTGAAAACTATTTTTCCTGGGAGAATTCCAAATAAAATAATAGTTAGGTGTAAGATTTTTATTACCACAATTTTATTTTATGCGAAATCTTATTAACTATACTAATTTTTTTTATATTTTATTGTTTCGCCATATCATCTTCGTCTTTTTTATCCTTAATCTATCTTAGTTTAACAAATTTAATGATTAATGGCTGAAATTCGACCACCAAGCATGTAGTATAATATGAAAATAGCACAAAATCTTTCTCTCATAACTTAATGATTGCAATGGGTCAACTTTACAGACGCTATATGATTCCGCTGTGCAGAATTTATGAATAAATAAATACGTTGAAATGTAGCGCAAGCAAGAACGACAAGACAATTAGGCCTGAGTGGATTTAATGAGTATACGGCACTAGCGAGCTAAGTTAATCCGACACCGATCCAACAGCACGTCAGCTTTCGACTCTATACGGCTTCTGAAAATTTTATCAGCAAAATTACACAAAAGGAATACGCATTATGCCAGTCATCAGTGACATTTCTATACTAGTAAGAGCCTAATTTCAGCTGTCATAATTGAATTTGAAACTATAATTAAGTATAATTAGGTATGTTTTGAATAAACAAAGATGAAGAGCTGCTATTTAGCAAATTTAAACAGATCCTACTCATAGTTTGTCCCGCTATTAGGTTGGAGAAAATTCATTTTTTTTCAGAAAACAGGAAGAATTTCACAATTGACGCCATGAATTGAACTTCCCCTAAAATCATAATCGTTCTACATACATTATCTAGAGTTACCGAAAGGCTTACAAACTGGGTCATTTCCCAATACACGTAGACACGGTTTTCAAGAGGTCCACCTCTTATAACGGTCGTCTGTATTAGTTCCTTATTCTCACCTATTTTAACCGCCAAATAACAGTATTCATTGTGTTCCGGCTTAAAGGGTGCGAGAGGCAGACAAATAACTAGGTAATATGACATACTATCTTTAAGCGAGAAGATTGGCAATGCGCTAGTGATATAACGAGCGACTATAGAACGCGATGACGCTTACTATCACGCGTACTGTATAGTCGTTCGTCGACCTGGTACCCGAACCCAATATAAAAAATACACGGACTTCATAAAAGCAAAATAAATACATACTTCGATATCTGTTGCTGCGCAAGGATGGTAGTAATGTTACAATGATGATAATGATGATGTCAACAGGCTTACTAAAAATTTGTTTAGGATGCGTATGATTCCAGATACAATTTACAGTCATACTTTTACATTTCAATTCAATGTGTCAAACAGAATATATACTCTGAATCAATAGCTGATAATAATTAATCTTCCAAAATTCGTATACTCACTAGACATTTATCAGTTTTTTTTAGAAAAGTCATTTATACTACTTTATGCAAACATACCTGACGTGTTCCAGTAATATGGGAGCCGGAACAAAGCCTAGAATTCCTTTTAGGGAATCACTATTCTCATGAGCTAGTAATACGCGGAAAAAATTGTAGAATAATTATCATACTAGCCATTAAAAGTCCACTGTTGGACAAGGGACTACCCAAGAAAGAGGATATGTTGCCCATAATTGCCACGCTAGGCAAGCGTGTTGGCAATCACAGAGCGCAGCGTTCGCGACGGGGATGCTGCTGCCTATCCCCACCATGTGCATTTGAGCTATACTGTCTCGGATACCGTCATCTGTCGGTTCTGGTACCACAGTACCAGGTACCTGATACCTGGTACTTTTCTTTCGCAAACAAAAAATAAACTGTCTCCAACGACGTCACTAGTGCTGAAATTGCCGACCATGTGTGGTTGCTTTCGCCAAGGCAGCTGCGGGTTTTGCGGGAACAATCAGACGTAGAGTCTTTGATTAATGAACGACCTTGCCCATAACTCTGTGGAATTTTCGTCTGAGTAGATCTGAGTTGTAAGTTTATATCCAACAGCGGATTACCTACGGCTGAGATGATGATGATGTGGATAAACTTTCTTTATAGGAATAGTATTCTGAAAAAAGAAGGACTTAAAATAATGATACAATCCGTACAATAGTTTGTTCTAAATAAATGCGTATATAACGTCTTTATCATTGAGCAAGCACGTCAAGACAATTAGGTGCGAGCAGAGACGTTACTTATGTCGACACGCTGGCGAGCTGAGTTGATGTGGTACTGATTAGCGGATTTCATTAAGGAATGAAGGAAGAAGAAGCCTGATTTCTATCGTTTTATAGGACTACTTTTTGAATAACATTTTTTTAAATTGTAATTTAACATAATACCTACTTGCCTTTTATAACTTTTTATACTATAACTTCTTTTAAACATTCTCTCATTCTCATTCATTTATTTAAAACATACTTTTTGCTTCGCATAATAATCAGAAAAAACACATGCATGTCATAAACATGTTCAAAAATATATAGATTGATAGTTGACTCTGCAAACTCTGTTTTTCTATTTAACTTATTTGAAATTATTAAATTATCTAATATCACTATTAAATATTAGGTGTTGGTGGTGGAATGGTGAACATTTAAGGCTATATGTATTTTTAATACCACATAAAAATTTAAAAAATATAACTTTGTCTAAAGAATAAAGAAAACATTTTTGTGATTATAACAATTCTCAAACCTACTCAGACCTATCGTGTTTGCATATTAAATTTGATCAAAGTCAGTTTAGCTATTTCGGAGGATTTTGATAACTAAACCGGTGACATAAGAATTTTTATATTAGTATAAGGCAAATGTTTGTTTGTCATAACCAAAAAAAGGTTTTTTATAATTATTGTCACTTATTTTTTTACATTATTCACTTCGTATAATGACTTTATATAATCAATCATTTACTTAATTTTTTTTTTTAATTTTTTTTATGTGTTCTGTCTGAAAAGACGGTGTATCTAGAATACCACCTACGAGTATATATGAAAATCTGGATGAAGCTCCATGGTAGTATTCAAAGCAAACTGATAAGCATTCTACGCTGGAGCCGCGTGTGAACCTTTATCTAAAGTTCGCCCTCGAAATAACTCTCTAATGTTGAACAAAGTTGGACCATAGGAAATTTTTGTTTTCAATCAAACAACATCGTTCTAAATGCTCGGATATAAGTTGCTCAAACAACTTGTGTTACGAAAATCAGGCAACAAAAGAATGACAATTATAATACTTAAATGTAATACATATTTAACGCCCAGACACAAAACAAAACAATATTTGTGATATAAATATTAGTCCTGGGTAATAAGATCACTACTATCGCACCGGTTATTCATCATCAGCCATATGACGTCCACTGCTGGACATGGGCTTCTCCAAGTAATCTCCAATAGGACCGGTTGTATGACTGTGTCCAGCGCATGTGGTTTTAGTAAGATCGTCTCTTCATCTTACGGGTGGACGCCCTATTCTGCGCTTGCCGGTACGTGGTCTCTATTCCAGAACTTTACGACACCATCGAACATTGGTTCTGCCTAAATGCCCTACCTAATGCCACTTCGACTCACTAAACCGCTGGGCAGTGCCGGTAACTTTGGTTCTGTTACGAATCTCCTCATTCCTGACTCGATAGCGCAAAGAAACTCCAAGCATTGCTGTCTCCATAGCTCGTTGAGCTACCTGCAGTTGGCCAATAAGGCTAATGATAAAAGACCACATTTCATTACCATAGGTCATCGCTGGAAATACACATCGGTCGAAAACTTTCGACTTGAGGCACTGAGGTGTGTCGGATGGGCGAGATTTTTCGCAGTTTTCCGCACGCTGCCCATCCTAGTTGAATTTTGCGATTTACCTCTTTCTTTAAGTTGGACTTATCTAATTGGACTATTTGACCTAGGTATACATACGAGTCAAGAACTTCAAGAAGCGAGCTCTCAACTGAAACTACCCACCCGCTTTAGATTGCTTTAGATTGATTAAATAATCATTATTGTTAATCATTTGATATAAATCTGTTCTTAATTTTCGTTGATAAAATTAGGCTTTATATACACGCAGCCGTAGTACTAATACAAATATTCAGCATAAAAATATTTGTCTTGAGTGGGGTGTGTGAATGTGCAGTTCGCCTCGTCTAAACTGTCTTTGTAATTGTCAAAGTCAAATATACTTCATTTAAGTAGGCCCATTAGAAGCACTTTTAAATCATCATTTAAATCAAAAGTAACAATAATACCATCCATATTCCAATAAGGTAGTGATTGTATGCATATTTACAAATATATAATACAGACGACCCTGATGATCCAAAGGATCATCAAAGTCATCTAACTACAGAATATAATTAGACCCACCTTAAAATAGTCCGCCATCACAAGAAGAGTTTTAAAACTAAGTTTACTGCAGGTTTAGTGAGCCACCAGAACGAAACCTGCAAGAATGACTGGTGGTGATAAAGGTTCCACCAACACCACCTAAAAAGTAGTTGACGTAAATCAAACCCCTACTGGCATCAGCGCTAACAAACCATTGTATAAACTGCTGGCAAACTATTTTATCATTGACATAACTTTAGCGTAATAGTATCCTTACTTTTAAGTTTACAGTGAGATAATAATGTTTAAAACGGATAAAGTCTTTGAACTTTAGGAAAGTTTAAAGTAAATCATTGAAGCATTCCCATCGCACATCAAATTAGTGTAATTTATTGCGGTACCTAATCCAGTAGCAAATCTAACTGGTGGGCCAATTAGATCAAGTGTCCAGCGGACGGTGTATTATTGATTGTGATGTGTAATGACGTCACGGCCCGCAGCAGTAATTAACGTCTGATTAACGCACAATTAGCCAATAATCGCTGATAGCACACTGTCTGCTGCGTGTTTCTATTGTTACACGCGTTACACGCGATAAGCGTTAATGTGGTAATAGGGTGAGCAAAAGCCTACCGTGAAATTGAGGCCGGACTACTAATAATTTGTCGAAAGTAAACTGATGTTTATTTATATTGTATTCGCGACCACTGGTATTGACTATAAAGGGAAATGGTGCATTTTAAGTATAATTCCTTTTTATTAACAATATTCCTTTTCTTACCTAGGCAGTATATTACTTTCATAATGAGTTCTCGTACTCAAACGTAGTTTAAAATAAAACAGTTTCATAAAAAAATGTTATCGCATGGAACATTGACTGGCTTAGATGTCGGGACCAGTGTTTTGGTCTGAAATCTTCAGTATAATCTTATGAATAATAAGTAGAAGCAGAGTAGAATAGTACCTTCTCTGTACCAAGTGTCGAAAGAAGCGACTGAGGTACGGCACCAACAGATGTTGGTATATCCACCCAAAAGAGAGCAGCTCAAGTAGCAGCATTCCCGTTACGAAGCTACGCTCTGCAATCTCTTCCTTGCTTAGTGAGTCCTGTGTCCAGAAGTGGACGTTTTACATCTGCTATCATAATGATGTTTATATGACGCAGCACTTTAAATTTTTAGTTAGTAGCCGGTTGTAATGCAAGATTCATTTAAGACACCAACGAAAATATTGTTAATTTATCTTTGGTCTGCACAAGAAACAGGCAATTTGGTGGGAAGCTATGTATAGCAGTGAACGTCTGTAGGCTGATATGAGGGTGAAGATTAGACCGCTATCTCTCGGTTTCGGAACTTCAGTCCTATTTTAAAATACATGCCGCTACCGCACAGCTACGGGTGTTTGTGGTACCTACGATAAGTATGGTTTCCGGAAATATCGTCCGTCATGTATGTGATGTTACTTCAAATCAAATCAATATAGTTCAAATGTAATTCACTCATCCATGAGTTTGTGACAATTGACTGCTCAGAGGCAATCAACCAACAGTCTTCGTGAATAATCAACGAATGGAGACAATGGCTACCTAAAACGGATACATGTAGTCCTACCAATATTATACACGTGAATACTTGAGAGGACTTCAGGATGTTTTTAACGTTTTTTACACAAAACCTACTAAACTATTTAAAGTTACTTATTAAAGTTCACATAAATTGTAGCTTACAATTATATAAAAGTGAATTATATAAAAGTATACATATTACTTTTGCTACAGACGTTCAGGCAAGAGAATCAGGCATCTTAACCATATGACGTCAAAGTATGGAAGCTCATGCTATCCCATCAATAAAAATATAAGTGATTAGGCGACGTTGTTCGGTCTTCACTATGACTAAGAATAGTGACTAATGCGTCTCTCTTCAACGGAATTTTCGGAGGGCAAAACATTTATAACATTATTTGTAACAAAACACACGAAAAAAGTTTATATGGCTGTAATAATTTGAAAAATAATATTGTAATATAACGATCCGGCCATTCAAGCGTGATGCTGTCTTCAAGAGAAATAGGGAAATCGTTTATATGTATATAAAATAATTGACAGATGATATATATATATATTCTAATCATTGTATAAGGAATACATACGTTATAAATATAGGATATGCTCAAAAATTATTAAAAAAATAACCATATAATTTACAATATTTATGTTTATCATTAAAAAATGGCGACTTTAAATTTAAATATAAACTAACCTATTTCTCAAATGGGATCAGACTGTAAAGTAAAAATCATTCTAATTAAAATACAATAATATTCTGTCCGGTAGTTACGAAATTCATCCTGGACAAATACCGTGAAACGTAAATTTATATAAAACATTTTATATACATACGAGTATTAAACAATGATTTCTGTCCAACGAAGCACATGATGACATTAGCTGCCGAGTGCGATAAATAAATTCCAACATTCAGTAATCCTTCTGTTGTGAAATGTACTGATTGTCTTATTCAATTAAATGTTGTCTGTTTCAAATCACGCTGGAATTTCGAGAGAGCAAGGTTAAAATCTTTCTCTTGCAAGTATGTACTCAAATACTGGTATACGGGTAATTTACTGCATTTGATCATTTTGTTACATTAAATCTACTGTTTAACGGTTTTAAAAACAGTTTATTTGTTTTCAACATTTAACGATTTTGAAAAAGGTATAACAAGATAATTGAGTAACTTTTGTATTTTCAAATTCATTCTGCTACTTATATTCAGTTCAGGTTGTTAATAAAAAAAACAATGTGATAATTATGAGTGTTGGTATGTTTATACTTTTCCGTTTTACCAGAGAGCCGGTTTTAATAAAATTTTGCATGAGAGCGACATACTTTTCGTTCCGGAAAAATTAAACTAGGATATAAATTGTAGTCCAAGCTTTCCAGACATTTATAAAAAAACATAAAAATCCATGACGAGAATTATAAAAGTACTTAATAATCTAGCTCAAATAGCATACATCAATCAGTTCATAATAAATAATATAGTATTAGAGATCTATCAGCAAATCCATCTGTGTAAGTTAATTTTATATTGAGTTCTACGTGCTCTTTCCCGGTAGATAATTGGCCGTTATCGTTAAAGTTCAAGCTATCGTTAAAGCTATGGCAATGCCAAAACAGACATATAGTCACACACACAGTTATGGCACTAAACGTTAAGCTGTATACATTTTAAATGTATCTACAATTCAGAATTAATTTTCTGTTTAGATAAACATACGTCTATAAAAGTGATATTATAGTAAAATGGTATCATGCTCGGCGGTTACTACGGGAATTTTGATCACGTTCTTAGATCTCTAACCTATAGACTTTACTAACCTAAAGATTTATTAATACTATTTTCTTGGCCCCGTTGGTTCCGTTCAAATTTGGTTCTGACAATTACAAACTTAACAAAAGTATTTATTTTTATTTGTGGCTGCACCACATGTTCGAAAGTTATGTGCATACATACATTTTGAGGGTTTTATTTATATACAAAGTTATGGAATACTGTTCAAAAATAATAAAAAATAATAGAAAGGTATGTTAATCGGATTGATCAGGATATTTTAATGATGAGAACCGATTTTGTTATCAAAGTTTATATATATTAGTCTATATAAGCAAATTCTGTTTAGTACCGGTAAAGTAAAATAGTACCTCCCCCTGTACCTGGTGTCGTAAGAGCTGACTAAGCTATCAGAACCGACAGATGGTGGTATATCCATTCGTAACAGTATAGTTCTAATGCACAGGGCGGGGATGAACCGCGGCATGGGCGTCGCGAATCTGCGCTCTGTGATTGTCAACACGCATCCCCATCGCGGCAATTATGGGTAAATTTACCCCTTTCTTGTGAATCAGTATGTCAGTGGACTTCCAATTACTGATATGATGATTATGAAGATACAAGCAAAATTTTAAAACATATAATTTAAATTCACTCATTGTCGATATTACATATTACTTATTTACTAATGCTAATTAACAAGTTGATGTATATATAATAATTGACATCGGCTAGTCCGGCGCCGGGCGTGTGCATCGACGACGGAAAACGGCTCGGATCAGTGTCGGGCCGGCTTACTGTGCGGGCCGGCCGTGAATCACTCCACTCGCTCTCAGCTAATTGTCGTGACGTTACACGGAAGCACCTACATAGATAATAAAGTATATACTTTATTATCTATGTAGGTCTACATAGACAACAAAACTTTTTAGTAAACAAACGTAATAAATGTATTTCGACGAGCCGACGGCGGTTGAGAATTTTTACTATTATGTGTAAAAATATGTTTATTTTTTGCTTGAAAGGTATTTTAAACGACAGATGGCGGTGTATCTATCTAAAACAGTACAGCTCAAATGAGCGGCAACGGGGATGCTCCCCGTAGTGAAAGCTGCGCTCTGCGATTGCCAACACGCCTGCCCAGCGCGGCAACTGTGGGCAAACACCTCCTTTCTTGAACAAGCCTATGTCCGTATTTTAATTTGTCTTTAAAATAATATCGTTTACATACTAGTTTTCTAATCGCCATTATTTTTGTATCGACTACAATTTATAATTAACCTAGTTCAGTATTCCCGGATCTAAAATGCTCAAGGTGAATTTTATTAAAATAGGCTCTCCGGTAAAGGTGAATAATTTTGAAAATATACAAACAATTATAATTTTTATTTTAATAAAAGACCAAAGCTCTTATTTTAGTAGCTCAAAGCATTTGTGTTACAAATATCGAAAAAAGATATATTATAAATATAATTCATAAATACAAACAGTAATATTTTATTAAATAGATACAAAATAAACATAATTTGTTTAATCACATAATCGTTTGCCCTGGTTAGGTATGAAAGTCACGACCCTACCACAGAAGATAGGAACACCACCGAATGCACCATCGGACCCATTGATTCATGAAACCGGTGTCATACGCGGCACATGGCATCACATGACGACGCGTCATTTGCGATGGACGCGTATCGCGGTGATTAGCGGTCGTGATTGCGCGTTGATCGCCCGTGCCGGCTGTTTGCTATGCATAGCCTTCATAGCCCCCCGCCAATAGGCTATCTATCAAAACACGTGTGCCTGGCATTAAACGAGTCTTTGCTAATTGATGGAGACTGTTCTGATTGATGTGTTTATTCATACTAATACGTATGATAAGTTTGGCACTAAAATATCTAATTTAAACCCGCTTTATCACTATCCGACAGATGGCGGTATATCTACCCGAAGTAAAATAATTTAAATAAGCAGAAGCAACCCCGTTGAAAAGCTACGCTCTGCGATTTCCACAAAGTTTGCCCAGCGCGGCAATTTCGGGCAAATTCCCCCTTTATGGAGGGGCCTATGTTTATCAGTAAACGTTTTTAAGGCTAACATGATGATTATACTCAAACATGCGTATTATCGAATTTCTAGTTACGAGTATTTAATATATGCTAGCAACACCTCGGATGAACGCAAGTATAACATATTATTAATTGACGGATATTGTCCTGGATGATATTTGTTTATCAATTCATGTATTCAAAACCCTAAAAAAAAATCATAAATTAAAATTTTACGAGTATGGAAAATCCGATTCCAATTGAGTCTGTATTTAAAACAGAACCATAAAAATACAGTTCAGGTTATAGATTCATATTAATCTCAAACGCTTAATCCCTTAACCCGGTCGAATATGAACTAGTGGCCCCATAAAAAACTGTCATAAAAGCATTACAGAGTCGAACGTGCGAATAAACGGCGCGCGTTTGTCGTAAAAATGTCGAATCCAATGGCCGGCCCGAGCGACCGGCAGCGAGCGTGCCGCTGATAAACAACCTCCTGCAAAAACGGGTTGTCCTTTCTCTTGGCATACACAATAGTTTTTCGCGTCAAACATGTCGTACGGTTGTTCAGGTTTTATTACACCGTGACATTTGATATATTTATTCATTATCTTGTTTATTTATTTCATCGTCATCATACCAGCCATTAAAAGTCCACTGCTGGACATAGGCCTCTCCAAGAAAGGATTTTTTTTGCTGCGCTTAGCAAGCTTGTTGGCAACCGCAAAGGATAGCTCTCGCGACGGGGATGCTGCTGCTCATTCCCACCTTGTACATTTATCTATCTGCAAACTATAAACCGACAGATTACAGTCAATATATAAGGAATATTATTTAGGATTTGCAAAATATACTAAATGTTATTTCTGAAAATATAAGGTAATATTTTATTTACCACGTACTTAACATTACAATATTAAAATTATTATATAATTTAATTGTACATTTATCTAACCTTGCAAAATACAAAGAAGCTGGAGAAAAACTTTTAAAGTTCACATATGGTACCTCTGCGAATAAAATTAATCTAAACGTCAATCCACCATTGAATCACGTGATGCTCAAGGATGCAGCCACTGACGACTTTCATTCAAAGCTTTTTAAATATTAAAGAATTAAATGTTATTTTATTACATATATAGAAACGATAGCGCACTTCAACAAGAAAGATAATCTTAAATAGCATACACAGCGTGCACATTAATTTCACTACAACATATGCTTAAGAAACAATTGGAATAATCGGATCTACCTCAATTGGAATAATCGGATCTACCTTTATAATGTATTTCAAAAGAATAACTTCAAAAATATCAAAAGTTTCATACTAACTTACACCTCCGTTTTACCCCCTTAGGGGGTGAATTTCCCAAATTCTTTCTTAGTACTCTTGGGCAAAAATACAATTTCTTAACCCGTATAGTTGAGGCCCTGCCTTGAAATGTCAAGATAAAATATGTTTTTTTTATATCGAACCTTTCAAACTTCAATTAACTTGTCTCAGACTTTAGGTGTGACTCGAACCTGCATCTTTCTCAAGCATTCTACCGAAATATTAGTAGAAAAATTTTCATTATTCTCCCTAGTCTTCTCTTGGTGCTGAGAATTAGTGCCATTTCTTTAATGTTGTAAGTAATTACCTACGAGCACTTGAATTTCAAATATTTACGAAATCAAAGCAATCGATAAAGAAGAATCAGATACTAAAATACGTTAGAGGTTTTGTGCATAGAAAAATGCTGAATTATGATTAAAATAATACTTTCTTCAGGTTTTAATTTTTTTAAAGACGTTTTAGATTTATTGTTATCCCTATCTTGTTTGTTATTGTTAAGGTTCTGTACCTCATCAGGAAAAACCGGAATTTTTATAAGCTGTGTTTCTCAGAAAGGCTTGGAATCAAATCTTGGATCGAGGTGAAATTCATATACAATTTACAAATCTACTGTACCTTCGAGACGTATAAATATCTAACATCTAAGCCAACGCAAACAAAAAATAAAGCTGTTTATGTCGCAAATTTGCCACACATAAACGGGAATCAAAAGGAAAGGTACATCTCGTTAAGTCAGAATCTTGAAATTTGGTACAAAGCAACGTATTAAGCATATATAAAAGAAAAATTTCAAATACCAATTTTAATTTGTTACATTATATATTGAAAATATTTTTAGTAATTTTAAACTTACCACCTCTTCAATATAAGTATATAATATCATAATATCAAATTGAAATTCATGTCAAACTCGATTGTCATGTTGAGTTAACTTATAGTTAAACGTAAACCCTAGGTGAGCGAGGCTTATTTGCGCTTGGCCAGTTTTTTCATAAATATACTTGACGAGAGACGTCATCTATAAATGTAGTGTTATTATAGTTATTATACTTCCCGCGGCTTCACTCGCATTAAATTCGGGTCAACATGGTTCCCCTTTCCTTATTTAGAACACAGAAGAGAACTCAAAACAGAATATTAATTTAATACGCTACTGTAGACGAGTCGTATGTACTGTAAAACCTGTACTAATTATGTGGAGGGCTTCACACAATATTCCCCTATTCAAGGGACTGAGTCACATCTGGATCCTTTGTACCGATCTTGAGCTTCCTACCTAGAAAAATTCGAAAAGATACATAAAATATTTTACCCTCTCTTTAAAGGGTTTGGGGGCAAATTTCCCAGAAAAAAAACTTAGGTCTAAATAGCCCACACATTACTTATTAGCTTTCTACCTTGAAAATTTAATACCTCCGTACATGAAGTATTCCTCCCATTTTAGGGGAGTGGCCAAACAAACAGACATACATTTTTTATTTATAATATTAGGATAAATTTAAAGTAGTTCAGTATGTATATGCTATCTTTCTATAAAAGTTTGATGCCAAATCTAAGAAATAAAATACATATTAAACTAAATGGCAAGTCTTTATTGTAAGCTTTGTTAGTTCTCTGGAAAAAATACTTTAATCCAAGTAAACGTTGAAAATGTAAGAGATTTAACTGAAAAACTACAAAATAGTTACGGAAAATATTGCGTACAAGCACGCAAATGGTTTTAAACCGCAGTGTGATTACACAAGTTGCAATATACTAATGTCCTGGCAACACTTTATATTTAATTAACGCCGAGGGCGGTATGTAAATAGATTTGTATAAAAAGTTGCGGAAATAATGAACATAGTCACGTAAGTGTTGCATTCGTAATGACCATTTTTGTTTTATTATTATACCAATCAATTAATGTACGTTACATTCAAATTTACTTTAAAACTAATAAAAGAAAATGGAACTATGATAAAAAATACTATCCTAAGTATCATCATGCCTGTGTTCTCTTCTTGCTACGATCTTGGCATAATTCTTCCGCTTTCTTACCCGCATCAGTCCTTTCATATACGCTTTTTTATTCTTGGTACTTCATACCTGACTCTTCTTTAATACCTGTACTACCTGAATAATCTATGTTCGCCTCGGTCGTCCTATACCAATTCTTCATCTTCGTTCAGTTCCGCTCCACATATTTGTGTCGACTTTCATTCATTTGTCCAAACCATATCTACATTCCTTTCTCCATTGTTATCATAATATCAACGTTTACACCATTGATTTTTTATTACACTATACTTTATTTTACCTTTTAAACTCACACCATTCATATTACGAAGGATAAAAATATTTATATAAATAGCAAAAAATATTAACCGTTTTGTCCTATTACTTTTAAATATATTTGCTAGATTAATTGTAGTTAAAAACACTAACTATTTCACTAGTGAAAAGCTATATAATCTTAATATAGCATAGGGTATATAATCTAACGGTAGTATATCCAAACTTCGTGGATTCTAGAAGTCTAATAACGAATGAAACATTGGTCCGGAGATTACACCACTATGAGGTTAGACGATGCTGTTTAAGTCTATTTGGATCCGACCTTCAGGTTAGAATTCCAACGGTGGACGTGAATGGAAGTCATTCATTAGTTTCAACGGGCGTACCACAAGATTTTACTACTTACCTACCGATTCAAAATTTTATTTACAAACTTACGTAAAGAGTAAACTTATTTCTAAAGCAAATTAAAGTATCAAAGATTATATTAATAATAAAACTGTCAGTGATTGAATTGCTCTCATATAACTTTAAGGCAACGGCTTATTAGCGCCGACACCCGTAGAGGGTCCATTAACACTTACTATTTAGTGTTGATGGAACCTTTCTCATCACCAGTTTTTCTAGTAGGTTCCTTTCTGGTGGCTCATGAAATGAACTTGCATTAATCTTAATTTTTGAGATCCGTCTGGTGCCGCAGACTAGTATGAGATAGGCCTAGTTTTAATGTTAGATGACTCTTACGATCCCGTCGGGTCATCAGTATTATAAATATAATATAATTTATGACTTCATATTATTCATATCGTTAGAATATTTTGATTTGATTTATTATTACAATACAAGCAAACCCCTAAGGGAGTAGTTTATTGCATTGCAAAGAAATATTAGATTTATAAAGTATTTAGTTCAAAAATCTAGTTCGACACCACTTTAACAGTAAAGAAAAGTAGAAGAAATAATTGTTAATAAGCTTGCAACTACAAATACATATAATATATAATTTCACACGTGATCTTATACTGACTCGGAAATAAATAACTTAAAGCACTTGTCGGATTAGTACGGATATCAGAAAACAGGGGAATAACAAATAAAAATACAATCTCCCAGACACAGAACAAATATACATATGTAAATATTGGCTCTGGTATTGATCAAACCCACGAACTTTCACGCAAAAGATAGTATATATAAATCCTCCTTCAAAATACAAGCAAATAACTTTTATTAATGCTATTACAATACGATGTAAATCATTTATATTCCTCAACATAACCAGCAGTGGATGACGTACGATTTGTCAAATCACTTTTATCCGTATACCTAACCCTTCTCCTGTGAAGCATAAAATCAGGTGTGGGTTGGGATCATGTGAGCATTAATAATGATAAATTTGTGTCATTAATTCGTACGGATTAGTCTCGGGGGCCGAGTGCGCGCCGCCGATAACCAAATATTAAGTCAATTAGTGCGGAGACGGGCGCGTCGGCTATTCAAATGTCTGCTAATCCCGAGCTTCTACTGTTGGAATTAGGAATGGACGGAAGTACAGATAGAGCGGGTTGGGCACAGCCGGTGTCTATGCTGACTGTACTGATCAGTGGTATTTAAAATTTTAAGGCTGTTTTGCACCTAATAAAGTAATTTTAATTAATAGAACATGGTATGATTTAAATTTAAATATAAATGCAATTTAGAGTTAATAGAATGCAAGTATTTAAAACGATAAATAACAAGAAAACCTTTTTATATCTTATCTTTCTGTAAATATTTAAGTTGGTGAACTACAATTTTAAAAATAAAATTGTAAAAATGTTATATAAATCATATTTGAAGCGAATTAATTATTAAATTTTATTTAAAAAATTTAGTTTATAATGCTTAATAACCTTAGTAGGCGAATATTGCGCTGTAAAAATTTTACGATTTATCGACAAGTGAGAATTTCGTACAAGAAACAGAAATAAATGGAGATAACATAGTGTCTTGTAAATCTCATAAAAACTTACAAACAATAATAAATAATACACAATTTAATAATTTTAATATAAATACAGCAAATATAAATAATATTGATATTAAATGAATGCAGTATGTAATTGATATTATAAAAATATCGTGTCTTTAACCTGACTCGTAGCTGCTTGTGAAATTTCCTAAAAATATTTCAATAAACATGTGTCTCACATTAAAATGTTTGTTAAATCTAAATGTATAAGCAAAAATAAAAGGCCACTACTAATATTGACGAAAATGTAGAATCATCGTTACCAAACATGCGCTCCGAATCGGATACATGCAAATTGACATTGACGTAAGCGGACGCCTCCGTCAGCGCATCATCTGACGCGATACGTCATTGCTGACAATGCCTGTTCTGCAATTGGCCAGTATTAATTGGATTAACGCAATTAGTCGGCCCTTCACTACAACCTCCGTGTTCAGCTAATTAGTGGTGGCATTGCTTTGATACTATGAACACAAATACATGTATAAATATTTCTTACCGACCAGCGATGTAATTTGTGTTGGGACAAAAGTTTTGAACATGTGCAGTTAGTGGGCCTGAGTCGGAAGACGCCATCTATTACTTAGCTCAGTTAGTATAATTAAAAAGGCACGTATGAAAGGCACGCACGCATTAAATATTAAACATTTTTGTTGGTTGAATCACTAAGATGCCCAGTCAATTCAAACGCCACCGGAGCGATGGCAAGGCTGTACAATGTTGAATGACCCTATGCCCAGTTGATCTCGCATTCCCCGCAGGGATCGCTGGTTCGGAGCTGGACATCTTAGTACGCTGGACCGACGGATTTCACTCGAGGGCGTCCCTGAAGACAGACTCTGGCGCGAGTGGAAACAGTAAATTATTGTTGTTTGCAAAAAGGACGGCCGAGTGAGCCCGGTCGCACTAGTACTCGAAGAGTGGGGACTGCTAGCATTCATCGTCAAACGGTATATTTTGCCACAACGCCACCTTACGAAATGATTGTGCGTGAAGTTTTTGTGATTTAAATGCCTTACACTTCTAGAGATTCTTTTACAAATATTGGAGGATTAGTGATGGCACTAATTAATGACACTTTATGAGATCAGAAATTCATATATCCGGCGTAGGACGTCTACAATTGGAAATAGATCTCCACGAGATGTTTCCTATTGTTTATTAAATTCATCACTATTATCAAAAAAAAAATCAGTGTAATGTTATTTCTTATGAATAAAATTAAACTTTTATAAATACTTTTTTCGTCCCGTTTTGTCTTAAACATAAGCCTTAGAAAGACTTTAGTTCGTAGTTCGTGAAGTACCGGCAGAGGAGATTAATACTTTCCTCTACACCATGTGTCGTAAAAGATGACTAAGGTACCAGAACCAACCGATGGCGGTATAATCATCCAAGACAGGGTGGCTCAAATGCATAGGGTGGGGATGAACAGCAGCATTCCTGTCGTGAAATCTGCGCTCTGCAATTGCCAGGCACGCTTGCTCAGCGTGGCAATTATGGGCAAAAAATCCCTTTTTCTTAAAAAGCCTAATGTCCAGCAGTGAACTATAATGATGATTATGATAAATTCTTAGTTCGCCAACTAATGTAATATAATATAATATAATAATATACCACGACTCCACTTATTTCTACTCCACAGAACGTAATTGTAAACAATATGGCTGCCCTTTCTTTTCTGCAATTAAAAATACAAAGGACTCTTATAAATAGAATTTCCTAAACAATAGTGGCTGAATTTCATAAACTAACTATACTTCTCCATGAATAATTTAAATAAATATAAATATCTGGGTAGAGGATGGTATGAATGGTTTGCTTGTGACTACTAATAGTCTAATTTCAATTGTTTCTATTGACAAGAAGTAGCTTTGAAAGAGTAATTTCGCTAATGATGATTCTGGAATCAAATCCATAATGTCAAACGTACGTACTGTCGCCATCACCAACAATCTGCACCAATTGGCGACTATTAATTGGATTAAAGCAATTATGCCGCTCTCAGCCAACTAGCGTCATGTTCCTATTAAGGTGGTGTTAAAGATGATTAGCAACGTGTCGACTCAGATTATACCTGCTCATTTATTGGACCAAATTTATTCAATACCTGAAGTCAGTATAACTAGTTTGAAAGTACTTCATCATGCCTTTTTTTAATGACTCTTATTATCCTATAAAGTCAACAGTGTTATCGGTCATTTGAGTAATATTGTTAGATAATTTATATTTAAAGAAAAAAATATATATTTGTTTCGAACATTTGAGTATTTTTTTATAAAATGAGGTCGGCAAACAAACATTAGCATACAGTCCGCATGATAGTAAGCGTTACCGCGCTAGTGATATCACATAGATATCACTAGCTCGTTGCCACTTTGTGACTTAGAGATATTATGTTACACTACCCAGTAATTTGACTGTCTCTCACACCCTTCAAACCGGAACACAGTAATGCGAACATTATTTGGCAGTAGAAATAGGTAGGAGTGAGGTACCAAAGCTGACGACTTTTTGTAATAGGTCCTCCTCCTGTAAATGTAAATGATTGAGTGTAGTCACAACGTCATCTTTCATACCAGATCAATATCTTATCACATTAATGCTTTATACGATTCATTAATCTTAATTCAATCTCTCAAATTTATACATAGAAAAGTTACAGAAATAATAAGAAGTAAAGAATATAAAGAAACCTAATATTGACAAAATAATTAGAATAGTAGGTACATAAGAGAAATAAAAAAGAAAACTAGTTACAAACATTATAGATATCAACATAAAACAGATAAGAAGATATAGTCGATACAATTAATATGTTAAATAAATAATTAGAAGTTACGCCATAAGATCAGTAATCTAAAAATGTATTAAAGAAATTTGGAAAACTTAAAATCGCAATCAACCATAAATTAAATATAATATTTTTGCACAATAAGAAATACATTTTTCTCTACATTATAGAGGTCCAACGAGCAAACGAGTCACTTGATGCTAAGTGGTCAGCGTCGCTTGAAACGGCCAGAAAAACAAGCGTGTTGTAGGCATCTAAGAAGAGTATAAACTTTTCTCTAGGAGGTCCCTAAGTCGTAACGGTCTAAGAATTAATGGTTCGAGTGAGAAAATGGCTGAAATCGCACAGCGCCGACCTTCAAAATGGTATGACAGTCGATTGCGAGCAATATTTACTTGACTACAGGCAGTATGTATATCAAACAACTATACTAAACATTTGCCATGATAAAGGTGATAAAATACACAAAGAAATGCAAGATGTATATGATGTATTAAGCCTACGAGTCAGAATCGTCGCCGATACCCTAAGCAGCTCAACGATAAATTCAGTCCAATAAAAGAAGTAGATACGGCGGTGCACAAGTCCAGAGATAGCAACAGTATTACAATACAATAACAAGTATTTAACGCTTACATAAACAAAATAAGCAGTCGTGACTTTGAGGTATTTAGTTAATATTTTGGAACATTGAGTAAACCAAGCAAACTCGTTAAATTTTCTGACAAACAAATCCAAAGTTAAACTTTGAAGCTTAAATCTTAAATACAATTTATAGAAACCTCCCTTCGTTACCCAACGTAGCCCCTAACCTTACCTTTTGTTATAAAAAAAACAATCATAAACCATTTACAATTGCACAATCCAAATTTAAAACAAACGTACCAAAAGCAAACTCAATCCGATCCGCGTCTCAAGCCGCCTAAGACGGTTCAAGCAATTATTTGACATAATATCGTTAATTAGAATCCCTCCTTTGTGTTCGAGGGTAGGGTAATTAGGTTCGGATGCTCTGAATGGACCCTTTTTCTGCTCGTTACGGCTGAAACAAAGGGGCGAAGACGTAAACAGACCGTATTCAGTCAGGATTTGCATAGGCCGACAATGAGTTCGACTTTTAATAAGATTTAGTTAGATTTGGAGAATTGAATTGATGGATAAGGAAATAACTAGATTTAGGATGAGGAAAGAACGCAAGCTTGAATATAATACTTAAATGTATATTTAAAACCCAGACATATAAGAAACACAAATTATAATTATATAACTAGAAATTGCATTTAGCGATAAGGCCGCCTCTTATAGCGACTATTCCATGTTTTTGTGACGTTCTTGTGTTATTTTCATTGGTATTCAATAAAGAGTATATTAATATTATTATTATAACTGTCTGTCTTGGGTGGGGATTGAACCCACGACCCTGGCGTGCAAGAAGATCACTTCCAGCGTGAAAGCGCAACGGTTTGTCTGTTTCTAACGCCTACATAGCTTAACCGATGTTGTGATTTTAATAGAACTTTTTTTACTGCACCGATATAATATGAATTCCGCGACGACAACAGAATAACAAACGGAAAGCTAGTTCCTAATACAATATATATTATAAACGAACTCAACTCTTTAAGGTACCCAAGTTTGTCTTTTAAAATGTTAGTAGATCAACATTATTAGTATATGACCAATGGCACGTTAGGTAGTATCCCTAAATTATGCGCAAGTGGCTCCAGGTTCGATCTCGATCCAGGACAAATTTTATCTGTTGAACATTTGTGTTTTTTCAGGGTCTGGATATTAAAAAAATATATTTAAGCATTGTTTTTAATTCCTCTGTTGTTTGACATCCGTAACTGAACATAAGTCCTTTAAGCTACTTATCATAGAGTCAGGTAAATATATGGGCAGTTATATAAATTTATACTTATCCAGACTTCCTCTGGGTACATATTAAAATTGTAACCCGTTGATCCCGTCACCGTGAGTTTATTATATTACTGTAAGATACTTATTCAATAACCTTACACCGTGATTTGTTAAAATCATATGGCACTCACAGATAAATTAATTAAAATTTATGTCATTTTAAATATAAATAATTCGCAATAAAAAAAATGTTGCGACTATAAATCGATTATAATACAAACGAGCCTATTATTTGAATGTCTCTCAGTAAGCAAAATTTAATTGAAATCATTTAAGTAGTTTATGCGTTCATCGCGGCCATATAGCATGATCCGAAATGTGTATATATAGAGATAATAAAAGTCTTCGTTAATGTTTTTCAGTAAAATTTTCGAAGAATATATACAAGCGTAACTCTTTAACGCCGCGGGCGCGGCCCAAGACGCCCTCGCGGTTTAATTGTGCCACCATTGTTCCGCCTGATTTGATTCTGTATCTCTCTATACAGTACAATCATAATAACAAGCTTAGCGGTTGCACGCTCGTCAGCGATCTCCATGTAACTGAAAAATATGGATGCTGTTAGAAAATGTGCTCCGATTCCAAAAAATGTAAACGCTTAATTCATATTGTTGTAATCCAAATATGCTGCGTGTCTTTAAAATGTTTGTATGAAGAGCAGTACAAAATACTGCTTAATTCGAGATCAAATAATCAATACCATAGAAATGTACATACATACAAACATACATCATGCTTGTGGTCGATCGGGGTAAGCAAAGACTATGGATCTGTACTCGCTAAGATCTTGGCATACACTTTCCCGCTCCCTATACTCCCATTAGTCCTTTCATACACGCTCGTTTATTTATTTATTTGACTTGGCCTTTCTTATATTAACTCACTACTTCATACATTTATAGTTTTGATTTAATAAATCTTTGACGTACAGATAAAATTTTTCTTATATTCACATTCATCATCATCATACCAGCCATTAAAAGTCCACTGTTGGACATAGGCCTCCCCAAGAAAGGGAGTATGTTGCCCATAGTTGACGCGCTGCGCAAGCGTGTTGGCAATCGCAGAGCGCAGCTTTAGCGACAGGGAAGCTGCTGCCCGCCCCTGTACATTTGAGCTGACTTTTTTGCATGGATATACCGACATCTGTCGGTTCTGATGCCTTAGTCGCCTCTTATGATACCCGGTACAGGGGGAGGTACTATTCTATTCTGCCGGTACTTCACGGCTATATATATTTACATTAAATTTGTTTTTATTTTACATTTTTTATGAATGAAAACGTTCATTTAGTGTGTCGTAATTCAAGTACTATTAGTAGTCTTGAGTTCGATTTGCGAATCTTGTATCCATCTCATAAAACCAGCATTGTCAGGTACGTGCACCTGCGCGCAGGGCGGCGTGTCATGCACACTCTTTCCCTGACAATTTCAACAAACAACAACTTGCTCCTAATTGTGTTTGCGATTCCTTTAGAAAGCTCTTTTGACTCCACTCCAATTGTGAAAACTCGTTTAGAAACGACGTTAAATACGACTGAATTTCAGATAATTAACTCAGATTACGGGATGCCTGCGTATAATTCGCTTTTATTGCTGAAAATTTCAGGAAGAGCAAATGTTGACACAATGTATTATTGATTATTCGAGCCAGTGCGTACGGTAAGCCACGATGTTTATAAGTGCAGACTAAGAAAATACTAGCCGTAAGCACTGTATCGATAGTGTTACTTCAATACCGCGTATGTAGCGATGGTTAATTAGGCCCAAATTATAGTGATTCTATTTGAATTTCGGACTTTATGAACACTAGCTACTTACGCGATATTGAATTATCAATGACGGTTTCGGAATCATTGACGGTGCACGTTGTTATAAAAAACAATAGTTCAACCACCGTGCGAATATCGAATATCGAGTTACTGAAAGCCTGATGCATATTCGGGAAACCCTATTATAATCTGCATCGCACACCGTTGGACGCTCTTTTCATTCGATGCCTTTTGTTGTCGGATTCAATTAAGTTTACAACGGCGTCGAGGTCAGTTAATAAAAACCGAAGCCTACAAAAATTGGCACGTAAATCAAATTCAATAAAGTGCTGTACAATGGAGGTGGAAAGGGCATCGGAAAATGACGCCGTCAAACAATCGCTGGGGGCGCGGCTGGCTGCAGCCTTTGCTGTCAACGAGAGTCGCTATTTTTTTCATTACGCTGTGTTGTCAAACAGGTATACAACAATGGTGACCTTTAACCGTAGCCTGTGATAAAAAAAACCACGTTTATGACATCCTATAAAAGGTAGTAAAATAAAAGTTATATATAATACAAATTTAGTTTAAGAGGAACTTAGATAGATCTTTAAGGCATTGGTACTGATTTAGGAAAATATTGCTTCACTTTTGAAGTATAGTGGACTGCAAGCTTAGTACATTTAAAGTTAATATTTTAAATAAATAATAATCAAAATGAACATAGCTCTACGCCTATTATTTGAATCGTCTATTAAACAAATTTCGATAACCACTAAGCTATGTGAGGTAGTTAAAAGAATGTGGATATAATACAGGATAAGGGTAAACCAACCATAGGTTTTCAGCCATTTTGATATAGCATGTCTGCAGATAAACTTGGGGCGTATCGTTAATAAGCCGTGTGGTAATGGCAAAGTATAATAGTACCTCCCTCTGTACCGGGTGTTGAAAGAAGTGATAAGGCATCAGATCCTTCAGATGGTGGTATATCCATCCAAAACAGTGTAGCTAAAAGGCACAGAGTGGGGATGGGCAGCAGCATCGCGTCGCAAAAACTACGCTCTGCGATTGCTAACACGCTTGCCCAGCGCAGCAATTATGGGTAATATTCCCCCTTTCTTGGGGAGGCCTATGTCCAGCAGTCGATTTCTAATGGCTGTAACGTTGATGATGATATAATTAGTTATTTGTTGCCTAGACTATATATACATGGGGCCAAATAAATAAATATCTTATAGGGAGAACCAAAATGGGTATAAGACCACACGCACGCATAATATTCTTATTTATCCGTTTACCTTCGACAATGTTTGATTCATATTTTAATCTCCAATTATATATGTATAGAAATATATTGCTTTAATTTGTATATGTGCATCGTTAGCGTGTCGCGTCAATCGAGCTGTCATTGTCAAAGACAAATAAATATGTTCTGCTCATAAAACGATATTATAATTTTTTTTTAGTTTAATTGATTATGAATTTTAATTGTCGTTTCTTTATTTACAGGTAAGATTTTTGGTTAGTTGTGTAAATATTATATGATTGTGTGATATCTACTCGATATACTCATATACAATTCGGCGCACAGCGCCTGTCAATATTTGAAAAGCGTCTGCATATTCGAAATGTTAACGTCATTTATATTTTTTTATATAATAACATTTTTTATTATATTTATCGGATAGTCTCTGGCATTCCAGGGACAGTTAGAAATAAAACAAACATTTTTTACAACCTTCGAGCTTTCAGTGAAGTATGATTTATCCAATTATTTTAACAATATGATATAAAAACGGTGCCAGATCCACACAAGGTTTTTTAACTAAAACACACCGATCCAAAAAAATACTCTAAGTATTTTTTTATAACAACAGATTGTAGTTTTTTATATATAAATGAAAAGTCAGACAACTTGATTTGTATTTTCAAGATGCTGTTGGAGCAGGGATGAAATTGCCGATGATATGATTAGAAAAAACATAACTAAGTAAAATAAGTGACTTTATAAATACAAACAATCGTTAGATCTTTTTATCCTACCATGAATATATTATAGCATTTATTAGCTTTAACTCGACAGACCTTGTACTGTCTTAACTATAAATTTTTAGCTATACTTTCACTAAACTTATATGTTTATCACGAAAAACTATTGCGACCATATATTGATATGTAAATTATCCTATATGACAAATTAAAAAAGTACAGAGTAAGCAAAACTTTAATATAATCAGATTAGTAGTTTATATATAAATATAGTATTCGTAAAATATACAGGTACGTATGAGCTGGCTGTAACAAAATGTACCCGGATTGAGCGCCGTACACCCCTTCCCATTAAGGATTCCCGTCCACCATTCCACGTTCTCGAATTAATCGCCCGGGAGCCTCTCTATTAAAGTTTCTTTGCGAGTTGTTTAAGAAGCTCCAGCGCCTCAACTCCAGAGATAATGTTAAACATTCATTCAAGTGCGCGACCAACTTTCAAATCGCCCCATAAATCTCCTAATACTCAACTGTTTAATATTCATATCAGCTGCCGTGAACAGCACAGAAGGCTTTACAGATTTTCAGGGTGAGCGGAAGGTATGCCTGCTGATATACATTACCTCAATTAAGTAGGAATTCAACAATAGTTAAGGCTTTATTTTTGTATACGTGGACAGACCTATGGTTACCTATGGTCAACGTACGGAAATAACAAATTATGAAAATGTTATGAAAACATTTTCCTTCATACTTCTTTAATTAAATTTTAAAGAGTAAGCGCTGTCACAAAATTTTACATATAATCTGCATGATCTAATATTCATTTCTCGTGGTGTACCGACAGAGTTGAATAGTACCTCCTATTATACCAGGTGTCGTAAGAGGTGACTGAGGTATATCTACCCAAAATAGTGTAACTCAAATTCAATAAGGCGGGGACGGCTAGTAGCTTTCCTGTCGTAAAGCTGCCTAGCGCGGCAATTATGGGCAAAATTCCACGTTTCTTGGGAAAAATGGGGAAAGGCCAGCAAAGGACGTCCAAGGGCTATGATAATGATAATAAATTAATATGTTGAAGTATGATAAAGGAAATACGTCCTAGTAAAAAAATCAACAATTTATCTAATGGGGTATATATTCATGCTATTAAAAATATTATCATCAACTTCATATCAGCCTGAGGAGTAGTCCGTAAGCCTTCATCATTAATGTCTTACAGTAGCGGATTTATACAGCCTTATATTATTTGCAACAATACGTCATCGTCTATGGAAAAGATGAAAAAAATGTTAAAGTTATGTATGTATTTAACTACAGTTAAAATTATAGAGTAGAGTTTGCTACCATTTTTCTAGTCACCGCCTTAAATATTAAGCGTGTAGGTCTTCTTAACAGGCTACATAAACAAAGTAGACCTCCTACAAAGGTCGTCTGCATTGCTCTGTTCCGATTTGAAGTGTGAAGTTACCTGGTAAATGTGATATAGTATTTTCAGTTCACGAGGTTAGCGACACGCTAGTGATAGTAGTGATAGTCTTTGTAATGACACGAGTGTCTATAGCCTGCAGTGCAGAGCATATGCATATGTTATTATGAAGTCAGAATATATATATATATATATATATATATATATATATATAAAGTAATAACAAATATACAAATGATAACAACTTTCTAAAGCTTAATAATAAAGTATATATTAATAAAAATAATATACTCTTTATTGTACACCAATAAAAACAACATAAGAACATCACAAGAACATGGAATAGTAGGTACAAGCCTTATCGCTAAATGCAATTTCTTACAGGATAGAAATAATGTTAAAGCTGGTGGAAGTTAGAGGTGAATTTAGTACGGCAAACAAACATGCATAAATATACATACTCATACAAATACATATATGTATACATACATACACTCACATGTATTTACAATTATGTATGTGTGTACGTATTAATTTGTAAGTAACGTAAAATATTTCAGTCCCAAAAACTGTTCCTCAAAACACTAGATTTTACATACTTTTGTGATTACCACAAGAACCATCAAAACGAACACAAACGGAACATTACAAATTGCTAATTCCAGTTAAGTCCCACAGCGGTATCCTTAAGGCCAGGCCGGGCAGCCAATGTTCATATTAGGAGCGCGATAAAATAAAATTTGAATGGCATCGCTACCCCATTACCATTCAGGCACGATAGGCCCCACGGGGCGCAGTGAAAGCGAGCGCACTAGTCTCGCAACTTCGCTATAGAATAGCTGAAAATACCTGCAGTGTAAATACACGGGTATATTAAAAAAATAAGCACATTCAGCTATGAAGAGTGTAACCCCTTTACAAGGAATTATATTTATTTTCTATTTTTCTTACCGATGATATTTCTTCATTGCTACAAACCATTGCTTTTTTTCTTTATTTTTTAATGAGATAAGGTCGGAAAACAAACATAGAGACTGCTTAATAGTAAGCCTCACTGCGGCAATAGACGCTCGTAACACAAATATATCTCTAGCGCGTGGCTAACTACCTCTTTCACCTTCAAAACCGGAGCACAGCAATGAAAATACTGCTATTTGGCGGTAAAAATAAAAATAGGTGAGAGTGAAGAACCAATGCGACGACTCTTTGAATGAGGCATAAGTGATAAAACTATGACCCAATTACATATTTTAGTCAATAGTCAATAAAAAAAATGCTTTACAAAATATTTTACACGCAAATATCTTATTTGAATTAACACAATTTTCAATTAAAACAAATAAAAGAAAACAATAGTTCTAACAAATCGCATACAAAAATATAAATCGGACAAATAAGGTTTTAAAACAACGAACACAGCGCAACTGTAAAGAAAGTTACTCATAGGAAGTGTAAAGCAATTGCGGGAAGCCGCCAAAACACGTAGCCCGTTCATTCGAGTCGTTACATCTAAACCAGGTCTTAGAGACCCTTACTGCCCCTACATTATAGTAGCAAATGAGGGGGTTGCGGTGTAGCAGTGGGTATTGGTGGGGATCTAATTAAATTGGTCATGTTAAAGCCGTCTGAGCAAGTCGTTCTGCCGTCGCCGCATCAGCGGTTTGGTACAATCTCCCCGTTCATTTGTGGGCTATATCACGGTGTTAGTGTTCTTTCGAGTGGTGCTGAACACTAATCGTAAATGTTACATAGTAATCATTGCGGCGGGTGCTAAAGACATCGACTGTGAAATTTATTCGGCATAAGTGTTTTATAGGACCTTTTAGTTGATCAGTTTTTAAAGTACCGCGTTTGAACTATTTTTACTGAATAATATATTTTTACAGAATAACATATTTCATGATACCAGCCATTGGAAATCTACTACTACAAATAGGCTTCTTAAGAAAAGTGAAATTCCCCCATTACTGCCGCGCTGGGCTAGCTAGCAGTTTTCACGAAGGTGATGCTGCTGCCCATCTACGCTCTGGGCATTTAAACTGCACTATGTCGAATGGATATACCGTCCTGCCTTACGACCCTACGACCGTTTATTTGTGATCAAATAATAATATGTTCACACAACATCTTACATATTGACTCCGAGATAAATCACTTCAGACGTCAAATGAATCATAAATATTTTACTTGGATACATAGATTTTACCCCTAAACACGGTACAATTACAGAATGGAGAATGAACCCACTGCCCTTGGTGCATAAGATTCGATTACCACCATCTGCACCATCGCGCCCGTCTACAACTGAGGGTAATCAATAATATTTTTGTACGGAAACTTTAATTTCACCTAAATTCAATAATTCACATTTAAAGTCGAAGCTATACGCTTCCTAAATACACATAGAAAATATGTTGTGCAGTTTAATGAAAACGTTTCAATTTTTATCAGGATGTTATGTAGCTAATACATTAATCAGACTTATAAATGGCAAGATATAGCACTGCCGCCCGCCCAAATCGTGTTCCCGTCCGCGATATTTTAAAATAAACGACACTTTTTATACAGTTCGCATATTTCTCAAACGGCGACGTCGCTCCGAGCGTATTAATACACCGTCTTAAACACCCCTTACATGAATAATTAGGTGTTTTCCGGATTTATCCACCGTCCTTATCAGGGAAACACGCGTATTAAATTCACAAGTCATTCTTTTCTCTTTATTGTGGATAATACGTCTCGTCTCGGTCGCTATTCTGATTAATGCGTTCATCCCAAGCCGGTGCAACTTTGTCAGAGATAGCGCAGAAAAATAAAGGGACGTGACTCGACTAATTCGCTTTTTACGACACCGAAAGGTAAAAGAGTAATGGCACTTTTAATTTTTTTATCTCAGCTTAGAAAGAGTTCCTCGTGATTTTTTTTGCGAACCTTCTTAGATTCCTGTTAAAAAATGTCAACATTTTAAAATAATACATTTTTTATTCTTCTTTTAAAATATTGAACGACAGAAGAGAAGAAGATTGGCACGTCACTCAGACCTTTTTGTGACTGTATTAACTAGTGGTTTATTTGTGAATATGAAAATTAGACTTATTTTTATCCTATGTAGTGGTATGTATAATTGTTTTAGATCGCTGTATGATATGTTGTAATAAAGTTTGCTATACAAAGTTTAATAAAAATATTTTCAGTTCTATTGATGAGTGAAAAAGTGTCAGCCGAAGGTGAAAATGATATTAAAATAGGATTGTACCCTTATATGGTGAGTAGATACTAGCTTGAAGTTTTATACAATAACGGCTAAATAAATATAATAATCAAAGTTAAACGTCTGCTACTGAACATAGGCCTTCACAAAAAAGAGGAAATTCGCCTATGATTGCGGCGTATTAGCAATTTTCGCATAATTCATAAAGCGTAGCTTCATAATAGAACTACTACCTATTCTCGCCCTGTTACATTTGAGCTATTGTTTCGGGTGGATATACCGCCATCTTTCGATTCCGGTACCTCAGTCACCTCCTATAACACCTGGTACAGAAGATACTATTCTTTTCTGACAGTACCTCACAGCCATGAGGATATAGCTCTGTTTTATTATTTATTCCAGGCCTTCATTTACTACCCTGACCAGACGGTTGTAGAAGGTACAGGCGCTCGATTCCTTCGAGGAGCTGTGCTGGTAACACCTAGCTGGTTGGTCACCTCTTCAGTTGGAGCTGCAATGACAAGTGATCTAACCAACGGCTTTCCTCGTAAGACCCTACTCGCTAGAGTTGGCGCTCTTAGAATCGACTCCAATTTTACATTGAATGAAGATGAATATGAACAAGAGAGAGAGGTAAGTGTAATTTTGTGCAGCGTGTTTATATGGCGGAGTTTTTAACTGGAACTTTGTATAGAGTTCACTTTATGGAGCGTCCTTCAGAATTATTTCAAAAACAAAAGTGTTATATACCATTCCCTAAAGTTTAAGCTACACTCATCGGCAAATTTCATTCAAATCGATCTAATCATTGTCTTTGTCAATATAGAAATCATTCTAATATATATAATATATACAATTTCCATCCATCACCGCATCATGCGTGAATGAACCGTTTTTGCTTATTTATTATATTAGTAGAATGTTCTAATAAAAGAAAATACTGAGTCTTGCGGAAAATTAGAGAATTCTGGAAAACTTTCACATGTCGTTTGACATGACTGTCAGTCGTTTGACAGTTGGCGCGAGAGATAAAAGCGCGGTGCTAATATCGTTAAAAACAAACGCATCAGGCAGAAGTATTTTATTTTTGACGGGCCCTATGGCGCAGGTGGTTTTCATTCTATCAGGTGCGCCAAAGGTATATTATGTATATTTGTTTGTTCAGTTTCTGGGTATAAAATTTAAGTATAATATTACTGATCCCTTGATTGTCTAATTGTTGACAAAAGAGATTAAATCCACTCATCTCGGAGTGTGTTCATTGTAATAGATGTGGTGTAAACTTCTTAAATGAATAGTAATACTAATTTGAATAAAATATCTAAAGTTATGACAGGATACAGTCGTCAGGTCAGCTAGTAAGTTAATAATCTGATCAAGATTCAAATGCATCAATTTTTTAATAATATTCCCGAGAGTTAACGATTCGAAGTAAACCTTCCTCCACAGATTGTCCAGATAGTGCGTCCGCAAAATCACAGTACAACGCAATGGTGGCGTACTGACGTAGCACTTTTGGGAACCCTCCTGCCTTTCAATGTCACATCTGCAGTCAACACCGCCTCTTTACGTGCCAAAAGCGACTACGTTGACAGCCAAAACTGCTTTATTCTCGTATATGCTGTAAGTTATATTACTATTATTCTTTTTACATTCTCAACGTGCTTATAAAATAAATACATCACATCGATGTGACTTGCTGTTGAAGGAACCTAGAGAAATGACCTTCTTTAATGGTGAGGAAGGACACGGATCTCGCAGGTTCAATGCAGCTTTGCGTGTCTTAAAGGTTGAATATGCAGTAAAGTGTCTTGAAAAAGGGAAAACTCAGATTTTACTTCTAATTGCCGCGCTGGGCAGTCACGGTCGCAGATGCAGACCGTGGCTATGCAAAGGAAATGGTCTTTTTTGGTTCCTCAGTCGCCTCTTAACAACTACCCTGCCGGTTACCCACTGCTCTACTTTAGTTTACAAAATTATAACGCGTATTTTTTCTTACAGAAGAGATACGGAAATTTTTCGGAAGACAAAGTTCTGACGCAGATAAACGTAGAACTGCAATCTGGCCTCACAGCGAATTGTGGCAACCATTACAGCCAAGAAACAATGTTGTGTGCTCTCGATGATGCCGATAAGAACAAATCTATTTACGACCCAGATTTCTGTCAAGTAAGTGGCAGCTATATAATTTTAATGTCAGATCAAATAATAGATGTACAAAAGAACGCTAAATATGACAAAAATATTAAATGTGTCTGCTAGTTTTATTACTATGAGTTTTTGTTTTTAGCTGAAGTTACCCTCACGGTATAAATGTCTTTTAATAATTATCTAAGTACGTGATTGAATTTACTTAAGTTGTATATGGTGTTGGTTGTAAACAGCTGTTTGTTGGTCTGAATATTATTTTTTGTTCAAGGGTAACAGTGGTGGTCCTCTTATTTGCGAAAACGAAGTAGCAGGGCTGCAAACCTACATTGAAAATAATTGCAAGCAACCGCATGTCTATCAGTTGTTATCTGTGTGGGACAATCTGATATCATGCGCGGTAGAAAACAAATGCATGCAAGACCACTGTGCAACCCTGTGCAAGGTCTTGAATAAGGATAATTCTGTTAAAGATTCGACCACGCTAATTCTCTCATCTAGTTCCGAGTCTACTGGAATTGAAGCAACAGAAGAAGTGAATATGACTGTTGTAGTTGATAAAACCACGCTTTTGACCACCGCCAAAGTTAAAGCACTTCAAAAACACTTTACTCAAAAAGACTTACCTAAACCTTCATTGACTACCCGCACGTCTTCTGCTACTAATACTACAACTACTGAGACTACCACTAGACTGACCATTATATCTTCTTCTCCGCCTACTGAATATATTGAACAAGTGTGGCCTAAAGAAAAATTGACAGATCATACTCCCGAAGATGAGGAAAAAGTCATACGAAAAAGTAATGTTGACGCTCGAAGGTCCAAAGTCAAAGGCAAAAACTCTGCAGTGAAAAACAACTGTTATTTCCAAAGTTTATTTAGTTTGTTCCTTTTTATTTGTATTGTTTAACGTTTATGTTTGATTCTGAATAAAGCGTATTTGTCTTTTCGACTCTTTTTCGATTTCGATCAGATGGTCTCTTTTTATGTTAGTTATTTCATTGATTTCATATTTAAATGCTCAGTTGATTTTAAGGTAAACATTTTCTATGACTAGTAAATATCTTAAATAACTCAATTTTTAAACTGAAAAAGTTATCGGCTAGCGACTTCTCTCGTTGAACATTACTAGCGTATTTCTGAAATTAGTTCTGATGATTCATACTTATTCATACTTACGTCTTTTAGTTAACGAAATTGTTTTCACTTTTTAACAACTTAAAAAGTGAACAGATTTTGATAAAATTTTGTAGAAACAATTTTGTGCAAGGGAACAGGCATATGCATCCCCACTGAAGGACATCAGAATGTTAATTTGTTTTTACGTGGCTCCTACGTGTCATTCCTAAACAATTGTGATATTATCTGGTCTAGTTGAGAGTAGACCTCGGAGTAAGGTTGTCTGCATTGGTACCTCACTTACCTATATCTACCGCCAACCGCCAATCGCAATGCTGTGTTCGGTTTGAAGGGTGAGAGAGGCAGTAAACTACTGGGTAATATGACAATGTCTTTAAGTCACAAGGTTACCAATGCGCTAATGTGATATCCAAGTGGAACTACGAGTGTCTATAGGCTACAGTGATGATAAAGTGTCATAGCAGACAATGCTTATTTATCTAATGAGTGTAATAAAAAAACTAATTAATATTAGTGTGATTGGTACTTAGTTGTGAACTTATGGTGGTCGATTGAGGAACTATGCTTTCTGAATGCTACTGATTTTTTTAGTAAAAGCTAAAACAGTTACTATTACTAAAAACGTTTCAATAAGAAGTATAAAATAGAGAAGACAAATACAGCGATTTAAAATGTATCTTTATTGAGATATGGAAAACTATCGATCACGATTGTGGGACACCTGGCAGAGTTCGGGAGTAGGGTCAATGTATGAGATGTTATGTAAATATGTATATGAAAAAGGAGAAGTTGACTGACTGACTGGCTGACGTATAACCGCAGGGCCTAAACTATATGGGTAATAGGAACTTGAAATTTTGCACAGGGGTTCCTTTTATAATGCAGGGGATTATTAAGAAAGGATTTATAAAGATTCACCCCCTTGGGGAAGTAAAACAGAGGTGCAACTTTAGCATGAAACTTTTCTGTTTTTGTAGTTATTCGAATGAAAATTAGTATAAAGGTTCTTCGTTGAAACTTATTAATTACGTGTTAACTATTTTTTCCCTCCTTCATCATCTTTTAAGAGGGTATAAAGCAAATTTAGTATAAAAGTTCTACAATGTAATGAGAGTGAAACACGGGACACTGCTCGTTTTTTATATAATTTGTAGGACATTGTCTGCATTTAGGTATTGTGTGATGATTTGTCAAGATAACAGGATGCACACATTCCATATTCTAAATCTAGGTACAAATCTATAAATGTTGTGTGCAACTTTGACATCCAGCCATCATTTTGAACTGATATTTACTTTATATAACCCACGGCATATTTCACCCCATCTGAGAGAAAGTACCGGGAAGCCGGGCCCGGTGAAGTTTCCCGAATAAGTAGAATTAAGTAAGGTTGCAGCTTAACGCCTCCACAGTTTGGTCTAATAGCATTAACAAGTTTCCAGACCGTATTGAGCGAATACTTGCGCATTCTTGGTTTTCTGAAGATATTAGCTCATGAGAGAAAAAATGCAGCAACATCCATATCTAGCTGCATTTTTTCATTTAACTACAAGTTAATAAGTTCTCATACAACATCTCTTACACCGTGATAAGTCGCTTAAAGCACTTGTGTAACAGACGACGGAAATATAATACTTAAAAACTTATTTATCACTCAAACAGAACAAACACAAATATTCATTTTAATATTATATGTCATATTAATGTTTGTTCTTAATGGGAATCGAATCCCTCGTCAATCATCAGAAAAGTCTTACTGTTAATGCTAAAAGCCATATGGCATTAATATATACTCTATAAACTATGAAAGTGAATTAATTTTGTTAATATATATTCATATCAAAGTAGAATAGTACCTCCCGCTGTACCAGATGAGCTATCGTTTGTGAACTAGGTGTGAAGTCACACAGATATTTTATTATTGCCATATAAAAATTAAAACTTAATAAGAACTAAAAAATTAAAACATTTCAGTTAATCCGTCATATCTGCCCGCCTTATTCTGCTAGACATAGATCTCCCCAAGAAAGAGGGATTTGCCCTTAAATTCCGTACTGGGCAAGAATAGTGAATGCTGCTGCCCATCCCCGCCCTGTGTATTTAAGCTTTTACATATCGGATGGATACTGCGGTCTGTTACTTACACCTGATGCAAGTGGTACTATACAACTTTGCGGTAGCCTACGGCTAGCATTAGCTATGGTAACATACATTGTGTTAATTCTAATTAGCATACTGAAGGCGGCATAATCCAGAGGGTCGGCCGCGGGACGCCTCAGCCCGGGACGGGACAATTTACATTCTCACAAGTCGCAGTTAAGTACACTTAACTGGCAAGTCTGCGGCCCTCAAATAATTTGTAACGAAGTTTAAGATCCTGGTGGTATTTAATTTTATGCTAAATATGCGAAAGTTTAGTAACTGAGGTGGGGAGGCCCATAATTAGGTTCTAAGCTTATAAAATTTATAACAATATTGTGTCGGAGATGTCGCTGTTTTGAAAGTAGATTTTTATTTCAAGTAAATAACAGTTTTTTGGTGGATACACCAAATTATCAAACTTTCTGAATAGCTTAAAATGTAGGTATAGCTCCAATTAAATATATATGTTTTACTTTGAAATATAGTATTAGGTTAAACAATTATAAAATGTAAAGATATGCGAATATATAGAGATATAAGGAACGGAAGTGAAAGGATGGGTTGGTATAGGACAACCGAAGTGAACATATTTTAATTGATAATCGAATCGGGGTATTAAAGAAGGGACAGGTCAGAAGTACAAAGAATAAACGATGACGCGTGATGTCTGTATGTATGTTTTAATAATTATAATAGGTATATAGAAAAAACCCTCATGAAATGTAATTACTATAACAAACTAATACGTTTTTAAATAGTGTCTTCCAAAATCGTTTTGCATTTAGTATTTTCTTTTCCACCACTAAAAGATATAAAACATGCGCATGAAACATTTGCAGTGTACTGTAAAGGATTGTATAAATTCTAAAGTTTATAAAACTAGAATATAAGTTATTTCGGGATATACTGTTATACTCTTTGTTTTAGAATGTCTAAATTTAGACCGCCATGTATATCTAAAAATACACTTACTCTATGGCCGGATAATAATTAATCGAATAGTAAAGCGACTAATCACTAAAACGCATTTCATTATACTAATAGGGATAACAAAGTATTTTCTTGTTTATCTTCTTTTAATACTAACGTGCTAAGCTTTGCTTTATCAATGTTTTTATATATCAATTGCTATAAATCGAAGACGTATTAGGCACAACCCATGAATAAAAGCACAAACAAACGCAAAGTTTCTGTAAGCTGGCAGATCCGTCGGTAAATACTTGAGCAAATTTGCAAGTTCGCGCTAACTTCAAACACCAGACACTTGCGCGGCCAAAGCCCGGGAGAGTCTTCGTTTTCATAGTGATGGTGAAATAACGTTCTTTGTTACTTCTTGCTACGGAGACTTTGTGTATTGTGCCTTTTAGTTGGTGAAGGTGTTCACTGTTTAACCAACTTTTCTACAATGAACTTATTCGCCGTCAAAATTATATTAAAATAAATTTTTCTTTGTTATTTAAGAGGAATCATTAAAGAACTTATCAAACGTTTTTTAAATTAAAAAATGCTGTGATGTCCCGGCAGTCTATAATAGTACCTCATTCTATACCAGGTGTCGTAAGAGGTGATTAAAGTAACGACAGATGGCGGTATATCCATCCGAGCCAGTGTAGCTTAAATGGACATGGTGGGAATGGGCAGCAGCATTCCCGTCGCTAAAGCTGCACTCTGCGATTGCCAACACGCTTCGCCAGCGCAGAATATTTGGGCGTAATTCCCTCTTTCATGGGGAGGCCTATGTCCGGCAGTGGACTTCCGATTACTGCAATGATAATAATTATGATAAATTAAAAATACCACTATTATTGTATAAAAACTCGATAGTTACATAAAAACTTCTTAAATGACGAAAGGTGTTAAAAAAACCAGTGCGATAGAGTCGTCTTTCTTAAAAATGTATGTCGAACTCAATACTTAAATTCGTGTAGAAGTCTCGATAGTAATAAGACGCCTTTGCTACGAATTTGCATCGAATTTTGACCCTAAAACAGTTAAAGTATATTTAAGGCGAAAATGCACGAGAACTTTTCGAGTGCACTGAATCGAAATGTATCTTAATACGACTCGATGTATTTAAATTCCGAAAGGGGATCGCATCGGAAAACTGTTATGCATATTTTAAAGTTAAATTTACTTACAGAACCAAGAAGCCGAATGAGAATTCCGCGCCAATATCTCTTTTGTGAACTTTAAAATGTTTTATGATATTCAACGGACGTGATAACGTAGATTCTTGAATAACTCGCTCGATTGAAATGAATAGAAAGCGGGTGGATTTCAATTTATTTTAGGTTACAGTGCATTCCTTCGAATACGCCTGCTCGTTGCTTTACAGCAAATTGTGATCGATGATTTTCCTATTGCTTAAAAGCTTTATTTCAATTTCAATCTGGCATGTTTATAATTTTGTAATATATGACTACCCAGCTCCCGTGGCTTTGCTCGCTTGTTATCTTCATGTTCTTTTAATGATTACTAGTGTTATGTCTCGAAATGTTCTAAAAATTTATAGCCCATCTCATTTTTGAATGTTGTAGTCTTATTTTATAGAAAAAAATGGTTAAACATATCTCATTACCCTTAAAAACATATAGAATTTTTTTTGAGTGATATTTATGTTAATAATATACATTTTTGATTATTTAAAAACAACTATTGTATTTACGGTATTTATCAAATTCTAGTTACAATGAATTCATTAACTTTACGTTATTATGTTTCCAACTCAACAGTTCTCAAGTAAGGCAGTATACTTTTTTGTATTATTTACGCTCACTTTTCAGCTAATTAAATCAACTTTCAGCAATTGAAGTAATTGCAGTTGAAAAACAAAAGAAATTAATTCAACAATCTCATAAAAAAGAATAAGCAGTTCATGAAACTTTTGATAATTAAAACTCGAATAAAAAGGCATCCGAGACCAACATTGTGAGAACTCCTTTTGTCTATGTAGTCGTAAAATATATGGGTAAGGTTGTAGGCTTAAAACTGTTGGAGGGTCTCAATAAATTGGTCGTCGTGTAGGAACCATTTTCCAGGGTAAATCCCTAGTCAGAGGGTAAAAGAACTGACAACTGTCGTTAACTGCTCTGACCGGGTATTAAACTGTGTAAACGAGGAACGGCTCGTAAAATAATAGCACGTCTATTTATAATCATAATATTAAAATTAGCATTTCTTTTGTTTTTTTCCCCCTTTAGAGCAGGTTCGTTTAAATAACTCCTTATAGTATTCAATCACTTGAAGGCATAATTCAGAACAAAAATGTAAATATTAAATTAAATACTAATTTTCTATGTACATTAAGTTATTTTTATAATAACTAAGTTTTCAACATGTTCAATAAAAATACAAAAATCTCTTACTCTTCCCCTAAGTTAAAAAATATATAATTAATATATTTTTTAACATTACCTTATGTTTGAAGTAATCAATTAAATTGTTGATCTCCGCGATATTTATACCTTCCTGTTTGAAATAATTGGGCATTTCTTTTTCTGTTCTTAAAGTTTGAAGTGCCGAATCTAATTTTCCAACTGAGCATACTCATAAAAGATTTATAATGAAAGAGAAAATCGTGCTCACAACAATAACTTATCAATGAATGAGGCAGTTCGAATCCGGCGACACCGACTGTAGGCAATTTTCAATCTCTTTCCTATTTGTGACAGTAATAAAGCGCCCGGGAAAAGTCAACAATCAATTTTGTATTTCAATTTATTCCCAACCATCTTAGTTCGTGCGGTGATAAGAAAAAGAAAAACGCGTTCATTGAAAACGGAAATTATTGCAAGAAGCCATCAGTGGTGTGCGCGGGCTTCCTACGCTGTTTTCTTTTTTTTTCATTCTTTTGCCGATCGGCTGCCAGTTTTGATTTGTGTTCATCGCGTCTGGTAGTTTGACGTCATTGCTGTACGCGTGGAGATGCGATATGTAAATTTTAAAAATATACCCTCATTTTTTACTTACATAGAGCTAAATTAATCATCAACTTTAAAATAAGTAAAAGTTTTAAACAAATTGCCACCGACAATTATCAGGTAACCATTTTTTATATATAAATTTTACTGTCCATGTCACAACACATAGCATTATATCTTTATATAAATGGGACTATTATAGGCTTTACGGGCCTGAGGACGCAGATGGTAGTAATTCTATCTTATGCGTCATTTATATTTGTATATTTTTTTTTATTCATATTCATATATGCGTCATTCGCATTCGATCCCCACCCGCATATTAGATATTTGTATTTGTTCTATGTCTGGATGTTAAATATACATAATTAAGTAGTGTATTTGTGATTCTTCTATTGTCCGATATCCGTAAAACAAGGGTTTTATCGACTGATCATGGAACCAAGTCAATGTATAAAATTTGGAGGAATTTATTTATTAATTTAATTCCAAATCGTCAAAACAACATAAAAAATATGTATGTATAATTTTGCTTATTACAATATTACACAAGTTAATTGATGACCCTGACAACCTTATAGTGTTATAAGAGTAATTTTAACAAATAGGTTTTATTCAGTGTCCTATTTTATTACTAGTCTGCCGGCACCAGGCGGGTCACAAAACTAAGCTTACATCAGGTTACGCGAGCCACCAGAAAAGAAATCCGCAAGAAAAACTGATGTTGATAAGGGTCATAATACCTAATGGTAGGTATTATTGAAACCCATACGGCGTCAGCGCCAGCGTCAGCGCTAACAAACGGTTGTTTTAAAATATCTGTTATGATATACTCTTCAAAAAATTTAACAGGAGTTCTTCTTCATATCACGTCCTTTTATAACTCTAGTTTTCTTAAAAACAAAGTCCCTAAGATTTCGAGCTATGCACATTCCAAATTTAAAGAAAAAATAACGTTTTTTTTACAACTAACAGTATATATTTTTTTCTTTCTCATTCATATATTAGTATGTATTATGAACCAAAATAAATGAAAAGATACTATAACTGTATACCCTCTCAGTAGCAAGCCATGTAATTTTATAACGTTGTAACCTCCTAAATCCATCTGCAGCGGGTGTGCGGTAATGTTTGCAGTGCGAAATTAAAGATGGCATCGATAACAATTCTATCAGCCAACGCTCGGCCGACAATGAGGCGGCGGGGAGAGGGAAATTGGGGTGATTTTTCTCCTCTGTGCACGTACACAGGTAGCGTTCGCAGCAACAGTAGCTTTTTTATAAACTTGTCCGCGTCCAGAATACCAATACTCATTGTACTTGTCGAGGTTACCTCTGTATAATCTACTGATATCTCTGTAATAGTGAAAATGTGCGGAAGGATATATTTTTGGTTCAGCATAGCTGTGGCTGAACGTTTACTGCTGGACATAATAAAGGGGGGGTTTTTTACGTAACTGCCGCGCTGGGCAAGCACTGGTAGTAATCGCAGAGCGTAGTTTCGCGGTGGGAATTAAATTTGATAGCCATTATATATTGGCAATACATATGTACATAATACGAATCGAACACCGAGTAAAAATACGTAAACAAATAATATTTTCCAATATTTACGCTTGGATTATTCTTGAAAACGGAATGTAAAATAAAAAAAAACAAACCACGTTTTATTCAAAATGCAAATACGTTCAAATTTATATATGAATAAATATGAAGTAAATTTTGATGAAAATGAATTTGGTTTTATTAAAATACTCATTATCGTCATATTAGTCATAGGACATTCCCTGCTGGGCTATAGAACTTCTAAAGAGATTTCAATGGGATCATCATTCACCTTATAAGCTCACTAACTAAATAGCACCCAACAAACTATTATGGAGAGGGCAATGCTCGAAGTCTCATTGCGTGGTCAATTTAGGTGTGAGTCAGTCCATAGAAAAAGTAACTTCTAGTCTTCTGGGTTAAAATAATATTGATCTCCTTGTAAAAAGAATCCGTGCATTTTTCCGAGATAAAAAGTTGCATTCGAGTTATATCAGATCATCTATCTGTCACCAAACTAATACTGATACAGCTATGTTTGCATTAAAAGAGTTTAAAAACTCATAAGATTCCCCGAACACAGCGCTGGTATTAAAAAAAATTAAAAATAAATTGTATAATTTATTTGGATTATTATTACTTAAAAGAATATTTAATTAGCTAGTGTCTGAGACGAATTTAACTTACATTATGATATTTATCATACAAAAATTGCGTGGAAGTTGATGTTTTACTATCTTCTTTATATATGATGAAAAATATTTATCAAGGTGCTTGTCCAGGATGAGCTTCGAAAATACTGAACCTATTTTTATATTTTTTTGCCTATTGTGCACAGTTTGATACAACTTGAGACAAAGGATAGCTTACCAACATAGGTATATATTTAGGCAGGACAACATCGGTCGGATCAACTAATTACAATATTAACAGAAAAGAACAGAAAGATACATCCATAAGAAAATTATTCAACCGTTTTTACTGACGCTACCATTGAGTCGGTTAAGGTGTACTCCTCAGGTGCTATCAGCGAGTGCGACAATGGTGCGAGGTCGACATTTTTATGCCTGAATACTGCCTTGCCGGGCATTATGACAGCGCACGCGGGACCTTTTCAAATTTCCGCTCACCTCGTCGATGATGGCGGCTTTTTCTTTCATTGGCCATTTTATTGTATGTTTTGTGGTAATCGGATGCTTGGTTCGCAGGGCGTGTGATGTCTGTTAGATAAGTTATTTTCCCTCCAAAATATATTTTATAGTAAACGTATTTCACGATTTAAAATGATAAGTGCCACCAGTGAAGTAATTTGAAACGTCAACTCAACTTCAAACTCATTTTGGTTCTTAGCATTTTTGTAAATACTAAGTCAGTGATTGTTTGATGAAATAAAAATCCCTGCATCGACAATAAACAAATATATTATTATTTTTTATAAATAATAATTATTATAACTTCTGAAAATTATTAGAGAATAAAAATCTAATATTAGAAGGAGTAAATATGATTATGGTATCTGATAGTTATATTTTTACACAAAAACTATTGGACTGATTTTAAAAACTCTTTCTTCATTAGAAAGCTACATCTTCGCAAGTAATATACTTTATATTTTATTAAATATGAGATGGCAGAGATGACCTCCCCAAATGAAATAATGTATGTAAGAAATAAATTCCGAAACTTATATGAAAAATTATTTAATTAATGAACAGTTATTTTATTAGTACGTCAATACATATACTCTTTATTATTCATCTCTACATGGGAACCATAATTATGCGGGACAAACCACGGGGCACTACTAGTACATATATTATAAGGACTCACTAATACGTCTTCCTTTCATTGCAATGAGATAATATGCTGTCATAGACACATGTATTAAGGCCCAAAGTTTTTAAAAAGCCCTTTTTCTGCAAAATATAATTTTGCAGAAAAAGTAGGCTGTTGCACCATAGCAGATCGAAAAGTACTGCCAATATATGTTTAAACAATATGCTGCCAAAAAATAAGTACATATATTTATTTTATCCTTTTTAAAATATCGACAGTATCCCTACGACGATAGTATCCCTTTCCTATATTGCGTGTCAAGAGTCGTGGGTTCGATGCCCGCCCAGGACAACATTAAGATGATGTACATGTACTCGTATGTATTCTATTTGTATCTGGAAATAATAAAAATAAATGTCTTTTGTAATTCCGTTTTTGTCTCATACATATTCGTAAAGGTACTGCGTTTTTATGGGATCCTAAAATCGATTCTCAATAAATAAGATATTGTGTGAACATAAATATAATATACATATACATTTTTATATAAATTACAGGTTGTTTAAATAAAATGCGAGTTAGTTTGGAACGAGGCTTTAATGAGCTACATCTTTGGTCGATATCATTGGTTAAAGGAGAACTAACACATTTATATTCATACAAACATGTATCTCGTCTACAGTCGTGCTTAATGATTACAAATCCAGGATACAAAGATGACTACAAAACTAACCACGACATACATGCAACTTACCAAATAGTTGCGACATCAAATTGTTTAATTATACAATGTTTATTTAAAAATATTAATATTCTCACAGATAGTCTGCTTCGTAATACAATGGTAGATAACTTTTATTCTATGATATTGTTTTTTTATATAAAAAGATTACACACAATATGAAGTCTGAGACGATACATTTGAAATTAAAAGTAAATAGAATTGATTTAAGAAAAAAAAAATGTGTCATAGATGTCATATTTTTTTTATCATAGAAGCAAAGTTATTAAGCAACAAGGTAGTTTTCCTGTGACAGATTATTATTATTTTCAAATAACTGTTTAATAACATATTATCTATAAAGTACTGTGATCAAGTCATTAAACTGTTAAGGGAATGCACACATTAGCTGCTTTTCACGCTGTAGATATACTAAGACCACTTCCTTGAAAGTTGAATATTGGGTACGTTAATGCAACAGCCTCTTCGTACACCGTCTTAAAATACTTCACACGTATTAGACCATTCACAGACAAAGGGTGCATTGAGTTTGCATCTTCAAATATTTAAATGCAGAAAGAAATACAATGTATCCATAGACATGCATTTTTATTATTTTTCAAGAGACTAATTTGAACTATTTTCAATTTAGTATGTATTTTAATAAACACTTAAGTCCACATTTCACTATTTAATTAAATATTTTATCCGCATTAATTAAGTATAATATGCTACTTACAGCGATAGTTTATTTACATAAATAATACATACGTTATAACATCGTATAGAAAACTTAACAATAATATACAATATAGGTACAAAACGAAACAACAGAGAGAAAATTCTAAAACAAAATTGATTTCCTAAAGTGGCTTAGCCAATGTAGTAAGAAAATAAAAATATTTTAATATTCGTAATTTACAAAGTAATTTGTTCATACATATTATCCCACATAAAATATGTCATGCAAAGTTTTTTCTACACATCAATTGTGATGATAGAAAACCATTAATCAGTTATTAGATCGGTAATTTTTAATATTAATAAAAAGATTTCTAGTTTCAGTAACAATATTATGAACACGATACGAGCAGAACATACTTCGTGTGGCACTTCTAATTATTAATCTTTAGAAGGGTTTAAATTGTACTCTGGTACATTACACCGATAATATTCGAATTACAACTAATATATTTACAATAACATTCATGTTCTAGTTCTAAACTACGTACTTCTCACATTCGCCTGTGAAACGAATCCGGCAGTCTTATAACCCGCACTGAGGCACTATTTAATCTGGGCACACATCAAAGTACTCGAATTCCCGAATACGCGTCCACGAACTGTGTCCGATGTGTACCCAGCTCTATAGGCGTCACCAACCAAAATATTTAATAGACACAATACATTATATTCACTATACTAAGTCAGCAAATCGCCTGTCTGAGATCATTTTATGAGATTTAAAAAAATTGAATATGGAACCATCGGCGAGGAAAGATTCATCGCTGATTGTACGCATACAGTGACTTTCCAAGTAACAAGTCATTTGACGGTAAATAAACGAGAAATTACTCGTAAATATTAACAATTTTAATCCCACATTACATATAACAATTAATGTGAACTAACTATAGTTTTGGCATTTACTTTGCTTTTCTTATACATATTCAAAACACTTCGTCTATCCACATTTAAAATGTCCTTCTGTGAGTATATATATACTCTATTTTCATCTTTGTTCTCAAAGTCCAGTCCGTAATATAGCGCAGTTGTTAGGTTTTGATACACATGAGACATCTCATCAAATATTCGCACAAAATATCAAATCTTTAAATACAAAGTATCTGACACTCGCGACGATTGCGTAAGAGAATGACAACAAAAAGGATACATCATCTGAGTACGTTTGAAATAACCACTGATTTTCGGAAACAGCATAGCGCGCGCGATTAGTTTTGGTACTTGGCGTACGGGTGAGCCGAATCTCATACGCGATAATCTCAGCTAGACGCAGAGAGCCCGAGGGGTTTGAGGTGCGGGGGCGCGGCGAAGGGCGCGGGGGAGGCGCCTGACATGTTGTTGTTGAGGTCGCCAGCGCGAGCCGAACCGTTGATCATCGCGCCCATGGCGTTGCTTGTCTGTGGAATAAAATGCTGATGATTTTTTTATACTTGAACATCGTTTGCATGGTTGAGGGTTCTGATGAATGGAAGTAAACATGTCTTATTCGAATAAGTAAAAAAAAGTATAGCAACAATTATGGATTGTAAGTTCTACACAATTCCTCAAAAATATCAACTCTAATATAATATCGCTGAAGATGTCTTCGCGACTTCCGTAACTTTCAGGTATACTGTCTGTCGGGGCCGTTACGTCAGTCGTCTCTTACCACCACCGGGTACAAGGAGATACTAACGGATCTACTGAGCCCGTATCCCACGGCAGTAGTTTAATTATATTTGTTTGATAAAACATAAAAATCAAAAATTTTTGCATTTAGAATTGTATGTACAAAATTAAAGTGGTTGTATTTCTATATATATTTACATCATCATCGTTGTCATCATAATAGCCATTGACAGTCCACTACTGGATATAAGCCTCCTCAAGAAAGGAGGTATTTTTCTTAAAATTGCTGCGCTGAGCAAGAGTGTTGGTAACACTGCTATGGTTGGGTAATACCACCAACTGTCACTTCTGGTACCTTAGTCAATTCTAACGACACCTGATACAGAGGGAGGTACTATTCCACTCTGCCGGTTCCTCACGGAGATATATATTTTGCTTGTGTTGAACTTACCGGGGGAGGTGGTAAGTGCGTTGTCTGCCGTTTGAGGTGCGCCAGTGGCGGTGGGTTGTACGCCATGTTGGCAAACACGAGGCGCTCCTCGTAATCATACTCGCACAAGATCTTGTTCTCGCAAAGGTAGAAGCGGTCACCCACGCAGAACCTGTCAATAATTCAACAGCATTAGCTAAACTTGTCATTACTTAATGAACGGCATTAATTATACTGTGAAATGTTTAGATCGTGTAAAGAACAAAATAAGTGCCAACCTATAGTTACTCATTTTATATTCACACACAAGCATACGGTCTGTTTAATAGTAAGTATAAGTTTAGCTAGCCTAGTCTAGGTATGAAACTGTCAAGACATCGTTGGGATATCACTAGTGTGTCATGATCGACACAGTCACGTCAACGTCACAATCATTACACACTACTGTTTGATGGTACGAATAGGCGGAAGTAAAATGGTCGGCACTTGTAAGAGTTCTACTGCAGGTTTCAAATAAAATGCAATTATAGATGCATTTGTCAAATACAAAATGACACTTTAAATAACGTGTTTATTTCCAGTGCGTATCTTTTTATATTCCAAGTAATCAGTTTAGTCAAAGGGAACAATCCGACGCCCCGCATAAGGCTCCATATCGTTTACGTATTACATCCGATGCACAAGCCTGATTCAGTTACCGAGTGTGCCGGTCGCAGAAAGATCCAATTAGCAATTCTTCGTAGTACTCACGGCCAGCTAACAATCTACGCACATTATATCTGAGCCACTTCCAGCTAAGTCGAGTTACCTTCAACCCTATTTATTTAAAGCCATCGCATTGCGCAACCCGATTGATTATCTCTAGATGTAATCGGAGGGAAAAACAGTGAAATGTCTAAGAAGTAGAATTTAGTATCAAAAGTGGAAAGGTCAGCCAGAGCGAGGAGCAGCGATAACGTCACGCAAGCGAGCATCCCTCAATGTGGCAAACAAAACAAAAGGTATCGCCTTCGACTCGCCAGTGGCCGCCCGGAACCGGCGGTGATAACACCAGCCTTATCTCCCCCAAGCCCCGCGTCTTTTCCCCCCCTTCCCGACCACCCTGCCAACTCTTTTGTTTCACTTGTCACAAAAATTAAGCGCAATAGCTCTGCTACAAATGTCTCTTTTTTAAGGGGCCAATTTCCACCGCAACTCAGTCGATTTCGCCGCTCTTAATTAACTTTATTTCCTGTTCTCTCCGTTCCCGACTTTTGTTTTTGGGGAGTTGTCCTTTTTATTTTGCTATTTTTTGTCTGCAACCGCGTAATGGAAAAGATGTAGAACGAAATTTTAATGACTATGCAAGTAAAGCTTTGTGCGGATAGCTATTGTGCAGGGCGATAGCGACGCCGAGTTTGACGTTTTACGTGTCGCGTCTATTGAGTGCTCCCCCCTTCCGAAACAATAGCGTTTAGAAGCCACTGAGTCTGTTCAGCTTCTCGAGAATTCATACGATCGTCTGCTCTTGCATTGATTGCTCATTGTACATCACAAATTAATAGAGACAATGCACCGACTGCAACACAGTCTTGTTTGTATTTAGTAACATGTATACATTTTAGAAATAAAGTACAACACAACTCCTTATGAGTAATAACGCCGTGTAATTAGAAACTTTCTAAAACACTTGGTAATAGTAACTCGGTAAGCAACTACGATAGTAACGTGAGCTGCATGCAGAGCAAAATGAAGTCGCGTAACACACAGGTCAGCGAATGTGGACAGGACGCACGTGCATAGTTTTACTGGAACAAGCCGAGCGCTCTGTGCCCGCTAGGCTGTGGCGCTGGCACGCTGGCTCGGAAGCCGCGAGCGCCACAGATTGCCACTAAATTATTTAGCCGCTTAGCGATATTCGCCCGTGATATCTGCCCGTCCGCCACGATCGGACAGCCTGCAAATTGGATTCAGATTTCTACCGGCTCGAAATTGATTTGTACGTGATATTTAATACTTTGCGTTGCAAGTTGTTCAGTAAACACGGGTATTAGTTGTGCAAATATTGGCGGCCGGTTATTTTGTTTTGTGAATCGCTCACTTTGGACGGGTTCTGTTATTGTTTGCGGAAAACATGAAGCCAACGCGTTTGTTTAGAGAATAAAAAAATCCGTATTAAAATATGACTTTTTGTAGTACTCATTTCCTGACAATATTTCCATTATTTCAATTGGTGCAATATTATGAGGAACAACTGGATGAAAAAGACAATCTTGTCGCAACCATCCAAGGAGCATTCGAAACACATGTCAAAGTGGAAAGCAGGGTCTAAAACGTTTATATCTCGAAATTTAGATCGCTAGGGCCGTAGAATGAATATATAATTGTAGTCGTCGCGTCTAACGGGAAGGTCCAATGTGTAAACCACCCGGGGTGTACCAATCTTCGCGCCTCTCTATTATTTAAGCAGACGCGCGCTGAGGATATTGCCGTGCCACTATTCTGGACTGTGTCTATTTTCGCTCACTTCGCACATAATTGAGAAAAGGTCGTGTGATCGCTATTGATAATATTTTGCTTTTAATCTTTACAGTAGATCTTCGAATGCTTTTGAGTATTATGAGCATACGTGTCTATTGTATTTTCAATAAAGAAAAGGAATCGTTGTTATTATTATTGTTTATGCGGGAGAAGTGGCAATAAATATAAGACGAATATGTTAGTCAGAAAAAAAAAGATTAATTCTACTATTTATACCTTTAAACACCATGTTTAGGAAAAACACATATTATTTATTTATAGTTACTGGTTTTTAAAAAATATTTAAACATAATGTGTAAATAAGATAAGAAATTTTTTTATATAAATTGATATTTTTTTAATTATTACACTAATTTTATGAAGCGTACAATAATATTTGTAAGATAAGATTACAATAATATTTGTTTTTTTTAATTTTGTATTGTTTTATTTGCAATAAAACAAATAAAGCCTGAATGTTTGAGAAGTCCTCCCGATCGACTCCCGATCCTCGACGAGAAAGTATCGTAATCCAGAATAAGGCCGTGGAGCCTGCTATTGGTGTGACAATTGCCCTGCACTACTTCGGATTGAATAGAATAAAATAGTAATGGAACCTTTGAAAATTGGGATATATTTTTGAAGACAGCTCACCCAATTTTATTATAAGTCCTTGTAACAATTTTGGGATGTATGTTACACGATATAAGATAAACTTGCCTTGATACCTTTTCTTATTTTTGACATATATTACCTATTACTGACTTATTATTTAGATATATGTATCGAACATAAGCAATAGAAAAAATATGGAAACACATACAGTTATTTTATTTTATTAAATATTTTATTGTAGTTGTTTGAGTAGAAGTAATAGTAAATAAAAATTAGAATAATAAAGTAAAGAATTTATTGTTAATATTAAGAATATTATGCAAAATTAACCAAGCTCATTTATTTATTAATTTGTCAGAAGAAATATATATTTAAAGTATGATGAATTCTTTTGTCAAGAGACAGAGTAGTTTACTGAATAGGGAGGGCTTCTCTAACTTTATAACCCTATTTCTGATGTACGTTATTTTATGTATATATATATCATATGCATTTATTGCGTTTATTTATATAAATATGTATGCCACGTTTATTTATTATGTCTATATATTGCCTGCACCACTATATATATATATATATATAAATATTTTTTTCTGTTTTGTGTAAGAGTTGACTGGCACAAGCAATCTGGCATTAAGTCCGCCATTTGTACATTTTGTAACATTTTGTGCAATAAAGTTAAATAAATAAAAAAAAAATATATATATATATA
>JACJUM010003237.1:12677982-12761919 GCA_020976665.1 Heortia vitessoides
TATATATATATATATATATGTATATATATATATATATATATAATCCATTCTCCGATAATGCTGATACATTCAGCAAAAGAATTAGATAATAAAATAGATTATAGACTTATTATATTTTATGTAGTTTTCTTGGTTACAAAACCTCTTAAATAATAATTATGTATGGTTCTAATAGGTTGTTAGTTTTTAACAAAGAATATGTTTAAAATTACATTGTTTCGTTTAACTGGGCTGGCAAGAATAGGGCCAGCCGTCCAGAAAAGAAAATAGGCGCAAAGAAAGGCGTCGAGTTGCGTAAAACTGCCCAGAAACATCTAACGTTGTACTTGTGTTCTGTACTTTTATATAAAAAAAATAAAATAAGAATATTTCCAGGAAATTTGTCCTTCCTATTTTCCTACTGGTATATGTTTTCTATTCTGTACCGTGCAAATGTATTAAGCAAACACCAATATTTTAAAATACTGTATTGGATATAAAAACAAACAATTCCTTTCACGTAATAAATGACTACCTCAAGCTTATCTACAGCTAAAAGCATTTTAAATCCTAATACGTTTCCTTTCTTACGTGTGCCTTTATTATGTAGCGGAAAATTTAATCGCACTGTTTGTTTGCCGTCCGTGAGATGAATAAACAATACAATTTCTCGCAACATGAGTTTTTCGTCCCGCTCCGCCGTCTAGCTTTTTTAATGTTTGTTCTCTTTCTTTTAGAAGAGTCCCCTGTTGAACTAGGATTCAATATAGCGGGCCCTTTTTTGTATCCAACGGAGCAACCACGTTTGACGTATGAGGTTATTTGGCTGGTATGCTGATGGAGTAACACTGAGATGGAGTAACATTGGGGTACACTTTGTACATTTACAAGTGCATTTTTGTACTACGCTCTGAACGGGCTCACACAGAAAAATATATTCACTTTTGGTCTCACCAAATAAGGAGAGAATTTTACTCATGTTTGCCGCGCTGGGCAGGTGTGGTGGCAATCTTAGAGCGTAGCTTCGTGACTTTTGCATTCAGGGTACACTGTATCGGGCGAATATACCGTCATCTGTCGTTTATGGTACCTCAGTCAATTCTAACTACACCTAATACAGGTCGAGTTATTAACTATACCGTGCCTATTTCACAGTAGAAGTGTTTGTCTATGTAAAAGTAAGATCGATTAAACCACTGAATGATAATAATCAATGTTTTTTTCAAAACAAATGACCTCTCTTTATAAAACTTCAAGTTCGTATACTTGCATAGGTTTTTTGTAATTGAGTAGAATATAAATATTTAACAAATGTCAGTTTCTCTTACTCATATGTCAATAAGGTATCGTATTAAGTAAGACGAAATTTATCATACGCAATATATTAGAAGCATGAATGAACTGATATCTTTCACATTATTAGCGAGTGTGTAATCTTGAATGAGTGACTCACTATGAATACAATACAACAATATTCGAGTGTGCGATAACGATTATGTAACGTAACATAACAGGAAACAATATTAGAACTACTGGTCATTGTGCTAGATCTAGGCGAATCGATATATTATCGATAGAGTATAATTATAATTTGCTGTATTTGTCAATGCTTTATATAAAAATAATGACATATATTTGAGTGTTTTTGTAGTATTACTAGGCCTTGTCCCGCAGTGTTACCTGCGCTGCTCTAAGGAGAAAATACTTACTAACAAAAGTTTCATTGTTTGCTTATAACGTAGTGTGATGTAAATTTTATTTTAATAGGCCTATCATTAGCACTTTCAAATAGGAAAAACAACAAGAGAAAAAAAGAAGTATGTGAGTACGGATTAGCTTATTACAATTTTATAGAAATTACCGATGACCGTCATGATGTTATGAGAGTTCTTTAACTAATAATATTAATAAACTTTCTTGTAAACCTAAATTTATAGACTATTATATTAAGTAATACATATTTAATAACAATTAGCGGCCTTATCGCATAGAGCAGTTTCTTTCAGGTAATCTTTTCATGAAAGTGTGTGGATTACATAATTTTAAAATAGCAAATAGGTCTATGAGTGTTCTACTTTAATACTAGTGTGCAAGCACCAGATGGGTCTGTTAACTAAGTTTAAAGCAGGTTCATTACGCGAGCCACCAGAAAAGAACCTGCAATAAATACTGATAGTGATAAGCCTTTCACGGTAAATTACTAAACAACAAAAAAGATTTTTTAAATTTCAAGAACTAGTAGATTTTAAAATTTTTATTCCAAACCTAATATCCTCTTTAGTTCTATAAAAGTAGTAAAGATTTGGCTTTACCTATATGCTCCCGACCTGGCTAACTTATATAATTTAAGCATTATATTATATAATACAGTGTAACAATTACGCGTTCTTTTTCACTACTTATAATTGCTCTTTACTACTTTTAACATTTTTTGTTCGACATTTCGCAAAATAAAGCGCATTTTAAAGCCATTATAAAAGTAGTTTTATAGTGCATTATATATTGTCGGTTATTGACGTCTATTATCAGCACTATTAAATTAAGTAATGTCAGATATATGTACAAAATAGTCGTCTAAGATAAGATTTTATGTTCAAAGATCCCGGGTCCTTTAAGCACATAAAAAGAGGATAGGATATGCTTAATTTTTTAGAAGCTTCTGCATGTTACATGAGTGTAAATGTTGTTGAATAATGACAATCTAAGAAATTTTACAAATTCTCCAACACTAAGAATTCACAAACGTATATTTTATTGGGAAGATACTAAAAAAGTAAACTGTAAAAATCAGAAAATTCTTATTTGGACCTTTATGCGTTATACCATATACTTAATTTACGCTATTCATATTGCCAATTAAATTTATGCGACTTATATCTTTTTTTAGTTCCTATTGTATATTTAGGCATAAACGGATATATAATGACTAATGAATCAAATAATATATAGAAGACGACGCTCAAGAGTCAGAGAAGTCATTACGCGCGCTTTATAACACCATCTTAACTGAACTGCTTTCAAAGACTCATAAGTTTAGGTGACCTTGGCATTTGACAGAGTAGATCATCAACTTGAAACAAATTCAAAAGTCAAAGTAAATTAATCATCGAAATGTAAGCGCATAACGCAAACAATAATACTCAAACATAAATATTTTTTGTTTTTGCCATTTTTTTACAATTATCAAGACACAGTTTGACTCGAAGTTAGTATGGGAAAAAAGAAATAATTTAAAAATTACTTAAATTTATATGCAGTTTACAAGTTTAGATTTAAGAACTCTTTATTAACTAAAACGCTGTCAGTAACGAGATTCTACTATCAATCCGGACAAAGCCGCGGGAAGCAGTTAGTTTAAAATAAACTCAATATGCCTAGTAAACTTAGGTATGTTACCTGTGGTTGCACTGCTGACAAGCAAAGCACTCGAGGTGGTAAACGTTGCTGCGCGCGCGCATCACCATCTCGAATGCAGGGATCACTTTGTTGCACGCAGCGCAGTACCCAGTGTTGCCAAATAACCTGCACAAACGAACAATATTAATTATTTTTCCACTATAGCTTACAATTAAAACTATGGAACCTTTCCTTAAATATATAATAGTCAATCTAATTATAGCTTTAAGTTGGTCTTAGTTTCGGTAGTCTAGCAGTCGTCTGCATTGACGGACAAGGAAAAACAAACAAAGATTTTGATAGTAAAAAAAAAGTGATCCTATCTTATGCGCCCAGTGACGTGAGTTCGACCCCCATCCAGAACAAATATTTATACAATAAATGTTCTGTCTCTGGTCTGGTTTCCTCTGGTTTAAAATATGTATTTAGGGATTAAATTTGTGATTCCTCTTTTGCCTGATGCCTCGTAACGCAATGCTTTAAGCGGCATATATCGACGTCGAGTTAATGTATGAGATGTGTCATACTAATTACTTGTTATAAAATCACAAAGAAAATCTATTTCCCACCTTAAATAGTCTCTCTTGCAGAGTATGAGGTTGGCTCTGGTGTACAGGGTGTGGCCGACTTCCCCAAGGCGGCAGTCACAGCAGCCGCACTTAAGGCAGTCCTCATGCCAAAGCTGGTCTAGCGCCTTGAGGAGGAACCGCTCCGTGATCACTTTGCTGCAGCCCGCGCATATCTATTGGAAACAATAGATTGTGAAACAAAAAAGTCAACGCTATCCGATTCGAATATTGACGGAGAGAAGACTCAAGATCTATATGTACTCCATTAAATATAACTTGGTTGAAGTATCATGTTTCAATGTTGTAGCGCCAAGTTATAAATTTGTACATGCTGATATTTTGCATCATAACTTGTTATTAATATTTTATTAATATTTTTACATAACAATGAAATCTCTGTATATTGTATAATTTTACCTAAAGTTAAGCCATAAAAATGTTTGATTAACAGCTGTCATTCTAATCAAGCAATACTTAAAGGATCATAGCGGTAGACTAAAATCTGTAGAAATACAGATTTTAATCTAAGTGAGTAATTTTCGACTGAGTGCAATGTCTAGAGAAATAAGCAACTAAAATTCATAATTTCATGGTTATACAAATTTTCTTCGATTTGCATTGCGTCCAGCGTTTTTTTTTTTCGATTCAAACCATCTATCATGACTTTCCTCAAAGTTCGATCTATGTATGTGCCAAATTTTATGCAAATTTGCGCACCGGTGCATCCGAGAATGCGTAACAATCTGACTCAGTATCCTATTTATAGTACTGGTATAGCGTACTCGTTTGACCTTAATAAATAACTTTTTATATAATTCCATCACACGACACATAAACTTTAAGAATTTCGAAATTAACAAATTTTAACGGAAAGTTTAGTTTATATTAGCAAAACGATCGCTATTCTTTTTATTGTAGGAAATAATATATTTTTAGTCGCTATAGTTTTTATCCTGGAGTGCGATTTTATGTAATAGAGAAAAAACATTACAAAAATGAAATAGAGCTGCTTAATGAACGTTTCCTTTGATTCACTATTACTCACTCTTAATTAGCAACCTTTAATTTACGTTTTCGTTACTGCCTTTTGTATTTGTGGAGCAAATTAGTTACAGAGTTTCTAACGATGTCAGAAGAATAGAAATGCACCAGCATCCTTACTATAATGATATTATAAACGGGAAAAATGTGATTATATGGATGTATCTTATTCCTTTACACCGGAACGGCTAAATAGATTTAGATACAATTTAGCTCAGGAATTATTGATAATCTAGAAAAACACATGAATTATTTTATATACCTACAACGTACGTTTACGTAGGAGACACCTGGCTTTTTGATTTTCTCTATGGAATTCAAATAGCTTTCCGCACAGCGTAGCTGTCAACGAGATATCTTTAGGGATAAAATATAAAATTTATGTTTCCAATGACCTCTTCAATAAATAAAAATATTGTTTGAATTGAATAACAGTGTAGAGTTAAAGAAATATGTAAAGCCAATATATTTTCCCATTATAAGTAGATGACATTTTTTTCAAATTATCATATATTATCATATACTCCTGTTTATGATTAATTTCTTAACTAGTTCTATTAAGACTCTAGTACAAAAATAAAAAGCTTCAAACGAGACAACATCTAACTCAAAAGAAATAAACGCGAAACATTAGTTTCGCATCATTTAACCAAATAATGTCGGTGTTACCATAACTTATAATACCGGTGGTATCCAAGGCCTCCAAAAAACCCATGTTTTCATTTGAACCCTACCATGCATGCGCATAGACAAACGTAGCGTAGAAAAAAAAACACTGCTCATTCCTAACCTATTCCATACTCATTAAGATTATGTACCTGGGGCTGCGGGGGCTGGGTCGAGGGTGCAGTGGGCTGTTGCCCGGACGCCGGCAGAGGCGAAGCCCGGGACTCCTTGGTCACTTCCATGGCCAACATGTGGGGCAGACCGGGAGAACCACCGCTCGGTTGCCGTAACGTTTGGATCTGACACTGTAACAAAGAAAAACACGTCGTAAATACATTTATTGCCTTGTATTTCATATGTGATACCGGCAGACTAGAATAGTACCTCCCCCTGTACCATGTGTTGTAAGAGACGACAAAGGTACCAGAAACAACAGATGGCGGTATATCCATCTTTAATAGTGTAGCTCAAATGCACAGGGTGGGGATATGCATCAGCATCCTCATCGCGCTCCTTAATACGCTCTGCAATTAGCAACACGCTTGCCCAGGGTACTATTAATATTAAAGAAACAATCGGAAAAGATATCTAAACTAAAATAAGAATAAAACAACTAAGCAAAAATGCAGTTAAGGCTGTTTCTGGCCCAAATAGATATATATTTTTTATTAAAATATCTAATTCCTTATTAATACATTTCTGTAATTTGATAAGCTTAAGTGTATAAATGTCTAGAGAATAAAAAAAACTGTTCACAAATGTAATCATTCCTCGGCATGGCGCAACTAACCACCCAATCAGTCTATACCCATAAGTTACAGCAATCTACTCCCAACAGCGCGACATTCGTAGGCAGTTTTATGTTACAGCATAAAATTCAGTACCATGAAATTTATCGGCTGTAATATTTCTCGAAAAAATTAGCACAACTACTCAAGCGATTAATGAGAACGTGAAACACGACTCGCGGTTTCCGAACTATAGCAAATTATGTACCATAAATATCGAATGAATAGCGGACGGAAAAAAACTTAGTAATTGAGATCGTGTCGCCGAAAAAACGACCCGTAAGCAATAAAGTCAAGCACGGAGCCCGTCGCGGTCACGGTTAATTAATATTTTAAATACGGACATTTTCAATTATAATTCGCCGATCGGCCGGCGACTTTGGCGATTTAGAAGTAATAATAATTATAATAAATGTGGGTATTTATATTATAATATTATAATAACATCTCATGCATTGACCTGACTCTGTGGTAAGTCGCTTAGCGCACTTGTGTTACATATGCCAGATAAAAGACGAATCACAAATATACTACTTAAACACATATATTTAACACCTAGACACAGAATAAACACAAATATCATCATATAAATATTTGGCCTGGGTGTGATTCGAAACCATGACCTTTGGCGCACAAGATACGATCACTACCATCTGCACCATCGGGCCCGTTAATGTAGTACAAAGAAGTGTTCATATACTGGCGATATTCCGTGTCATTTGTTTTGTAGGCCGAAAACTCGAAGAGTAGGAGCGGCTGTGAAACAATGCAGGCATTGTAAGGCGCGTGACGAATGGTCCTCTCATTTTTGTGTGTTTTCGAGAGCGATCGACGGGCGGGCATAAATAATGGCAACGGATATTGACCGGAAGCATGCACTCCGTACCAAATTGTGTCAACGACTGTTTGTTTATGCCACGGCGGAAATTAATCAACTGCACTGCCTTACACCCGATAGTCGTAAACGAAGCCGTACCAAATCACTTAATTACATTGTTTTAAATAATGCTTTATTTGCCGGCACACAGCGCGTACAAAACAGATTGCATACATCGAAACTCATATTTCATTGCAACGCGTGCACCAAACTGCTAATTAGTGGTAATAATACTTTAATGAGTGATAATAAATCAGCAAAGCCCGCCCTGTGTAATTTTATCATTCCACATAAAACGCACTCAAAGAATAGCAGCACGCCACTTCAAAGCCAACAAATATTTTGCGTAACAATTAATTGGTCAACATAGCTAATTAAATGGATATGCGTGGCGAAATCAATGCTTAATATACATACATAACTTGTTTAATATATGCTGTGTAAGTCTAACATGTTGTCAATTATTCGTACACAGAGTTAGGTTCCATAATAGTTACTGAGCAATTCAGAAATGATATGTCTGCTTGCAGTGGGGTACCTGCAGAGAAAAAAATAGTACCTAAATCTGTATCAGGTGTCGTTATAGGCGACTGAGTAGCTCGAGCTAATTATTTTAAGATCACCCATACTGAGACCGTTGGAAAGGTTGCTAATCTTTAACAATAGCTCGGAGAACACGTCAATCACTTTGTCACAAGTTTCTACTTTGTGGCCAAAAACGTATAGTATCGTATGAAACGAAACTATTGTACTCTGTAACATATTGCTAACAAAACTTCTAATGTGATAAATGAAGAATCCCTATTTTTATTGCGGCTTACTCGCAACTCAACCGGAGCATAAAATATTAAAAAATACACCTTAAACAAACGCATTCATAACTATAAATAACAACCAGAAACCTAGGAATTGCAATAATTTAAGAAAAACAAAAGAATAAGAAATGTCACAATGCATTTTGTCATTGTGTCATTTCTTATTCTTTGGTTAAACACCCGTAACAAAAGTGAAATAACAAAAGTTTTATTATAATTAAGAATTCAGAGAATTCTAGACCTCAAGGTTTAAAAGATTTACTAGACAAATCGAAAGTTGATATTAAGATACTTCATTGAACATCAGATTGTCGCCACCGGACCGATTGTAGAACCCTAACGCACTGACTGCGCAAGCCCCGTAATCAAAAATATTATCAAAAACAGAGCACTTTGAGTGATACAGAAATAGATAGTGATATAATCCGCAAATAACTCCTGGATGAAGTTAAATAGCCAGCAAAAGTTAAATACCAAAGTGAGACGAAGTGAACAATACGCACGGTACGGCACGTCCGTACTTTCGGCGAACATTTTTTTACGCGCGACCTGCCCATAAGCTGCAGTTTGGTCACGAGCGGTGCGAATTGATACTGTTAAATCTGTGCAGTTACGCTACCATAGAGAAATGCTTAGAAAATTGTGGCGATCAGGATGATTTCATGTCTTTTCTTTGCTGGAAAGTAAACTGATGAACTGTGAGGCGAAATAGTTCGGTGTCTGGACAACTTAGTTTTTTCTGTGAACTATGAGTGATTTTGTTTTATTTAATGTGTGCATATGAAATACACACCTACAAAACGTTCATATCTAGTCTCTAGCATCTATCCTCACCGTTAAATAAATAAATACATATTGTATTTATTTTTAAGTACTATGTTGACAGATATCCGTAACACAAGTGTTTTAAGAAACTTATCGTAGAGTATATCAAAGTATTAAATATTGGATAAAAAAAATATTTGATAATAATACATCACGCATATTCGCCACGCTCTTCGCCCACTCTAGTTATCACATTCATCGCTCGATCTCAGGACATTCGTTTACTACACTGTGCCAAGACTTTGATAAATAGGATTCTCCGTTAAAAGGGTGAAGTAACAAATTTATAACTTAATAATTAGTCATCCGTAGCATCCAGTTGAGTTTCCTTCAATCCCGCTAACCAGATCGAAGTTAATCCGCTCGCGACCCGCGGCCGACCGGCTTGCCTTCGTGAATAATTACAGTCCGGTGACAGCGACACGGCACACCACTCTGAAAACAACCCGTGGCGAATGCAGCCAGAGATTAGACGTCGAGCAAAAAACCCTAGCCTTCCATTAACGGTGACTTTCCAAATGTCAATACGCACGATTTAGGACTCAGCGGACGTCAGCCAGAGAGAATAAAAACTATACGACGATTGTAATTTCGTGGATGCGCACGTTAAGAGGATTACAGTCGCTTGACGGAGTGAAGACTGTTTTTACGTTTTTACATCCATTACTGCGCGCTGTTCATAATGTTATTTTGTATTAAATTCGTTTTTCATATTCAAATACACAACATACATGTTTATATTCATATATATGTATATATATACGTACCAAATCGCAATTGCGTAATTTATAGTGGCGTTTAATGAATCGAATAAATTAATTAATGTCATGTCCATTCTAAAGCTTATTATGTGAGCCAGAATCAATGGAGTTAACGTTAATCTAGATTGTATGGGCTATTGTTTTATTTCACTTCCCTCGTATTCAACACAAAATAATTTAATTTAATATGTTAAATTCTTCTATAAGCTGCAAAACAATCTCAGTGCCTCTGAGTTTTGCTTAGCAAGAAACTAGTATAAATGAACTTAATACCGACTACAAGTCCACTTGGGATATCAGCGAACTGGTCGTGTGCATTTGCACTCGCAGGCCAAATTGAAGGATACGAGGCCACTTGGGGCCCGCTCGTTTAATGATTAAGGCTGCCCCAGTCCGCCACCAATTACCACTGCCACCACTCTAAATTAGAAACTATTTTCGCCCATTACCGACCAACTTCATAATCAATTACACGTTAAATTTTCACAGTGCCGTTTCGGGTGCACTGTGTTTGGATAATCGGAGTTTGTGGTCCCATGGCGAGCTATTACGAGCAGAATGGCCATAAAGGTTTTTGCTGGACAGTTGGAAAATTTTAATGCGCATTCTGAATGCATTTCAGTTCAGGTAAGTTTATTAAGGCAAATTAGTTGTAGCCGTATAACTCCCAGTGGCGCGTTACTGTTCGAAAACTCTAGTTATCTGAACAATTTAGTACTTTTAAAATAGTACCGTTTTCCTATTCAAATAATGTCGCCAATTTTATATATTATATGCTCTTTCATCATAAGATTTCGACAGTCGGACGTTGTTCGCATGTTGTGCGTAATTATCTAATACAATCCGGCAAACAAGTAAACTAACACCCCATCAAAAACAAAGCAAATCTTCGGCAACATTCAGACAGCACTAATAGGATTGAGTGCACTCCGCTAATCATAATTCATCAGCGAGATTAAAGAATAAGCGGCGCTGTGGGGGGAACAGAGCCTGCCGCTCCCCCCCCTCCCCTCACCCTCTCCACCCTCTTCACCGTGCAGGAGAGACAATATGATTGCCACACCTGCGGAAACGACGGCTAAAGTAACGAGACGAGGCTAAATATTTCAAACCTGTAAAATCATATACAATACTGCTCTACATGATTTTTTTTGACTAACACTGTGTTCCCGTAATATTTCCCTATAGTATTAATAAAATGTAGTCTTACACAATAGGAATAAACACATACTAATTTTAAAATTGATTAAACGCATAATTGAACGCGCGTAATGTGCACCTAAGCGTTGAAACATTATTTCAATTAAACATTGTAATTAAAACGTGCCGGCACAAACTTTCCTGTGTTTATCGAACTCGGTAACCTAGTCGCAATCACTGTACTGTACACGATTGAAACTCCATTACACCGTGTTTTACAATAAAAGTCTATTACAGACAAATAAATGATAATAATGATAATTCCCTCGCATCAATTACAATAATTACCTCCACCCGACGCCGTGAAACAATCACCGAAAGTGCGTCGGTAGAAATTACAAAGTGGAGCATCATGCCGCGCGGCATCACTTAGAGGCACTTATTTAGCAGATTGCTTTCCTTTAAGTTGTTCTTTAATCTAGCGATGGGCCGCGAGCTCAGTTCGCGCTCACCCTTGCCGCATCATGGGTCTTCTACTGCAAATCCACCTTCGCTCAAACAAAGGTCCGTTTTGTTCCCACGCGTCAGCTGCTATGTACTCACATCTCGTTCAAGTTTGAATAAAAAACACTAGGTATACGCGCCGACAAAGGGTTAAAACATTTTTCAACTATCTATTCTGTTTGTTCTCGACGTGGGCGATTTTTATTTTTCTAATAAATTTTATTTAACATGGAAATAATAAATTTTGAGCTGGTTTGCATGAATGAATTGTGGCACTGAAACTTTATATAAAACAAAATATACTGCTTCTAACTCCATGAAGACTCAATCTATTTTGACTAACATTTTAAACTTTTATTTGTTTCTACTGTTATCAAAATCATTATCATCATTCCAGCCATTGTAAGTCCACTGTTGGACATAGGCCTCCACAAAAAAGGGGGAACTTTGAGCTGCTGTTTCGGATGGGTATAGCGCCATCTATCGGTTCCGGTTGCCTGTTACGATACCTGGTACAGAGGAAAGTACTATTCTACTTCGCCGGTACCCCACGGCGGCCTTAGTTACCTAAATATCGATGCACTAATTTAAAACTCTAAAATACCGTTAAATATTCAGAGAGATAAGACATGGACGTTATTCGTACCGCATGGTGTGAAATTTAGTTAATACAGACCCATATTGGATTACTGCCGGCACGGGCACACCGCAATAATATAACGAAACTCAAACATTAATAGGCTCAAACACAATCACGGATGGCCGCATAATCGAGTTAGCTGCTATTCGGTTAAGCCCCTATCGCGTAATCTGCTCCATTGTCTGACACTCGTTCTACTGATCACAACGTCGATTGTGGCAATTTCGTCTATATTGTTGCCAGGTGCCTCTGTGATCTGGAGAAGGCACAATGCAGGCCCACCACACCTTATCTTGAATGCGAACCGTCTCGTAAAATGTTAGTGTGAACGTTTATGACATCTGATATCGGATTATCACTGATTGTAGGAGAAAGTGTGCTTTTAAAGCTATACTATCTTCTGAATTAAGATATATATATAAACTTCGCCCGCAAAAATGATGTTCGAATTCCAATACCAGCATAAGTTTGCGATATCGGAAACTGTCTAAGAATCTGCCAATAAACTGACCGACCAACTATGAAATAACAAAGTGCAGTGGCAGATAATAAACAAACTCTCGCAGTCTAAGTAAGTGATTCTCAGGTGGAACGTACGTCGGGAAGTTAAAACTTCCAGCTCGGTTAGACGCAGCTCAAGGAACAAATAAGTAGATAGAAGCAGTGTCAAAACTGCCAAAAACAAAACTATAAAGTTTGTTTTATAACGGTCAGATAGCGGCTTATCTGTTTGAGATGTCCAACTCAATTTGGATCTGATCTCCTTTTATAACTGCACTGGCTCCATGAGTCGTGCTCTCGTAACTTTACAAGTTATGGCTTTCCAATCAACCCACAGCGTTTCCAAATGAGCGGATAATAACAGTACCTATTTTATATTTACCGCCCGTCTAATGGGACATTTAATTAAAACTAGTAGTGGCGCAGTAATTACTTAGAAATTCATTGACATTCATTAAAAGTTGTCTCCTAATTGCTTCGGCCAAGATACGACATCAAATTAAATGCTTAATTCTATTAATGAGATACTGGACCGGTCGCGTTTACTTTGTATCGATAGGCAGTAAAATCAAAGGCGTTTTACGATTACTAAAGAACATAACGCGTGTAGCGTTATGTTCTTTATAACGTTAGCTGTAGCTGATTCAGCCGATGTTTTATTGCATTATAAAACAAACGTCTCGTATTAATTATGCGACGCGATGCAGTCACATCCCCATTGATCGTAAAGAATCTTTGATAGCAGTTGTAAAATGTTCCAAATCGCTGTCGTGATAATTTATGAACCATGTTTATGGAAGGATTTATTACAATATCTGTCTGTTCTGCAGAGATTATGACGACATTAGTGCATGGATAACGAATTATTATAAAAAAATAAGGTTTCATTCCTATAGGTTCTGTTCCTATATTAGAAGTTATTTGTGTTACTATAATCAAGATAATATACGAATCAGGCGACGAAGGGCAAAAGTGAATTAAGCCAAGCCTATTACGTGAAGTGAGTTATAAAATAAAGCCGAGGCGAACAACTTCATACATTACAAGCCGATAACCAGACGAGACTTCTGAGACACAAACCAGTCCCTTTTAGTGAAATTGAAAACTTTTTCTGTTACTCATACTGCGACCGCGACACCGCTCCTTTTAAATCAATTGCCTTTTATAATTAACTTAGCCGGTTATTGGAGTGCACTCTCTCGTTGACTCGATTAAAATTCAATCGAGGTGTAAATCTATTGAGGATCGAGTTTTTCTGGCAGATGTAATCGAGTTGTTATTGGTATGAGTGCCCAAACGCAGTAGCATACCGTTAAAAGCCTCTAATTGCTCTATCTCTATATATCCTCTCCACTTTTATTACTTTTGTAATAGCTTATATTTTTACTGATGAGATTTCGACTCTAACATATAAATCAGATCGCTAATTTTGGATGTACTTACCGTGAATTAGTCTACATTGATTTCTGAGCCAAATTTTCTTTTTGTTTTACAAATTATTCACGAGTTTGATACACAAGCGAAACCTCTACTCGCTGATTTACGAGTGCTGTGCTAATGGCACTTAATTGACATTTATGAGGAAAAATATTATCTTTGCATTAGGAACGTACTCATCCATCAATCAGATTAGTGCATAGGGGTGTTAACTCGATTTATTTCATCTATTGATAGTGACGTTGCTTAGGGTCTTAAATCAAAAGATATGTGTCGTCTCCTCAAAGTTCATTATATTTTTGTAAGTAGGATTGGATTGTGGTGCGAATGTCCTCAATCGATCGAAATCGATTAATTAATCGATTCTAATACTGCTTTTACAAGTTTTCTGGTAGTTTTAGTACCTTTTCGTATAAAATATATAATGTTTTTGCTACCCTATTTGGTTACAGAAGATGGTCCACGTGTGTCGATTCTGACATTATGCAGCCGCCCCCGCAAGCCGCGCGCCTCCGGAGCCCGGGGCTCCATGGGAGTGCCACTTTTACCTAATTTCTATTAAACATTTATTACATTAGGCCAGAGCTATCGGAGCATCGGACGCCATGTTTTATTTATTACCACTCGTGGGATTGTTTCTATCTGCGATATTAGACAATCTGTAAAGTGTTCTTGATATTATTGGCATAGCGTGGCTTTAATGTTGTACTGTGGTTTGTTCAAGATTACTTAAATTGTTTTTATTTCATAGTTCCTATTTATTTTTTTTGGTGATTAAAACAAGGTTTATTTATTTTCATTTGCTTCATTAACTTCACCGAATTTTTGGATGTACTTTGCTATCCTCTTTATATTTTTGTGATCGATTCTTCTTTATTTTAAAAACTAAATATATTCACATACTTTTCATGTTACTATTAATTCGTTACCATGCTGGAATCAAATTAAGCAAGAATAATATAAAAACCAAACTAAGAAGTAATGTGAAAATTATCAATTCACGCATACTAACATAACACAATTACATTCTGCAGCCCTCAAACCCAAAGTCTTAAGCAGCTAGGACGACTATGACTCTATAACTGTATTCTTAATTTAAGGTTGATATTTAAGTCAAAAGGTTATTTACGCGCTTATATCCTAATGATATTGGCGGCGGTAATACTTACTATCACAGGAACTGTATGTTATTTTGTCTATCAGCTTTAAAAAAAAGACTGTCCTCAAACACAGTTTAGACAGCTCAACTGCAAATTTGTATGCATTCTACTAGCCTTTTCAGTTAACCAACAGATTCAAACCATTCCATCAATCCCGTCGAAAATAGTTTAATCAAAGTTATGCGAACCATTAATTTAATTAAGTTTGCTATGGTGCGGGCTATAAGAAAATTGCTTTTATTTGTGGGGAGTCATTCAATTAAACATCCATTCATTTGCGGGCCATCGAGTGCCGTCCATTACATTTAATTATAATTTAGGCCTTTTTAATGATTGATCTACGTGGAACTTTATATCGGTCGATTGCTCACGGTACGCGAGGGGACTATAATGTGACAAAATTGCGTGTATTGTATATTATACTTTATTTATAACGGGCTAGGTCACTAGTTGTAATTAGTTAGTTAGTGGGCAAGACTATGATACAATGTTGATACATATAGAAACAATGTTGATAATGTGCCGCGTCACATGCGGAGTTTTTTTTAAATTATATTGTTACTTAAACAAGTTTTAACAGCATTACAACGCAGTTTATTGAACTTTTATATCTCTGTATTAGCGTATGTGACAATACAGTATACGTTTAAAAATTATCAACATATTATTATACAAAACAGGATAATAAAAATCTTTCTTAAGATCTGTTACTTGAATAATAATATTTACACAACATCTTATACATTGACCTGATTCCGAGGTAAGTCGCTCAAAGCACTGGACTGCACTCAATAAGATAATCACAAGTATAATACTAAATATATTTAACATCCAGACGCAGAACTAACATAATATAACTGTTTGCTCTGGGTGCGGAACGCACACACGATTTTTGGCGTAAAAGCTTTATGTTTCAGCAAAATTAGATCTGTGTTTCATAATCATTGAATTTGCTACACCATTATTGACATTTATTGATACCCATAAATACCTATATATTAAAACCCATAAATACCAGTATATTACATGCATTGATATATAGATAGAGATGCACTACGAATTATTTATTTATTAAAATCATAATAATGCAGAAAAAATACTAACAATTGTGTTTAATTAGCCAATATAACTTTCGTCATCATACCTCTCCAAGAAAGGAGGTTTTTTTTCCCATAATTGCCGCATTGCAATTTATGGATATACCGATATCTGTCGGTTCTGGTACCTTAGTCGACTCTTAAGACACCTTTGTTGTCTTGGGTGGGAATAGAACCTACGACCTTTGGTACATAAGACAGGATCACTATCATCTGCGCCATCGGGCCCGTCAAAAAGCCAACTTGTTGTAACAAAAAGCAAATTTCACATACTCTGTGTATCTCCCGACTAAAGATCGAAAGATTCACCGGCAAGAAAGATATTAAAAATAAAAACAGTAATATCGCAAACAGAGATACGTTGAGTAATATTATTACAATTTTCTATTGTAATAATATTACTCAACTCATAATAATGTAGCGTCTTCAAGGTAAAAACCCTTTTTAATTAGTTGCTTCAATAACACCGTGTGTTACCGGCAGAGGAGAATAGTACCTCCCCTGGTGCTGTTAGAGCCCACTGAGAACCGACAGATGGCGCTATAATCATCCAAAGCAATGTAGCTCAAATGCAACACGGCACATTCCCGTCGCGAAAGTACGCTCTGCGTTTGCCACCACGCTTGCCCAACGCGGCAATATATATGGGCATATTACCCCTTTCGAAGAGGCATTCCTACAGTAGAAGTTTTACGGCTATGATGATTAATAAAGTTTTCCACATAAAATGCATATGAGAAAACCGAAGTTTTTCAGTTCAGTACAAACTATCCACATAATTAAATCCGACAATTACTTTATTAAAAACTCCGGCCTATCAACGTAGGCAAATTAATTACACACTGTAGCTTTACGAACTAATCTAGTCTAATTTAATTATTCTGTGTTGATATTGCGGTAGGCCGTAATAACCTATTACACAAATTAAGTTCTAAAAACTTAATTTTTAATGGTCGATAAGTTTTAATGGTTATAACCTGTGTGATGTCCCGATTTGGTTAATTAATGTCTCATTTAAAATAATTAAACCGGATTTCTAACAAAAAAAAATGGTGTGATAGTTTCTCCGAAGGTGGCCCACATTAACGCGGCTTAGATAAATTTTGTAGAATGTAGTTTATATTTAAATTGTTTTAGAGATAAAAAGTTAGCGATAATTGGTATAACAAGCCGGCTATTACGACCACCCGCTTTTTTACGTTCATATTCGTAGGTAATGATTTTGAATTGCCCATTGAATTCTCAAAAAATGCATACTCAAGTAATACAAAGACGAAAGTGTTTTTCTGTCTGGAATGATCCTAATGAAATTTGTCATGTTCACAGATTGTGTTCTTGGGAAAGACAAAATACTTCATATCCAGGAAAGATTACCGTCTCGACGGGATACGTTTGTTTTTCTTTGGTAAAGCTTATAAAAGAAGTCTAACCCTATGATTTCTTTTATAGTGATCACTAGTGATGCAGTCACATAATTACTACTTATGATCCCAGTATAAAAATGATCCAGCACGAAGCGATATAAGGAGCGCGAGGACTAAGTCGCTAAAGGAATCTGAACACCTTAACAATTTGAATGTTTTTTTTTATTAATCCAGATCAACTAGCGTCACTGCAGCAATTTAATATCACAACAATATCACTTACTCGTTGCCAACCTTTTGCCTTAAAGATATTATGTTATGCCAGAATACCGAGTGAATTCTCTCACCTTCCGACCGGAATACAGCAATGCGAACACAGCTATTTGGCGGTAGAAATATTTGAGAGTGAGGTACCAATGCAGACGTCCTTTTGTATGCGGTCTGCCTCATGTAAATAATCTATCTTAGTTAGCTGACCTGGCAGTCATTATCCTGCCTTAACTACAACAACTATTAAATAGATTTAATATGATTTATAGAAAAAAATGTACGTAAATACAATATTTATAAATTATAAATAAATTTACTAACAACGTTTTTGCGCACATTTTGTCAATCGTGCTAACTGTCAAATGACTGACAGTTACATCAAACGCCATATGGTTATATTAGAAATGTTAATTATTATTATTATTATTAACATTTCAAAGTCTCCGTGCCTGTCAAAAATAAGTTTAACAGAAAAAAGAATTAATTAAATGTAACGAAGCGTTTACATTAAAATTTGTATATTAGAGACAACATACTTATAATTATCATACTTAGCTACGGATGAACAACCACGAATATCCTGCCGACAACGGATGCAGTATGGGGATAATGATAATCAAAATATCCGACCCTACCGATAATCAGCGCTATTTTAGTCGGCCACTTGGATATATGCGACGTGACATTAAATGAGTTATGAATCAATTTGAAGGCATTATTGTCATCATTATCTGTGGTTCCTCTGTGGTATACCGCTATTGACCCTGGCTATAGACGAGTGCAGCGGCGAATAAGGAGATCGAGCAATTCATGCAAAAAGTATAAATTTAATTTAATTTAAATATATATCACAACTCAGGTTTAAATTATAATTAATATTTCCCAGTATTGTTATTAAACGAACACATTACACAGATTTTATTACGGATGAATTTCAAAATTGCTGGAAAAGTTTGATAGGCCATATTACGGGAACAAATTGCCATCTACCGTGATCGTAATTAAAATATCATAATACTCACCCAAAAATATTTATCAGTAATACTCTCAGTATAGCCGAGACACTAAACAAACGAAAACCGACCGTAATAATGTGCATTTAAGGTATAGTGAAACGTCACTTGTCGATATCAGAGATGTAATTAAAAAACACTAGTCTAAAATAAACACCGATTCACCGAGCATGAGGCGTGTATACAAAACGAAGTCCTTGTAAAAACTGAATGTACTAGTCAATGAAAACCACTATATCAGTCCGCTTCCTGCCTTTAGTGATAACACCCTATTTATGAACGCTGTGGTAGGTGCCACCGTAACATTAATTCGGCTCCACGTTAATGATCAGTGCTAATTGTTAACAAAAATTCAAAGAACGCGCCCATTAAGTCGCGAAATTAAAAATAGCCACGGCATAAAATAGTTATGCAGTCTTTATTTTTAGAACCTCCTTTAATCGTACCTACGGTGCGTTCCAAAACTGAGCTCAATTAACTTTGTTTAACGCAGATACATTCTATAGATGGCTACAGGTGAGCTGGACGCTCGGAATTTTGGCATCATGTAACTCACAACCAAGTCACCTGTGTAAGAAAAAAAAGAAGTATTCTCTATGCCGTATGGTACCGGCAGAGTAGAATAGTTTCTCTCTCTGTACGTGGTGTCGTAAAAGGTGACTAAGTTACCAGAACCGACAAATGACGGTATATCCACCCAGAGAAACAGTGCAGCTTAAATAATAGGTGGTGGGGGGAAGCTGAGGATAGTCCAACACGCTGACCCAACGTTGCAATTATTGGTAAAATTCCACCTTTCTTGATAAAGCCTACGTCCAGCAGTGGTCTTTTAATCTCTAATACTTATGTCTTCTAAAATCGGCCATTTTAGAAGACATAAGTATATAAATTAAGATTACTGCTTAAAGTTTAATAAAAAGGGTGCACATAGCAATGTGATTTTTTTAAATAAAGTGCATGATTATTATGTCCTGAAATTTAGAAACACATTAATCTAAAGAGAGTTGTATATTAAAAGGTGCATGTATCATGCAGAACTTGTCTAAAAATCTAAATGAGAATCGAAGAATCATAGTTTATTTTCGAGATTGCCCACGTGCGGCAGGAAAAAAGAGTAATATTATTTTTCAATTCGCATACAAAGGTGGTCGGCGTGCGGCGGCAAATTGGTTGTATTGTCAATTTGGGCAGTGCGTGCCGGAGCAGACGAAATGTTTATTTTCAATTTCCACCATTTTCCGACCGAGCGCCTGGATTAGGATGGAGCAACTATTTTAAACGATAGTTTTTCCGAGCCTTTAAAGAAACAGCGCCTGAATAATACTGTTGATAATTCTGTAATGACATAAGCCTAATGTTTTAATGGTTCTTGACAAAAGTACTAAATTAATATTATATATACATTTCAAATTCCTGGTAGCACTGGTTCCAAGTTCATATCCTTCCAAAATGTTAATAATTTTCATCTAATTATTAGCATCTGTAAACTTTTTGAAAAAACGCTCGTATATGCAATACAAACGTTATGAAGCATGACAATATCGCACGAACAAAAGCATTCAATTCTAGATATCGGTTTCATCAGCGATGAATAGGTGAAGAATTTAATTGCGGTACCCTAACACGATTCTCCAACAACCTATTCAACGGACTATAATTCAGCGAGCAATTATACGATACAATTTGACATGCAATATAAATATACTTGCTGTGCATTAATTTACATGCGCACTGAACTTTATTTTTAAGCCTAAACCAAAAGTCTAGGCAGGGCCTACACTAAAAATGTCCGAACTTTGAAGTTTTGCACTACAGCACTGTAGAGGAGCAGCAAGATAGCATTTTTTAAGATTCACCCCCTGAAAAGGTAAAACGGTGGTGTAAAGTTAGTATAAAATTTTGCTGTTTTTGAAGTTATTAGAATAAAATATAGTGTGAAGATTTTTTTAATAAAAGTCATGAAACACGTGTAAAATATTTTTTTAAAAATCATTCCTTAAGGGGATAAGAAAGGGGTTGCTAAGTTAGTATGAAAGTTTTACTTGACGTGGGCGAAACTACTAGTAATGTAAAAAAATACATTTAAAGTTTGTATAAATAAAACTTAAATATATATCACCACATTACCTATTCAAGCTATCTTTCAAGGATCGTTATATTAGAATAACTAAAAGTCTAGATTAAGAAAGATCAGAAACGCAGACTCTCTTTATACATATACTCGTAATTGTACTATATCCGTATATGTCACTGAACTCCTCCTAAACGGATGGTCAGATTTGAATGCTTTTTATGCACGTTTGGGTGTCGCCCTGAAAGGTTTATATTCCCAAATCAGGCCGAATGATGGCGCTACAGTCTTTCTAGGTTATTTGTCTATACCCAACTAAACGGCTGGATCGCTGAAAAGATTTTTTTAAATGCATTAAAGTATGGACCTGAATGATTTAGGTTCACAAATTAGCCAAGCAAATGGCGCTGGAGTCGGTATCTAGTTTATTTATCACGACAAAGTTAGTCGGGACAGCAAGTATTAAATTCCTACAATATCTCATAGATTGACCTGACTCCGTGGTAAGTCGCTTGAAGCACTTGTGTTACAGACGCCAAATAACAGAGGAATCACAAATATACTACTTAAATACAAATATTAAACACCCAGACACAGAACAAACACAAATATCTTCATATAAAATTTGCTCTTGGTGGATATCGAACTTCGACCCCTGGCGCGCAAGATAGTATCACTACCATCTGCACCCTCGGGCACGTCAAAAAAGTATTGATATAGGTTAAGAAAGTTCTTACTTATATTTCTGGCAAAGCAATTTACCGAATCCACCGACTGCCACAGCTAATTGCATAATTACGGATGCAAATAAATCTGTCAGGAAATACGCAGACACGAATGCGGCATCATTAAGTATTAGTTATAAACACTGGTTAAGAAAATAAAGATACAGGAATCTCTCCGAATCAATTGTGTGATTGAAGACTGATATTGAAGATACGAATTGGAACGAGAGACGGCTAGGTAGATATGTTTGTTTATCTTAATTTGTAAATTTACTTGTTCAAACAAAATTGGAATCTCGTGCAGTCTGTTTTAAAGCATACATTAACATACTGGGTAACTATGATGATGGTAATCTGTTTCCGTATCTATCCTTACTTTTACTAATATTATATAGACAAATATTTGATAGCATGGATGTCTATGTTTGCTTCTCTTTTACGCAGAAACGGATCTCTAGATCTTGTTGAAATTTGAGATTATTGATAGTTTGGATTAACCTATAGACTTTTTATCCCGAAATCATGTTTCCGTAGATCTGAGATTATTATCTTTCCTCTATGGAATCGGCACAACTTTTTAGGTTGGCTATCAGGGACAGATTTGTTTTATCGGAATAACAAGAGTTTCTCAGCGGTGCGATAAACTTACTAAATAGCCGCATCAAGGCTTCACAAAGTTGTTGTTAAATATTTTGAAAACATTGAATGCTAGCTTGAACTGTTAAATGATTACCTGTTACCTGTTACTCTATGTACTCAACATAGAGAAGGAAATAGGTAATTATATACCTGATAACAATGCTTAACATGATTGCTGTATAATATATGTAATAAAATAGCGTTTATTAGTCCAATAAGCAAATAATGTAGAATTTACTTTATTTTGTTACGCTTAGTTATAGCCTTTTGTTCGAACAAAGACAAACGTCGATGATTGCTGTATACATCGACGTTTATGTGTTGAGGTTATAGTGGATGTCGTAGTCTGAGTTTATTAAAAAGGCGTGTAATGACATTACGACGTGCAAACGGAATCGCCCTTCACACCTATATGAATTACAGCATGCAAAGCTATAGCGTATCTCGTTTTAAGCCAGAAAGGCGTATCGAATCGCTAGTAATGCGTGAACGTGTGAATGGAGAGCGCTGAGCGTCACACGATGTCCACTTGTTAACGGTACATTTTGGATAGCTTGGATTTTTTTTAATCTTTGCTTTTTATACTGTTGTTTGTTTTTTATGATTTTTAAGAGACTATAACTTAACGGCAAATCTTTTAATCTCTTATTATCTAATAAACTTCTCTTATGATATATGTAAAAAATTTGTTGGGTCTAAGTCTGTTACTTTGTTATTTGTATTAGTATATATATATTGTTTAAAGTGAATCAATATTATGTGCAATATATGCAAATACCTACTTGTTTTTAGAATGGAAAATATGTGTATTAACAATATGCAGAGAGACTTGAACACATTTAAAATTAGTCTATTCAAACGAATGAATTTAAAATTTCGCAGGCGTCTTTGAGACTATAAAAGCATTTGCAAAAGTTATAATCGCTTATGCACGACGTGTGATATTGAAAAAGTATCGATGTCAAAGTATGAATAATATATATTTTCCTGTCTAGCGAGACTGATTGCGAACTTCCAGAGAATCGATGCGGTGAGAATCTATTGAGATGTTATAATAGCGTTTAATCGCTACTAATGAGCGTTTTACATGTTTTCAATTGATTCACTCCACCGTCGAGTTTGTGCAGTCTTTTAAAACAGAAATAGGTATAATTGATTTCTCCTAGCGACTTATAATTTTAGAAATGCGTACAATATTTAATGGCGCATACATTTACTGTCTTTTTGGTCATACCGCATTTTATCATTCCATATAAATTATAAACTAAGAATAACTTATTGTAACGTAACTAAGGGCGATGTTGCTAATTTTGTAACTATATGTTTACTGTTTCGCGTGAAAGCAATAACTTCCTTTATTGGTAGGATTTATTTATATGATTAATATTAATAAAAAATGTATCGAAGGCAAATAAAAGCTCCAAGTCATTTTATATCGGAGCCTCTGCAAGGAGGTCATTTCATATCCTTACTAATATAAATCCGAAAGTAACTCTGGCTGTCTCTGTTACGCAATCACGCCTAAACTACTGAACCGATTTAAATTAAATTTGGTACTCAGGGGGGGGTGAAAAGTTGTATGGAAGTATCGCTATGTTAGAGCTGGAAGCTTAAAACTTATTATTTAGGCTATTGGTTTGTATATATAAATTAATGTAACATTCAAAGTTTATATAAGTTAAAGTAAAAAGGTGTGGTGCCCAAAGAAACTACCGTACGCGAGCACAGATAGCTTAGAATATATTTAGAATATGTCCTAACACTTTAAGGACTTTTGACAAAATGACAACAACTAATTAGACAGGTGCGTCTTGGAGCTCATCATATTTGCTGTAAAATATAGATCTCTGTAAGAAATTTGCTCAAAGGTTGTTCTATTCGGCCTAAATTCAGTATAATACTTAGTTTCAGACTGATCGTCTATTCACCTTGTGTGTGGTCCCCATGTCAGAACTTTACGGTCACCTGGTCAACTCTGAGTTGTATTTAATTGATGAAAATAAACTGAACCTACTTTCTGTTCTCAGGGTAATTGATTCCGAGAAATTATCAGTAGGTACAAATAATTACTATGGTCGCATCTTTGTTGGAATTGATCGTACTAATTGGGACTTCAAACCTTGATAAAGGAAGACAATTAGAAGGAATTACATTATTTATGCAGTAGAACATTGAAATGGGAAACAATTATGGATTGCGCAAGGTAATTCATAATATTTATGTGTTATTATAATTTGATCGTCGTTTGAACGTGTAGAAAAAAAGTATTGTTTCATGGAAGAAATGTACTATCAGAATGTACGACTAATTTAAATCTTGAATGTATCGAAAACTCTAGTAATAAGAATAATGGTAAACAAAACAAGATCAGATGAACACAGAAGAGGTGACACATGTCCCATTACAAAACTTTATTACGGGTTGAAAAGTTAAAAAAGGGCGTGGGAAAGTTAAATATTAGCGCGTTTTATAAACAGTGTTAGATTAACGCTGTCTTCGATGGTGCGACACAGTAACGGTAGCACAACGCAACGGTACACACAGACGCCATGTTTTATTCCCTACTAATATATTAAGAGACATGTTCTGGAATATAAGATGTTTGTTACTTACTCACGTCAATACTTCTAAATGCATTTAATTTACTTAATAAATGTCTTATAATAAAAAGTATTATTCCTAAAGGATACGAGGTCATGGGTGCTCCGTGTTACATTATAACAAAACAAGTAATTAACATTAAACAGGCTATTAATAAAAGATAATTTTACTGTGTCGTGTATAGTACCTCCTTCAGTACCAGGTGTCGTAAGAGTCGACTAAGGTACCAGAACCGACAGATAACGGTATATCCATCCGAGACGGGGTAGCTTAAATACACTGGTTGTGGGTGGGCAGCAGGATCCCCATCGCGAAAGTTCCGCTCTGCGATTGCCAACACGCTTGCCCAGCGTGGAAATAATGAGCAAAATTCCTGCTTTCTTGGGGAGGTCTATGTCCAGCAGTGGACTTCCAATGGCTGTAATGATGATGATTATGAATTTTACTAAACGTGTCGTGATGAAGAGAAGACAAGATAAGACACAAATCTCGCAAGGTTGCGTATACTACCTCTAAATATTTAACATGAAGTAGACCTCATATAAGTCATCTACATTGATACCTCACTCTTACTTATTCTTTTTGCTAAAAATAGTATTTGGTTGCTGTGTTCCAGTTTAGATAGTGAAAGAGGCAGTGAAATTACTAGGTCATCATCATGATCATATCAGCTGTAGGGCTTCCACTTCTAGACACAGGCATCCCCAAGTGATCTCCAATAGGACCGGTTATATGCGGCTTAAGTCCAGCGCGATACTGCGGTTTTCATCAGGTCTTCTATCCATCCACTGGCCCGATGGCGCAGATGGTAGTGATCCTATCTTGTGCGCTAGGGGTCGTGGGTTCGATTCCCACCCCGATCAAATATTTATATGATGATATTTGTGTTTGTTCTGTGTCTGGGTGTTCAATATATGTATTTAAGTAGTGTATTTACTATTTCTCTGTTGTCTGGCGTCCGTAACACAAGTGCTTTAAGCGACTTACCACGAAGTCATGTCAATGTATGAGATGTGTGGGAATTTATTATTATTATTATTATTATTATCGTGTGGGTTGGATTCGGCGATTGACCTCCATGTCCTAATATAATAACATGAAGATATTATATCACATAAAAATATCTTCAAGTGATATACTCGTGATATTAGGAATGTCTATAGGCTGCGCTGTCGCTTGTACAACGCGAACGGTATACTAGTTTGTTGACCTAGTCTAATTAAAATGTATATTATTTGCGTTGATAGTAGTGTGAGGTATGTTCGATGTTTATACATCATAAATATGTTTTCACTATTACAAATAGTAGTTTAAATATTGTATGTAAAAAACAAACAATAGCACAATGAACGATGTATCATTCGCAATCATGAATATGACATCATTATTCTAATTTATGCTCTATTCTTGTCTATGCCATTACTAATGGGTGATTTGAGCAAACTATCCACTTGAAAAAGGCCTCGATAATCGCATGTCATTCTAAAGCCCGTACTTTGAGGAGGTATTTGTTCGTAAATGGCGTAGGCTACACTAGTTAGGGCTGTCTCACTTCTATGCTCTTTAAAACAATATTGGACAAAAGTTATTACAAAATAAAAAGTTTTAATACTTCCCTAGCTGACCCAACACACATTGTCCTGTCTTAAGTATATACCTATGTTTATCATGAAGGTTCCTATTGAGATAGCCTTCATAATAATAGTACGTAGAAAAAATACTTTAAAAATACAAGGTTAATAGACACTTTTTCGTTTTGTTCTTTTAGAGACAGCTACTTTAAATAACACTTCTGAATTTAACAGTAACATTCATAAGTAAATATTTTAGAAAATATTTGTGGTAGCCCTAATAGTGGTACAACCACACACAGAACCATATAATACAAAGTAATTTGTTCCACAGAGTTGACGAACGAACTGCGATCCAAGTAATGAATAAGTTTTACCTACGTATTAGAAGCCAACCGTACCCAAGTACATTATTTTTAAGTTATGGAGCTAATGATATGGTGACCGCAGCCTATAGACACTCGTGTCATCACAATGATATCACTAATGTGTCACAACCTTGTGAACTAAAGATACAATGTCACATTTACCCAGTAATTTCACTGCCTCTCTCACCCTTCAAACCGGAACACAGCAATACGAACACTTCTATTTGTCGGTAGAAATAAATGAAAGTGAGTTACCAATGCAGACAACCTCAGTAGGAGATTTACCTCTATTAAATTATATAATACTTGTGATCTAGCCGTATCTTTCTTTACATGTGTGTGTAAATACCATTCGATACCTTTTCACGATACCTTTATGTTTATGGATTAGAGCCGTATGGGTACCTCACGGCTCTAATGCCGGTACCTCACGGCTGTGCACCTAGCACAGCCGTGAGGTACCGGCAGAGTAGAATAGTACCTCCCCTTTTACCAGGTATCGTAAAAGGCGACTAAGGCACCAGGACCGATAGACGGCGGTATATCCATCCGATACAGTTCATGTACACTATGCGGGGATGAACAGCAGCACCTTTGTTGCGAAGGCTGCGATCTGCGATTGCCAACACATTTGCCCAGCGCGGCAATGGGCAAAATTCCCCCTTTCTTGGGGAGGCCTATGTCATCAGTAAAATATTTAATTCTGATTCTCTTAGTTATAAACGTGCCCAGGTTGCGTGTCTATGCTATATGAATTGTATTAATTTATTCTGTTGAACTTATCAGCGATCAATAACTTATTATATATATATGTATATATTATATATATAATAAATTAAATTCTTTATTGGCTCACCTAATGTAGTACATATTTTTAATGAATCTTTGAATGAATATCACAACGAAACGAACGAAATAAATTACTTTTACTCAGAAGGTACATACATAGCACACACACATAACCCTAAAACTAAATAGTTGATCACGTGAGGTTTTGCCATAATAAAAAGGAGGTAAACTTATTTTACCGGGTACCTACCCATTATTACTACTAAACATACGTTCAATGAGTCATTAAGTTCAATATAGATAATCTAAAATCTATCAACCCCTCTCTTTCTGTGCAGCAGTTAATAAATTAGAATTAACAAACTTAACTCTGTATAGAGTTAGCGTAGACATGTCTTCCTCCGACTGTGCCATATATACCTTGTGTATTGGAGTTGATTAAGGCTCAAATACCGCCATGCATTCTGATATAACGATATCAAATTGCGCCCCAGTCCCGCGAAGCACGTGCGAACATATCGCGTAACAGGAATACCGCGTGGACAGACCGCCGGCTTATTAACTCCCTACATTAATTAAATTATTAGAAATCTCAGCCGGACTAATTAACGAAGAATTCCAACATTTCGGTCCACCTATCGGGCTTTAATTAAAATTGACAAAGCCGCGAGTGAACAAGAGCGCTCGCCAAATAACGCCTCTATTAATGAAACGATCACTCGAAACTAATTAAATTATGGAGGTAATGGTGCGTGCAAGTGATACCGGCTTCGGGTTTGGACAACTCCGCGCCGTACCTGCGCTCCTGGTAATTTCGAATTTCGTCACACTACTCTTTGGGCTAATTACCGGTTCGAAATATGTTTAAATTGACAAAAATAGATAGGTATGTTACGAACTGAAGAGACACTAAAAGTCAAACATAAAGCAAATGATATATCTTCCTTTAATTTGTTCGACAGTTTAACTTCTAAGTTGTTAAAAGCATGCTATTTATTATTAAACTACAAACCTATTAAAATCACAGATATAATTCATTGAATTGCTTTCACTATTCATAATATTTAACCCGATTGTTCTTTATTAAAAAAAATATATTTATATAATATAACTTTTTTATCGATAAACCAAAATCAACCGAAAAATTACTCCGCTAAATCGTACCCGAAACGTCAAACAAAAAAAAAATAATAAAGGTAGTTTTCTATGGAATGAAATCTTACATTATGTACTCAATTGTCAGTGTTGTTATAGGTATATAACGTCAGTAGGTAACAGTGACTCCATAAAATATTTTCTCTAATTAGTCGTGTAATAAATCCACAGAACGTTATCAAAATCAGGAAACATTTCATTATGTATTTACATTCGAAAAAATTCATAAATGAATACGAACTCGAGCCTCCAACGGTGCACCCATTCATTAGGCACATTGTAGCAAACTCGCACGGCAGCTAGGCGCAGCGACATTAAAATGAGTAATTATAATAAAGCTAATATGTCCTCATAATTAACTAAGCCTGATGAAGAGTGCTTTGACGAGGCCCGCCGCCACCCAGCCGCTTTAGCGTTACATTCTCTTTGAACGCTTATCGCTAGAGAATTTTTAGGACACGTTTTAATCCGTGCAGTTTTTACAGTACAGTTAAAAAACGCAATGATACTTAGAGATTCAGGTTTATTTTATAAGTAAGTTAATTTGTATAAACATGTTTAACATGCCTTTTCGCATTTGATTTTGTATGTATTTGATTGTATTGATGATCAAGAAAAAAAATACCCGACATTTGTTAAATAAAAACAATTTATTTCCGTATAATCGCTTGTACGTCAATACGCAATAAGAGGCAATCCGACTTTTTATATCAGTGCACACTCATATTTTATGTTTAATCATAAAGGCAGTGCCCTCAAATATATATTTTACATGGCAATAAAAAAAATTACATCATAAACTCGCAAGAAGATTATTTTTTTTAGTCCTTGCTACCCTATTAATGGCTAATAATAAAATTAGTATATTTACGGCACATGTACTTCTTTTAAACAGGCGTAACTACGGCATAATAAATTGCCATATAAACGGCAAAGCAAGATGTAACAAGTCCTCGTGTACCACCCTGTTGCTCTAAGTGTGATTGTGAAGCGCTTCGAGCGCTTATTTCTCTACCCTATTTCTCGTACGTGACAACAACAGCTGCGTCAATTAGACAGCTCCATTACCTGCGTTTCGCTTGCAGGTTTTATAAAGTAACAAATGCATAAAAAGTGATTTTAATAATGATATTACTTATTATTTTTTTAATATTTTTAGGTTTAACTGTACTTTAATTGTCGTAAGTTCAATTGTCACTGCTAGTAATCAATCATTCCCAAATAACGCAAATAGTGCAAGATATATATGTATGCCATTTCTTATTACGCGAAAAGTGCATAATGAATTTAATGCAACTGTATAATATAGCTATACCTCATTCTGCAGAATAACATAATGATATATTTTAAAAGGATGTATGTGCTTGCGCTTCAATTGTTTTGCAGTCGTTTAGAAGTTAGTAATTTTACTGCGTAGAATCTTTTAATATCTATGGTCATAATTTGCTTACCATAGAGTAAACAAAATCTATGACCCGTCCTCATATTTGTAGCGCATAAAGCGCTTTCATGTACGCTGTACACAGCAGCAATAGTGCTAATTAGACGAAGTGACAACCCACTCCTGCCATAAAGCGCTGCAGATTTATCGCCTCAGATTATTTATATTATGTTTATTAGCCCCGCCCTCGCGCCCTCCCTGCTTTACCACTAATTGAATTGCCGGGATTTTTATACAGTAACAACACCTGAAGAGTTTATTACGGCCTTCATGATATTCTGTGGCGTACAACTTATATTGTTAGAGCGTACAATCATCCTGTTTGTGGCCATAAATGTGCATAACTTTCAAGTTGAGATATATTTTCAATAAAACGTAAAGAATACTAGTATATAATCTGTAGATATAAATAAAATTTAAGTGTCCCTTTGTTATTCCAAATAAACAGCATTACTCAAAATGTAAAATGTGAATATATATGGTTTTTACGAAAAAAAATTGTCTATGTACCTGTCTGTTTCTTCAGACGAATGTGTAAAACGGCTAAATCAATTTTGACGCGATTTTTACTGGCAGATTGTTGATGTTATAAGGTGTAACTTAGCTTTCTCTATTATTTCTTATGAGAACGGGTTCGATCCCCACACAGAACAAAAAATTATGTGATGAACATTTGTGTTTAATCCTTATTTGGGTTTTATATTATACTAGCAGCGCCCTGCGGTTATACCCGCATAAGGTTGTTGAACTCTCATACTAACTTTGCAACCCATTGTAGCCCAATAATACCTTAATTAGTCTCATAATTTTCATTAAAAAATTAACACGTGTTTTATGACTGAGTTTTATTTGAATAACCTTAAAAACGTTTCATACTAATTTTCATACTAACTAAGCAAAGTTTCATACTAACTTTAATCCTCGATTTGCAAATTTTCAAAAGTCCTTTCCTATACTACTAAAAAAGACCTCTGTGCAAAATTTCAAGCTTCTAACCCTTATAATTTAGAGAGTCTAGTTATTAAGTCAGTCAGTCAGTTTCTCCATTTATACATACAATTTTTTTAATTTCTCCGTTTTCAGATATCTATAGTATAAGCTACTTATTAAGGAGTCAGATTATGGTATGAGACGTTATATGTGAATTTATTATTATTATTATTATAAATTAGAAGCGCCCTGCGGTTTCACCCGCGTATTTACCGTTCCAGTAAAAATAATAAAAGGAGCCTAAGTTACAAATGGTCCAGCCGTTTTAGAGATTAGCCGGACCAAACAGACAGATAAACAAAAATTTCAAAAAATATTTTTTTTTAAGTACCTTTTGTGTACTTTCTTATGCATTTAGTAAACTGTTGTTAATTTAAAATAACAATCAGACATTTATTTTTTTTATGTAGAGATGTATGAATATCATCCAACCGAACCCCAACATCGGCAATAAAACTACTCGAAAATCTATAATTCCATCTAGTTTCCGACCACCAATTAAGCAACTGAGCGATGCACCAACAATTAACATAGTGAAAGCATAAATCATGGGAGAAGGAACACGAGTTATTTTGGCAATGGCTCGTTACGATCAGCCTGCTCCGCCCACAATGATAAATCGACAACGAAAATAACTCTTATTTTATATATAACAGTTTCCAATCCACTCCGAGACCACTGGACTAGGTGTTCAGATATAGAACTCGAATGTAACGGTCAGTATTTCTACGAATATAAACTCCAATTTTAACTTGCATTGTTGTTGAACGAACAATATTTTTAATTTTGTATATCTATTCAAATATTAGACACAGAAATCTATCAATTAAATGTTGTTTTATCTTGGAGTCAGTCAATTTATGATGTGTTATGTAAATTAATTAAAAAATATATGTTGAATTGAATATTATAGCGTTGAATGTTGTAGATGTCAGAGAAATCATGGTGAGTGGGAGATTTCAACTGTGGTCCGCAGTCGATGCATGGGGTTACGACAGTAAAACCAAGTTTGGTTTATAGAAAATATAATATTACTTTACTTTCAAAATCCGCGGAATCATAAGCAGTCTAAGAGTTTCTATTACCCAAAAGATATATAAATATTTGGCTAAATATCTGAAAAATTAATAATAATGGCTATCACACAAGTGAGCTGTAGGTATTATTAAAACATAACAAGATCTATTAATTAGGTCGAAGCCGTGCGCAAGAGTCCTATGTGAAACAGTGCGTCACCTGCCAATTACTAAGTCAGTACAACCTATGAAACAGGCATTATTAATAAAAATTGAGTATCTGTTTTTAATATCTAAATAGCACTAAATCTAAATCTAAATTCTAAAGAAATTAAAATATATATATATAAAATACTAGCTTTCCTATTACCGCACACGACTTTTTCCGCAATGCCCTAATAACGACCCTAAGAAACTGTTGCTTTCCGCGAAAAATTCTATGTCGCTCCCTGTCAGCTAAACTGTCAGAAATTCGTGCCGATTCCGTGAATAAAATAAAAAAGCCAGATGTATCCAATGGCCACATGTTTTTGAAATGAAAAGTAGTAATACTCGTATGTGATAATTCAGACTATCAATTATCTCTGTGTTAAATTTCATCCAGATCTATTTAGCCATTCCGGCGTAAAAGAGTAACAAACATACATCCACACATTCATATTGACAAACTTTCGCGTTGAGAATAGTAGCACGGATTTTTTTAAATCTTTGCTCGTTTCTTTTACCTATCTCTTTTAGAACTCACCTACTCGTGCTTTAGAGTATTATAAATCACCATTAGTGCTTTAGAATATTAAAAAAAAAACCAGGTAGGTAGATAATAAGTTTAACACACTAGACGGGTATGAACTGTTATGAACTCAGCATATATTAAATTATGTATGCTCTCAAATCACGCGTCATTACGGCATTTACACACAATACTTTATTTTGTGTAAATGTGTTTGTGATAATTGTTTTCAATTAAATTGAACGCCGATCGGATACACCGAGCGTGTTAAATAACGTGACTTCACTAATTCAAATTTCAACGGCCACCGTGAGAACCGAAACGAAGACACTTTCGTACGTAAACATTAATTTTTAATCACCAGACATTAATCAGACAAAACGCAAGACATCAAAACACTGTAGGCGAATCCTGTAATTAAATAATGTAATCCTTACCTTAAAAGCATTATAAATAAAATATTTGAGTCAAGCAATTTATAATCGTATTCTATAAAGCATAAGATTTTATTTGTAGTGCCCAACGTGCTTATCCATAGACGGCACTATCCGAGTAGTATCTTCGTTGATTTGTTGCTTCGGTTTGCGGAGTATGTTCCGAAGCTAATTAATTTTAATTGGACTGGATTGCGACGTTCTATTGTGCGATTTTCTGCCCTTACGGTCCGGGCACACTGCTCCATCTAATGTTACTTATATTTGAAGATATATTTACGTTAATAAAGAACCCTGTTATATAAGTAGAAAGTGTAAAAGTTCATAATCGGACAAAACTAGATTAAACTGCAAAAATAAAAACAAGTGATCATGTCCAATGTCCTTAATCAAAAACAGTTTTCATAGACAATCACTGTCAAAATAGTTTTTACTTGGCACGTTCGTTAAAGCTATTTTTAAATTATACGAAAGGGTAATTATACTAATTGAGAGCAAATTGCATCGGTCAAAAATAATTCTGCCCGACACTGCAGACAAGAGTGGTTTGGATCGGCTCTGAGGTTTGACGGTAACATATGCAAGTGTTGTGTTAAATGATTTTATTATAATAAATGCTTTGTGCACTCGTGTTAGTTACTCGTTATCAATAAAACACAATAAAATGGTCAGGACCTTTGCCCAGTCACGCGGTTTTGTGGCGCTCGCATTGATAAACATTACGATGGCTCGGAAGTACAGACATCTTTAAAAGAAGCATCACTATTTTTAAGAAGTCATACGGTTAATCTATCGATATAAAAATGAATCCCTTTCTACATTGGTCACGGCATCACGCGTAAGCGACTGACGGACCAATTTTGCCAATCCTTTTTTGATTTGTTTTTATCGTCTATAACCTTTTTTAATGTAACCATAAGGTAACAGTCAGCCAATTGACAGTAGACGCGATTATTTGATTGCGCGCTGCATTAAGACAGTATAACGTTTGTCGGATCTGTTAGTTATTTATAGATTTTATAATATATCTTTGATTTTACGTTGATATTAGATATTATTATTATAAAGTTTTTACTTTCGTTTACTGTAAAAATTTATTAAGAATAGAATGGACAGTTCAATTAAACAAAATCTACACGAGAATAGTGCATTAAAATATAAAACTTATAACTTATAAATAACTTCAAAGGCGTATCATAGATCTTACATGAAATAGGTACATGCCTGCGAGAACTATTAATGAATGGTCACACACATCACCACTTGTATCTGTGCGCAAGATGGCGTCAGTTATCTACATACCAAAATGGTGTGTATGCAAAGTTAATCTCTGCAGAGTATTTAATCACTAACAAATTAATAGTAGTGTAATTATAAATACCTTATTTTAGAAGAAAGTATACTTAAAAAGAAAGTAATATATCTTTATTTTTAAGTGTGATTGTAACTTGTTTATACTGCCTAAAGTAGAAACTTGCACAAAATTTATCGATTAATTTGTTTTAGAGAAATGGGACACATAATAAAGATTACAGACAATTGCTGTCAAAACCAATTTTCAAATGGAGAAGCTTATTTACTTCCTTGCTATGATTATTTATATAAAAAAATCATTAACAGGAAACTTTTCCAACTACAGTTATTCTTTATAGTAATAAAATTTCAAGACAAAGAGACGAACTGTTTTTTATTAGGTCTCGAATTAAAAAGTATAGTTGTAATTGAATTACTGAATTGAAAGCTAGCAAACGGTCCTTGCTTTCCGGCCACGACTCCCTTCGATCGGACTTGATAACACTTTACGCCGGAACATTCTCGAATTTAAAAGTAAGCTAAGTTATAAACGTGCACAAAACAGGCAGAGAGATTTTCTAATTGATAATATTTGTAATATTTGAATATTTTTGCGTAAATTTGTAAAACTTCTTATATTTAATAATAACTTATATTAAAATACTTTCTCCAACTGCTCTGCAAAATATCTAAGACGATGTTCACTTAATTTGAAAACTGTAATTAATATCAATCTATGTTACTCAATTCTAGATGCACCCGCATTAATTCGGCTTAGGGCTGGCTCTCGGAAATCGCAACACTTACACAATTGCATTTAATTTTCCGCTCGTGTGCCCTGTCGGGGCTTACCCTGTGGCCCTTTGATTGTTTTGCTTAAAATATAATTTCACTAGTATTTGTACATAAGGAACACAAGTTACATATCACTCCCAGTTTTAACTGTGTTCCTACTCCTGTTATTATCTATTATTATTATGTATATATATATATATATATTGTTATATTTTTGTATTGTAGCTACATAGAACCTTACACAGAATAAGAAGAGTTCCTCAGGGATACAATAAAGGCCTCACGGAAAAAATAGTCTGGAAATATGTTTTTAAATTCTCGAGTTAGGAGACAAGATGGTACTCATAGTAGTAAGGTACAGCGCCATTTTCGAACGCATACGTTTTTTGTTTATTGGGACAGGTATGTGACGTCACGTATTTATACATAAATAGATCAGCTTATCCTTCTCATCGAGTATTTATTGGTAATAATAAAACTGAAACATTACTTGTTTTGTTTTAAAAAAGACACGCTAACCCAACGGACGTAGCCCAGTCTTAAATTGAGATATAAACTATCCATCTCTCAAATTCGATCAACCTGTACACAATAAGTAAAAAAATATTAAAATCCATCCAGTAGTTTTAAAGTTCATTCCAGACAAACACCGTAACATATAATTTTTATTTGTAAAGATACAAGTAGGTATATTACTCTATTGTGCAATTTATTGACAATTCAACAGGAACATGATTCTTATCTCGAGATGAGTAAGTTCAAGGAATACTAAGTCTTTTTTCTTTTTCATTAAACTTAGAATTTCTTTCAATCTTGTTTCTCTTGTTACTTCTAATTAATGGTTTATATTTAGCTGCATCGATCCTTGAGCTCGAAGCTCCGTATTTATAGTTTTTCTTCCAGCAAAACAACCATAATTTAGCCTACTTTTATGTTTGAGCCGACTAATTGGTTTAATTCCTAGAACTAAGTCCTTGGCTTATTAAAGGTACTTAGGAACGGTAAAGTCCTAATCTGAATGCCTGGTAGCCGCAGGAATAAGTTAATTTACCGGCTAACTGTTTTTGAACATATATTATGACTTAAATTGAAAACTTCAAACAGGACCAAGAACATCCGCTATGCGTCAAACATCTCTCTAAGAGATTTCCACAAAGAATTAAGTCTAAAATCTTGCATCCAGCTAACTTATATAATACTAGTATCGTTTTGCGGCTTCACCGGCGTCGTATTTCAATAAAAGGGTTATTGAAATCGGGTCAATAGGGTTTGTGTTTATTTGTAACAAACGAACAAAAATACAAGTCTCGTTTACATATTTCCATTTTAGATAGTGATCTTCTGGTTATTTGTAAATATAATACACCTTATATCGCACCAAAATAATATAACTTTGTACTAATGAAAGAAGTTCAAAATTGGCTAAGCAGCTTTTTAAGCTTATTACGTAGTAACAAATATACATGTTTTTTCTTTTTTATAACATTAGTATAGAAAACGATCAGATATAATATGGTTAAAAGTCATATGTAAAATACAATTACATAAATATCAAATTAATATTTAGTACGCATTATAACTTGAGAACTTTTTATTGTTTAATGAATATATGTCAATACACAAATTACGTAAGTGAAAATCCATACTCACTGAATGCATCATCCCTTGTGAACGCCAGGCTCACTCGCTACTCATGCTTGTCATAACTGTCATACCAACTGCACGCGCTGGCTGTATACGGAAGGGCACGCAAAATACTATTTGCAAAAAAAAACAATAATGGCGCTCTACTTGTTTAATCTCATGAGCAGGCTAATTGTCCGCGGCAGTGACGATGACAGTTGCTCCCGAGGGGTCGGGGCAGGGAGTGAGCGGGGGGGGGGGCACGTGACCCGTCACTCGCAGGGAAATTAAAACATTCCGTTATTATTTTCATTTCGCTAGTACAGCTCTGTACGCGCAGGGCTGTCAACGGATATAATGAAAATGCGCGCAATAGTGAATAGTCATTTGGAATCTCTAGTGATAGAGCAGCAAAAAGATATAAAAATGTGTATATTATTTGGATATATACATCATACATATATACATCACAAAAATAAGTAATTTACACGAAACCCAGATACATTTCTTCTATATTAACAGTCTTTATATTATAACGACAAGCTATATCACATGCATATGAGATCCAAGATTTCTATTCTATAAGGGAATATTCAATACTATGTTTATTTCTGATAAATAATAACCTTTTTAATCTCACTAAACTATAAATTACGATAAATTACAATTAAAGATTTTCGAATTGCTACAAAAGTACCTAATTTATTACAAAGCCCTGCCTGTACCTTGAACTGATAAATGAAACTAATTAGCCTTTCATATATCGTACACATCCATTCCTAATTAATAATGAACGTTGCATGCAAACAAAAGAGATTACCGTATACCTAATATGCATTATTATAGATAAAAAATCAAAACAATGTGTGTGTAATAGGCAGCAATATCTCGTCGGGACCCCATATCAAAGTAATATCGGCAGACGCCGCCGACGGCGTAGAATTTTTAATAATTAAAAATCACCCCAACCCGACATAAAGGGGTCTACACACTGCACATTATACTGTTATCATTTTAATTAAAATTCCAGGCACAACCAAGCAACTAGTACAATTAACTACTCACACATCGCTACCGCGATTTATGCCAACTAAAAATCTTTCTTAATTGTATTATTTATTTTAAAATATAATTAGCGAGCAAAACAACATCTGGCGTAACGAACTGTCATATTAATAATATTAATTAATAACAAAACAGCTAGTTACATTTATCTTCATTAGATTTAAAAAATATATATTTTACATATGTATACTAGGCACGAAACAAATGCGAGTAGAAACAACTGCCTACGGTATTAGTAAAGTCGTTACTAATTTTCTGAACGTACATTCTATTAAGCAGATAAAACGTGTGATATTGAATGATTTACAACGATATATTATCGCGATGCGTTAATTAAATCCCGCGTCGATAGTTCCACATGCGATTAAATTAAATTTGCCTCTCGATTCAAACATGCTTTGAGGCAATATAGAAAAAATAGCAAACATTCATGGCGATTCCAATAGGCTAATCTCCAGTTATTAAACCCCTAGCTCACCCACCTGATAGCCTCTCAGATATAATAGAAATACCGGGGACTTATTATTAAAATTGCTGCTGAATTGTTCCCCTCGCCCCTTGGATTTCGTAGGTCGACTTATCGACGCTATATTGTACTCGTAATAACATTAATTTGCTATTGTGAATTGTAAAATGAACAGTTTCTATGAATCTTTTTGTGTGCGGACGACAAAGTGACAGTACAGTTGTAACTGAATTCATATCGCACTACGTGTAAACTATAACGGCTTAAAGGTTTAATTTTGAATAAGGAAAGCTAAAATTATTATTACATTAGGTCGTCTGATTTGTTATATCAGGAAAAACACATTTTAAAACTATTTGCCGGATAAAAACTTTTTGCTGCAAGCTAGTTTTTGCTATTTTTTTTTATTGTGGCAAAAGTGTTTCTCGAGATATAGCAGTCCTGATCCAGAAGTGCGATCTATCACTTGAGTCAACCTGATTCCTTTAAAACCGCTTTAAATATTTTGTTTGAAAACTTCCTCTCAGATGAATTTATACTTATCAGGCATAGAAATTCACTTTACAGGTTTACCTAAGCACTAGGTTTACCTAAAAGATTTTTGGGGGTTATATACTATACTTGCCTATACTTACTATAGTTCCTATAGTGCCTATAGTTGCCATGCGTAGTTTTATGACAGGGATGCTGTCTGTCAGTTTCGGTATCTCAATCGCCATTTGTACAGATGACATAATGTTTTACTATACCGGTTCTCTAATTAACAACTAAAAAATAACTGAATAAATATAGAGAATAGGAAAATCCCGGTACATTTTTAATAAAATTGTAAAAGCGTGTATGTTCAACGCCGGGTAACAGATTGACGTATTTTTTTTACATATTGCGTGGGATAGATCCGAATAGTAATTTTTTGGTTCTCTATTAATTGAAACTATTTTGATCACGTAAGCGATGTAAAAGCTGATAAAGTTAGGAGTTGAAATAAACAATAAACTGGAGTTTATTTACAACAAAAATGTCGACACATTTGGATATTTAAATTAACAAAAAGTAAACACTTTTTCGAACATTAATTATGTCAACCTTGAGTGTTTAGTACCGTGACTGAGTGTCTTAGTATTAAATCCAATAATTAAATTAGGCATGCATCAGTCCATATTGTTTGTTAGGTAAGCCAACCAGGTGCCAGCGTTATTATAATGACATGAGCATTGTTGCACCGCGATCAACGTAGATAGGTACTAAGAACACGTTTGTCTAATTAATCGGGAGTAATAAAGGACGTTTCCTAACCGAATCAAGATTGCCAATTGCTCGATTGATTCGGTGACTCACTCTGAACAATGGAGTCTCAACGTGACTCGATTGTTCGCTGTATGATAGGCATTTGTTATTTTTCCGCTTTTTGAAATATCTTTGCAGTCATTTGCGGTTTTTAAATTAATTGTAACACTATTCGTTCCGTCATTACGGTGTGTTTTTAATGTTTCAGATACATTTTACTACAAGCACAACTTGATATCAAAATTGTGTATTTCAGTTAGGTGTATGCATAAAACTCTTGTTTTTCTATAGATATATAGCCATGTATACCTAGTTGGTACCTGTATCTGGTTTTATTAATTATTCGAAAGTCAAATGGGAACATATAAAAAATGATCAATTTCTCGTTTGTTCTATTCTATCCTGTTCTATTCACTACTCATACAACTATAAAATAGTGAACAAAAACTATGTCGTTGGTCAAATTTTATTTTATAGGTATTTTGAAAAACGCTAAATTAAATTTTAAAGAATGTATTTAATAAGAAACATTTAACTTTGCCTACGCTTCGAGCGGGCTTCGAACCTGCATCTTTCTCTTGCCGGGTGACTGCACCACCGTTGTGCTGCCGTGACCTTAGTCAACATGTCGATATTTTCCTAGTATTCTCTTTCGTACTAAGAAGTCAGAGTCGTCTCTTCAATGTTGTAAGTAATTACCTACAAAAGTTTTGTAATAGTGTCCATGAGTTACAATTGTACGTACGCTTAGATGCATCCACCATTCCACTGATTAACAACGGAATCCACTAAACATGTTAAATTAAACGAGTAGCATCGAGCCTAATCTCTAATGAATTTAGTATGAGTTAGGGCTGTCACCTCTAGACATGTTCTACTCAAATACAATTTTACTTTACTTTTCAGTCTTCTTGACAATCACAAAGCAAAATCTGACTTACAAAGATAAAACTTTCTCTTTTTACCTCTAACTGCATAAGGCCGTAAAACGTTTAGTCTCTATAATTGTAGTCATTCAAGTTGTCCAACTGAAACTTTCAGGTGAAGCTTTTAATTGTCATACTGACATATGAGCTAGGTAACAGTACTTGATGACTTCTAGCTAGGGATGTCACTCGCCCAAAACATTTTTTTACGAAACTCTTCACAACCTCAACTAAACCCAACTCCCTATTATCAATATAATATATAATACTACGTCAAGGCGTCAAGTATATTCTATTGTCGTCAATCAATTCTCGCCAATTGGAGCTGTCAGATTAAGCTACTAATTGTCATGCTGACGTACGCTAAGTACTATTGCTTGGCGACGGTGCGTAACGGTGAGACAGCCCTGAGCGAGCATTTCGCGCCATTGATTAATCGAGTGCATAACATGCAGTACTAATGCGGCTAATCGCGCTGTAATGTGATCGTTCGTTGCCAACCTGATGCTTATTGATTGCTGGCAACACTGATATTATGGTTGTACGTTGTATGCGCTGGTCACACACAACCGTCTATAACTAAGCGGCTTGTTCGACTGGGAGAAGGCATGGGGAATGGTTGTAACTGAAACGAATTTCCGTTGAGATATCTCCGGTAGGGTTGCGCTGTTTTATGTACGCTAAACTATTCTTTGAACAACTATAAAAACGTATTATAATGTAGAAGAACAAAGGCATACAATGATTGTAGTTACTTAGCATATGATTAAACCGAAGTATTTTTTTATAAATATATATCGGTTATCCTTTAATTTTAGGTTAAAAATGAACTGATGTGTTGCTTCTGAAAACAAAGAAACGACAATTAAAGTCTATTCTTCCACCAATTATTCTTATTTATCTATCTTAATTAACAAATCACAATAATCTAATACAATGCTATTTTTTCCATAACCTCTCAACTGACCATTGACCTCAGACTCTAGCGCTTGTCAGTTGTCAATGTCATTCAATGTCGTTCAAAAATTAAAGAAATATTATTTCTTTACAAATATAAGTTGATAATGAAAAAAATTATTAGATTTTGGAGGAAACAATTTTTTTGTTTATGCAGATTTTGTTACTAGAAATAATAATAAATTCTCGAATATCTGGACTCACCGAATGTTACAAAAGCATTATTAAGAATCAATATAAAGCTTTGAGTATGTGTGAGTTAATAGATATTGCACTACTTTCTTTTGGGAACATAGACCTTACTTCACGATCTTTTATATAGTTTCTTATTACCAGATTGGTATTATTACAACTCTAAAGGGATGATCCGTATTGCGCACCAATTAAGGGCGACGATTAAGACTTAAGCATCTCGAGTATTTAAGATTATTAAGAATAAAGGCTTTGATTATCTAATTTATATCTATAGAATGCATAACGAACATCTTTAAAATAACTATTGTACTACAACCGAAATCAAAAAGCTAATTTTTCCACGCCTTAGAACAGAATAGAACCATTTTCACGGTCATAAGAGCCGTAATTAGGGCTCTCATTATTCAGCTCGATTTGAGTCGATTCAACGGTGAAAGAATCCGAGCGATTGATCGATACTCTTCAATGCGCTTACATGTTGCACCAAAGAGCTCGGACGTAATCAGTTTACATTCACAGAGTCCCCAAACGGGTCGATTCATTCAATAAGGGGGTCTTTTAAAAAGCGGATGGGTATGAACGTTCATTGCCCGCGAGGGTTCCGTTGCATGGTATTTATTAATAAACACTGTCGTCCTATGAAATAGAAGGCCATTTTACAACTGCATTTTTAATTTAAACAACACAACAATAAATTTAAAGTTTTTAGTATAGTATGCTTGAGTTTCAAATCCATCATAATAGAAGCGACGATGTTATTTTAAAGTTAAAAAATCCATATAATGCTGTTATTTAAGATAAATATTTTAATTTTTTTAGGGAGGAATTTCTAAATTAATTCACCCATTTTAATAAATTTTTGTGTACAATTTAATCCAATTTAAGAGACAAGATAGTTTACTTTTTAATTTATAGTCGTAATATTTTACCAGTATAGTTAAGAAAAGAAAATGTCAAGTCTGCCGGGTCAGCTAGTTAATTATAATTTTAGTAACACATGGACGTTTAATACCATATTCGGTTAAAGGAGGATTCAGAGCAAAAAAACATTTTAATATGATTCTTTCTATGTACATTTTTGAGAGTATGATAAATAATTATTACCCATAAGAACTTAAGTGATAAAAATTACTCCGCACAGAACCCTAGTGCGTCGCCGTATGTTTTAATTAAACGCTTATTTTGAAGAATGAATCACACAATAGCTTATTGTGCGGCAGCAAAGCGTTATTGACGATCGTGGTGTGAAAGGAACTTTAATAGGATAGACTTACAGATACTCAACTCTAACTGTATCACTGTTAAGTTCATATTTCCTCTTCACACCCTTCAGTACGGGTAGATGTTTGAACTAACAGGATGTCGCAAATGTAGAGTATAATACAATGCATTTTATACGAGTACGTATCGAGGATAAAGAATAGGTCAATTGATGCACAATACCTTGATAAATGTATTAAATGTAGTTACAGCTGTTAATAGGCAATTCATTTGCATCAAATAGTTGCCGTGTACATTTGATAAATTGACAATTTGATGTAAAATCTCCAATATCAGGTGTATGTATATTTTAGTATGTTTTATTCATTTTTAGTAAACCATATTATTAGTGGCACAACTTGAAACGTGGTGCCACAGAATAAATATATAGGTAAAATTCACTCTTTCTTGTTAAAATATATGCAAAAAATAAAAATAGAAGATTTCTTGAATACCATAAAGCAATCGTTTGCGAGCCAAATAAAATGACTAAATCTAAAAAGACATATATATTTTACATACCTCTTTTAATATTTAACAATTAGAACAATACTCAAGATTAGTTTTTCACTGAATTAACAGCTTGGCACTGTGAAGTGCATCAAATAGCCGTAATCACATATAGCCAACCTTATTCTATTAAATAAATGACTTAAATAAATAGTCGTCTGGTACCAGCAGAGTACAATACCGCAAGAGGTGACTGAGGTACCAGTACCGACAGATATGACCACTCGAAGCAGTGTAGCTCAAATGTACGAGAGCGGGGATAACATTCTCATCTGGAGTCTACGCTCTGCGATTGCCACCACGTCAACCTCTCGGTGCAATTATGGGCAAATTCTCTCTTTATTGGGGAGGCCTGTGTCCAACAGTGGACGTTTTATAGCTGCTATGGTGATGATGGTATGAGTTACTTTTCTTTTTTTATAATTCATAGGGTATTATTATGATATACACCCGTGATTTTGACCGGTAAGTATTTACTTTACACCTTATCCTCGAGTAACTCTTGTTATTCTGCGAAGAAGTCTATGTCGCTTTCTAACTAAACTGTGCAAATAATATTAAAAAAACAAAAACTTATATCAACGGAACATGTTTTTCAGATATCTCTGTGCCAAATTCATCCAAATCTGATGTGAAAATGTAATAAGCATCCAAACAAACATATAATATATTGTACATTTAATATTCATTTCATTCTAACATCCAAATATAATAAACCAAAAATCCAAAAATAATAAACCGCTTTTTAATGCCATTATTTTATTACATTTCATACAACTTACCAATTAAAACAAATAATTTGTAATACGAACATAATTATGTAACAACCATTTATGTATAGTGATGCTTCATTAAATCCCGCAAATGAGCTGCCACAGTAATTAGACTAATTGTAACCCAGAGCTAATGCCAGCGCCCAGCTGAGGATCGAGGCTGCCTCAAAGGCTAAGTGGATTAATTACCTGGATGCTCATGCCCCGAATTAGCCTAACTTGGGTAACATAATCCCCCTAACTTCACATTCACGGTCTAATAATAACTAAGATAATTAATCGAAGACATTCACAAATTAACCTGCTTAATATTCCATGACATTTCTGTTACTTACGCTAGCATGTAACACTTGTACACCTGATGGCTTACCTGAAAACATAAGACAAACGTTAATTTGAAAGAAAAGACTAATGTTTTTCTACTGAGACCTACGTACACAAAGCACCAGATCGAGCCATTCAAGTGTCATAACTTTGTAACTGATAATAAAATCTAAATACGTCATTTTAAATTTAAATTTGATTGTGATTTGTTTAAATTGATCTGTCGCTTTGTGTATATAGCATAGATTACGATAATATCACAACATTATACGATTGTAATAAGTTAGTTATACCGTAACATCATCATGTATGTTAATAATTTTATATATAAAAGAAGAAGCTGAAGAAGAATAAGACTGACTGACTGATTAACGTAGGGCTTAAACTAATGGGTTTGAAAAATTTTAATCTAGCACGGGGATTCTTTTTAATATAGAGGTGCAGTAAGAATGATTTTTTGTAAAACGGGGGAGCAAACTTAACATGAAACTTTGCTGTTATTGAAGTTATTCGGACGAAATTCAGTATAAAGGTTCTTCATATTAAAAGTCATTAAACACGTATACAATATAACGCGATAAGATGAGGGTGCAAAGTTAGTAAGAAACTTCTACAATTTAACGCGGTTACAACCGCCCCGCGATTGCTAGCATTATTATTATAAAGAGTGTTGCCCGAAATTTAGATGAATTGTGTAAGAAATTAAAAAGCTTAGTTATTAAATGAAGTCGATGAGGGCGATGACAATATCCAAAACTATCCCAAGAGAACCGTTCAATTTTGAAGATAAAAAGTTGCTTATGTCCAATTCCCGACTAGAACCTATCCTTTAAATTTTACATCATCCATCCGGTATATTACATAACGTTAATGTAACAATAGCCTATAAACTTATAACATTTGCAAATAAAATGAATGCCTAATGTACCGTGACACTAAAAATCTCTCAATTAAACGAACCCACGAACAAGCATGTCGGCAGCTGAACAAACAGCGGTCCACCAGCTGAGCCCAACGGCCCACCCTGGTCAAACATTGGCCAAACATTCGTGGGCAATTGGTCGGAAAAACTCCGGGGCCCACACAAACAGTCCGCTCCTTTGACAAACCGGTAACCTATTTTAAATCTCACGAATAATTTTCACGGCGATTGCGCACTTACACGATTGGGAGATGCATACATTATGAATAAATCAACTAAACATTCCTCAAACAAATATAGACTTAGGTAAAACAGATAATTAATATAATATATACCGTTTTCGGTTATTCAGTGTATGCTATACGCGCTTGAAGCAATCCCTTGGCGCAATACATCTTCATTGCGAAATCACAATACCAACAATCCAAATTGGCTACTAAATATTCAAAATCAATAGTCTGTACGAAACATACGCGAGTAATTCGACAATGGCGGGCTAATTCAATTTAAATCACACACAATATTCTATTAATAGTGACGGACAGATGTAATCAATCCGCATAGCGCTAGTGATGTCCCATGTCACATTAAAATCATGCGCGCAATTACGGATATACGGTTCAACCCACACCACGACACCGCAACGCGTTGCATTAGATTATTTCAATTTGCATGTTGTTTTGGTAACAAAAGCGATTTATGTGTTCCCAAACGGCGGTAGCTGTGTGTTTTGCAGGAACAGTTAATTCTTTATTTCAAATATGGACAAGTTTATAAAATGTTTTCTGCGGACTGATAATACAGCTCAATTTACATTTCATAATCACGTGGTCTCGTAAAATAATTAGGGTTATAAAAAACTATTATTTAAAAATAAACGGTTTTTAAACCCCTACCTATGAAAACAACCTTATCTTAGCTTTCTCTCAAAGACTACCAGCTAGATTCCCAGTTACTGACAAAACGGATAATGAAAACCGTCAAATCATACGTTACGAGACGTATACCCAAGTGTTTAACACGTCATTGTTGTTACAGTAACGGATATTAAGGTAAATACATCTCTAGCGGTGGCATTGTGTGTGAGCCTGCGTGTGATACTTCTGCGCTTGACAGCGGGGTGCCACATTGCAGCTATTACTGAATTAGCTAGCCAATTACTGGTCATTATTCTATTATACGGTTAAAGAACTGATATCCCATCATAACGGGCGCGGTGGGCATTCATCATTTTGTACCTATTGCCTAAATACTCATTTTATAATAAACAAAAAAAGAACAAGGATACTAAATTGATCGTCAATAATCCACATTAATCTTTTCCCACGTGTATTGCTTTCCAAATATAATAACAGGTACAAACGTTCATTAATGTTTATCTAACAACAAACACTACATTAAAATATGATTAGTAATCTCAGTAGAAGCTTTCACAAATACCACTAATGAATAAATAATCGGAACAAACAGATAACAAGAGATGCCAATTAAACAATACACTAATTAATTCCAAACATCGGTGTAGTGGACTTAATTAGAGCGGGCAACATTATCAAACGGACAGGTCACACAAATACAGGTAGAACGGTATTCAGGTAAAACTTGCTAAATATTAATACAGACCGGTTCAGCTTCGAGAATAGAAAAAAAAATTGAAATACATTTTATGTGTACTAATGAATACAGCTATTTAGATGTGAGTTTTGAACACAACTCGTTACAAACAAATGAAAAATAAAAACGATTAATATATTCTATCACGTAAAAGGATTAATTATTACCAGAGAAAAATACAATTGCAATTCTCATATGATATAAAGAGAAGGAGCTCAATCAATTTTCGAACGATAAAAATAATAAAACGCCACCACAAAGCAAACGCGAACAAGCCTTAACCCAAGAAACATAAACTACTTTACGACAATCTCATAAAAGAAGCCTTACTAAGTAGACGGGTCTTTTTTAATATCGTGTCGAGAGCCGGCCGTACTGTCCCACGAAACATTTTCCATTAATAAAACGCGAAAAAGGAATATTACATATGAAAAAGACATATATCCGTATCGGAGGACCCGTCGCTATCTCCTTGGAAGGTAATAACTTCTTTACAAGTCCAAAGTCCGAGGGATTGAAAAGCAATTTCAGCAGGACACCCCGCTTTCGTGTGGCCGGACTCACCATATTTCTTTTTCGCCGCTACTGTAATTCGCCTTTGATTTAATCTCGAGAAACAAATCTTTGAATGTGAAACTTTAGTGATAGGCATCAGTGGAACTAGTTTCGTTGATTGGATTCTATCCCCAGCGTGGCCGGCCGTTCCTACAATTTGAATTGGTCACTGCAGATACCCTATTTGTCTGATTCTACATGTAGATTGCATTTCTTATTTTCGGAGGCGAGTTTTTGTTGGAAATGCTATGGTCTGGTACTTTAGGTTCGGTACTTCGGTACAATGTTGGTAATGGTTAGAGCTTAGACATATCAAAAGATTATTGCATGGCTCCAACGATGTATTGACGTCTGTTCGTGTGTCTGCATGGCTATCACGGCTTCGAGCCGTTAGAAACGCACAACAGATGAATGAATATTGATGAGATATTATAGATTTCGTTTTTGTTAACTGTTTTGGATCTTAGTGTTTCAGAAATATCTCAATTTCATTAGACATGTCTCATCAGTAATATATTAAAACAATCCCAACTAAAATAATAATCGGTTTGTCATTGACCGCTAATTTTATTCCACACAGAGTATTCGTCGTGTTTGTTTACGCGGGAACGTAGTTTCCGCGGCTCACATAACTTGTACCCGTTGATATAGAAACGCAACCTGTTGTGAATACGTTCCGTTTCAATGTAATGATATCCAGTGTCGACGGATCAATTTGTAACGTATCAATAAGCTCGTGGTAATGTAAAACCAGTTGCCGTGAACGTTACTAATAGGGATGCCTCCAAAACCTTCCATTGTGCTGATACTAACATAAATTATATTTTTTCCTTCTTTTGATCTATTTAAAACTTTTTGGATTAGAATCTTTCTCGAAATAATTGAAAGAGGAAACCAAAAATATTAGAGAATAAGTTATATTATTTAAGTTTTACAAGATCATAATTGTGACATGCGTCACCGTATTGTAAAAAAAATAATTTGACACAAAAGTAAAGTAAACCAAATAAAAATCGGATGAATTGAGAATTTCCTTCTTTTATGAAGTCGGTTAAAAAATAAACTATCATGAATGGATGACACTACAAGCGGCTTCGCCCGCGTGAATGTTGGCTTAATCGATACTTCTAAATCGATCTAGCCATTTCAGCGGTTTGAAAATATGTTTTATGACATTGTAAAAGATCAAGACAATACAGATGAAAAATAACATAATAACACTGTCAAAATTATGTTAATTCACATTTTAATTGAATTTTAATCATATGTATCTTTATAATCATCATACCTGCCATTAGAAGTCCACTGCTGGACATAAGTCTCTCCAAGAAATGAGAATTTTTACACATAATTGCCGCGCTGGGCAAGCGTGTTGGCAATCGTAGAGCGCAGCTTTCGCGACGGGGATGCTGCTGCCCATGTCCTGTGCATTTGAGGTGCACTGTTTTGGATGGATGTACCGCCATCTGTCCGTTTTGGTACCTAAGTCGCCTCTTACGATACCTGGTGCGATTGGAGATACTATACTATCCTGCCAGTACCTCACGGCACTGTAATGTATAAGATACATTTAAAATTAAGAATTGAAAGAGTATCTCACAACCAAATACACAAGACGAGCATGCCGTCAGACCGCATTTCACTCTATATCGCGTCCCACGGACCGTTCTTCCTGCTTTATATAACTACATATGAAATTCCTTCTAAATTCGTTCACGGGTTGAAATATAACAAATAAACAATTTTTGGATTTGTTATATTAGTAAGGATTGAAGTTGAAGTGGCTACCCTAAGCTACTTGATACTCAATATCGTATTGCAGTGGTGACAACCGCAGAACATACGTGCACAACGATTCATAATGATCTACAAAGTCAGAGGTACCGGCAGAGTAGAATAGTAACTCCCCCTGTACCAGGTGTCGTAAGAGACGGTTAAGGTAGCAGAACCGACAGATGGCGGTATATTCATCCGAAATAATGCAGCTAAAATGCATAAGGCGGGGATGGGCAGCAGCACCCCCGTCGCCATAGCTGCGCTCTACGATTGCCAACATCAGCGCCCAGCGCCAGTTGCCCAGCGCGGCAATTATAGGCAAATCAGCAAATAGCAATAGCTCACCTTTTTGAGGAGGCCGATATCCAGCAGTGGACTTACAATGGCTAATATGATGATGATAACAAAGTCAGAAATTAGTTTAGAAAATATATATTTGGAATATTGTCTTAAGACATTTACATGCATAATTAATTGTTATTTCTTTTAATTATTGCATAGTATCGAGAAGATAACTCACTTTAAAATTCTCTAACGTTTACGCGATTACTAACTACAATAAAACTTTTTTATTGGTTTTAAAGATATTTTGGTAAACAAATCGTCATAATAAATTTTATTTTTCGTTTTTAAATTGTTTTGTATGGTTAGCACTTTTTATCTTTTTATACATAGATAATTTTAGAACATGTTTTTTTGTGTGGATAATAACGCGTTCACTTAATACAATAAAACTAATGTTTTTAAACATGTTATAATGGTAACCAAAACGTCATAATAGATTTGTCTTTATCGTTTTAAAATAGTTTCTTTATAGTTATTACTTTTTATACGTAGATGATTTATGAATATATTTTGTTATATTTTTTGTGTGTATAATAACGCGTTTACTAATTACAACAAAACTTTTTTAATGGTTTTTTAAATATTATAATGGTAACCGTAGATAGCGTCGTACTAATAAATTTAAATTTTTTTGTCGTTTTAAAATAGTTTCTTTATATTTCTCACTTGTTATACATAGATGATTTATAAATATATTTTTTATATTTCTTGTGTGGATAATAAATAAATTCTCACCCTAAATTTCTTCGATCTCATTGAAATCTCTATTATAGTAATTATTAACCAATTTATTTCGCTGACTTTACATACAGGTATTAATGTTTACAGGTATTTTAATGGTTCTTTAATTTAATTATATATCATTAAATATCTATTTAAAATAATTGTTAACAACTACGAAGTTGTGAAGAGAAAGCGTTTTTATAAATATTACATAGATATTCTAAAGGGTAGTAAGAATGTCGTCAACAAAAAATTTTAGTAAACCCAACTGAATTCGTGGGCCGCGGTCTCCGGTCGACTTTGATCGCTATCTCCTAAACTATTACGGCAGCCTTATTTATGTAATCTAACTATTTGCGAGGGACAAACACCCCTTATTATGTTATTCCTTTTTTTCTCTGTTCTTATGGCAACTCTGGTTTTGATTACACCAGAATAATGTCAACATTAAATTGTCGGATAGCATAAAAAAAATATTTTAATGAAATATATATATCACTGTCGCATTCCGCAATAGCTTCTGCTAATTTTTAACTTAATAATGGATGTTTTAAAACTCAGTATTATATAAAATAAATAAGATATCATTATTAAAAAAAAATGTTTTAACATAAACATTTAGTAATTATTTATTAAAATAATAAGTATTTGTAAAAAACAAAGGTCATAAATTTCTTTAAATAACATTTTATATAATACAATATATTATTCTGTGAATTTCATGACGCGTCGGTACCTTAAATGAATCTTTTATAAAACTCCTACCAGACTATGCCTGACCGCATGTCGGCTTATGATTCAATTTAGATAAGTATTACAATAATATTTGCACTTCCCAATTCCCTCAGTTAAAATGTTTCAATACAAACTCTCGTTCTGCATTTCGTGAGCGCTTTTATAGAATATTGTCTAAAATATTTCTTTCAGCCAACTTTGGATGAAAGAAATATTTGACTTGTGTTTAGTATATATTTATATTATATTACTGATGCAAATGTTACTTCTTAACTTCGTTTATATTACCATTTAGTCTTTAAGTAAAACGCGACATTTATATTTTATTACAACATATTTTTGACGCGTCATAATTCCGTCATTGTTATACGAATTAACTGGATAGACCAAAAAAGGGTGGCAGTACTTATGACCAACCATTTTATTGCGTCACAATGATGTATTCACACGCTGGAAATCCCGACAGAGTGGGCATTCGCTGCCATTTTCAATTTGTCGCCGCCGACACGCAGCACGCACGCGGCCAACTTTAATGCACTTACTGCTGACATTTTTCCGACCATTATGCATCCTACATTCTGCTAAACCGATTATGTAAATACCGGAAAGTTCGATTCCGTTTCGATTATTCTCAGAAGCAGTGCAATTCAACCTCTTTCAAGTAATTTCAGTTATTTTCTTGCCCCTTGTTTATGCTCGCAGTGTTGAACGCTCGTTCGTGTTTATGTTTACTTAGTTTTGTTTAGTTTTCTATGGTTAAAATGCTGCGACAACTTTATAAACTATTTCGTAATTGAAAGTGAAAAGGAAGTGACACTGTCGATTTTTAGTTGGTGATTAAATGGTGTTTATAATTAACTGACACCCTGGTGTAAATTACGACACGATTTTAATTGAAGTAAGACTACCGCAAATTCAGCTATGCACTTAATTTTAAATAACACAAATCCATTTTGCAGCGTTCACTAATCTTAGCAATTTATCGGTTCACTGAATTCCTAGGAAATTAATAAGTCGTGTTCTGCGATTTGTCTCGGTGTTAGGAAATAACACCGGCTAACGGAACCTTGAACATGTATTTTTAAATAGGCTCAATAATGTCATTTACAGACACTTTAGTTCAATACACCCACTAGCTTCCGCCTGCGACTCTTACCACGTGGACTGTACTGTGTGACTGTGTAACTGTAGCTACATAACAAAGAACGCAGTTTTGAATACATAAAACAACCAATCAGGAATTAATATATGCATATATACATACATATACATATATACATACATACATATATCTATATATATATCTATATATATATATATATATATATATATATATATATATATATATGTATGTATGTAATGAAAGAATATTGACTGCACAAATATAGAGAGCAGGACGAATGGAAGAATTGTTATAGGACGTCCTAGGCGAACATTTCTTAACATGGTTAGAAAAATGACCTTAACCAGGTACAAGATGTAATGAAGAAAGGCAAGGTCAGAATTAGTAGATTAAACGAACGTATATAAAAGGACTAATGCAAGTAAGTGGGAGTTGTACGCCAAGAATTTAGCAAGTGGAGATCTCTTCCTACCCCGATAGGATCAGGCGCACTGTACTTTCAATTATGCAGGTTTAAATCGCACTTTAACGGAAAAATCATCAATAAATTTGCCCTCAATATGCAAATAAACTGCAAATAGTTGCGCACGCAACTTTGCATACATAGTTGACAATAACAAAAGCTAAACTTCAAATGAGTTCAATTAGTGAGAAGCTAATTAATATCAGTAGTAATTAGACGCGGCTCTAGACGGCAGCCGGCTGATACGCTTAGCTTAGCGTCATAATTGGCCACCCGTCCGACTCGTGTTTGAAGAACGACCACAACGTTGACAAACATTTGTACGGACTGGTATTTATCCCTTTGCTGGCACACGTATGGGAGCTCAAGTCGAAATCTAGATCAAGAGACGCTCGGACACGTATCAATATTTACTGAATATCAATCAGACGTCGAATGGAAACGATGATAAGGTTTAAGAGCTAACACTGTTCGTGTATACATCAACGGAAAATAGAAGATCCATTTCCATTTCCAAGTCCAAAAAATGTGTGTGGTTGATTCTGGTTACTATAACACAATAGATACATTCCTTATATATTTTAAAAATTTGCGGCATGCTTTATATATATATGCTGTCCCGGCAAACATTGTTCTGCCATATAAATGATATAAAATGATTAAATTACTAAAACAACTATTAAAATAGGGGTTGGTGAAAGAAAGGTGAAAATTTAGGGTTATATGTATTTTTAATGCCACATTATAAAAAAGAATTGTCTAAAAACTTCAAAAAAAATGTTAGGATTGGATGACCCTTACCACTTAGGGGTATAAAAATACATAGTAACAGATTCTCAGACCTACAAAATATCCAAACATCGTACATACATCAAACAGACAGACAGACAATAACTTAAAAAGCTCAAACTAGTTATTGGTGCCATACATACTTATACCTATATTAAAAAGCTTTTGAAATTGTAAACAGATGCTTTGATATTATTTACATGTATAGATTTATAGATTTTACATTATCTGAGGCCGTCTTCCAAAAGATTATACAGCAATAAATTTGCTACCACATTTTCTTTCTTTTGCCACATTTGTTTGAATTAATCATCATCATTACAGCCATTGGAAGTCCACTGCTGGACATAGGCCTCCCAAGAAAAGGGGGAATTATGCCGATAATTTCCGCGCTGGGCAAACGTGTTAGGAATCGCAGAGAGCACCTTTTGCGACGGATAGCTGCTGACCATCTACACACACTGCATTTGAGCTACATTGTCTTAGATGAATATACCGCCATCTATAGGTTCTGGGTACCTTAGCCGCTTCTTACGACACCTAGTTATAGCAGCAGGATATTCTACTCTACCGATACCTCACGGCTCATGTTTGCTAATACGGAACATTTTTCAGGACTGACTGACCGAGAGCGAGACAAAACCACCCTAAGCGGTACGGCAGTACGGTCAGGTTGATTATACTGACTTGAAAATTTAGAGAAGTACTCTACAACAAATCTTGGTCTCGGACTTACTTGATGATCGTTCTTTGTAAGTAGGACTTTCTAGAACCGTTTATTAATCTCGAAAACGCTTTTTAGATGTGGACTTAAATTGCGATACATAAAATCTAATTATTGTTAGGTTATGCTATGCCAAACCACGACTCGGTTTTTATACATTTTTTGATTAGACATCTTACAAAACAAGGTCATAATAGTGAGTATTACGGCAACTTGTAACTTAGAGATGATATGTCACATTACCCAGTTATTTCACTGTTTCTCCCACCCTTCAATCCAGAACACACCAAAGCGAACACTTTTGCTTGGCGGCAGAAATAGGGATAGAAGTATTCATGCAGACGACCTTTATATTAGGTCTACTTCCAGTAAATATATACCAAATTATAACTGAATACTTTCTTCAATTTCTCATATTTGAGTTTATACGTAATTGGTCTCTAGAAACCTATAGTTTCAACCTACACTATACTTAGAAACACAATGCAAGCATACACGTTATATTTACGGGTAGCTATAAGATTGTTCAAGATCTGTTTATTCAATATTAGCAGACATTAAACAGCAATCCGTCGCTCCATTAACGCAATTAGTTTTAATTAAAATGCTCCGGCGTAGTTGATTTTGTGTTACCGAAATTTCTACCGCGAATTTCTTGATAATAATTGTGAAACATAATTAATTGGGCAGAATCAGTCATTTTCTCTTCTCTGCGCACAAGAACACGGAGAAAAGGCTAACAGTAAAAAGTGAATATCTTAAAAAAATATTTAATTATGTCACAGAACAACGCGTCAATAATCCATGGTAATATTATAAATGTATGCAAAAAATTTTATGTCTGTTTGTTTACTTTGCGCTTACGGCTTGGCCAGCAAGCCGTTTCATAAAAAATGTTCAGAAACAATAAATAAATAATTAAAAAATATATTTATTGGTTACATTTCAGTCTACGTTTGTTTCGGATTAATAAAAAACTTTTCAGTAAAGCTTATTTGATTTCATCAGAAATAAAATAACTCGGTTACAGAAAGTTAATGCGACCACATATTTCATATTAACGCATATTAAATTATTTTTTAATAATACGTACAGTTTACAAGGACATAGGTACATCATTTTATTCATATTCATAATGATCGTCATATAGATACATGGAACTGTTGGTGACATTAATAGATTAATCAGAAGATATTTATTCTCCATTGTAATAAATTATTAATTCTATTTTATATCAAAAATGGAGGATTGCATTCCGGTATGTTGAGAAGGATGTAGTGAAATTACTACGTATTGTGACATGATATCCTCAATCAAGAACGTTAGTGACTTGTGATATCTTTGCGATAACGCGATTTCATAGGCATCGGTGACGATTGCAAGCGGACCGAATAAGCAAATGATCAGAAAAGTTGGAAACGTTCACGAAATAAGAGTGCTTATCATTTATTCGACTATATCGACATTTAGTATATTTATTATAGTATTACAATATTTAGTCAATAGTGTAATTCAAGTAAGCGTAGTCATTATGTGATAATGTATCAGGCATAGAGTGATTTGATGACCCAATATCGCGTTCTGGCAACATCAGGTATAATTGAGCTGGTCGTCAGCGTACACTCGACCCGCATCGGCTTTCAATTTAGCAAAATTAATAATGCTACAAATCCGATTCCATTGCTGACCACACAAACAAGCTCTAATAAACGGCCGTATCGGATGGGACCTACGCAGTATTTACCGTGTGGAAGAGAGAACTTAATATCGAAGGCTATTTACAGTACTCGATGTCCGAACTGTATTCATATTTGCTGCTATACCGGTGAAATACTGTTTGGATAAGGTATTTAAACAAATACACATCATCGGATTTACTAAACTTTCAATGAATTAACGTACGGAATTTTTATCTTTGATATAGATATTTGGCAATTCTAAATATGATCAAAACGGATTATATCAAAATCGAGTTTACAGTTCGGTATTACTACACCGTCACCTCGAAGTACCACTCGATATTAAAGACAGCGAAGAATCGGGGATAATATTACCTACTAGTTGCATAAACATATTCACGTAATACTTGTCTACCGTCTTGTTATCCTTTCAACTGATTCCACTATAGAAAGAAGTATCTAGAAATAAATTAATGCTGTAAGAACTAAACTTCCGTTTCTTATATCTATTTAATAGAAATATTCATAACTGTAAAGTTCGAACGGCGCGGTGTCGACTTAATATTTTCAATAGCCGGTGGCGCCTATTTAGTGACCGTGGAAGTGAAAGAAACTAAATTTTTACACAAACTATATGGAAATGTTAGATCATTTTAAAGTCATTTTTTTCTTTAAGAATAGCTTTGCTGTTTACGGAAATGTTAAAAATCGTGCTTCGATTATGATATCAGAGATATCAGTGTCCATTAATTGAAGCAAATCGGTCACAAAGCGGTACAAATAAAATAAATACCGAGCGACCCAGTCTAAACTACTTAATCTGGAACTCAAAACAGAGCGGGAATTGCGAGTGGTGATTTCGAGGGCGGTTGGTGCGCGTCGGGCCACTGAACGTTCAAATTACCGTGCGAGTGGTGTTCCTGCTCTCATTACTACGCTGTGTTTGCTACTCCACGAATCAAGTGCTCAGGAAATGAACGATTTCTATGAGCGGTGCAATGCACCCATTGTTAATTTCCTTATCGATTTGTTACGTCGAGTATCGACGCTTAATTAGCGGAATCGCATGATGCGCGGATTAGGTTATTTTGTAACATTCGTCGAAATAAGGAAAATGTGAAACTATAGATTAAGTAAACTCTTTGCCCCAGCATAGGCTTTAATAAATCTTTGTATAGGAATTTAAAATTATCAATTAATCTACAAAATATTTTTTTGGAAGTAAAGAAAAGACCAATGTTAAGCTAAATCTGATTCAAATAAAACATCATAATAGTATAATAAACTGACTGTAATGTGGACAAAGTTGCAAGAAAAGTTTTACCAGCAGTGTTTTCATATACTACTAAGCCTCTCAATTTCGTACGGCGTTTCGAAAGTTAAGTAGTAAAACACGAACAGTTTGTTCCCCTACTTAATGTTAACTTACCAAAATTTGCATAAAATCGGCCGAGCAGGCGCACAGTAAAGCAACTTTTGGTTAACTTTATAAGTACTAAAAATCGAAATTGCCGATAAATGAGCGACCCGTCCCGCCTTAAAAAAATACTATCCCTTCTTTTGAATTGCCGTTAAATACCAAACATCTTTTTTATTACCTCGTCACATTAATACTGAAGATGGCTTTTTTTAAACCAATACTTTTTATATGCTCATATGAGACGATATACATCATCGATACGAGATAAGATCTTTAAAATGTCCCAAAAAAGGTCCCTTAACTTTTTTTATATCTTCGTCAGAGTTAAATGAAAGGGGAAGAGAGTTGAACACTTGAAAGTTTAGCTTCACAATATTGGATGTCATTATGGGGTTTTGAGTATCGTTGACTTTTTAAGCGAGCTAACATTTTGAAATATACAGTACTAGCTTACGGACCGGTGCTCCAACCACGTAAACTTGATTTTATATCAGTTTCCCGGTCATCAAAGTAGCACATGTCTTTCCATAGGGTTCAACTTATTATGTCATCACAAATATTATACTTTTTAAACACAGTTTATGTAACTTTTTAAATTTTTTCGTCTCACGGGTGGGTATAACAGTCATAACAATAAAAACACAGGTACTGTGGATCTAATTTTTGTGATAAGCTTAGACTGCAACTGCGACTCCGACTCCGTAGACTCCGACGACTGCGACTCCGTAGAGCCTTTACGAATGTAACCAATTTTCTTTCGGTCAAGTTCCATGCCATATTGCATCAAAATTATAATAGAAGTTTAACCAACTGAACAACACTAGCAAAGCATAGCAACTGGGTCACTCGGTATTTATTGAATTGGTTTTGTACTCAATTTTCAATGGTAACAGCAGTATGGTTTTTTTGGCGGGTTAAAAGTGCCTATGATAGAACTTTTTTAAAATATTATTTTCGTTTAAATTTAATCGTTCTACTCGCCTCTATGTCTTAGTTTATATTTTCGGTCAAAGTTACCCTGTCCTTATTTTTATACCCTCACTAATGTGCATGTAAAATTTCATGAAAGCATGATCAGTTTATTACCGCGTGAAAGCATAACAAACAAATTCTTATTTCGGTAATATCAAAGGTGACGGTGATACAACAAAATGGCGGTTCGTCATCTAATATTTTTAAATGTGTTGCCATAGTGAAAAATACATTTATTGAATTGCATGTTGCCTGCTAAACGTAAGCTGAACTGATATTAAGGTCAGTTAAACGTAGCTCGAGTGAGCTAATTATTATTATATTATTACCAATGTTAATGATCTATTACAAATGAGCTGCACTTATATAAATAGCTAGCAGCATAGAAACTGCAGGGTACCAGTTTCTAACAATTATAGTTTAGGCCCTGCGTTGATATACCAGTCAGTCTGATTCCCCTTTTATATATGTATATAAATATACTTATTGTCAAAGGCTGTTATTTATATATTACAAACAGATACTTAAAGATATGCATGCGAAAGTTTCCAAAAGATACGGACAGCTATACGCGCAATACCAATTTGCATGGACATTCCATTTAAGATTAATTAAATTCCATTCCAATTAAATTCGTTACTTTTAGATAAAATATTTATTTGCCGTAGTGCAGGAGCAGAAGTTACTCCTTTTAACGTCATCTATTAGTGAAAGTTACGTTGAAATTGATGATGTTGATATTATAAACAGACACTTCAATTTCTTATAGTAATAACTAGTATAATATCAGATGAAACTAGTTTTTAGATAGAACATGTTTTTCCTAGTTAGAACTAGTTTCAATGTATGCCTTTGTTAATTCTAGAATTATTTATTGATTAAATCGAATATCAATTATACAATAATATGTGTAGTGTGAAATGAAACGAAACGGTGGTCAGGTTAGGTTAGATCTGTGGCCACAGCGCACGAGCCGAGCGAGCGAAGCGAGCGTGCCGCAGCGGCCGGCGGATGTCAGAACCGAAAAATAACATAATAACAGTTGAAATATTCTAAAAGCTATATCTAGTAAAAACTAGTTTTAACTGAAAAACGCGTTCTATCTAAAAACTAGTTTTAACAATAATATATCCATGATACTCATGCAGGAAATTGTATTTATAGCGAATATTATTACCATACAATTATCAATATATTTGTTGATGAGTACATAAATCGACTGGATCCGATAAAGTACTTTTACTAATGACTTCTCGGTATCGACATGCGCTTTAATTGGCTACACAGTTCTCGTACGATATTTCTAACAATCTATAAGTACCGCATTACATTTAATTGCACCTATACTTCAATATGTTGTATATTTATTCTTCTGAAGTTATTTTAAAGGTTCTCACTGACAAAAACACTCAGTTTTCGAGTACGTGCCCTAGTTTCTGTTAAGCCTATTCAACTAAATTATAATAAATAGTAATGATCTCCGGTTCCTTTGTTTCTCCGTCTGAACATAAAGACAAAACTATTGATCGTATTTTCATACAATTTTCAACAATACTTATATGCAAATGTGGAAATCTTACTCATATGAATAATAAGTTTAAAAAAATCACATGATACTATCATTAGCTACTGCGTGGGTAATAATGCAAACGTACAAAATTGATAACCTATAATAAATAAAAAAATGTGAAGTTAGTAATTATAAATTTCAAATTATGACACAACAACCTTTGTCAATCTTGAGAACGGTAGCCGCAAGGTAAAATGTGAGGATGATAACTATGAGTTTGTTTTATTTTATATAGAATGTTAATAATATTCTTAGGTAAATATAGTTTAAGTTATTGAAGTATAAGACTAATTATACTTCTAATTACTACTAATTAGCTATTGACATCAAGCAAAAGATTGCTTGATGCCAATAGCTAATTAAAGACGAAGTTGACATAGAAGCGTACGGGCCGCGTGACAGTAAGCTTTACCGCAGCCTGTAGACGCTTGTATTACAAGAACATCACTAGCGTGTTGCCAACATTGTGACTTGACGATATTATATCACATTACCCTGTAATTTCACTGCCTCTCTTACTCTTCAAACGAGAACACCTCTGTTTAGCGGCAGTAAATGTGAATGAGTAACCAATGCAGACAACATCAGTATAAGTTCTACCTCGAGTATAATTATAAAATAGTCCAGTAACGATGAGGGCACGCCTAATTACATGTATGATAGAATACGTAGGTATGTGTTTGTACATTGACGTGAATAAATCTAATTGAGCTAATGAAGGAGGAATTTCTTAATTAGTGGTGTTTCGAACGAACCATAGGCACACGTACTCTACCGAAACGAGTTAATTACGACCGATAACTCTTTAATTAACCTGCTTAATAACAGAGCATTTACATTCAAGCCGCCAATGTAAGACCAATTAGGCTGATCGATACAAAATAATATTTTGCTTTGCACATATGCATACTAAAACTACATGTTACGCCTATATTTATTACTAGCTTTTCGCCCGCGACTTCGTCCGCGAGGTCTTTACTTTATGTATTATCCCTGAAAGTCTCTTGTTATTACGAGAAGAAGTCAATGCTACTCACTGACAGCCAAAAAGTGCGGCCAAAAGACCGAATCTAGGCTACGGGAATATGTTTTTGGGATCATAAGTGGACTTTGAGTTAATCCAGACTATCAGTAATCCTTCTTAAAATTTTAATATACATCTGTTTTCAGTCGCTCCTTCGTCAAAGTGAAAAAACATATCTCACACACTTCCTGAATCATAAGCTTTCCGGTAAAAATGTTAGTGAGGATTTGCCGTGGTGTACCGGCAGGGTAGAAGAATACTGCTTTCAATACCAAGTGACGTAAGAGGCAGCTGTAGTACTAAAACAATAGGAGGGCGATGGGCAGTAGCGTCCACATCGAGCCTCATCGAGCATCGAAGCTACAGTCTGTAATGGCCACCACGTCTACACAATGCAGTTATGAGCAAACGATCCCCAATATTAGGGAGTGTAGTTGAATATTAGACGTCCTAAAGCTAACGAGATGTTGACTTGAAAATTCTGCAAAGCGATAGAAACTAGCCCAGAAATAATAAAACTATAATTTCTTGAGGATGGTTGTCGCAAGCTTGCAATGGGGACGTTTTTATGACATTCAATCATCATATCAGCCATTGGAAGTACACTGCTGGACATAGGCCTCCCCAAGGTTAGACAAGCGTGTTGGAAGACAAATCGCAAAGCGCAACTTTCGCGACCTACTACTGTTCAACCCCGCGTTTGAGCTACACTGATTTGGGTCGATATACCACCATCTGTCGATTCCGGTACCTTAGGTCTCTCTTACGACATCTGTAACAGAGGGAGATACTATTCTACTCTGCCATTACCCCACGGCATAATGTTTAATGGCACAGGCATAACCTTTATACAGAATTTCATTCGAATAATTTCAAAAACAGCAAAGTTTCATACTGAATTTACACCTCAATTTTCCCCTTTAGGGAGTAAATTTTCAAAAATCTATTCTTACGTTACTCCCTTACGTTATAAAAAAAATGTCTGTGCAAAACTTCAAGGTTCTAACTTTTACAGTTTAGGCCCTGCGTTGATATGCCAGTGAGTCATCTTCTCCTTTTTTCCTATAGGTACCGTACCCATAACTACGCAAGATGGCCACAAATCCGAACTGCAACAGTTACCACTAATTTGTTTGTCGAAATAATCGTTACAAAAAGAACGAAACTCAAGCGCAAGGCTACAACAGCAAGCCGACCACCAAACCGAAAAGGTAATCAATATGGGCGAATCAAAGACAACGAAAAATGTTTCTCTCGTGTTTTTCATTTCCTAACCATTTATATTACCTAGAACTCATTAACGTGCGCTCAAGGGCGGCTAATTAAAGTAATGGATACATTTTCATTTAGTCTTGTTAGAGGTTTTTATTTGTTACTTAAAGACTTTGTTGCAGCTAATTAGGTTTATCATGTTACACGGCAAAATATTGAAGTCAATGTGTCATACGTACATAAAAGATGTGGCTTAATACCTAACCTTTATAAAAGTAGCAACAGTCTGATTACTATTTATTTGGAAGTTTCCATACGGAAAAATAAACATATACCTATTTATATAACAATGTATACTAAAATCACAGTTGTGAAAGCGTGTCTGTTTCCCGGCATGACTGGTGGACTGATTTTGTTACAATTTGAAGTTGAACCATAAAGATGATTTTAGTGATACAAGAGTTCAAAGGAAAGGCCACGGGCACCAAGTCGTAGTCACAGAGTGTTATCGAACTCTTTTTTGACGTGTTTTAGGCAACGTCAAATCCTTATAAATTAAATTTGGTATCATAATATCAGGCATAAGACGTCCACTGCTGGATATAGGCCATCTCAAGTGATCTCCAATAGGACCGGTTGTATACGGCCTGTGTCCAGTGCAATCCTGCGGTTTGAGTCAGATCTGTCTGTGCATCTTGTGGGTGGGCGCTTACCGCTGCGCATGCCGGTACGTAGTCTCCATTCGAGAACCTATAGAACCAGTAACTAACTACTAACCTACCAGTTCAGAATAGAATAATTTATTTTTTGTTACAACTACATAAATATGTAATTGGAATAACCCGTATAATTATGTTATAAATAAATACGTGACCAATCCATCAAATAATGTAACAACTCAAGTTAATATCTAAACGCAATTCATTACGCGCCCATTAAAAAATTACTAAATTTTTCTCAAGTATCCGGACCAAAAACATTTTTATTTTTTGTGCAGTTTTGCATCCACTATATACAGATCGTCAGTATGTTTTATGTACTATGACTCCAGCTGTCCAGTCTGTCATCGCTCTAGTTATGAAAATAAATCGGGTACATATTTTTTAATATTGACGCGAGGTGGAATAGCACGAAGTAAAGTTTAAATTCTCGCCATCCCCACAGATAGGCCATAAGAAGCATTTATTTAGCCTAACATTTCACTATTGTGTTTTATAATTGAAAAAAACAATTGCAATTACAATTTTGCTACTTGTATACTGCTTTATAAAGTAGTTTTTATTTAACGATTTACACGATTAACACGATTATTAAATAGTTGAAAGTATCGTGGTCAAAGCTTGCCAACCTAATACAAGAAAAGAAAGGAAATTATTTCAAATATGTTTTTTCTCATTTCACTCAAAATTGATATAACTGATATGACAATCGGCAAACATACTTTAAACATCGTTTATTATTCAACTCCAACAACCATAACGAGGAGATACAAAAATACCTTATCTGTACTAATTAATTATCTTAAAGCGAGGCGGAAAAATCTTTATTATGCAGACAACATTACATAAACGGCTCCGGCTTTGACGTGAGAGTAAGATGGTTCAATTCGGCACGTATTTGTCACATATCTGTGAACAACTTCCAGACCACCTACGTCTACATTATAGTTGTTGAAAAAAGATTAAAATGTTATAATGTTATTTTAAATTACTTAAATAATAAAATACTGGGCTGCAGATTTTCCACGTCCTGAAAATTTGAAGAAAAGAAATAGACGAATAAATTAAGAGAAAAATTAGACAAATATGTGCAGTGACTATGTTTTATCGTCATTATCATTATACCAGCCATTGGAAGTCCACAGCTGGACATAGGCCTCTTCAAGAAAAGGAGGAATTTGGCAATCGCGAGGGGGATGCTGCTGCCGATACCCGCCATGTGCAGTAATCGCCTCTTATGACACTTAGTGCAGTGGGATGTACCTGGTAACTACACGACATACTATTTAATTAGGATTGAAATATTTTAGTTTTAATTTAAACCTCTGATATGCCCATAAAAAAGTTACTAGTCGACAGGCCCGATGGCGTATTCGATAGTATTTCTATCTTGTGAAACAAAAATTGTGAGTTCGACACCACCCAGGGCAACATTCATGAAATAAATATTTATGCCTAGATGCCAAATATATCATTAATAAATGTATTTTTGTATTATGTCTGTACTCTTCTGTTGTCCGTTACAAAACTGCTTTAAGGTACTTTTATTGAAGAGAATTATGAAAAGGCGTATTTTGAATACGTCAAACATATCAACTATATTCCGCTACGAGATACAAATCTTAGAGCGATGTAAACCCAATTATCGCAAAATAAAAAGCGTAAACTTATTAACACACTAACTATATACAAAATACTAGTATTTGCGTTTCTCTGACCTATTAAATCATAATCATCTCTTCTACTCAAGTGGCTGTATGTTTTCCGTTAACTCCTCTCGACAGTTGTTCTCCATGGTGCAAAATGGTCGGAGCTAACTTTAATTGCAATTTTTTTTGTAATTTTAACTTACGACTTAGCTTCATTACTTTTACATGGGTTTGATATAGATATTGATCTAGATGCAGAAGAGGCCTTGCTATAATTATTTCAATAGCGATAAATATAGGTTCCTGTTTGTTCGATTATTCCATTGGTTATTTCAGATATATTTTAATAACTAAATGGGGACCGGAACCGTCAGATGGCGGTATATCCAACCAAAAAAGCTTAACTCAAATGAAATACTGGTATCCTCATCGCGAAGCTACGCACCGCAATGGCCACCACGCCTGCCCAAAGCGGCAATTAAGTACAAAATTCCCCTTTCTTAAGGAGGCCTTAGTCCAGCTGTATACGTTCTAAGGCTGCTATAGTAATAATTTAATGAAATAATTTAAAACATTTTCAATAAATTTATCGACTCATTTATAATGTAGTAATGTACAGACATTATTTTTCTTATTTTTCTTTTTTTATACCACGATGATGGCAAAATGGCGGGGCCTGTTAGTAACTGATTTCCTGTTAGTATAGTCGTTCGTAAACCTGTGGATGCTTACTTGACCAGAAAATGTTTGCAGTATCCCATAGATACTCCATCCATACCTGATACTTTGGTAGAATACGACTACTGCTCTCACAATTATTTTCAAACTTATGAAAGGGAGGTAATTAGTGATTGTCGATTATGTACACACGTAAATCTGAAACACGTGATTCAATCGCAAACACGTATAGCGTCAGTCACTGTCAACCTGTTAGTAAATAGTAATAGAAAGCCACATTGACCTTATTTTCATCGTAAGGGTGCAAACCGATAACCCCGGTGGCGAGATACATGACGTGCGCCCGCGCACGCTCCGTAGGCCCATACAGATAGCAACGTTTATCTCATACATGTAGATACAAAATATTTTTAACTTTAAATAATTACTCTACTTTTACGAACCACTTTATCAACAAGTTATTATTGTAAAGATTATTTGTATTCATTTGAATTTTGATAATGAAACAATTGATAAGAATTATCATTTTCTCAATAACAGAATATAAGAATATTATTTAAAACTAGAACCGATTTGAGCTAGATGACGGGTGACAACCGGTCCTATTGGAGGCTTATCTCCAGCAATGGACGTTAAAATGGCCAATATGATGATGATTAAGAAAACATATATGCATTAATAACCGAAAAAGTATCCTACGGGAATAATAGTTCACTGACTAACTGATCAAAATTCAATAGAATTCATGGACAGGTAGGATATTGGAAACAAATTGAATTTTCAAATTAAGCCGTTCCGCTGAATGGGTTCCGGCCTTTTTTTGCATATTATTCAATACCGTTTAGTTGATATCAGATTGCGGGTTCGATAAATTTTTCCCAAAGTCTTTAGTGAGGCGCGCTAAACACACGTAACAGGAAGCGGATAAGTGTACTTTAAAAAAAAAACTCTTGTGTTTTCCATCTATATCGTTCTATTATTAATTTAATAACATCTATTCAAATATTTACACACAGACTAAATATATTATTATTTATTTAAAAATAAATAGCTGTGCGTTTGTTTCGCTATAACTTGAGAATGACTTTGGTCTTAGATTATTTTTGGCAATTGAAGAAGTGTTTAAACGGTAAGTATCATAAATAATTGGAAAATAATAATACTTAAAGCGATCATTTGATTTTCCAATACTAAAAGTCCGTAGCTGTGAAATATTTGATGTCTATTGTTTTTATAGCTATTAGATTGTGTCACTTGGTTATCAATAATTTATAGCGTTTAATGTTTTTGCTTTCTTCCTTCTGCTTTAAGGCTGTAGTATTAAGCTTTTATCACATTAAGGATCGACCACATTTAACACAAATATATATAGGTGATACGAAGTTCACAGAGCCATCTAGTTATAAATATATTTTAAAATTTGTGTTAGTAAAGTATATATAACGCGCAATTGTTCATAAAAATGGTTCGTATCTGGCAATATCATACTTTGTTTTGTTAATAACATAATTACGATTTTATTTTTCGTAAATCAGTGTAAGATATAGTATCTTTTTTATCATATTGTTATGTATTTTTTGTTTTTTTCCACACAATGTATTATTCCGAAATAACTGACTCGCAAAAAATGCAATGCTTGTGATAGATAGCCCTACATCGGCTCAGGTTTTATGGGATTGGGAGTTTTTGTTTGTTGTTAGAGTGTATGCTAATTAGAAGGTACACCCGCTGGGCAGCCACTTTCCGATAACCACTAGAGGGCGCTGGTGCAACTCTTATTAATAAATCATGAATAAAAATACACACGTACGACCTTTAAGTATTGTGCGAGATTATAAAAAGATAAATAAAACATCTTATTCTAAAAGTGATAGAACATCACATACATTACTCTGGCTCTAATAACTTATAAATAAATGGAGATTCGAACCCACGACTCGTTTGTCTCGAGCGACGCTCTTACCACCTCACGGATCTTCAAAGGATCTAATTTAGTATGACACTAAGCGCAATTAGTATGTACTTAATTATAATACTTGTTATACCTCTGTATTATGAAAATAATACAATAAAAATTCTTTTTAAAAAACCACTATGCAATGATATATGAGATCACTTAAGATAATTCAAACACGTGATTTTTTTTAAGTCACTATCGGCTTTGTTGAACCATATCTTATAAAAATATTCCACTTGAACATTAAAGTTAGACTTTTACGAAGGGCTAAGTGGTATTTTTTTGGAACGAAAAAAAAAGTAAACAGTTTTGAAAGAGATCAGTTTTTATCTTACAAGTGTTATTTACGTGAAAGGGCGCGATGTATATTTTTTTCTCTTTCACGCAAATCTACTATATAGATGTTGGTTATCATATATGTGTCCCATAATAAATATATTTTTTTAACGAATTTAAAATACAGTTTAGGTTAATTAGCTTATTACCTTTCTTGTTCGACGTTTCGTTTACCTTGCGACAAAAGAAAAAAATAATGCTTGTATATAATATGAGGCATTTGCCTATCATAATTACGTTAATTCGTAAATTACTTATGTAAAGATAACAAAGTTTGGTTGCGATGATAACAGATATTTCGCAAAATATACATATATTAAAAGAATACAACTAAAGAAACTGGTATAATCCGGTTTCACATTGTATTGATATATGATATATGTTTCCGAGGCTAATATATAGTTATGTTAAATAGTAGTAGCTAAATAAAAATAAATCTTTGAAACTAATATGGCTTATAAGATAAAGGCTACATAAATTATTCCATGTTAACTTCAAGAGTAAATAATATTTGATACTATGATAACCCTAGGTCATTCGGAGGAGGATAATTTGTTTGTTCTACTAGTACTGCGGCGATTCCATATTTAAAAGACTATATTATTACAAATTTCTCGGCATGGCAACCCTCAGCGGACAATGTTGTTAGGGTCAACTCGTTTGTTGTAAGTGCAAGCCAATTAGTAGTACCAGAGAACTGGTGTAGACAGAACTTTTGGCTATTTCATTTTCACCTTTCTCTCTCACATGCTGTTAAGTTTCTTAATCAATTTAGTTTATTTAGGGCTATTTTTTTACTGAGCGGTGGTTTTACTGAGGTGGTTTTTTACTAAATTATGTAGGTTGAGTATAACATCAAAAAATATTTTTAGTGCATCCCAAGCACGAGATGTATCTCATGTATTGAGTTTTAAATACTTGACTACATATCATTTTGTAAACTAATCTTAAAAACCTAAACTAGTCGTGTTCGCACTGCCCTTCGCTATTACGATAAGTACTGCAATTGTTTTTTTTTACTTTCCAAAATAATAGTTCTGATATTTCTCGAGAACGACCATATAAAAGTAGACAATTATTACGTAATAGAATAATATTTTTATATTGTTAAATTTATCCTTAAAATATTATTAATATTAAAAAAATCACAAATATAAAAGGCCATATAAATATAATCGGAGTGAAATACTTTAGTGTTTTGGTTTCGGTACGAACTGTGTCTTCAAAGAAGATTTCGCATTTAATTGTTCAACTTATTGTAATGCAACTAATACATTTAGGTACTATGATAAAACAAGACGTAGAAGTAGAGACGGAGTTTCTGATACCTAAGAGTTTGTTTTTAGAAAGCTCGGGCCGATTAGAAGAACCGGCGACTTAATATGCCGCTAACTTTTCAAGGACCACCGCTAACTTCAATCGTTCGACGTTTTGACTTGTGACATTTTTTTTATCGAGATATATACGACTCAATATATTTCAAGTTTTCTGCCTAAGCATCGTATAAAAATAATACAAAATGATTCGGTCTCAGATTAATTTAACTTAAAACCGAAGCCGCGACCATTTTGTTTTTCTTTTAGTGAGAGAAACTATTTTTCTCAGTTAATAATAATGATATTTTTCATCATCATCATCATAATACCAGCCATTGTAAGTCCTCTGCTGGATATAGGCCTCCCCAAAAAGGGGAGATTTGCTATTTTCTGATTTGCCTTTAATTGCCGCGCTGGGCATGCGTGTTGGCAATCGCAAAGCGCAGCTATTGCGGTGGGGTTGCCATCCCCGCCTTGTGCGTTTGAGCTACAATTAAAAATATACTGCTATCTGTCGGTTCCGGTACCAAATTATATTATTAATAAGCCTAATTAATTTTAATTAATTATTTGTATATATAACAGAAACAAAGATTAACGCTAGCAAACATTTTTATTACATTGATAATAATACTATAATCTAAGTCGCGTTTACTTTTCTTTGAATAAATATATATATTCGATTGAATAGTCCCTCCTTATGTACCGGGTGTCGTAAGAGATAACTCAGGTACCGGGACAGCTGCATGCATCGGTTCGAAAGGTGAGAGACGCAGTGAAGTTACCGGATTATGTGACATCATATCTTCAGGTCACAAGGTTGCTGTGCGTGTAATAATACGGGAATCTTATAGGCTACGGTAATGCTTACCTCTAGTGATATAAAAAATAATATACAGTAAGTTTAAAAAGCATACTACATCTTTAGTAATATTACAGAAATAAGGCAAAGTAAAATTTAAACGCATACAAATTTATAATCCCCCGGTAATAAGATGATAAAAAAATGAATATCTCAGCTTTGAGAGCCCTGCACGAATGCAGTTTCAGGGGCTAATTTGTTTGTTGTTAGTGCACGCCAATTAGTAGAACCGGCGACCCGCCCGGCCGACTCTAATGACACCCCTACAGCGTCGCGCGGTCACATGTCATTTTAATCATTCCTTGCTAAAAATGTTTTCTGTTCAGAGAATCCGATATTTTTGACGTGAATGAAAATCTACAACATCCGTTTTGTATGTCGGATAACAAAATCAGTTGACACAATAAAGTGTTAACAGCTAATGAAGTCATCATCTACATCCGAATGTTACATGCAATTAATTTCGCCGTGGGGAGCCGGTAGAGTAGAAAGCGATGGTCATAACATCAACCACCAATAAGGCAGAGTAGATCAATTGCTGTAGGAGGGGAATGGGCAGAGCGTTCCCATGGCGTAGCTACATTCTCTGCCACCATGGATGCCCAGCGCGGCAATTATGGGCGAAATTAACCCTTTGTTTGGAGGCCTATATCAAGCCGTCGGCATTCTACGGATGATGTGATGAAGTGATGATGTGATGTTCTACGGATGTGGCGATGACTCTTCACATAAAATTCGGAAGACAATTATCAACATATCTATTACATATTTACGAAAAAGACCAAGACCATGATACAATCAAACATATTGTTTTTCTAGAAATTGCGGTGATGTTAAATGCGAATAGTATTACAAAAATAGAATAACTCAAACCATATATTCGTCTCTAATTACAATCCAAATCTTGAAAATTTTAAAATTAAACTAGTTAAAACGGTAGGGGAAAATTAAATATATCTTTAGGTCTTCTGAGTATTGGAATCATTTAAATCCTACGGCATCGAAGCCGAGAATTATATCCCCCACTTCTTTATTGATGCAACACAAATGTCAAGAGTGCTGGCTGAGACGCAAAGGGTGCATGTTCTCGCTATTCTATCAGCGCCGAGACTTTGTTTTCAAAGCTACTTGTTTCTGATTTTAATGTAATAAAGGGAATTGTTGTATGGTAAGAAAAACAATGTTTATGATACTATTATATCAATCTAGTGACTATGAAATAATTAGATACGTCTTAAAGGACGTTACTGTACTGTTGAAATAAAAAATCGGCCTAAGGGTAGCTTTATGTTATTTATATATTTCATTTTAAAACTGTGTGACCAATTTCTTATCTACCCGAGGAAAATGGTCCTAAAACAGTTGTTAGACATAACATATAATACCTTAAATAAGACTAGTTAAAGTGGCTCAAATTTAATAAACAATAAACAGAAATGTATTAAATTTATCGGACATTAGCTGCAAACGTATTTAGAGGCCGGAGCTGGCGGGCAATCACGTCTGATTAATTTATCATAACACCCTCATTATTACAGGCTGTTTATTAATTAACCAAAGTTAATTACCTAATGGAAATGCACCGGCTTATGATGTGGGCTTACGTATTATTTATATACGGACGTAATGATACGCAACTCGATTTGCAGATTAGAACAATTCAATTTACACATTTTAACTTTTAATAGAAGATATTTAAATAAAAAAGTAGGTAATGCTCTTTACTTAAAATAAGACCTCAAAACTTGCACATGAAGTAAAATTTTAATATAAAAAAAGGAGTCTCCGGACCGTTTGTGGTACGTTAACGATTAATTAACATACCTCACTATCTTAAACTTAACAATAATTGGATAGGACGTTAATCCGACTCGCGTAAACACTCATTATACACAAGATAAACAATAAAATGTTGTCCATTAATTGTACCGAGTAATTATAAGAAGAGAAGAAACAGTGTTTATAATTAAGGCGAATGAAGCATCGCAGCAGTACGTCGTGTAGTCAACTCTAATGAGGCTTGCTAATTAGAGAATAAACAAACTGAATATGGGATTCTAATTGGCTTTTGGGATACACCGTGTCATTTTCAGCTGACCATAGAAAATCTTTAGGCAAATTATCTTTTATAAAAAAGTTTTAAGCCTTTTTATAAAAATAAAATAACAGAACGGCTTTCCCTAATTATATCGATAAAACACTAATTAAATACTGAGAGAGCAATTGATTATAATAAACGTAAGTCACGCTAATTAGTCTTGTTAAATTAACTATAATATTGCGATAATTATAAAAAAATGTTTTTACTTAATTATTTCTAGCGTATATTTTTTTACCTTTATTAAATTTATATTATTTACAATTTGTATAATTAAAATGTTGTCAACAAAAGTTTTGAACATTTTCTCAACTTTTGCAGCATGTTTTAATATTCATAAGGATTCATAAAAATATTTTAATATATTGTCGGAAATCTTGAATAAATATTATAGGTTAATTTCTACTATTTAGATATTACATTTTGGAACTGGATTTTAAATTAAACGACGAATGTATAGAAATAAATAATAATATTCTGATTTTAATATTTAAAAAGCAATAAAATTGTTTCATTAATAGAAAATTCACGAAGAAATATTTTTTTTGATAGTAAATAATGTTTTCTACCAATTGAATTGGAATTACATCATGATGCCATTATTATTTGAATTTTTTGTGAATTGTGTTTCGGTTTTTATGTGTGAATTTTTTATTTCGGTTAATTATTATACCCATTCAGTATTTCTGTTAATTATTTATCACTTATCATTTTCTGTACTATGCTCGACTCGACTCGAGAATATAGGTCATGAGTTTTCCTGCCAATAACGTTCAGCATTTATAATTGTCAACAAAAGTAAGAAAAATAAACATTGTAGTAAATGTAACGAACCAATTACTTTAAAGGTTTAGCCGGCGTGCCGGCGAGTTTCAATAGTTTACCGAAGTCGTGCCACGCTGTAGAGATCATTAAGCGGACTCTTCAAAGCTGTCGCCGCATTACACTAATTGACGCAATTAGAGGGATTGCCGAACGGAAATAAAAGTCGGCTCACCTTCATGAAACGCCGGCCTGCCAATTAGCTTACTCGTAATTAGTCTCTTCCAGTTCTTCAGATACACCTGATTAGTCCGTTACACTAAGAGAAGATCACACAGCACACAAAAAAGGTTACGTTCATTTTTTTTCGATACCAAAAAAAAATTTGACACCACCAAAAAGTTTTCACGCGATCGCGCGCGGCGCGTTCCACGAGCGACAGTGAGACGTGCGCTCGCTACCACCGCTAACAAGCGAATGAGCCCGACAGAGAGGAGACGTCCCACGCTAGGCGGGGTGTGCTTTCCTTTTCCCGTACGATAGCTCGCCCATTGCGGAGCTTTTCGCAAGAAGCTAGCGGGCGCTTACGTCCTTTTCGCTCCACGGCAACGTTTACCTCTGTAAGTGGGCAGATTTGGTGCGGTATTGCATTTAGGCCTAAATTAAAACGGCACTGAATCCTAACATTATCGCACACTATTTTTAAACAGGAACGTAATAAATGTCGCAGTAGCAACGTGTTCTCTTAACTTCATATTGTGATAATCAATAAAGCTAAATAGATTTTTAAAATATTAAATAAACTAAATTTTGTTTTAAGAAAAGGCATATTTTTATTACGCATATTTTAATTAAAATGCATTGCGCTATGCAAATTCATCCATCATTGATAAAAGCGCTCGCGGACACCTCATTCATTGCACCGCACACCGGTAACGGTGGGGTTGCCGAATACGGGGGACAAAACCACTATAACAAGATGTTAGGGTACACCTAGAGACTATACGATCAATTCTCTTACAATCTGGCTCTATTGAATATATTTAAATAGCTATCAAAGAAACACTTCTTATTTTCTGATCGTAAATAATATGTAGCTGATTTTGTTATATTTATTGGTGATGTATCTTACTTTTTGCGATTTAGATTACTGAATTTATGTTACTAAAAAAAATTACAAAGGATAAATATATTTTTTTAAGTATAAAGTGTATAATAGTGTTTTATTAAACACCCGTCTTACAAACAAATAGAAATAAAGTATCTTCGCATTAAATATAAAGTAGGATACATTAATATAAAGTTCACTTGGCAAACCCAATTATTGATTTGATATATATATCTGTTCTTAATTATTTGATATTGAATAAAAATAAATAAAAATCTATTATCGGGAGACCCAATTCCAAATAACTTTTCTCCAATACTTGTCCCCTTTATCTTGTTATCCTTCTTATGCAAGCACTCCGTTGTGTCAATTAACTATGAAAAGGGTACATAAAGGGTGATTTATTACCAACTATCATAATAGTTTTAATTAATCTTTGAAAAAGACTTGTTAAAGCTTGAAATACTAGTTAAAATGCGGACAGTGTACGTGAATGAGTTGGTGAGATTTTATGTTAAAGTTTATCGGTTTGTAATTGTAATTTGGGCGTGAAATAAATTTAAATGAAATTAAATGAACGTAGTAAAATTTAAAGTTTTAAGGCTAGTTAAATCTTCATTTCATTCTATTCTTTTTAAGTTAAATTTTAATAACTTTTAATATGGCATGCATGATAGTAAGCGTTACCGCTGCTTAAACGCTACAACATTGAATTCATTAGCCATGCAAAACATTGAGCCTGCAGTGTTTTAGTCACATTACCTAGTGACTTCACTTCCTCTATATATTTCCAAACTGGTATATAGTAGGTACACAAGTATCCGTATGATGGTAAACGTCACCGCAGCCCAAAGATCCTCGCGATCACTGAAGAGTTTATGTCACATTACCCTGTAATTTAACTTCTCTATCTTCTTTTAAATCGGTACACAGTAATGCAAGAGTTGCTGTTTGGCGGTAAAAATAGGTGAAAAGTAATGTACTCGTGTAGGCCACCTTGGTCTACCTCTAGTGGTATCTGATGGCAGTGCACTTATTGTGTATGCCTTATTATATTTTCCTGTCCTTAAGATTAGGAAAGCTGAATTTGTTTAATTTTATCTTTCTTAATCTTAAGAGCAGCAAGTTTGGATTAAATGCATTACGTTTGTATTGACTTAAATCTTTTTGTTAGGATTTACAGACCGATGTATGGATATTTGTAACTTAACTCATGCCAAATCTACTCAATGGATTCTGTTGTAATTACACAATAATATTGCTCAAACATCCAAATAATACAAAGGTTTCAATTTATAAATATAAAGCCGCTACCAAATAAACATAAGTAGATTTATTTAAGAGGCTAAATAGTCTGTTGCCATTTCATTACTCCATGAAGGATTTCCGGTTTGTTAGTTACCCGTATTTCTTCTGTAATTGAGATTTTACTTTGGTTTATTATTAGCCCATTAATTACCGGCGACACTTTGGTACTATATAAATAGTTTAAGGTTAGAGACAGTGTATACATATTTTAGGTGTCTCCAAGTGATTCTGATTAACTGTGGGGTACCAGCAGAGTAGAATAGTACCTTCCTCTGTACTAGGTGTCGTAAGAGGCATTTAAGGTACCAGAACCGATAGCGGTGTATCCGTTTGAAACAGTGTAGCTTAAATAAAAATTGTGGCGATGGGCAGCAGCATCCCCGTCTCGAAAGCTAGGCTTTGCGATTGCCAACATGCTTGCCCAGCGCGGTAATATTTCATCTTTCTTAGGAAGGCTTATGTCCAGCAGTGGACTTCTAATAGCTATAATGATCATAATGATGAAGTGATTCTATCACCGAATTTATTATGTTTCTGCAGCCGGTTTAATACACAGTTGTTACCTAATTAGTTTTATACTACTTAATATTACTTACTGCAATCTTATCCATTAAAAATAAAAGACAGCGGACTTCAAATAGAAACATTTTCAACGACTTATCTTGTAAGTAAAACAACAACAGTCAAATAATAGTCATTTACTACATATTTGACATTTTGACGGACCCGATGGCGCAGTTGGACGTGTTCCTATCTTGTGCGCTAAGGGCCGTCGGTTCAATCCCCACCCAGGACAAATATTCATATGATGATATTTGTATTTGTTCTATGTCTGGGTAATGAACATATGTATATGTATGTATGTATTATATTTCTAATTGCTCTATTGTCTTATGTCCGTCACATAAGTACTTTAAGCGACCTATCATGGAGTCAGGTCAATGTATGAGAAACCTCATCATCATACCAGCCATTAAAAGTCCACTGCTAGACATAGACCTCTCCAAGAAAAGAGGTTTTATGCCGCCATAATTGCAATCGTAGAGCGCAGCTGTCGCGATGGGAATGCTGCTGCCCATCCCCGCCCCGTGCATTTGAGCTGTATTTTCAGGTGGATATACAACCATCCGTCGGTTCTGGTACCTTAGTCGCCTCTTACGAAACCTGGTGCAGTGGGAGGTACAATTCTATTCTGCCAGCACGTCACAGCAAAAACCGCAGGCATGATTAAAGAAGTGCTATTATTAAAAATTGTATATATAACAAGTTATAAACAAAATTTAATCATCATCTGATAGAATATCAGTCGTAGGACGTCCACTGCTGGATATAAGTGATTTACTTATTTATTTATTTATTTACAATTGCACCGGTTGTATGCGGCCTGCGTCCAGCGCGATACTTCCGATTTAGTCAGATTCTCCTTCGAGTGGACGTCCTAAGCTGACGGTACGTGGTCTTTTCCGATCCTTACGGCTCCTTCGGCCGTGGTCCCTGCGTACTAAAGCAAAATGAATATATTCCTAAAACTATTTTCTTACAATTAAATACAGTTCATCGCTCTATAACGTTTCAATTATATAGTCAAGACATTTGACTAGCCCGATGGCACTGATGGTAGTTATCCTATCTCAGGAGTCGTGAGATCGATCCCTAACTAGGGCAAATATTTATATCATGATATTTGAGTTTGTTTTGTGTCTGGGTGCTAAAAATATGTATTTAAGTATTATATTTGTAATTCCATTGTAGTCTAATATCCGTTACACAAGTGCTTTAAGTGGCTCACCTCAGAGTAAGGTCAATTAATAAATGTACAAGATGTAGAAATGTATGAGAGGTTGATAAAATAATATTTATTTATTATTGTACCACAATTGACAGATAAAAGTTTGCAAACGCGAACAAACTTTTATTTAGTCTAAAACCTGGATACAGACTAAAAGAGACATGAAAGGGAAGCTGATAGGCATACCCAATTACGTATTACAAAACTGAACAAACGCCGGGAATGGAACAATGCACTCTTTGATTTGGCTGCCGGGCGTCGAATAGCACAATTTAACCGATCCAACATGACGTGAATAAGCAAAAATTCCTAAATAAATCGAAGGAATATCCCTGCGTTCTATATCAATTTGCCCGCCATTCATAGGATTTACAAAATAAGGAATGTTGTTGTTATTATCAATCTCGACGACATATCGACAAAACAAATTGTATATATAAATACAAAGGATAATAATATTGTATTTCAATAAGTTAAGTCATACGGTTTTGTTTTTATTCAACAAAATCATCATAGTAGCCAAAAAACGTCCACTGCTGGACATAGAGTTCCCCAAAAAAGGGGAAATTTGAAGAGGAAGAAAGTAACAACTACTACATTGCTTGGTTCATTTTTGATGGGTCGCATATTGAACCTGCATTGAACTTAGTCTCAAGACTCGTCTGTTTATTTTATTGTCTATTGCTAATCCGTTTTTAACTATTTTTTTTATGTGTTAGATGACTTCTATGATCCCTTGGGTCATCATGGTCGTCTGTATTATCTATAATTATGCATATACACTTAGTGGAAATAGTATTTATTATTTACTTTTTTATTATTATTTCTTTGAGCACTAATATGGGATTTTTAAAAATTCACTTCCTAGACGAGTTATAGCAAGTATTTTTGAAGAAATTGGAATAAAATTCTGTACTAAGATTTTCCATTAAAAGTTATGAAACACGAGTAAAATAGATTTTCGATATCTTTTTTAAATATTTAATCATACTTCAAAATGTAAAGGGGGGGGGGGTAAAAATTTAGTATGAAAGTTCTACAATTTAACACGGGTGAAAGAAATTTAACGCAGGCCTTTGCTAGTATTTATATAATTTTCAAGAATTACAAATAAAAACCGAGAATTTTTCTAAGAATAACCATACCTTAAAAAAATCTCATTAATAGTTGGCTGTTGAAATTAATGATTTCTCGAGACATATCAATTAGCTAAACAAATACAGTGCGTGTCAAGAGTTGCTCCTTCTCCCTTTCGGATATTATTTATATGTTTAATATTTGTAAATCTATTTTTAAATAGTTATAATTAATCAGCGGCAGTTTTCAAATGAATTATAATTACCGAGCTTAAGTCCATGCATCATAATATCGTGTATCCCTGTCGCGTGAGAGCAACACGCGCACGAGGCTCGTTACACATATCGATAAATCAAACGAACATCACTACAGCCGATCCGGCCTACATTGACGCATTTATTTCCTATGCGCGTTTAATTTATTGCCGACACGGTAACTTGAGACATGTTCGTACACAAATCATCTTAGCTTTTACGCGTTTACACAGACATTTCGTCAGCTACTCACAACGAATACGGTGCGAAGGGTTCAAAATTAAAACCGCTTTTATTAACCCTACCCGACTTGACTGGTCTTCGCTCCGCCGTGTCAGCGTTTAAGGTTTATTTTTGAATAAACTTTGCTAAATACATGTTATGAAGGGGACCGTCTACTTTGTCACTTTGAATAGACGGTAATTTTAATTTTCTTCTAGTGGCACACAGTGAACGGAACCTGTTTCTATTTTACTCGAGGCTTTATTAAATTTCATTCAAGACACTCGCTCTTTCATTGCTCTATTGCGTTTTAATAAAAGGATTTAACTCTGAATAGAATTCCCATTGAATGAATTAATAACATCCTTAACCTTACAACGGTTTGTATCGAAACTTATAATTATTATGCAATTACATTGATGTATAAAAATAGAGAAATATACAAATGATAAAATAGAACAATGATGTACGCACATCAAGAAATGTTGCCTTCTTTACAACATAAGCAAACAATTCAAACATTATTTAACTTTCCGTATGAGTTCACAAAGGCTGCAAACTTGGAATTTATCATCTAAAAGATTTAAGTCAGCTTATCCGATAGAAGGAAAAAAAGGTTGGTAGCTTTCATTGAATTCGATTTAAACCAATTAATCACTCTTATCGGGTTGTTCCTTGAGTTTTTCGGGAGGATCGACGGCCGATCAGTTGTTGCGGGGCAAACAGGCTATTGTTGTGGGGCTATTGAGAGATGAGGCGAGGCTATTGTGAGGCGCCGCGGGGCTATTGTCAGACGGACCATTGGACCGCTTTAGCCAATTGTGCGCAGTGAACTGACGATGGCGACGACCGAGGAGTTTATACTAACGATTTGTCTTCGCAATTGTAACAATCTCACTTAAGACTTATTTAGATCTTTGTCACTAGAAAGGAGAGGTCTTTCGCAGCTTTATATATTTCTTTATTGTATAATTACTTCAGAGGAGTTTCAAACAAAATTAATTATAATTTGAGTAAATACGATGTGACTTGATCACTGAACAATAAAGTGTTCAAATTAATGATGATTATTCTAAATCCTTCCAGAGTTACGAGGTTTTCGGCCATTTCCCGCCTAAGCCCCGTCAAAGAAAACAACCAAATGGGTATTTGCATAAATTAAGAGGCACCTTACAGCAGCCGCTAACTTTGCTAACGACTGCTTTAGGACTGAGTACGCACGCAATGTATCACGTGGCGATGAAATCTCACTTTTATTTCTTTATTAAATATTTTATTTGAACGCCATGTTGGAATTCTATAGACTATGTAAATAAATTTGAATAGTCTATGAAGTTGTAGCAATGCGTGTCACATATGGCTGCTCTTATTAAAAAGTTATTGTGCCAGCGACGTTTTGCGCGAATAACAAAAATTGGCCATCGATTTTAATAAATTCATAGTATTTTTTTTAATAATATTTTCCTTCTTTTAATAACATGAGCTACCAACAAGATAATTAACCGTCAATATCTTTCAAATCCAATACAAAGCCGAAAAACAGACAACTGTTTTAAAATAATTATAATATGTGTCGTATAATTTTTGTTTATCAGTTTCAAAAAGATTGTTAATGATAGTGCTGTATGCAGGTAAACGCATTTAAAATAGAAGAATTTGTAATGAAAGTGCATTATCACAAATCTATTTTGGTAAAAAATATATGCAAAGCACCTTGACCAGCAAATTTCAAGATATCAAAACAATACAATCATAGTTAAATAGGCCAAAATTTTATCACATCATGAATTTAAACAGCGGTCATTTAATTAATTATTCATATTTTGTTTGCTCTAGTTATTTTTGGGAAGCATAAATCTATATTTAGCAAGCCTTAATTCGGCCCTTCCATTATGACTATAACTCAAGAAGTTGGTGATTTGGAAATTATAACTGGCGTAACTTAAATGCGCTTCTATGTCGTTTGTCTTTATTCATGGACCTCTGGATTAACGTACCGATGTTAATAATCAGTTTCATCCCTCAAACTCTTTGTTTTAAGTAAACATTGAATTTCAAATCGTATCAGCTACTAGCGTTGTTATGAAAATCAAAATGATGTACATATAAATAGATCTAGGTCTAATTGTGGGTCTCTAACGACAGACTGATAGGTACATATTTACACAAAACATCACTACTTAGTATAAAACAAAGTCGCTTGCCGCTTTCTGCGTGTGTGTATGTCTCTATGTATTCTAAGATCTTTAAAACTACTAGATTTTAATACGTTTCTTTAAAATAGATAAAGTGATTTAAGAGGAAAATTTATATGTATAATTTATGCATAAAATAGTAGAGAATCACTTGGATTTTTAGAGGTTTCAAGTTATATATATATATATGCATACTGGGAACGTAGGCACTGGATCCGTATATCCACCTAAAATAGTGTAACTCAAATGCAACAGGCCGGGTATGGCAGCAGTATTCCCGCCAAGATACGTTCTGTGATTGCCACCACACCGACGCAGTGTGGCATTAATGGGCGAATTCCATCCTTCTTAGAAACGTTTATGTCCAGCAATGGACGTTCTATCTCTGTCATTCTTTAACAAGTTTCTTGGAGCACAATTCTTAATTTCTTGTTCAGATTGGTTTTCTATTTAAATCGAAACCGGTTTATAGTCATTTCCACAGAATGTCAAACGTCGGACTAATTTCACTATCGGCCAAGCGAAAACACAAAGCACCCATACAAAACTGACGCTCTAATCGCCAGTTACCATGGTCTAAATCGAAAGCCTAATTATCGCCAAATAAAAAATCCCGCAATTAAAGAACGAGGTCAATGGAGAATTATCACTAATTTTCACTGCGATAAAACGGTTCATTTGAGTGTAAAATAATTCGTAATTTTGGTTGCAATAGTTCGGATAAAAAACATACTCGCAACTCGGGGGGCGCGCGTGCGCAACGGCCCTGAACTTATTATTGATTATTTGATATTAAGTAACGCTGACGAGAGATTTCTAAAAGATTAGCGGTTCAAGTTGATATGGGTGGCTTATATTTCGAAAATGCGTGCATTTTGTACTGTTTCAACTTTAGGTGTCGAAACCGATAGATGGCGGTATATCTATCCGAAACAGCGCAGCTTAAATACATACTGTGTGAGGATGAGCAGCAGCATCCTTATCGTGAAGTCGCCCTTTACGATTGCGTGGCAGTTATAGGAAAAAATCCCCCCTATCTTTTCTATAGTGGACTTTCTACGGCTGATATGATGAAACTGGTCGGGGTCAGAGCTAGATTTTACGACTGCACTAATAAGAAAATACGTATATTTAGTACCTACAATACCATAAGCTCGTTTGCTATGCTGAGTTTGAAGGGTGGGAAAGGCAGTGAAATTATTGGATATATGTGACATTGTATCTTTAGTTCACAAAGTTGGTGAAGGCGCTAGTAATATATTTGTGATGACACGAGATGAGATCCACCAAACGGATCGTATGCTTGTTTGCTGACTTCATAATATATAAAAAATAACTAGCTTTAGAACCCGGTTAATTTTATCTTCAGTTAGCCGTTTTAGTGGTTGAAAGGATACCGCGATAGATAAATATGTTTAGAACTCGCTTGAGTATTGGTATAATAAAATAAATGGTCAATTAAGCGCAAATACGTCACCCGAATGATCAGTGGAACACTCAAAGGAGGCCGGCCGACAGTTACCGTAGCGTAAAATTGTTTACTTTTTCTTTTTTGTACCAATATTGCGATAGTCATGGAAAAACTAAATGCGTCTTGCCACTTAATTATTGACTTCCATTTATCTATATTTTAAGTAGTTAATAACAATTTCCTTTTTTTATATTACGAAGTCAGCAAGCAAGTATACGGTCTGTTTGATGGTAAACGTGACCACAGTGTATAAACCATTGTGTCATCACACAGATATTATTAGCGTGTCGGCAACCCTGGGAACTGAAGAAACCGTATGACATTTACCTAACCCAGTAATTTTACTGCCTCTCTCACCTTTGAAATCGAAACTCAGCTCGCACAGCTATTTGGCGATAGGTAATGTTTATCATAATATCAACCGTCAAATGTCAAAAATGTCAAATTACAATGACAAGAGATTCTTAACAGTATCTGTCAGCACGGATTTTTCACCACGCTGGCATGACAATCGCAAAGCACAGCTTCGTGGCGGTGATATAGCTGCTCATCTGCTGCATTTAAGCTACGCTATTTCAGATAAATATACTGCCATCTGACAATCCCGATGCCTCAGTCGCCTCTTAAAACACCTAGTCTGTACCTCTGTGGGTACTATATTATACTGGTATACTGGTATAATACTAACTTACGTTGACGTTAGAAAACCAAAATGTGTTTTTGTTTGCGCCAGCGATTTCAATACTTGGGCTTCTGATGTTATAAAAACCTGATGTTCTTTATCAAGCCTGTTAAAGATAAATTAATAAAAGTCAGTTCACGCTAAACATAATAACTGGCGTATAAACTGTTCGGATGAAATAAAAAAATAAAACAGCTGCTTTTTTTTTCATCGGCCGAACAAAAACTGTTTTCAGCCATAATCTTTGAACACTCAATTGTGCTTTTTCTTTAGTCCGTTACAAAAAGTCGACAATAATTTAACTTTCTAAGAAATCGTGCAAATCGAATCGACCGCGCAGTTGTGACTAATTGTGATTTTTTATCTGTGCGGCTTAAAATAACGAGATTGGGACCACTACCCCTGTGTTGCCATGGGAAATGTAAACACAGGGGAAGTCGGCAATATACCTATGCTAATCCACAATTAGTTGGTAAACGTTCGCTATAAAAATGCCCCTATATTGCTTAACAGACGGCTGGTTAATTATTAGGATATTTGTTCTATATTTATTCAGGTAATTGGCCTTTGTAATTAATCAATTAAATGTATAAAACATTACCATATAAGAGGACGAGGGTGAGTTTTTCTCCTGTAATTAAAAATACAAAAAATCAATGGGCCAAATATAAATATCAAATAGGTATGTTATAGATACTTTACTGGCAAGATGTTTGTGAACTATGCAAGTAAGGTTAATAATAAAATAGGTATTTTGGAAATAACCATAGCTATTTCTCTTTTTTGTTTTATACTTATCTATATATACAAAAGAACGTACTGACTGACATAGCAACACAGAGCCTAAACTATTAGGTTTACAAACTTGAATTTTTGCACAGAGGTTCTTTTTTCAACATAAGGGAGCAGTAAGAACGGATTTTTAATAATTCATCCCCTAAAGGAATACAACAGCAAAGTT
>JACJUM010003237.1:12773164-12944217 GCA_020976665.1 Heortia vitessoides
ACTTTGTCACCCGACGGCTGTTACTGGAATTTATCGAAACCGTATAGATTAGTTGTTTGATTCATAGTGTTACGTTAGTTGTAAGCAATATAATGTTACGTTAATGTAACATAATATTGCTTACAAACAGGATGTATCTACTACATGGGGATATTAAAGTGTGATGAGTGAACCTAGTATAAGGAACTGAGTGACCGATCTATGGTATTACTGTCTTAATATTGTAAGATGTTTCTAAATTCCATGGTTATTGTTTAATGTGTAAAATACAAAATTAGCTACCCTATCAACGCTTTCCTGTTAATTTTAATTATCATACTATAGGTTAGTATGATAATTAACCAAGTTATCATACTATGCTTTTGTACTATATTTATCATAAATATAAATATATAAACTATCCCATCTCTTAAGTTGGATCAAACTGTATTCAATAAGTCAAAATTGGTAAATTAAAATCAGGACACGAAATGTTTATATGTATATAAAGATGTATGCTGATAAACAAACCTATGACCACAATTTCTCACTTAAGTACATAATTTTAAAGTTTTTGCTATGCTTATGGACATATTTTTGCTTATTTGTTTTATCATCATCATTTCAGTCGATGTAGGTCCACTGTTGGGCATAAGCCTAGAAAAGGGGAATGTTGAATAATTATGACTATTTATTAATTGTCATAATTTATGACTTGTTTGAAAAAAAAATTAATTAAATTAAACTTGTCGTATACACATCTCCCGCGTTACCGTCTAGTTAATATTATATTTATTATGAATATAATAAGTATGCATGATTTATAATAAATAAATAAATTGCCGCGATCGGTAAGCGTGTAGGTAACCATAAACGTAATTTCGTGACAGGGATGCTGCTGCCCATCCGCACCCTGTGCATTTGATGTTCACTGTTTCAAATGGATACACCGCCATCTGTCTGTTTCCTCAGTCACCTCAGTGACCTCTTACGACACCTGGTACAGAAGGAAGTTTTTTACGTTCTAGTTTACAAATTAAATACTGTTATTTACCTTATGAAAAAGTTATAATTAGAATATATGTATTTGAGTGAGTGTGTCAATAACTTTTAAGACGCGTAATCTGGTAATAGGAAAAATATATAATAACGCTATAAATTACAGGACTGTCACAATTTCCCGGCTTCTGGAAGTCACTTATCAATTTATTAACCCATTATAAACGGATAAATCCTTATATGCAATTCCATCGTGTCAAAGTGTCGAAGACTCGTGCCGGTAAAACATATGTTCTCCCAGAAAGAAACTTTAAATACGGGTAACGCTCGATCAATCACGAACAATGGCACCGAGCTGCACCCTCGGGGAAAAAGTTGAACGGCTGTTGCTGATTTATTGGGGTAGTTAGAATTATCGCCATTTGCAATTCTTGCCGCAACTCTGCAAACAAGTTGAGATAACGACTTGCGAAGGCCGGCGAGGACGCTTGTGCGCATCCTTCTAGTTGCCTTAGTTCCCTTGTTTCTGCGGTTAAAATTTTATTTGTGTGGACTTTTAATAGTGTTGGAATTAAAGCTTGCGGTAGTATGAAATTGTTTAAGAACTTTTCTTTAATAAACTGTAGCTGTATTTAAAGAATACTTTTTGATTTTGCCGTAGAGCACCGACAGAGTAGAATACCCTCTGTACCATGTGTCGTAAAAGGCGACTAAGGTACCGGAACCGAAAGATGTCTGTAAATCCAACCTAAACAGCGCAGCTACTGGGTGAGGATGCGCAGCAGCATGCAATTACTACCACGCCTAGCCAGCTCGCCAATTAGGGAAAAAAAAATTCCTATTTTCGTGAGTTCTGTCAGAGGATTTTATAGGCCTGATATGATGAAATACCTCGTTGTTATTTCAAAATTCAATACAAAATGGTTTTTTTTTTTCAAAATAAAGTATGAATATATATGGATTCGATCCCCAGCCAGGTCAAATATTTACATGTTAAATATGTATTTAAGTATTTATATTTGAAATTCCGCAGTTGTTTGATGTCCGTATTACAGGAGATTTATGCGACTTATTGCGGCTAAGTCAGGAAAATATATTTTTGATGAAGATTCAATTTATTTATTATTATTATTATAATTTCACTATTATTATTAAATCTATTCTTTCGATACTTATCAAATAGGAAAAAATGTACTGCAATGCTTACAGGATGCAATGATATTGAAATCTAGTTTTGAAAGATATAATACATATTGAGTGGAGTGTATTAAAGAAAAATACTACTTTTTGTTAGGAAATAAAGGAAAACAGCTTGTGACAAAAATATACTTGAAACTTTTATTCTTATATTGAGAACTAGCGACTGCCCCGGCTTCACACGGATGCAATGAGGATAAAAAATGGTGATTGTGGTTATTCCTAAAAGACTTTTATGGTCAACCTACAATACAGTTGCACATTATATTGTGTTAGTTAGTGTTAGTTAAATGAGAACGCAACCATCAAGATTTGTTTTGTTGTCTTTACTGCGAGCCATCTTGCATGTCAGGTCGACAACATTGTTTTCTTCCTTTCATGTTTCTTTACTGTACCGGTGACATAGCAAATAAATACGTTTGGGTATTTAACACAGCAAGACAGTTATTTTAATTACTTTTTCCACCTTAATATCATCATATTGATTCTACGTATTCTGAGTATTTCGTGGGACTCAGGCAGCGTTGGCAATGTAATCACAAGAAAATGTTTATCTACGACATCAAATCAGAAAATTATCAGTGTTTCTCTACTTTATTATGCATGCACTATACATACAAACCGTAGCGTAGTTTTAAAGATCTAAGCATACACAAGGACAAACAAACAGCGGAATGCTGCTTTGTTTTATTGGATGTAGTGATAAGCTATCATATTAAAATACGTTATATAATGCCACAATTTGAATCTTATCTCAATCTTAATTTTATTGCTGTCTATTTAGTTCATACACTTATATTAATTCGTTTGGTTACTTATTCCTACAATGTAATCGGCAATCTGCCGATTAAACTCTGCCGTAAATGGTTCAGAAACTTTGTAAGCCTTCCCCGGAATCGAAGCCTTAAGTCCCGAGGCGCGCATCACGCCATTGAGCAGACAGATCACCCCCCAGGGATGCTACCAAGCTTCCTCCAACTTAACACTTCTGACTTTTCCCGATTTGCTATTTTCACTGCGACACAGATAAAATACTAGGTATTTTTTTGGGTTGTACATTTTTAGAACCATTTATAATCGAGCTTTCGTGTGGATTCGCGTGGAAAGTATGTACTATGTCTTTCTAAAGAGTTTAAGTTACATGTGGAGTTTCATCAAAAAAACATACATAACATACACATACAGTACATAAATCAAAGTACAGTAAATTATTAAAAATATATATGTACTTTGACAATCCTATTTTCTCAAGTAAGTAAGTCCTGCTAGAGTTCTATATGTAAATTTGGCTATGCTAGGGTTATGTTAAAATGCTTGGCCAAAAACCGTCCTTAATTGGGAATCTTTCCCTTTTTTTCATGAAATCGTTTATACAAGACACCTTAGATTGTCTCACCGACCATTTTTCTCTATTTCTATTGTGTTTTGTTTTCAAAACAACTAATATGAATCGTCAAGCAACTAATATGAATTTGATATCCATATATTGCATATATTATGTTATGTTATAAACAGGTCATCGCCACACCGCCACACCTTAACCCAGATTAAATAAATCTGTTCACATAATCGTAAAACGGAACGTCCCATTCCAAGTGGGGGCCACCAAATGAGAAGTAACACTAACACGCAATCACAAACAGTTTCGTGGTAATAAATGATCACAACATTATTGTAATCACCGGTCCACACGACCCCAAAGCATCCTTCGCGTTAACACCTATCAGCCGCTCGTCAAGACTCACTTGCGACATTAACCCTCACGTAACGTTTGTCGGTCGGTCTCGATGGCCGTACGGCGATTATCTTGAGTTAACCCTGTCGTTACCAGTCTTGTTTGCGGTTACATAGTACTTCAAACATCTATTTACGTAATTTAAGAGCTGAATTACTGAATTTTATTGTTTACTCTAAAAACAATATAATTATAATAATCCGCAGAGCAGTTTTGGCGAACTGTTGGTGAGTAATGACACCACTAGTTCATCATCATCATCATATTAGCCATTAAAAGTCCACTGTTAAACATAGGCATCCGGAAAAAGGAGAGATTTTACCCATAAATGCCCTGCTGGGTTTGTGTGTTGGCAATCGCAGAGCGTAACTTTCGCAACGGGGATGCTGCTGTCCTGTGAATTTAGCTACACTGTTCCGGGTGGATATACCACCATCTGTCGGTTCTAGTACCTTAGTACGACATCTAGTACAGGGGGAGGTACTATTCTATTCTACCGGTATCCCACTAGTTCAAATTCCCTGAAAACCGACCTGGCTAGCCTTTAGCTAGCTGACTGACTTTGGTGCTAGAAAGCTATATGGTTACGGGGTAAATGAGAGATGCGTAAGACGCGTATTGGTGAGGTACCGTTAGTGCGCCGTACCTACACCTCCTGCTGCTCACGACCATGTTGGAGCCTATAACGTCTAATAGCGTCAGCCATCGTCGGCGTCGCCCCTCTTGAAAACACCTAATTGTTACTCACAATGGCCACCCGAATTGACGTCTGAATAGTCCAGCAATAGTATAGTAGTATATTAGTTCTCCGAAAAAAAGTAAAGTAAGTCCGTCTGTATATGTAGGCTTATGGCGTTTAGATAAAAAACTATTTTCAGCTATATGAAAGTGAAACCATTAGTCAGCAAAACCTTTTAGACATCTTGTCACTTACATCACAAAATTGTCAGTCCTGTCTGTACCCTTTTTAGTAAAAAAAACATAATTTAAAAATACCAGCAAATATGTTTAACTCCTCGAAAATCACAAGTCCCCTAATCTCAGCATTGTTCCGTTCATGCATTCGAAACTACAGAGTGACCGTTGTTGGAGGGGCAAGCGAAATAGGACAAACTGTATGTCTCATGTTACGAGCTCAGCCCTCAATCACAAGGCTGAACATTCACGATACACTGATTCAAACACCAGGGACCGTTATGGACATATCCCATATCCCTGCTGACTCTGTATTAAAAGGTTATGTCGGCGAAGAAACTTTGGAACGGGCATTAAAAGACTCTGATATCGTTATAGCTGCTGGAGGAATCGTTCAGAAACCCGGGGTGACACAGAAAAATTGGTTTGAAACGAACTCAACATTTATAAAAATGTTCGCGAGCAGAGTAGCAAGAACAACCCCTTTACCCTTGGTAGGTATTCTAACTGAACCAATAAACGTTCTTCTGCCGATAGCTGTGGAAATAATGAAGACTAGCGGAGATTATGACCCTAAGAAATTATTCGGCATCGCCTCTATAGACCACCTCAGAGCCCAGTCATTGTACGCTATACAAAATAATATGTCACCCCGGGATTGTATAGTACCCGTGATAGGCGGGAGATCTAGCCAGACCGCGGTCCCCTTGTTGTCGCAGGCAAAGCCTAATTGCGAAATGAAAGAAAAGGACGTGCAAAGGTTCTGTACCGCTGTGCGCAACTGCGACAAAGATGTTATAGGGGCTAAGAAAGGATGGCCAGCGACAATGCTTTCTGCGTATTCAGCGTTAATTTTCACTCGCTCCCTCCTCTCTGCCCTGGATGGCTTTCCAGCTAAAGTCGGAGCTTTTGTTGAAAATAACGATTTCGGCACAAACTACTTCGGTGGTGTCGTGAATATAAATCATAATGGCATAGCGGATATGCAGAGGTTTACTAACTTGTCCAAGTTTGAATGTCATCTCTTGGAGCGCAGTATAGAAAATATAAGAAAGGATGTAACAAAAGGAAAAAAGCTTCTTGAGCTGGCTTAGTTACCAAAGTCGATTACTCTATGCTGCTGTTAGAGCTATTTATTTAAAATGGACGCGGAACCTACGATAAATCTAGTGTTTATATTGCAGTTCAATAATCCACAAGCACCAAACTGGAGCCAAATGTAAATAATAAAGGGAAAACTGTTCGATGAAAGGGATTGTTCAAATACAAAAAGATACCAATTATTTAATTTATTTATTTACATTTAGTTTTTACAAATTCTTACATTATCTATTATCAATAAAGACAACTCAATCATATCACAGAGAATAATAAAGAATTCATTTAACTTTTGACTATTTTTTACGAAATTTTTAGTTACTAGAAAAAATAGACAAAACTTACACTAATCTAGGAATCAATACTGAACACTTATTTTTGGCTCTATATTGAATTTAAGAATATTTATTCAGAACAAATTTCAAATAACTTCCCTAAAACATAGATAAGCAAATGGTTCTCACCTAACATAAAATAATAAAAAATACATTACATATAAGTTATATACATTAAATTTCTCTCAAGTTTTAGGCAAGAATCAAATTTATACTTTGCCGAGGAACTGCACTCTTTCAAAATAAAAGAATTACATCTTCAAAGAAATTATGAAAAGATACAACTCAATTGATATACAAAATAAATAATAAAAAAAAATATAATTGATACAATAATATTAAAACACATAAAAATTTACTGACATTAACACTGACAAGAACTCCTAATAATTATTTCATAAAATATATCGGACAATTATAATGCCGATTGATGCCTAAAGACTAAATAAAAATCACAACTTAAAGAATAATAAACCACCTATGATTGAGAAATACTGAAGATGGTACAAATCTAAAACCAAATTTGCAATCAATGCTACTTTTGACAATAATTTTACAATCTATTTATTTGATAATTTTTTTAAACAAGTAACAATTGAAATATACAACTGGCTTTTAATACAATTCAATGACGCAGAAAATTGAACAATGATGATTTCCTATATTTAAAAATACTTAAATCTGATTGTTCGTTTAACAAAATTACTTTATGATTTTTGATAAATGATAACCCTGTTAAGTATTTTCATACAACAAATAGTATGTATGGATTCACAATTTCAGATTAAACACCTCCATATAATTTCCTGATGAAAATAATCATATTCAATTACATACAATAAGTATTGCAGACAAAACATAATAGATACCTATTGTTAGTTAATTGTGAAATGTAAAAGTTTATTTCTTGAATTTTTTACCTAAATAAAATAATACATAACTGAAAATGAAGGATATGTAACTTAAATGCTTCCTTCTGTATCATTAATTCATTTTATAAATTGTTTAATACAAACTAGTGGCACGAATTTCATGACAAAGTAATTCACTCGCTTTCACTGATGTTCAGTTACCTACAACAAATACACTCATTTGCAAAAAAAACAGGCGGTTTTGATTTGAACTCTTCTTTAAAAAAAACGGTACCAACATGATTTCAATCATTTGTACATGTTACTGGCCGATTTTAAAAATGCCGTGGTGTTTAAAACAGTACGTTCTTAATTCAATTTTTTGTTTGATGCTCGTTTTTACAGAAAACCACTATTTATCCTACATTTTTGTTCCAAAAGATAATATAGGTTTTCATAACTTTTAGTCAATTTTTATGAATTTATTTCATATTCTTAATTGTCAAAGATTCATTTATTGCTGTTTAGCTGTCTCAATAAAGTTAGAGAAAGTGGTAAAAGCTACCAAAATTATTGCGCTGCTCGAAGAGCAGCCAATGCTTCGTGGCTAAATATGTGGTTCTTGAAGAAAACCATGTACCCAATCACGGGATGATCATTTTCTTGTGAGTCGCGCATTGAGAAATCGCAAGTTTTAGTATGTGGACCTTAAGAACAACCGCAAAGAAGTAAGAAATGTGCTTTTAAGTCTATGGACGGTCAGGAGGCTTCTCGCGGCCAATATACGCAGTCATCGCCCGGCCCGTGGCCCTAAGTTACTCCGTGAGCACAGAGTTGCCAGGCTTAGGTTTGCTCGTAATTGTGAGTCATGGACTCAGAAGACTGGAACAGGGTATTTTTCTCCTATTACGCCAGGATATCTCTGTTCGGTAGAGGTCGGCGTCGGCGAGTGCGAAGGTGGGGGCTCTGTTATGTTTTTGGCAGGAATAAATTCAATGGATCGTACAGAGTTAGTCTTTATTGAAAACGGCTCACTCAATGGACATCGATACATAACGGAAGTTCTAATTCCTCATGCACAACCCGCATTGGCCGCTTTAGGCGAAGACTCAATTTTTATGGACGACAACCTTGCGCAACCGGTCTGGCGACGTGGAAGCGTATGTGCAAGAGGTCGGCATTCGTCGTTTGGATTGGCCAGCTCGAAGTCCCGACCTCAATCCTATAGAGCATGCCTGGGACGTCCTGAAACGACGCGTGAGATCAATACAACCGGCTCCGCAGACCATCAGAGAGCTGAAGAATGTGATTATCGTGGAGTGGGAACGTATTCCGCAAGCAAGTATCCGGGATATCCTCGCTAGCATACCCAGACGAATTCAAGCTGTGATTTCAGCTAGAGGGGGTCACACTCAATACTAAACATTTGTCTGCATTTACTTTATTAAAGAAAAAACAAACAAAAATCTTTGTTAACTTTTACTTCACGAGCATATGCACTACTAGCGAGCGTACACTACTAGTGAACTTAAGCATTAAAACCCATAAATTTTATCAAAATTTTATGATTATACTGACGAAAATGATTATTTGCTTATTAATTTACAAAACTGTGAAAGTAAAACTACCTATAATTATCAAACAAACCAATAGTAACATTTGAAATGGCTCATTGCTTAGGTCCCGTTTTTTTTGAAAATGAGTGTAGGTATATTGGTTTTACTATACATGTAATAAAATTGTAACTCGTCTCTACTTTGTGAACGCAACAAAACCCATTACGATGTTTTTAGTATACCTACACAGTAGTACACGCTAATAGATATAAGTAACGGCTCAACCGATTTAAACCCGTTTTTACTATTGCGTTGGGGTTTTATTACAAAAATAAAAAAATTTTTATTGATCTAAAGAATCAAATATAACTTGCAATAAAATAACCGACCAGTTGAGTGTACATACAATCCCTAGTAACCTTTGCTTGAAGACGCCATCTGCAAAATAAATAAGGTCTTTAAAAATAAGGAAAAATATAATTTCCTAATTCATTAGCCTACTAAGAAATTTCAATTTACAGATCTTTAAGTGTTGCTAGAAATTTAAGTCACGTTAGAACCCAAAGTAGTTTACAATAATGGAAATACCAATTAAACAATGGTGTGTTAGCACCGACACCGGTAGGTAGGGAGTTCTCATTCACGCCAACTACTTGGCGATAATAGAACCTACATCACCACCAAGTTTTTGCTGCAGATTCTGTTGCGGTGGCTCATGTAATGAACCCACAGTAAATTTCGTTTTAAGACCCATCTGGTGATGGCACACTAGTTTAAGATAGGCCTAATTAAATTACTTATATTACAATTATAAGAGTCACCTAACTTCTTGAGTTATCAAAGTCGTATGTATTGTAAATACTTATATATCTTATTACTACTTGAATCAAAATATTACATACATACATCACGCCTCACGCCAACATACATGTAGACAGACAATGGATCTCCACTTGTAACGATCTTGACGTACCTCTCTCGCTTCCCTTACCCGCATTAGTACGTTCTTACACGCTTGTTTATTCTTGGTACTTCTGACCTGACCCGTCTTTAATACCTCTTCTACCTGGTTAAGATATGGTTAAGTCTAGGTCTTCCTATACCAGCTTTTCCATTCACATCTGCTCCATACATCTGTGCAGTCATTCTAAATTCATGCATCCTTTCTACATTTCCAAATCATCTCAACATACCTATCAAAATTTTAATTTTATTTAAAAGCTATCAATTGAATTTGAATAAAGTAAATTTGAATAAATAATAGATGTCATTATTAAAATAAACATTAAAAAAGGCGGTTTACTGTTATGGGCCACTCAACAAGTGAACCGATGTTCATGACATTTGAATACTATTTCGTTCCCGCGGTACGCTATATAGGAAAAGTCCACACGGATGGAGTCGCGGGCGGAATGCTAGTTAATACTAGTATAAAGTATATAGTATATAGTATAATACTAGTATAAAATATAGTATAAAGTTAAGACTTTTTTGGGCGCCCATTCTAGCACCATCGGAGAGGTAGGCGAAGCCGCTCATTATTGGGCGACCTTGTGCCCGACAGCAACCCCAGGATATAAAACAATAAATCATACTCTCACCTACATTATTATGTTTAAGCATTCTTATGTCGTGCAATTATGCTACTTGTTTAAATTATGCACCGAAACAGTATAATAGTACCTCACCTGTACTTGATGTCGTAACCGACAGATAGCTGTATATATCCACCTCAAAGCAGAGCTTTAATGCAACTGGGTGAGGATGGGTAGCAGCATTCCCGTCGCTAAGCTATGCTCTGCGATTATGGCACGGCAATTATGGGAAAATCCCTCCTTCCAATGGCTGCTACGATAATGATGTAGTAGGTTTATAATATGTAGACATTATACTTACATTTCATTCTTCATTACTTTTACTGATCTCGCTACCGGACTCGCTCATAGATGTGGACCGAACACTGATAGACGTCTCCTTGAATTGGCTGATAAAATCCAGTAATTTCTGCAAGTTGCGCTGAGTCTTTATCTGGTCTGCGAGGAGTTGCCGTTTCTCAGCATTATGTTCATCTAAGTTTTCTTTCAACGATGCTGCTCTAGCTTCCAGTTTACGCAATTCCACGCACAGCTCTATGTTCTTTTCTTGCAACCGTTTCCGTTCCGCCAGTTTATCTGAAAATAAAATTTGATATTAATAATGAACAATAATAATTACTAAATATTGGATGAGCTGTATATATTTTATCTGGAAATGCACATGTATCATTAAGTCCAAGTCTAATTAATATAGAAGATAAGCATCTCTATCGAACTGGTGGTCGATGTCCGACAGAGCCGACTGCAAGAGTTCCCTATGACTCTGGCTCTCAACGTAGAGGAGTTTATGTATCTCTATAGAGCTGGTTGTCGGTGTACATACCTTTATAGAGCTACTGGTCGGTGTACGTACCTCTTTAGTTAGTGGTCGGTGTACGTACCTCTATAGAGCTGGTGGTCGGTGTCGGGGTGCGGCGCGGCGGCGTGCGGGCTGCAGCGCGCGGGCGCGGGCTCGGGCAGGCGCGCGCCGCAGCCCGCGCACCGGCCGCTGTCGCCCGCGCCGCACCCGGTGTGTTGCCACACCGCGCACGACACGCACCATACTAGCAGAGATGGCACATCTGTAATACAAGAAAAATTACTCATTGCATATATCTTGATAAATATCGTACCTTAATTTGTTTGTTATTGTCTATCTTAAATAAAATTATTGAATTTATGATTATTATAATCTCTTTTAATGCACATTTATATAAAAAAAGAACTAAATTAAAAAATATAAATTTTCACAGGTCGGCCGATTGGCGGACTCCTCTGCCGGACATGATCTGGTTAAAGCCATTCGCCCGCACCTATAGGTCTGGACCACTCGGCAATATGGAGCTTTTACGTTATATGACAGATTTACGTTATATTACACAGATGTTGACAGGGCATGCGGCCTTCGGACGATACATATTTAAGATCGAGCGTGAGGTGACATCCGCCTGCCACCAATGTGGATGGCCAGAAGACAAGGCCCAGCATACATGGTCAGTATGCCCAGCTTGGTAGTAATGCGCGCCGTGCTTGTCACGGCACTGGGATCGAGTGACTTGTCCACGATTTAGTGATCGACGCCATAGCTAGCAGCCGGACAGCATGGGGCGACGTAGCCTTCTTTTGCACAGCAGTGATGAGCCGCAAAAAGGCTGATGAACGCGCCAGAAAGGCTGATACTGAGGCCGACACGAAGCGAAGACGACGTCACGGACAAATAAGAGCAGCGCACCTGCGCTGAATCCGCTTCTTAGAGATTCGAAGGCCTACAAAAGGCTCAGATGCGTGCTTACCCTCCAAGGAGGACCTTGGCTGTGAAGCCGTGAAAGGGGCCGCTACAGTCTGGGTACCGTGATGACATGCTACGCAGCTCCAGGTGCATTGCTAAAGCGGGGTTTAAGGCGGTAGGCGCCGGTTATACAGCCGGTGAGTCCGTCGCAGCCCTGCATCATTTAATTGCAGGGTGGTACATGAGTATTTCCCGGCTCACAAAACAAAACAAAAGTCGGTTTAGCAGTTTGAAGTCGATCTCGGGGATCGGTATCGACTACTTCGGCATTTGCTATAAATAAACTCTTTATAAGAAAACTTACCATTCCTCCCGCAGCTGTGGCAAACTTTCTTATTAGGCGAGTAGACAGGCTCTACAGACAGGCCAGACGGCAACACCGCTGCCCACGCAGGTTTGCCATTCCCGTTTCCGTTTGCATTACCGTTCCAACTACCTAAACACGAAGATATTAATTGTATGTTATTAACTGCCAGCTGTTGCCCGCTACTACGGAAGTGTGGAAACTTTGATGCGCATAAGAGCGGATTACACATCTAAAACTTTCTAAAAATTCCCTCTATCAATACGCCAGGAAAAAATATTATAGCATATATTATCAGCAGCCTGTACGAAGCTTCGTTGGTTTTAGTGTGTAAATAATGGAATACAAAAAATATATTCTTAATTTCAAATCGTTGTGACTTGACACCAACCTTTGTTTTCTGTCGAAGAGCCTGAGGGAGAACCTTCGCGCGAGGATTTGTTTAAATTCTGAAACAAAAAGATGTTATCAGTATTAATCTATGTATATAAAAGGTTAAGCTGACTGACTGCCTAAACTATAACTTTCAGAGACTTAAAATTTTCTTCCTTTTATAACGTAGGTGAGGACAAAGAACGGTTTTTGAAAATTCACCACCTAAAGGGTTAAACAGGGGTACAAACTAAATATAAAACTTTCTAAGTTATTGTTCTTTCTTTCTAAATTATGAAATTCAGTATAAAGGTTCTTCATTGCAAGTCATGAAAACACATCTTGAATGAAATTAAATGAAAATCATCACTTAAGCGGGGAAATGGGGGTGCAAAGTTATTATGAAAATTCGACAACTCAACGCGGGTAAAACCGCGGGGCACTGCTAGTTTATTATAAATATTTAATACTGCTAGCTAAACCGCTAATTTAACTCAATATTATTTTTACAACAATCGAAACATGTAAAATGTACTAAATAACTACCAAATGGTTGATTAAATCAACAAAACTTTCGGTGTATACACAACAAAGTAATCAGTGAATTCACTTTGTAAATAATATTTTATTAATTATATAGAATTCAAGACAACATTTTTAACATAACAGGTATTGAATATATTACATAATAGCACTGTATTATATGCAATTTCGAATATTATAAATAAATATGGCTAAGCATTTGTTTTTTTAATATTCAGGCCGGTTTTCTCTTATATTTTGCTTAAAAGAACCTTTAACATGAGATTAAACAATAGCTTCTCCTTGCGTAAGGCAAACAATATTCAACTTTATATGCGCCCGTGCGAAGCCGGGACGGGAAGGGCGGGTATTGTATAAAATTAATCATTTTAATTGCGGAAATTATGCTTAAATATGTTTCTATTAAAATTGCCTTATAAATATCTAAAATCTTCATCATCATCATTACAGCCATTGGAAGTCCACTGCTGGACATAGGCTTCCCAAGAAAAGGGGAATTATGCCGATAATTGCCGCGCTGGACAAACGCAGAGCGCAGCTTTTACATATGTATATGGCACTCCTAACAAAAAAATTTATAAAACAAAACTTTTATTTTGTGGTAATTTCTAAGTGTTGATGAGAATTACCAGAACTAGATTATTAATTCGCTTATCCATTTGAACAATTCAGTTCAAATGGATTTTAAATAAGTACATAGTAAGAGAAAATTGTAAAACAATATTCTGTCTTAGAATTATTACCTGTAAAAAATATTCCAAAAATACCTGTTGTTTGCGAAGTTTAGCGGAGCGTGTCTGTGGTGGATCAGCGTGAGACTGCATATACGGGAACTGGTTATATTTTTTTCTTTTCTAAAATAAATAGAAAGTATTAATTTTACATGTATAGCAAGACCAATTATAACAAACTCAACAAGCTCTGAATTAGTTTATTCCTTAAAATAATTAAAAAGTAATCAGAATTAAAGACTATAATTTAGATGCTTCAAATATTGATAATATTAGTTTATCATAAATATTAATAGCAATTAACTAAAAATACGACTTATGTATGTATACATGTATAGGTCTAACATTCACTTATACTTGTAATAATAATAACATGTAATAACGTACAGGTATCATTTCAAAATTGCCATAAAGGAAGTCATTTCTATTTGTACTAGTGGTTGATCGCTTTCGACGCTCATTTCGTTTCTTCTCTAATATTTCTTTCTGGGATGGCGTCACTAAACCAATAAGCCTGTAAAGAAAAAAATATATAAGGACAAAAAAGCTAGAATATCCATTCTGATGATTTTTTCAATTCTACATCGGTGATCTTCTCACAATCAGGCATTTGTACTACAAAAAATATTACACAATAACCCTGCTGTAAACTTAAGTTTTATTGTGCTAACAGATTCCTTTATAGTAAGTCCCCATTTAATGACTGTTACGACCTATTTAAATACTGTCCTCACCTATTTATTCACTGTTATGAGCTATCTAAGGACTACAATGACCTATTTGTGTAGATCTTTTGATTCATGTGATGTATATTTATAGACAACAAAATATTTCTGAGGCTTTTTTAAGTAGATATATTTTAAGTTGTAGTAAAATAATAGTTGTCTGTATAGAAATGCCATTGAGGATCTTTTAAAGAAGCTCACTGATAAACTAAATTACCAATGCTACTACCAGTACCAAAGTTTCTAATCAATATAATTTACATGCCTCTCTCAAAGACTTAATGTAAATAGTGTATATAGTAATGTATATAACTGACCTCATGAAAGTTTCTTGAGATATGGGCTCCCCAGGTTCTGGAAGTGGAGGGGGCGAAGGCGTTGGGGAAGGCTCCGCCCCTCGAGACGAGTCTGAATCTGACCTCGGCTCTTGCCATTCATGATGTTGAAGTTTCTTGTCACTGTAATAGTAATTATTTTTGGTACTACTAGAATAGCTAATAAGCCATTCACTGAAGGTTTCAAGTTATTGCAAGGAGATCACAAGCAAGTCCTCATCTATGTGACCTAAGATTATGTTACATCACCCAGTTACTTTACTACATACTTCACCCTTCAAATAAATATAGCAATGTAAGCACCACCATTTAATAGCTTACCATTTATATAAGCTAACATTATTTGTATTACCTAATATTTAGGGATATGAGACATTGACAGGCTTATTACTTTATATGATAGAGAAAATATAAAATATTATTTAAATAGATCTTGTAATAACCAGAAATAACAAACCTACAAATAATATTCCTTTGTGGATATGGGAATCAACCCTAAAACCATTATTAACATAGAATATTTACTGTAAATACTCAGTTATTTTGTGTAGCTAATAAATTATTTTATTTCCTATCATGTTAATGTGAGAACTAAATAAATTTTAAAAAATTATGATACTGTATATCTCTATTTGTAATTCAGGCTGATGGTATATTTTTATCACAAATGTATGTTCCAAGACTATGTGATGATTGTACTTACATGTATTGCTCCTTAAATTTGTTAAGTGCATTTGTAAAATTATTTCTACTTTCATGCACTGAAGGTAAATGGCCATAGTTTTTGTATTTATCATCCGATTCACTATGATTAGAGTTTTCTTTTTCATTTGAAGATTTCAATTCATTGTCAGAATCTGATATGCTTTCTTTCACATTCTCATTATTTTCTGTTTTAACATGAATTTCATGTAGAACAGATGGCTTTAAAAGTGTTCTGTTTCTGTTACGGTGTTGGTTTTGATGGTCCCTTAATTGTTGAGCTACATAGCTAGTGTCATTTTCAATATTAATTTGTTTATTTCTTGCTTTCAGACGATGTTGATACAACTCCAACTCCCTTCTTAATCTTTCTACAACAAGCTTCTGTAATTATACAATAATATTGGTTGAGTCGAGTTAAGGTGTTCCCCTATACTGAGATGTTCAGCTATGGGAATACATTTTACAATTTCTATTTATTGAAAAGTTCTATGTTGGTTAACTGAAAGGTTTATTACAATTGTTTACACAAATACAACAGTATTTAACTATTATTACTATTTAACTCTAAAAACAACCTCAATCAAGAAAATAAATACAATATTATAGAAAACTAAAACATTTTTTTATGTTAAATTTATTATTATTTAATATTTTGTGAATCACCAATTTTATATTTTGGAAATATATATTATACAAGTGAACTTACCTGTGTTTTACCAATAGCAATAATATCCTTTTCTGCTTCTTTGACCTTTAATATGAGGTTTGTATTCTAAAAACACGTAAAAAATATTAAATTACAGCAAGATTCATAATTTCATCTTTAAAACTGAATCGTTTAATACATACGTTTTCATCTTCTTGTAGACGCGCAACCCAAACCTACAAGAAAGTTCGGTGACATAATATTAATGTTAATTAACTTGAAAATAAACAATTTCAAGGAAATATTTCTTAACACCTGTTAATTTAGCACTAACCTGATGCACTCGAATCGCATGTTTCAAATCAGACTGAGTTTTGCGAATATCTTCTTTTATTTCATTAGAAACTTCCATTACTTACAAAATAAATAACTGTACCAAATTTGGATAAAGATTTTAAGAGTAATTAGATCTTTTGTACAATGTCAAAGAAAACAAATTAATTTATAAGATATATAATAACGCTCAAAGAAACAACTCACGAACACAGAAAAAGAAGGAAGCGACACTTAAAGAAACTTGCTACTCTAAATATAGTTTTATCTTTCGATTTACTATACAATTAGAAAAATAGAACCACGTACTGTCTTATAATTATCTAAAGTATTTTTTTAAACGTTTAGCTAAATTATATTTCAAATAACAATAAAATAACATTTTATTATATCTATTCAAATACCTAAAGGGACGAAACGAGAAAGTAGAAAGAGATAGAAGAATTTGTTTCTCATTCTGTTGTTTTGACGATGGCGATGATTGGCGGGCAATGCCAACTGAGAATGAATGATAGTATTGTAAACAGATTAAATAAAAATTCAAGGATAAATGTTCGAATGGATTATTAATGTTGTAGCGGTAACATAGTTGCATCGAGCAGTACGATTATTAATTTATTTGCTACCATCATTGTATAGCCTGATTTTGGACAACTTAAGGAAATTGTAAAAGAAAATATCATTTATTAATAATATTTTTAAACTGTGCAGATAGTAGTAGTAATATAAAATTTTAATTAAATGCAGCAATATTTAAAATTGTGAAACAAAAGTTAGAATTTATTAAACGAACGTGAGTTAAAAATGTTATTAAAATCATCTTAGATTTAATAATTCACCTTTTTATTTAAAATGATTTAATAATTCACCTTTTATGCTCATTGAAAACTGTGAATACACTCGCTCTTATCCTTATCTACTGTCAAAAAATCATGACATTTGAAATGTCAGCCTTGCACGTTTGTTAAAATGTTTGAGATGCTAGTGCTTGTACCGCCGTATGTGTTGTAGTTTTATCGCGGCTATTTGACTAATAATCTCCACAGGAAGATTTATGAACTATTGAGTTCCATCTATGAAATTACGTTTTGTTAGTAACAGTTTTTTAGAGCTACATTAAATTACACTAACTAACGGAGCGAAACGCGATTACTCGGAAAAGAAGAATTTTTACTGTTTCTGTTACTAGATCTCTATTAATTTAATAAAAAATGTCCAAAAAAAGAACAGCTACTACTGAACTTAATCATGATAACTGGGATCAAGAAGATGAAGCGGATCAGGAAGAAATGGGGACATTCAAAGCTGCATCAAAGGACATATTGGAGAAGCGGGTTATCAGAACCGCTAAAAGGCGTACTCCACTTTCGGGTGAAGAGGCAAGTTTCAAAAGTATAGTCCAAGTTTTGCAGTACTTAACTTCTTTCTTTTGTTTTTTGTTGAGTTTTACTCAACAAAGAAACATTTATAATCAATATGATAATCTTTTACAGACTTTTTTAAGTTAACCTCTAAATGTGTAGGTAATTATTATAAAGATTATATGCAACAATGCCTAGTATCTAATAGTTTTACATCTCATCTTTAATATTTTTAGTCTGTAAAAACATAACTTTGCTTAGAATAAAATAATGCATTATATTAAATAATATTAAAATATTTTTTAAAATTTATTAGTGTTATATAATTTTGAAAAATGTTAAAAAAAATTTAAGGTGTAAACATTACTAATTTATATTTTATAAATATATTGACTTATGTATTTTATACAATTTTGGAGGAACCAGGGAAATGTGTCAAGTTTATTCTGTTTACCTGGTGAGAAATGTTGCTCTATGGTCTATCAATAAATTCCCTCAATATCTCATACCTGATTCTATGATAACTCGCTTAAAGGACTTGTGTTACATACATCAGACTATAGTGGAATAACAAATATACTACTTCAATACATATATATAATACTCAGACACAGATGAAACACAAATATCACCATATAAATATTTGTCCTAAGTGGAAATTGAACCCACACCCTTCTTACACAAATAATCATTCAATGGATTCATTTGTTATAACTTTATTATTTGCAAATCAATTTTTAATTATGTTTAATTGGTTTTAGCAAATATTATTGAAATTTAATCCTCTTTTACTTGAAACTATTTATGTCAGGAACTTTTTAATTAATACATATTATTTCTTATTTTAAACCAAAAAAAACTACGCATTTGATAAAAGTAGCGTTCCAACCCAAATGTCACGAGAATGCTTGCAGCATTTCCACACTGCACAGCAAGCGAGATCTTCTGCATCAGAAAAGCCCCGGAGCGGTAGTCCAAACCCCGGTCCACCAAACGTCTTCCTAATTCTTTTATGTAGCAGTTTTCTTTATTCCATACACCAGATGTTTCAACAGCAACTAGCACGGAATATGTCAGGAATATATAAATACAAACATTTTTGGCTATATGGTCTTTACATTGAATTTCTGACAGTCAATATGTATTGTTAGTTTCTTAATTATTTATTGAATGTTTATACAATTTTACAAAGTGACTGTTATTGTTCCTTTGAATATTTTTGTTGCAGACATGACAAAGCTGACAAGCTCGAATTTACTATTTATATGGCACTGACTGTTTAAATTATTCAGGCTCCTGAACTAGATTACTTGTGTAAGAGATTTTGTGAATTCACATTAATGAGATGGTATATCCTAACTAAACTGCTAAAACAGTTTTCAAAACGGTTTCATAATATCCTGTGTATTGCTAGTGATACAGTCCAGTTGACACATGGATACTTTGTTATTACTCACTGCAGGATTTTCTTCTGTTTAACCATACTTTATTTTTATATTACAGCCTCAAAGAGGAGTAGAGAGAGTATTCAGTGGGTTTGGAGGATTTAACAAGACAAAACCACCATCATTTGATATTTTATCTAATTTGATTAACAACAATAAGAATGGTTCACAAACAAGCAAGAGTGATGTTGCAGTAACTTCAAGTTTATTCTCAAGTAAACCACTGTCAAGCAGTCAGATATTTGAGGGGCAAGATAGCTCTTCATCTAATTCCAAATCTACTTTTGGCATGCGCAACCAAACCACTTCATTATTTGGAAGCCCTACATTGGGCAGCCAAAATACTACTTCAATTTTTACAGCATCCAAGGCTGACTCCACTGTTGCTGATTCACCATTCAAAAGTCAGCCTATATCAAGTTCAACTGAAGTCAGTAGTACGGATATCACAAAAACTTCAAATATTACTGGTACACAAAAAGCGTCTTCATTGTTTGGTGTGTCTTCAACAAATACTAATGCGAGTAAATCATTGTTTACAAATACCATAAATTCATCCCCATACAAGATTCAACCAGTATCAAGTACCTCCACAGTCCAAAGTAATTTTGGCTCGACAACTACAACAACAACTGTTTCTAAACCCAGTATATCTGAAAAAAATATTAATCAAAATGAGAATGAAGAGAAAAAGTTAAAATACTATTCTAAACTCAAAGGACTTAATGAATCAGTCTCAGATTGGATTAAGAAACATGTTTCTGAGACTCCATTATGTATATTGTCACCAATATTCAAAGATTATGAAAAATATTTAAAAGAAATGCAACAGGAATATCAAGGAGGGGACACAGAGAAAATTGACAAAGTCCCTGCAGTGAAGTCTAGTGAACCAAAACCAGATTTGTCTAATGATAAGAATGCAAAAACTGCAACTATTCACACAGCCAATAGTTCACCGTTTGCAAAATCAAATTCACCTGCAAAGCCAGTGTCACCATTTAGTTTACAAGGGATACCATCTATTGGACAAAACTCTACTATTGGACAAAACTCTCCTATTGGACAAAAATCTCCTATGATACATAAATCTCCTATTGGAGAAAAGGCTACTATTGCAGATAAGCCAAACTTTTCATTTGGTATAAAAACCAGCAGTACATCATTAAGTACAGCAACATCTCCAGGATTTACATTTGGAATCAGCACAGCACAAACAACCACAACTACAACAACAGGTCTATTCTCTATGGGTTCAAATATGAACTCTAATGGCACTAAACCATTTTCTTTCGGCACAGGCAAACCATTCAGCTTTAGTTCGAACATCCAAAAGCCTGCAACAGAGACAACTGATCCAGCTAATGAAGAAGGTGATGAACCACCTAAAGTTGAATATACCCCTGTAGTTGAAGAAAATAGTGTATTTGATAAAAAATGTAAAATTTTTGTAAAAAAAGATGGAAATTTCGTTGACAAAGGTGTGGGTACTCTCTACATTAAAAAAATAGAAGAGAGTGGAAAACATCAACTTCTTGTTCGAGCAAATACTAACTTGGGTAACATACTACTTAACCTAATTTTAGCATCAGCTATTCCCACTCAACGGATGGGGAAAAATAATGTTATGATGGTGTGTATACCGACCCCTGAGGCAAAACCACCACCAATGCCAGTTCTAATACGGGTAAAGACTTCGGAAGAAGCTGACGAATTGTTAGAGACATTAAATAAATACAAAGCTTAGTTATAATTAAATAAATTATGGTATACAAATTGATTTACCAACAACAGGTTATAGAACCTACTATGATAACAATTATTATGATCAATTTGTGTCTGATGTAACATAACTTACACCTGCAAATAAACATTATTCCAACCTTTTCTGTACGACTCATTTCTAAAACGGAAGTTTAATGAAACCTGAAAATGTTGCAGACCGAACTTCTATTGGAATTCTTAACCGTTGTCGTGTGACTATGTGGCTACCTTTACTTTAGAATAGAGCCATTATTTATTTATTGAGTTTTATTGCCTAAAATGTTCGAATGGCATTATATCAGAGGTAGATGAGCGAGTATTGTAATGATGCACTTCCTACTTTAGTGTTAGCGACATAGTTACGTTATATTTTATGGCTATATCCTTACGGGAAAGGGCCCTAGCGCTGCTAGTATTTAAGTAACGTTAAAATGCAAATCTAGTTTCCAGTTTCAGGATGTGTACGAATTTTATCATCGCGAAACTTTAAAATATCTTAGTTGTTTTGACAAATTGGTCACATAATACACTCATTTGCAAAAAAAATAAGCGGCTTTGATTTTAATTCTTCTTAAAAGAATACGGTACTAAAGTAATTTCAATCATGGTGTTTAAAACAGTACGTTCTTATTTCAATTTTTTGTGTGATGCTCGTTTTTACAGAAAACCACTATTTATCCTACATTTTTGGTGTGAAGTTCCAAAAGATAATATCGGTTTTCATAACTTTTAGTCATTTTTTATGAATTTATTTCATATTCTTAATTGTCAAAGCTTCATTTATTGCTGTTTAGCTGTCTCAATAATGTTAGACAAAGTGGTAAAAGCTACCAAAATTATTGCGCTGCTTAATAAGGGTTGCAGCCAATGCTTTGTGGCTCTGAGGCTAAGTGTGAGTCGCTAGACGGTTCAAAGGACCTGGCAGCGGTATCAAGACACCGGTTCCGTCGAAAAAAGGCCTGGTTCTGGAAGAAAACCATGTATTCAACCACGGGATGATCGTTTTCTTGTGAGTCGCGCATTGAGAAATCACAAGTCTTTGTATGTGGACTTTAAGAATAACCTCGAAGAAGTAAGAAATGTGCATATTAGTCTATGGACGGTCAGGAGGAGCACAGTTGCCAGGCTTAGGTTTGCTCGAATTGTGAGTCGTCGACTTAAGTAGACTGGAATAGGGTATTGTTCTCCGATGAAGCCAGGATATCTCTGTTCGGTGAAGATCGACGTCGGCGAGTGCTACGAAGACGAGGAGAACGCTTTGCAGGGGCTCGTTTTGAAGAAATCACACCTTAAGGTGGGAACTTTGTTATGTTTTGGGCAGGAATCAATTAAATGGATCATACCGAGTTAGTATTCATTGAAAACGGCTCACTGACTGGACATCGATACATGCCGGAAGTTTAATTCCTCATGCACAACCCGCATTGGCCGCTGTAGGCAAAGACTAAATTTTTATGGACGACAACGCTCGCGCCCACCTTTCTGGCGATGTGGAAGCGTAAGTTCAAGAGGTTGGCATTCGTTGTTTGGATTGGCCAGCTCGAAGTCCCGACCTCAATCCTATAGAGCATGCCTGGGACGTTCTAAAACGACGCGTGAGATCAGTACAACCGGCTCCGCAGACCATCAAAGAGCTGAAGAATGTTATTACCGCGGATTGGGAACGTATTCCGCAAGCAAGTATCCGGGATATCCTCGCTAGCATACTTAGACGAGTTCAAGACTTGATTTTAGCTAGAGAGGGTCACACTCGATACTAAACATTTATTAGCATATGCACTGCTAGCGACCATACACTACTAGTGAACTATAGCATTAAGACCTATAAATTTTATCAAAATTTTATGATAATACTGACGAAAACGATTATTTGCTTATTAATTTACAAAATTATGGAAGTAAAACTACCTATAATTATCAAACAAACCAATAGTAACATTTTAAATGGTTCATTGCTTAGGTCCCGTTTTTTTAATGAGTATATATTGGTTTCACTATACATGTAATAAAATTGTAACTCGTCTCTACTTTGTGAACGCAACAAAACCCAATACGATGTTTTTAGTATACCTACGCAGTAGTACACGCTAATAGATATAAGTAAACGGCTCAACCGATTTAAACCCATTTTTACTATTGCGTTGGGGTTTTATTACAAAAATAAAAAAGTTTTATTAATCTAAAGAATCAAATATAACTTGCAATAAAATAACCGACCAGTTGAATTGGCTGTAACTTATGACGGTATTACGTAATTTTCGTTAAAGTATAAAATACAATGAGTGTGTAACAAGCTTGATTGCATAGAGTAACTTAAAAAAGTCACTAATAAAGTAAGGCAATTTAATTAAATTGGTTCAAGCAACTTAAATCAACTTATAAATTTTTTGCCTGTCTGTTTGCCTGTTTATTTGAGCTACATCTGAGACAGCTCTATTGTAAAGGAAATTTTTGCTGGAATGTAAATAAGGATACTTTTATTATTCTCACGGGAACAAGACTTATGCAGGTGTAACTGCGGGGCGCTGCTAGTCAATACATATAAATAAAATTGGAGTGTCTGTTTGTACTATTAAAATAAGCATATGCTTTTTACCAATTACATATGGATGTATACACGGTACATATAAGAACATAATATTTTTTTAAGTTCTTGTATTTTTTGTACTTTTTCCTTTTATGATGATTTTTTTACTTTTTTCATTGTTTTATATATTTTTTCGTGTTTTTTTGTTAACTCCCCTCCCGTATCTCCGTGCCCGAATGACGCCCCGAGTGATAGATAGCCGCCGAGCGGGTATTTTTCAAATTTTTTATCTCGTGATATCTTTTGAAGTCCATTTCCCCCGAACGTATATCAACTACATTAATGGGGCCGGATTTATTAAATACTCTTCTCTCTTTGTAAAACTCCTAAATAAAAAATTGGGTATTTTTATTACTTTCTTCTGCGAGTGAGGAGGACGAGGATTTACAAATGTTTTACTAAGACTAGTCATTTATGGCAGTTGTAAATTGTGTTTAAATAATATATTAAGGAGACTCGTACAAGAGACGAATAGTTTAGCTAGGTAAGTCTATTTTCAAGAAAGATGTCAATCGTAAATCAACTTCGGCTGGGCAGCGTAAGAAAAACTGCGAAACATCTCGTACTGTCCTCGACGTACCTGTGTTTGTAGTCAAAAATCGCGAAACGTTTTAGCTAACTCAATATAGCCCAACGAACTATGAAAAGGGCAATGCTAAGAGTCTTCTTTCGAGATCTAATCATGAATGAGAACGAACGAAAGTGCCAAAGTACCGACATCACCCGTCGGATTCGCAAGTGAAGTAGTACTGGGCAGGGCACTTAGTACGCAGAATCCATGGTCAATAAAGCCATATGGGTCTGGAATAGAAACGACGTACTGCCAAGCGCAGCGTAAGACAGCGTACATCCAGCAAAAATATGGAAAAACGATCTGACTAAAAGCACACTCGCAAGGTAGACATCATACCACAAGTCCTCTGCATTGGTACTTTACTTATCTATTTTAACCGCCAGATAGCAGTGTTGTGCATTGCCGTGTTACGGTTTGAAGGGCGAGGGAGGCAGCGAAGTTACTGGGAAATGTGAAATAATATCTTTAGGTCAAAAGGCTAGCAACGCGCCAGTGATGTCCTTGGGATATTACGATGCGTCTATAGGTGGATTGTATGATTGTTTGTCTACCTGATCTAATAAAAAAGAAACACTCGCTAGGGGAAACTAAGTTCAGCAGGGAACGTCATATGGCTGAATTTTCTTTTTGTTATAGAGGGCAAACGAGCCTACGAGTTACCTGATGGTAAGTAAGCAGCGTCACTCATGGACACCTGCAACACCAAAGGAATCAAATGCGCGTTGCCGGCCTGATATGATAGAATAGTAATAATAAAGAGTATGTATACTGAAACAATAAAGAAGAAAAGTTTGGTTGTTTGTTTGTTTGTCTCGAATAGGCTCTGAAAAATCGAGTTGAAAAATTCTTTGACCGTTAGAAAGCTACACTATCTCTGAGAGACATAGGCTATATTTCGTTTAAAAAAAAAATAGGGTTCCTTAGAAAAATTCCCATAATGTAACCCAAGGTGTAAAAAAAATACTAAAAAACTTTCTTTAATCGCGAACGCTGCGAAAACAATTGAAGATATAACAAAGTAATGTACTACAACTTCGGAGAACTTATCATTATTTAGAAAGAAAGTCCTGAAACTATTATAGTTTTGTCACAATAAGCGATTTCTATATATAAAAAAAATAAATACCAATGCTTGAAAAGGCTCTTTATTTGTATCTTGGTATTAATCCGTATCGAAATAATTTTTTTTTTTTTTTTTGTTATTTAAGATCGCTTCAAAACCTCTATATAAGTTTTATAATTATTAGATTCTGACATTCCATCCAAAAGATATCACTAGATAAAAATTTTGGAAAATATCCACTCGGCGGCAACTATGCGTTGTGATGTTGCAGGCATCACTCGGAGACACGGGAGCGGGATTAAAAAAAACACAAAAAAAATATACAACAGAATGAAAAAAGTACAAAAAAATTCTAACATAATATTTAAGAATTAAATTTTCTATTTCTTTTAATTTGACGCGAAAACTTGTAAATATATGAGTAAATGTCATGTTTAGTGCACGTGCAAAGCCGAGACGAGCAACTAGTAAAGTATATACTAAAATTATAAAATGCATACCAGCCAGTCACGATTGATACTTTTATAAACTACAGATATAATATACAGCTGTTTAAGAACTTTGACAGGTTGATGCATATAAAAACTGTAACATACATAATGTTGATACTAGAAATAAATATAAGCTCACAGTGCCCACCACACGGCTTCATAAAATAATTCATTCAAGGGAAATTATATGTATGTATATATATATATATATAAGCTTTTACAATAAAATACCAGTTTACAATAAAGAGTAGGCCTTATTTTTAAAGCATATTATAGTGTTAAAGGTTATATTAATGATAAAACTGTCTGGGATTGAATTGCTCTAACCCTATTTAACCCCGTGTCTTCCCAGTGTTCCATTTTTAAACCGGTTACTTTTTTATTTTTTACTCGATTGTTTAATGCATCTTTAAATTAATGTTTTTAAGTTAGTATTACTTACATTTCTAGCTGTCAGTTAAATAAATGTCATATCACTTTGCGCGGTTTATTCAATACATGAAACATAATTTTATTTGGAATTTTTTAGTAACAAATTATAATGTTATATTTTACCAACGAATTTTAGGGTCTATATACGTGTTATAATATTGTTCTATCAAGTCATAATACGTTTATAATAAAAAAGCTAATTTGTGGGCAAGTATAAATAAAAAAATGCTATTCAGAAGTGTAAACATGCATTTCCGGTTACTACAACGGATATAAAACATTTTATTGCCGTTTTATTATTGTCAGAATAAAACAGTACATATACCGAATGTATTGGGAACAACGAGTTTTCCAACAGTGGCAGCACTTATGTCAAGAAATCGATTTGAAGATTTTTTGCATTATTTCCATTTTGGCGACAATAATAATCTAGACCCTAATGATAAGTTCGCTAAAGGGCGCCCTCTATGGAAACTGCTCGATGCAAGATGGATCCTGGAGATACGAAATTGAGTATTGACGAATCTATGATTGACTATTATGGGAAATATGGTACTAAGCAGCATATCCATGGAAAGCCGATCAGATCTGGATATATAAATTGGTCAACTTGTACGTGACTAGGCTACTTGATTTATAGTGAACTTTATCAGGAAGCTAGTACTGGAAATACCCATCCGTAGTTAGGTGTTAGTGCCTCAGTTGTTCTGGATATAATATGAAAGCTGCCGCAAGGTTACTACACTTTTTATTTAAATATTTTTTTTACCAATAATTTTATCAGAATAACGTTCATACCTAATAATATTTTTATACGTAATAATTATAAGATTTTAAAACATATAAGTTTATTTAAGTTCTTACTATGTATCGTAAAAAGCGACTAAGGTACCGTTACCGACAGATGGCGGTATATCCATCCAAGTCAGTGTAGCTCAAATGCTGTGCTCAAATAGGGGGTGAAAGCGGCGCCCTGTGATTGAGGAGGATGTCCAGCAGTGGACTTACAATAGCTGAAACATAGCTTAAAGACAACGGTTTGTTAGCGCCAACGACGGTAAGGGTTCCATTAACACTAAATATTTAGTATTGATGGAACCTTTGTCACCACCAGTTTTTCTTGTAGGTTCCTTTTTGGTGGCTCGTGTAGTAAACGTGGATTAAACGTAGTTTTAAGTCCCGTCTGGTGCCGGTAGACTAGCATAAGGTAGGTCTAATTTAAATGTTAGATGTCTCTAATGATCCCGTCAGGTCATATATCATCAGTATTATGAATACAATACAATTTAGTATTTCATATTTCTGAATTAAAATTTTATTGCTCTATTTATTATTTTTGACCATTCGAAAGTGCTTGTAATAGGGCCTGCTTGAATAAGTATATTTTGATTTGATTTGCTGAAAATTACAATGTGTATGAAAGAACGTTCTATAGTGTAATCTGTTCTTTGTGTACACACAAAGAACAGATTAATAAGCTAGGAACTCTGCTAAAGGCTGTAAATATAACCAATAAGTTATTATTGAGCTCGTAATGTCTCGCTTTTATAAATTCAATCAACTGCGAATATTTTTCATAGATTTATGTAGGTATTACTTTGTGGACCTTCATAATAAAAAAAAAATTAACTTGTTTAGGTTGACTATAATATATGTTGTATTTCTGCCGGCACTGACTTCACCTTAAATCGTCTCGTGAGAACTTCTGGTGAACAAGTAGTCTTGCCCCTAAAGGATCAAGTTCCAACATGTTACATTAATTTAAATCTGGTTCATCAACAAGCTGAGAGCATAAGTAGTAAACTGACAGACACGCTTTTGTTTGTATATTATTCGTATAGATACTTATACTTCATACAATTATAAAAACAGTAGATAATACTTTTCACACGTGAGGTGTACGAGAGACATAAATTGACCTGACTCCGAAGTAAATAATCGTAAATGTTGGTTCATATGTGGTGTCGGTGGTTTTGACGCCACATACCCATCAAAATATTTTATATAGATTTGGCTGGCCTTATGGACTATTTCACAAGTTTTAATACATTTTAGTTTTGTTAAATTAAAACTTTGACTAGTAGTTTTTAGATTGACTAGTAGATAAGCACCCTCTAGTCAAGATTGCTTGGAAAGTGAATCTGCGGCTATTGCGTCGAATATTCGCCTTGTTATCAACCTGGACGACTAATTGGTTCAAATATATGTTAAAGTGAATATAACATTTTATTTATAAAATTTGCCTTAAAATATTTAAATACAATACCGATACATATGTCATTTTCTATAAAATTATAATCTGAACTAATTTTTACACAAGTTAATAAAAATATTAACATAATTCGAAATTTGCAATCAAACTTATATAAATTCATTGCAAGTTTAATGGCAAAATATTTTACAAATTCAGTTATGTTGAACTATCCAGGAAAATGCAATGTTTATGTACCAGTCACATAACTGTTGGAGGACATCTGTCCTAAGCCCATTTGGATTCTATGCATATGTACCTCTATATTATTTTGGAACAGTTTCTGATGCTCAGGTTGAAGTTTTGTTTTTATCTGATCCATTGTCCCTTGTAACACACTCAATTCATATGCATTTTGATCAGAATCTGATAAACTTCTCACTTGCAACATAAGTGCTGTTAAATCTGTAATCAGTTCTATCAAGTTTTCATCTTTGATAGAACCATTATTATTTTTTTCAACTAACAATACTGCTTCCTCGTTACACTTTTCTCTCAAATGTGAAGGTGCCAACATTGCTGCTAAGCTTGGACCTGGTGCAATTTGTTGACAATATACTTGTATTTCGTTTATATAATCTTGTAGATCCATATTCATTCTTTCCAAGTCTATAACAACAGCGGCATATTTTCTTTCAAAATCCTCAGGCATTTTTTGGCCAAAACATTTTCTTTTTTCAGCCTCACTATTAAACTCTTTTAACCTATTGATTTTGCCTCGTTTAGCTTGTAATATTTTATTTAATTTTATGATTAGTTCCATTAAGGCAATGGGATAACAATTACCAGTTGATTCTAAGCGTTTCTTTATATCTGAACATCCAATCATAGGATCTCCTTGACTATTGTTGTTATTTATCGGAGAAGCAGACTGATAAAGGTTGAAAAATTCTTGGATAACATGACGAGGTCTAAACTTCTGTGTGACACTTGAGAGGCAAATTGTGTCAGGTGGCTCATTTGACAAAACTTCAAAGTCAGGCACTGAATGTGTTCCCAGTTTTGGTCTTTCAAATGATATTCTATATGTATTATTTGAAGTATCAACAGCATCTATGCACCCCGTGAATAAACCATCCTGAGGTTTACGTAACCTGGCAGTGACTTTTGTCCCTACAACTAACTGCATGGGCACTTCATTAGGTAAATCTTTAAGACAAATATCAGTAGTTTTCCTTTGCTGTATATATCTTATCAATCGTCTTTTTCTATCAAGCTCTTTGCGTTCCTCTGCAAAAAATGCTTGTGAGCACCTACGAGGCTTACCCATCATCCGTCTTATCTTTGCCCATTGAACTTGAGTCAGTTTTCTGTTAGCTAACTGTGGAAATGATTCTTTAAGACATATCATAAAATCGTTTTCTCCATCAAAAAGTGCTTTATCAATATTACTGTAGAAATATTCAAAACAAACCCACTTGTGTGCTTTTGGCAATTTTAATAAATTTCTTAACCTCATACCAATCCGTTGGCCAGACTTGCGATCTGGCGAGTGGTTACTAGTACTTTCAGATTTGTCCTCAATGCTCCTTTGCACTTTGGATGGAGATTTCTGCTTTTTAGCACTGGATGGCTTACTCGGGGTCTTTGACAATATCTTTGGAGTTCTCTTTGGCGACTGCCTAGGTGGAGATGTATTCACAAAGTCATCAACAAATATGAACTTGTTTTTTTTCCGAATCCGAGCTGGCATACCTCTTGCATTTAATTTTTGAACTGGTTCACTAGGTGTCGGTTTTGGTGGCAATTTAGTGCCAACTCTGTGAAGGCCAAGTGCAGCTGGGTCAAAAGCAGGGGGTTCTTCTTCTTCTGGCAAATCCATGTCCATCGGTTCATCTTTAATTTGGAGTTGTGACTGAGTCGAACTATGTTCAACTTCATGCTCTCCTGTGCAAATACAAACTTTACGTCAAAACGAATCCAACAATTTTCCTGATATAATGATTTATCTTCCAAATTTTACACGATATGAGTGCACTAGCAGAAAGACACATATATACAACGCCATTGATAAGAAATTAATTCTTAATTTAGTTTTCATAATTCAAATTTCGATAGAAAATACATTGACACTTCGTCTACAAATTTGAATTTTTTCAAATTTTGAACCCAGTTATCAAATTATTATCAAAACAAGATGACACGAGAGTAGATCTTACATGTTTACTGTCATCAATTATTATTGTTGATAGCTAAGAATTAATATGTTGAACGAACACAGGTTTTTTTGTCGACAGCAATTTAAAAATAAACTTACTTTCCGATTTATCCGCCATGTTGATGTGGTAAATTTGATTCAATTTGAAGATGAGAGCGCCAAGATATTTTGACGTTCGGATACTACCACAGAGCTAGCAAAAGAAACTAGCTACGTTCGAAAACTATAAAATATTAGTTACGTGATGTTACAGAGAGAGGTTTCCTATCAATTATAAAACTCTGTTGTAATAATATGTATCTTTAAGAGGTTTGTAAGAAGGGCCAGTTTAGAAGTACCAGGAATTAACGAGCCTGTATGAAAGAACTAATGCGAGCAAGGGAAGCGAGAAAGATATGCCAAGATCGTAACAAGTGGAAATCCATAGTCTCTGTTTACCCCGATGGGACACAGGCATGATGTATGTATATATGTTTATTAACATTTAGAGTAATTTATATGTAGTAATTTTTACTTAAAAGACGTCATGTTTATTCCACATCACAGTTTAGCATAGAGTTTAAGATCATTGAATTAAAAAAACTCCTCTAAGGTTAATATAAATAGATTTTTGATATAAACAAAACAACAGATATACCTACGCCAATGTATCAAGATTGGTGTAGATTCAAAATCTTTTTAGTCAATTTTAAACTCTCTATGTCGATTATAAAGTTTATATCAATTGCGAATTTATAAATTAATGCGTTGTTGGGTGTAACTATCATTTTTAATATTTACGAACTAAAGTTTGACCAAAATTGGTCAAAAATATTGAAGTCAGTTTTATTAATACTTGACAACATAATAAAAGATTCAGTGCGTTAGTGTTCATATTAACTATAACTGGTATTTCGAAATTTTGAATAACTAGAAACTGGAAAAAGAAATTAAAAGCGGTACACAGAAATAAAAATACTTACTCAATATAATTCATTCGTTAGATTATATATAAATACAAATATTACTTTTTTTAGAACGTTACTTGCCAGTGTCAAATACTCTTATTATTGTCATTCATCATTGCCGTCACAGATGTAGAAACGTCAAACAAAACTTGTGAAAGTGTGTGCGTGCGATCTGATAAAGTTTTATCTAAAATGAAAAGTTTTAAAAGTTGATGTAAACGTTTAGCTAACATCATTTAAGTACGGACAAGAAAATGAAGTACAATACATTAGTTATTTGTGTGTTGCTGGGTCTACTTTTGGTGAAGGATGGAGACTGTAAGTTTTTTATTGTATTTACTGACACGGATATGTTATTTCAAGGTAAAGTGAGAGTCGCTGGTAAACGATGTTCCAATGAAACTAGTCGACAATTCCGATTTTGTAATATTACTTTTGCTAAAGCCAGTTAAGCAAACATAAAGAATTTGCGAATAATTATTCTTTATGTGCAATAGGTTGCTAATGACGATAATTAATAAATAATTAGGATGTTCCGCATGCAACTGACTACAGTAACCCGCTTAAGACGATTTTTCAAGAACCCTACCAAAAACGCGGCTTAAACGGGAAAGCGTATCAGGCGGGATAATAAAAATACTACATATTATTATGTATTTTGTTGTAATTGTATGAATTGTGTATAATTATATTAAAATTATCCCTTATTTTGGGTTGACTGAAACATTGAAGCTACATAATGTCTTAAATCATTTACAGCTGATTAAGCCTGGGTGTTTGTCGATTTAATTTCGTAGGGTGCTTGCTACATTGTCATCAATGGAAGAATAACCAGGAAAACTGCGCAGTATCTCGGGTTCTTCTTCTTCCAACATGATGTCAATTAAGTTTTATCCCAGCCCAATTGTTTTAAACATTAAGAAATGTATGGAAATATGTTTTAAATTGTAGGGTCTGGCGTAAAGTGGCATATTATGAGAGAAATCGTATTAAGCATGATCGTCTTAAACGGGTTCTACTGTACTTAAAAAATGTGATTGAATTGTTTATAATCTTTTATTTTTTATGAATATAAACTCTTAAGTTGTGTGCAGTATAATTTGAGGTTTAAACACAAAATAAAATTTCAGGTTTACATAAAAGATGTCTCAGATGTAGGTCTCGTGGAGAACTTGGATCATGTGCAGATCCATTCCCTTTCAATGTTACTGAACCTGATGCAGAAGTTGGCATTCACGTGGTAGCATGTCCATCAGGATGGTGTGGAAAATTGATAGAAGGTACTACTGGAGCCTTTAGAGCTGATGGTAAGTTAAATGTTGATTATTCCTAGATTGGAGTGCATTGGAGATGATTCCACAGCTAGACAGCATGCGGAAATCTGCGAAACATCTCCTCGTCCAATATACCCCAGTGCCTCAAATCGGAAGTTCTCGACCAATGTGTGTTACCAGCCATGACCTATGGCATCGACCAGTACCAGTCGACCAGTACCAGTCTTTTACCAAAGTAGCTCAATGTGTTGTGGAGAGGGCAATGTTTAGAGTTTCGTTGCTCATTCAAATCACGAATGAGGAGATTTATAACATAATCAAAGTTACCGATATTGCCTGGCAGAATAGTAAGTTGAAGTGGCAGTGGGCAGGGCATATGGTGTGTAGAACCAACGGCTGATGGAGTCCTATGATACAGAGACCACCTACCGGCAAGTGCAGCATAGAGCGCTCTCCCGCTCCATTACAGATGATCTGACTAAAACCACATGATCACACTAGACACAGGTCCTATCAGAGACTACTTAGGCAGGTCTATGTCCAGCACTGGACATCTTATTGCTGATATTCCTGATTATAATTTTTATCAAAGTACAAAATGACATTGAAACGAGGGTCAAAATAAGTAATTTAATAATTACATCTACTTTGAACAAGATATATGTATTTTAGTCAATAATATCCTTTCTCATAAATGAACATTATAATTACCATAAAAGATATAGCGTTTATTAAAATACAACTTGCTGTTACATAGTTGTGTGTACAGTAGAATTTGGTCATAATGACCTATTAAGTAGAGGTCATACAAAATATTATGCTTTTCTTTGAATAGAAAAGAAATATTATATGTCTGTTTATGTGTTAAATAAGTGGAAAATTAAATGATTTGAATGAAATTAATTGCCAACAATAATATAAAATGTTAGCTGTGGAACACTCTATGCTGTTGCATTAACAAGATTGGGATGATCATAAAAATAAAAGATATTAATAATCAATTTGGTAACTTTAATTGGATGTAATTTTTTAAAAGTTACAAATGTTTTTTACATTTGAAGTTATATTCAATTTGTTAAAAATTTTGTATAAAAACCAAATTTCACACTTGTTTTCTTTATATTAAACAATATAAGCAGGGTCATGATATAGTGGTTTTCTACTGAACATATTTTTTTAGATTATGGTGCTGCCACCCAAAGGATGTGTTTACAGCGCCCACCAAATGACTATGAAGAGAGGTGTGCGTATACTATGTGGAATCATAAAAAGGTATACATGTGTTTTTGTAATGGTGATTTGTGTAACTCAGCAGTGAGAAGAGCAACATATCCTGTAGCAATGTTAATCACATTTATAGTTACTATATATAATTTCTTATAATATTATTGATATTGTTGTGCAGGTATATATTAAAGGGCTAGTGTTCTATATAATAAGCACTGATGATGTATTAATTCCCAAGACTAAAATGTACTTTACAAAATGTATTCAATTTTAGTTTATACTCTTAGAATTAATCAATTGTTGTGATCTTGAAACATTCCTTAATAAAACATTACTTATGTTAATGAGCATTGCTGGACTATATTCTTTGTATAAATATTAAAACAGATTGAGATTTGGGGGATTTTATTCACAAATAATGCTATCTAATGCTATCTAATGATAGCAATTAGTGTAATAAAAAAATAGTAAATACTCAATTATTAATAACACTGCCTTAGTATAAGATTTATGAATGTTATTCATATTTATAGTTAAATTGTATATGTAAATACATTTTATACAAATTTTCACAAGTTACCTTATTTAAAAAATTCTATGTTTTATATATGTAGGTATTTAAAAGTGATAAATGATATGTACTTAATATTTAATTTAATATTTGATAAACTTAAGGTTTATTTTATGACTGGTGCAAACATGCCTAATTTATATCTAACAGAAAAAATATCTTATGGATAAACCTATCTTAACTATCCAAAGAGTGTGTCTATTAATGGTCTTAACTAATTTGGTTTTTATTGACGCCTGTCAAATGGATGAATAGATATAGATAGAGCTTTATTAGATATGCTATGTATATGCTGAAGTGAAGTCTAAAATCAGGGCCTTAAAATAACAAAAAAAAATAAAAGGCAGCTGTTGAGGTATGTTTATATTTTGGAAATGCAATTAGTATTATAATAATTATGACTTTTTGTATTGATGAGTATTTTACAATATTTATAAATATACCATTGTACTTATGCAAATATTCGTTTTATTTGTCGTGTTATGGTCTAAAGTACGGCCAAGTGTGGCGTATGCTGCCGACTCGGTGGGGTTTTAGCCTGTTTTTAACTCTCATTTCTTGATTCGCGAAGAGTGATTCAATGTGGGGAATTTCGTGAAAGTAGAGGTGGCCATGGCGGTTTGCCTTCGCCACTGCCGATATCGCTTCAGAGCCCTCTAGTAGATAAGGGTCCAAAGAATCTTGATCTGAAATATTAAGCAAATTGAATTTTAAAAAAAATACTTAATAACTAGTTAATTCACACATTTCATAGATTGACCTGACTTCGGAATAAGTAGTAAAAAGCACTTGTGTTATGGACATCAGACAACAGAGGAATCGCAAATATAATAGTTAACACCCAGATACAAAACATACACAAATACTCAACATATAAATGTTTGTCCTGGCTAAGGATCCATCATTGGCGCACAAGATAGGATTACTATTATGTATATAACACCCAGACAAAGAACAAACACAAATGTTCATCACATATTCACTTTTAGAGTTCTGATGTGCCAAACCTGCTGTGAAACCAAAAAGTGCATTCTTTGTTTATTTACCTGACGGTACCTCGGTGTCGGATCGTCCAATCGAGTGGAAACGGGCAGGACTGATCGGGGGCAAGAACAGGCCTTCGGGCCAAAGAGACTCAGGGTCGGGAGAGTCCACTTTGTACGGAGATGGAGGCAGCACGGGGACGGATATGTCTGTTGAGAAGATATTTACTTGAAATAAACATTTACAGAAACTATTGATTTCTTTCTTGCAGATGTTTTTATTTAACTAACCTTGACAACATTTGACCTAAACCTCTATGAATACTAATCTTGTACTGTTTTCGTGGAGGTGGTGCGGCCCCCACGTTTGATATTTTTATGAATAACTTTAAAACTATGCACCGTGCGCGGATGCCATTTTGAGTAATCTCATTACGTCGCAAGTCGCGGCGGATGCCAGTGGTTCGGTGTTGCAGCTCTTACCAGAGCGAAGGTACATGCGTTATGGGGGCCGCACGGCCCCCACTATGCCAGTTACGTAAGATATTTGATTTCATATATTCGTAAGTTTTACAGTTACTTTGTTTAGATGGCGAGCCCTTTAAGTGATCAGGCGATAGCAGAGGTATTGGACGCAGATTCTGATTCCGAATCTTTGTTCAGGGGCTATTCAGATAAGAAGATATCAGTGACCACGACGGAATAAGATACAGATTCAGATAGCAGTGAAGATATTAATCCCGAGATTGAAGCATGTTCTTTAGAGAGTGATGGTAAACTTGTCGCAGGGTCGACTCAGAGACGTTATTACGAGAAAAACAAATACAAATGGTCTAGAAATCCACCAGCACTTTCACGTACTCGTCAACACAATACACTCATTTAAAAAAAAGGGCGGCTTTGATTTTAATTCTTAAAAAAAATACGGCACCAAAATGATTTCAAACATTTGTACATGTTACTGGCCGGTTTTAAAAATTAAACACCATTAAAACAGTACGTTCTTAATTCAATTTTTTGCTTGATGCTCGTTTTTACAGAAAACCACTTTTTAAACTACATTTTTGGTGTGAAGTTCCAAAAGATAATATCGGTTTTCATAACTTTTAGTCAATTTTTATAAATTTATTTCATATCCTTAATTGTCAAAGCTTCATTTATTGCTGTTTAGCTGTCTCAATAAAGTTAGAGAAAGTGGTAAAAGCTACCAAAATTATTGCGCTGCTCGAAGAGCAGCCAATGCTTCGTGGCTAAATATGTGGTTCTTGAAGAAAACCATGTACCCAATCACGGGATGATCATTTTCTTGTGAGTCGCGCATTGAGAAATCGCAAGTCTTCGTATGTGGACCTTAAGAACAACCTCGAAGAAGTAAGAAATGTGCATATTAGGCAGGAGGAGGCCTCTCGCGGCCAATATACGCAGTCATCGCTCGGCCCGCGGCCCTTAGTTACTCCGTGAGCACAGAGTTGCCAGGCTTATGTTTGCTCGGAATTGTGAGTCATGGACTCAAGAAAACTGGAATAGGATATTGTTCTTCGATGAAGCCAGGATTTCTCTGTTCGGTGAAGATCGACGTCTTGGAGTGCTATGAAGACTAGGAGAACGCTTAGCAGAGGCTCGTTTTAAAGAAATCACTCCTTATGGTGGGGGGTCTGTTATGTTTTTGGCAGGAATAAATTTAAAGGATCGTACAGAGTTAGTCTTTATTGAAAACGGCACACTGACTGGACATCGATACATAATGGAAGTTCCGATTCCTCATGCACAACCAGATCAGAGAGCTGAAGAATGTGACCATTACGGAGTGGGAAAGTATTCCGTAAGCAAGTATCCGTGATATCCTCGCTAGCATACCCAGACGAATTTAAGCGGTGATTTCAGCTAGAGGGGGTACTACTACCCGCTACTAAACATTTATCTGCTTTTACTTTATTAAAGAAAAAACACAAAAATCTCGAAATAGTGAACTTAAGCATTAAAATCCATAAATTTTATCAAAATTTTATGATAATACTGACAAAAACGATTATTTGCTTATAAATTTACAAAATTGTGGAAGTAAAACTACCTATAAGTATCAAACAAACCAATAGTAACATTTTAAATGTTTCTCGTTGCTTAGGTGCCCGTTTTTTTGCAAATGAGTGTATTATTAGACAAAGACCTGGATAATTGGACTAGCGCCGTCTAAATTGAGATGATGGTAGTCAGTCAAGAATTATTTGAGTTACTTATAAATGATAAAATTATACTAACAAAAAAATTACAGAAACCTCAGATAAGAATTCTACTATTAAAGAATTTGTAGCACCTATTACTATATCTGAAGATGCCACCGGCTCGAGAAAAAATGTATCAAAAAGATGGCGCTGTCACTTGTGTGACAGAAAAAAGATGGAAAATTTGCTTCAAAATACAAAACTTACAAGAATTTCATTTGCACAAAAATATTATGTACCTACTTATTGTCAAGACTGAACTTATTTCATTTATAATGTTCCTGAGTTCTTAGGATTACATTTGTGTTGATTTTTTTTATTACGTTGATTAGAGGTTTGTTTTTTTTTCAAACTTTATTGTATTAGGAATAAGAAAACATATATATATATATGTTGGATTCAATATAAAAATATTGTTTTTGTTATTTTTAAATAAAACTACAATATATTGCGCACATTTGCATCCTAGAAGCTAGTTTGTAAAGGGGGCCGCGCGACCCCTACAAAACCAGTTACGTTAGTCAATTTTACGATAACAGTCAAGGGTTAATTAATTCAACAGGGCCATTGGTAAATTACACTAGAATTTTATTTTAGATAAGTACCCACACCAGAAGGCAGGACAACCTGTACCTACCTCTACCAAGTCTGCCAAAACTCCACGAATAATTTTAAACGCAATAAATCGCGTTTAGAGTTAATTATCAAATGCGAAATTATTACAGTTTTGGTAGATCTGTTGCCTTGTATAACTATTTCAGCGCAAGAAACCTATATATCATATAGGTTTGTTACACCTGTTTTGCCAGACTAGTTACCACTTATAGGAATATTTAGTAAGTGACATATTCCTTTTCTATTCGTTCATAACTCACAAATATATTTTTAATTTGACCTCATCATTAATAATAGAAATACATTGAGTATTTTTAAAGCATCTCTTACCTCTATAATTATTATACTGCCAAGGGGTGACTCCTAAGGAATTGTCGTGACGTGTGTCCTCATCTTTAAACGGAATAGTGGGCTTCACACGGGGGTAACCAGAGCCACCTTGGGATTGGATGCCATTATGCATCGGCCCTGCAAAAGCACCAAGTAAAATTGATATAAATGAAAATGAATGGTCGTAATGTACGTGCGTGCGCGATTAACTCTTGAACGAATGCACCAAATTGGATCATTCTTCTTTTCTTGTGTTTGCAATTGTTAAGATCCGGTTACGGTCCTCAAAAGCTTTGGAGAGTTTGTATGGAAAAATAGTTTTAATAGAAGCTACTTGGTAATGTGAATTGATGGGAACTGAATGAATTTTAATCATCATGGGAATACAGTATATGTAGATATACATACATACGCTTTGCGTGCGAAATGACGACTTTTTCACGACTTTGCGCGCGAATTTTGCGTAGGACGAGTAGTTTGGCTGGCCACATATATTAACACATTTTATACTTCAACGACTAGGAGATTTTTTCCTTGTTTACATTTCATTACCTCATCAAGTCAAGTTAAAAAAGTATTTTATTGTACTATCTCAAATTATCTTCATTTTTATACGGTTCAGCGATTTATGTAATGTGAAAAATTAACAGACAAATTTACACAATTTGTCCTTCGCATTTAAATATTAGTATGGATAGACTTACTTCTCAAGTTTCTAAGTGCAGTCCTCTGCTGCGGGTAAGACCTCCTGGCAAGCGAAGACAATGGATCTCCAACACCATGAGAGAAGCTCCGCGCTGGCGTATTGATGCTTACATGTGACGCAAACTGTGTGCCGGCTGAGGTTTGTACCATCATATGTGCTAGATATAATAGCAAGCTCCAGATGGCCTCTGCTGTTTTGCCCGATGGCTTCTGTAACAAAATTAATGTAATTTTTTATGATTACGGATGTATATATGCGTACGTTTGCCTACCTACTTCATAAAATATCTCCAATGTGGATTTTATAATCTATATATCTGGGCAACAGCGAAATCACATTTTTGAGTGTTCGACACCTACTAGGCGTATATACCACCCCTTATATATATTATAGTCACTTTTAGTTTAACTCACTGTGTCCGGATAACTACTATGTACACGAGTCAACGCAACCAACTTTTATTAGCATGCCTAATGCAGTTTATTCTAAATTGTTAGGTAGGTACTGTTTGTCAGATTTGTATTGGATAAATCTGTAGCCTCGTTCTCATGGTTTCTTGTTAATGCATATATCCTTACATTATTCAATTTATAACGTTCTAAAAACAGAACATACTTATTTGGGTCTGTTAGAAGTTATTATATATATATAATATCTACCGATAGATGCTCGAAACCTATAAGTGTAGATGAAACCATGCCTAATTTGAAATGTGCGTGTCACTAATTTTATTAATTGTTTTTGGAAGGTTATTGTGAATATTATTATAACTGTGATGTTTGTATTCTTTTTTATGCTATATTTGACTCTTTCAAGTTAAATTGAGGCGAAGATCTTTTTTGCGTGAAGAGACCCTCTGAAGGTGATTTTAAAACTCATAACACTAAGTCACTTTTATGATAATAATATTGGAACGATTTTGTTTGTCTATATAATTATTCAATGTTCATAATAAGACAACTTAAATTAACGGCATCATTATCATTACTCTGAGATATCAGACAACACTTTAAATAACAAATAATAATAAACCTTAAAAAGAGGTTTTGTTTATTTATTTAGCACACCAAATATTATAATAATAACACTTATTATCAATATCAATTATAGGCGTACATCGCATGCAAAACAAAAATTTGCCAAGTACAAATATATAACATACACAAAAATAAAAATCAGAAAACGGTTAATATATCGAAATTTTTATTCAATTATGAAATGAAATGAACATCCAGAGATCAACTACAAACGTTATACATTATACCAATTTTCGCTACAGGAGAGATTGTGCCTAAAATAGCTCGGTAGAAAGGACCGGATCTATAAGTTTACGTGGCTGGCTATAGTCGATTGAAAAGTTAAAGTGTAAAATCAGTCGATGGTGTGAAGGTGTTTTAAAGCGTAGAAGCGTCTTTGTCTGCGTTCGATATGAAAAATAGTTGAGGCCTAATGAGAACACCAAACTACACCCCCATACTCCAGGATTACTAGATATCTGTACAATTTGACTTTTGAAGACGGCTGCTTAAATATTCTACTGTTTCTGATGACAAAATCCAACATTTTATTTGTTTTCCCAGTTGAGGTGTAAAACGAAGGTCAGTTTCTTATCCATCACTATTCCTAATCTCTGACGTCTGTTTAAGAATTTATTTGCCTTTTAAAGATTCATTATTCAATGATTTTATGAAATTGGAAAAAAATAAAACATCATTTATTTGTTTAACTTAAGTAACTTAGGTTAATAGTTGACTTAAGTAAACATATGAATCATCTCTTCAATTAAATATTTGAGTAATTATATATGGGAAATTGTTTGTAAGTGGAGAAACGTTGTGAAAGCGGGAATGCGGTAATTCGATATTTCGTAAGAATCATCCAATTGAATGGGTAACAAATCACCATTTACCTGTTAGTGTCACGGCAATAGGATTCCTTTAGACACAATGACAACAACCGAAGAGAATAAGTAACTAAGTATAATATTTATCTGCAACTTAGAAACGCGTTTCACAATAATCTAAAAGAGGCGTTTATAAGCCTCAATATAACCTTATCAAGAGTCATGCTCGCATAAAAATGTTGAACGATGATAATCTGCATAATGTCGGTGCATTAGGATGGCACACTGTAACAATAGCAGGCTAGCAGGCCAGCCAAGTACTCGTCGGTCCATTGAGCCGGGCGTGCTCTCACGCGGGCCGGGTGCGGTTGCAACACAATGTCTGTCGTCTGAATTGGACTGGTGGCGAAACGTTGATGAGCAAAACGACTCGGCACGTGGTACATTGTATTACAGAAATGTTATAATCTCGGTAATTTCCTTACAAATTTGTAGCTACAAATACTCAACAACAAACTCTTCGAAGATTTTAGCACATGAGTCTCTAGAGCAGCGGATCAGCGCAACACAAAAGGTTCTTCTACATCATGTGTAGTCTTCAATACAAAACAAAACCGGTATTACTTAATTATTCTTTCGAAGTGGTACAGCCAAAACATATGAACTGTTTATAATCTGTTTTTACTAAATGCCATTGGATGTATTCACGGTACATATAACATAATAACATTTTTTAAAGTCTTTGTTTGCCTGTCTATTAGTTTGGACTATGGATAGACCGATTTTGATGGGAAATGGGTTGAAAATCCCACTCTTCTGGTAGGTACTTTTAGATTATATGCGTTTGAAGAATCTCCGCTCACATTCCTTAACTATTCGCAATCATCAGAAAGACCACTCCTTCTTTAAAGAGAAGGCAATTTTGTCCATAATTACCAAGGCAAGGCAGACGTGGTGGTACTCGTAGAAACGGGAATAGATTACATGTAGACGTGCCCATCCCCGCCCTATCGCATTTGAGGTACGCTGATTCCGGTGTATATAGCACCTGTCGGTTCAGGTACCTTAGTCTCCTCTTACGACACCTGGTACAAAGGAAGGTTTTATTGCCATTACCCCACGGCCAAGCAATATATATGTAACAAATACACTTTATAACTACAGGAAAGATTAAAAAAAATGCTTTCGCCATTAGAAAGCTTCATCTTTATCAATTAATATAGGCTATATAATATTATAAAAAAAATAGACATCCTTACCTACTTTTGAGCTAACTAAGCAAAATTTGTACATTTATTTATGTACATTTGGATTTATGCAAAATAGGGGAGAACGGAGAGCGCCCGGAGTGGTCGGTATGCACTGGTATGGCTGCCCGCACTCACCGGTGAGTGCAGTTTACTACGAATACGAGTATGATGATTGTGATTGAGGAGTGACAGCAAAAGAGTGAATAATAGACATTTATAGGAATGAAGCTATTGGTTGGGTTTTTAATACCATCAATATTTTATATCATACACATCTTATTAGATGCTGTAATACAACCAAAATAAGCCAAATCTATGAAACCGTTACAAAATGCTAAGCTGACATAAATGCGGTATTTGTTATATATTTAATTATTTCAAAGATTGAACACAAAAAAGAGTATTAAGCAAATCTGGTTCGTTTGTAAATGTATCAGTTTTACCATTAATTTTCAATGTATTTTTTCTTATTTCTAACAAGTACCTATTAATATTGATATAGACAACAATATTTCAATGAAAAGTTACATTATCATACAAAACATAAGCTATATTAATCTCTATTGTTCTCACTGGAAAAGGAATTACGCTGGAGGAAAAGGAACTATGCTGATGAAACCGCGGGGCTCTGTTATAATATAATTTTTTGTATTAGTTCCGATTATTTAATAGTGACAGAGATTTGTAATAATATTTTATAATTTTTTATAGATATCTTTAATTTCGTATCACAGTGTTTGTCCGGGATGAACTTCAAATCTAATGATCCGATTTTAATAAACGTTGTGTACAATTTGTTCCAACTTCAGTGATAGGTTAGTTATATCTATTTTTTATTTATATTTATTATTATTTTTTTATGGTAAAAATATAAGTATAGTCAAGTCAGGAAATGTCTGATTAGTTAGTATTTATAAACTTATTTAAGTTATATTATTGTCGATTCATTTAATGTGGCTAGTTAAATAACAGCAACAAATATAAACAAGGGTAAATGGAAAGGGGTGGCCTTGAAAGAAAGGAAAGGTAAAAAAGAACACAAGAGAAACCTCTTATTTTGAAACATTAGCATGCATGTGATGGCTTCTCATATTTATTAATTATTCATTTAGTCATAATATCTCAAAAGATTTCGAGAGCGCTATAGAATTCAAGCTTAAAGTTTATCCTAACAATACACTTAGTGCTCACGTGTCATCAATATAATGACCTGACTTAGACCAACTAAGATATTAATATATCCAATGCAACGTTTTTAAAAATAATTTACGATTAATTATTTATCAAATTAGTATAGCACCTACCAATACAATAGCTTTTTTTAACCATGTTCGAGATACAAATTTATTAAGTGATTAATTAAACATTGAGTTTATTATTATTGTTACATTTTCATTCATTATTTCTTCCTATAATGTGTCTTCTAAACAAAAATCTTACAGAGAATAGAATTAAACAAAAAGACGTCGTTAACGGTATAACGTGTTCGTGATTACACTTGCACTTAAAATTTCATCTTTGTTATCTAAATAAACGACAGATATTTGGGAAACTGTAAAATAGTATGAGCGAACGTCACCTACAGTGTAAGCAATATACATTAACTGACCGCATCTTAGTTTATCTGTGGGAACACAGAACTTCATTATTGTCTGTGCGCTATCGAACTGGCAGATAAAAGATAACCGTTATTATCACTGTTTTCATTTAATTTTTATCTGTTTTCTTTTAATGAATCACGAATAATAGGGTTTTTCATTACTAGGATGACTAGACCATTAGATCATTTATCTTCGGTGCACTACTTTAGACTGTCATGACCACTTAAGTAATTCCTTATAAAAAAGGCTGCTTTGAATGGAGCCATAGGATAAAAAAGCATGCGGAAACCTTTATAAATGCAGAATTTGAACTGACAGGTCCTTGCTGAAATACGATGTTGGTGCCTCTAATTGTCTAAGTGCTGTCTTATTTGAAACTGCATATATATAATATTCGGCATTAAGATCATTCATTTATAATGTATCTGAATCTTATTACATGTTATTAATTGTATGTAACCGTTACAAAGCCAAATCAATCAATTCTGAAATTCTACTCAAGAGGTATGTTTAAAATATGATCATCGTCATCATCATACCTGACATAGCAAAAAGATCCAAGAAATGAGGTTTTTTGCCCAAAATTTTTGGCAATCTTTGGCAATTTTGCAATAGCAGAGCGCAGTTTTCGCGACAGTGATATTGCTGCCCATCCTCGCCCTGTGCATTTGAATTGCACTGTTCCGGATGGTACCTTAGTCGTCTCTTACGATACCTGTTGCAGTGGGAGGTAATATTCTACTCTGCCAGAAATCTTAAATATGATAGTGATCATAAATATACTTTATTTGATGGACAAAAAAATACAAGTAAATTTGGAAGTTTGAGATGTACTAAGAAGTGCATGAACATATAATGCAGGTAATTCCAATATAATGTGATTTCCATTTTTATTCTCGAAACTAGAAACATTAAAGAAGTATCTTTATAAACTCCCTTTCCCCTCAAACAATCTAACTCGTGTCTTTTTTGTGTTCTCATGAGAATCAATTGTCCAAAATTGCGTCTCAACCAACATGTTGAAGCAGTGCGCTACACGGTAAGTCCAATCAAAGTCAATACCAATCCAATAGTCAATATTTAATTAAGGCACGAAATCTATAAAGTGACCTCCTCGAGCAGACGCGGCCTTAACAATTGTTTACGTTTGCGTGTTCTAATTTTTGACACTCGTACATTTTCAATGGCATCATAGAGAAATGATGAAACTCTCGCGCTAACCATGACCTTACATAGATGTAACAAATAGTTCTCTTAACGATCTCGCCGGTACTAATGGAGTCATGTGAGTTGATCATTACACCAAGGTGAGACGGCATCATCACAATGATGTAGCCATGAAGACAAAGCAAGCACACGGATACGCTTCAATGTGATCCGATGATCCGGAAAAATAAAGGATTTAATCCAAATTGATCACGATTGAGGATGTCAAATGTTTTATCACGTAGGTAATAAGTTAACGTGAGATGATATCGAACTTATGTAGTCATATATATTTTCGGTGCTTTGTTAATCGTTGATTAATTTGTAGGTGTCGTTGGATAAGATTGTTCAAATTGAAAAAAAAACTTTGCTATGTATATAAAAGTTGGTAGACAGAGATTTTTTTGTTAAATAAACTTTTGATTTCCTGTATTTACTGATCTCGGTACCTAATGCTTTATATGTGTGTTTTTGTATATTATTCAACTACCGCGACTCATTGGTATTTAATATAAATATATATATCGAAAGTAAAGATCCCAATAACGAAGGAAGGAAGGCACTTCCCGCAGAAAGTTTCCCGCTGGTAGTATTCAAGGTTCAAATGAGCCAAATTTCATTAAAATTAGTGCAAGACAAGTGGAGAACACGTTAAAAATAGTTAAATAGACATCATTTTGAACCAAATAGTAGTATGGATATGATGTGTACAAAACAAGGTACATCCAAATAAAGCAGTTTTTGCTATAAGTAGTTATGGTTTATCTAATATCAATATCTTTGTATACGACAAAGTAAAATATTCAGGGTATTGAGATTAGGTCTCCAACCTTAGATGGTCTGAGCTCACTTATAAAGAAAGCAATTGCGACTAATTCAGCAATAGACAGACAAATTGATTCATATTTATAAGTGGTTATTATCTCTATTCAGTACTCAATGACATACCCACGTTTCAGCTGTGAAGCAGTGATCGTGATTCGGTGAGCGTTTCTTTGTTTTGCAAACATATAATCAATCTATCAGTTGTCAAAAGAAGCTTTTACGAACAACAAAACGTGACTCTAGACAAGTTGGTTCTAATTTATCGATTCAGCGGGTCGTTTACGACGGTTTACGATTACAAAATTCGTTTCTCGATCATGGGATGCTATAATCTGGCCGAAATCGTTTAGGGATATAGATGTTACTTGGCGCCTGCGTGAATTCGTCACGATCTCTTTACATCATGTTAGTTGAAACACGATTGAGACAAGGATCAAGGGCGAACTATCTTGCTATATAATGCCATCATAAAATATTAAATACTAGCTGACAGACATTGTTCTGTCGTTACTATGAATATCCTATTTTAACAATATTAATAGAGAAAAATATCATTTCGAATGATGCATACGTTATAAACGATATTTGCGCGGTAACTGTCATACGTCTGACAGCTTTGTCAAACGTATGACAGTTACCACAGTTACCAGTAAACAGGTTAGTTTAGAAAAGTATTTAAGGGCGATAAGTTTGCATTCATTTGCCTTTTTGTCCGCGCGACGTTCTTATTTTTTTCTTAAAAATAAACCTTCTCCTATATAATAAAAAATAGCTGATGTGTGTTTTAGTTATTATTGTCATTTTATCTTGAATTTATTCTACAGTTTTGGCGCGTCACATTTACACTTGTTCTTTTATGTATCTTATTATTTTCTATATTAGTTCTATATTATGGTACCTATGCTATCAACATGCTAGGAATCATAATATTGGTAGGAGGTAGATATAAAATAAAGTACATACTTTAAATTTAATTTGGATATACCTACTGCAAGTATTTGTCTATGTTTGTTTAGTAATCGAATCTCGTTGGGAACTCTCCAATTACACGAATATATTTGAGCTCACAGCTTTACATACACAAGATATGATTACCGACTTAGAATTACGAAACTAGTATAACTAAAGTTAAGTACATATACCTACTAATAGTAAAGCAAAGGTTTTAAACTTATTTCAAAGATATGTCCTTAGCTAAAAGATTTACGTTCATTTTAAATTGCCGCTCTGAAGTAAGTCTCCAAAACGTTTGTAAATAATTTTACTGAGAGGTTAAAGTATATCGTATTAGTAGATTCTCGCGTGTTCTCTTGCGTGATATCATGGACCATTATTGCAGTACCCGTGGGAATATAAAGTATAGCTTATATGGATTTTAACTTTAAGTTGGAGGAAAGTTTCGAAGTGATGAATTGAAAATAAACAAATCTCTTCTCTTTATAGTAATTCTGTTAATAAAGGATTTATAAAGAACAACAACAATTGAATGTATAATACCTTTAATATTTACTTATTCTAGTACAGCAACTTGCACGAACATCAGGTTCAGTCTAGCGTGCAATGTCCATACAATAAGCTATGCATAAATCACACTGAATTGGTCATCTCCGTCACAGTTCATTATACAAATATATTACCCATCGCTATAATCACCAACAGCGGCATTAAGGTCAAGCCCACTGATTTTCATAACAAAGCTGCTTAATAATTTACTCCATATACAAAAGTCAAAACTCGTTCAAAAAGACTGCACTTGACCGATTTAAAAAGCAAATAACTATTGCGTGCAAACAAAAGGCGTGATGTTTAAACTATGAGTTTACAAGAGAAGATTTTGTGAAGGCAACAATGGCGAATGCCCACGCGCGATTTACGCTCACTTAATTATCCATACGTCTGCCCATTTTACTCGGTCACTTACATTACAATACTGCGTATTTTTTCATCGTATAAATTGATAAAGGCCGTGTTTGAAAACGTGTGCTTTACTTTTGAGACGGCTACACGATGTTGTGGGAAGTGCAATTGGTTACTCTGTAGGTATTGGTAAACATAAGTACTTAAGATTTCGTTCTCAAATACTTACTTTTAGCTTCAATTGGAAGCAAGAAAGAAATGACGATGACGCAATCTCTTAAAAACCTGTAGAAAAGTCTTAAATTGACGCACAGCATGCAGGTCGATAGCTTTCTGTCAAATGGTAGCCTCGCTCGAGAAGTAGACTGTATAGGGTGTTATAAAACCCATCCTATTCGTGATCCTACATCAGTGTTAGAGTAGATATTAGTCTAGTAATCAAATGCTTTGCAGCCGCTTTGACTGGACTTAAGGGGGTGAGCCTATTTAAAAAATCCTGAGCCGACAACCTCTATAAGGAAAATCACCGCGTATCCGGTCAAAGTGATTTTTGATAATGCATATAAAGTTTAGTAGTGGATAATGATCTACTCAATTACACTCGCTCTACGTAATACCAAAAGAAACTTAAGATTAGCTCAGAAATTTGGTTATTCCCATATACGTAATCAATTATTATTTATTAAACTAAACGTAAAGAGTTTGAAAACTTTCTTTTGATTTCCAATCCAATAGAAAGGAGTAGAGTTTTGCTGAAAAGTTAAATAGTAATAGACTTTTTACGTTTCAGTCGGTGAACATCAATTTAGATACATAGTATATCCATAAAGAGACAGTTTATATGGGACATACTCACTCAAAACGTAGACATTGATATATTTGCCGAAAACTTGACAAATCTTCTGACTTTATTTCAAGAGATAATAAATATCATGTAAACAACACAATATATTAATTTTAATAATCTGTTTTTATAAATTTTTTGGTAGGTTATCATTTCTCTATTATTTGTGAAATTTAATATTTATAATAACGTGATGAACTTTAGTTATTTTTTTATTATTTGTGTGTAAAAGGACAAAAAGTCTGAAAGATACATTTAAAGGAATAATAATAAAATTTCAGTTAATAAGTGTATACACATATTGACTGAAACATTAGATGAATACCTCAAAATATTAGTTGAATGTTTAAGAAAATCTGCCATCAGTGTCATCAAATCAAGGGTCATCCACACATTGTTTTTACTTAGATTTTTTTTTATCAAAATACGTACGTAGGCCATGGGGTACCGGCAAAGTAGAATAGTAACTCCCCTTCTTTCCCTACAACTGGTATCTTAATAGGCGACTGAGGTACTAGTACCAACAGATGGCTAACAGTGTAACTCTAATACAACAGGGCGGGGATAGGCAGCAGCTAACTCGTCGCGAAACTACACACTGCGATTCCCACCCCGCTAGCTCAGCGCGGCAATTATGGGAAAATTTCCCCTTTCCTTGGGAGACCTCCAGCTGTAGGTGTTTTACGGCTGTTATGATGATGATGATGATGCGGAGAAGAAATGGAAGTGGGTAAGTCTACTTGTTTCCATACAAAATGCAATAGAAATACATCAAATTAATTAAAGTAAACATTACACACCCCTTTTGGAATGACTCACAACATACTTAAATGAAGTTAAATAATTTTAAAACATTGTAATTATATTCTTTTGGGCTAATTGAATGTCAGAATGTTGCTTATGCTAATAACAATAACGATAAATAGAGTTCCAACTTAAACATATGATGAATTATGCTCGAACTTTCACCATTGGGCGACCACTAGTATAATGAAATCATAGTTGCATATAAGGATAATATGCTGGCTACGTACACAAAGCTCGAGATGTGATTATTATTTTTAAATAGGACCAAAATTGGTTTTATTTGTACAAAAGTCGACATATCCACCTACACAAACCTGTAAAAAATTCAATTCATTCTGAACTTAATAGTAAAGTTCCACAATGACTTTTATAAAAATTAAGTAAGTGTTTTTAAAAAGCATATTTTTAGTGATTTTCTTCGAATATATGGTATATTCGATTGAGAATCGAGTATACCTCAAGTTACTATCGTAAAAAAATGTAATTACTAAAAATCGTTTCAATAATAATGTACAAACTTTCTATGCTATTTTATTCTTCTTGCGTAAAAAGTAGGTAATACGTGTGTTAGTTTGTGTGTATGTTTAATTTATAATATTTAAAATTAGTGTTAAATATTCGTGCGAACTCAAGATGATGAGGACAAGATGCTAGTAATATATAAGACGAAGAAAATTTATTTTTTCAGTGTATTAAAAAATACAATTATTCACAAAGAAGAAATCGTTTATACAAAATAAATTACATTTTATACACATTCCTATCTGCATCAATCTATAACTACACTCATATTATAAAGAGGTAACGATGTATTTTTGTGTTTGCCACGAATAAACTCAAATGGTACTGTACCGATTTCGATAATTCTTCTAATGTAATAACATACAAAATGAAAAATGTACAAAGTTGTGGCAGTAGATTAAGATAGGCATCGTGTGTCGCAGACACTTTTCCTTGATCAAAATTTTCTTGTCCTTTCCAAACGTATAATGAACTGAAGTTCATCAAAATCAATTAGCCAATTAACCCGAGAAACCGTAAAAACAGACAGACTTACGCGTTCATAATATTGGTATCTACACATACCAATATTATAAACATTATGAACGGCGTTAGTTATTACATCTGTATTAACTAACGTCGTTCATAAAAACATAAATAACTTTTGTGATAACAAAATATTAAAAAAATATATTTTATTTTGTTATATCTACTCATGCAATTGTTTATTATTGCATTGACCCGTCAACAAACAGTTAAAAGTAGGTAGGTATGTTAAACAAGTTGTAATTCCCTTTAAATTCAATTTTATACCTTACTTAGGTCTCAAGTTACCCAGGCATGCTTACATCACCTAACATTCATGTTTTGCATGTAAAAATTGTTAAAGTTGTACTCATGATGTTACGCATTCCATGAATGTTATTTACTTGGGTTTTAAATCTTAAGGACTTGTTAAAATATCAGTGGATTAGAATTATATTCCTTTTAACAGATCATTTAAAAATAATTTTCACAAACATAAAAATAAAAATCCCGTTAACATATTTTAGATTCCATTTTAGATATTGATCTATATTTTGTGAAAGAATTCTATTAGTGATGTAATTACCAAAAGAGGGTCTGGGCTTTTACAAATAAAAATAAATATATTTTATCTCTTTATAATAGACTAGCTGTGCCCGCGACTTCGTCCGCGTGGAATAGTTTTTTGGGTACCATACCTATTTACTTCAAATTATATAAACTTTGAATGTCACGTTTATTTATATCGAATCAATGGCCTGAAAAATAAGTTTTAAGTTTCTAGCTCTAAAAATAGCGATCCATGCAAACAACTTTTCATCCCCCCTTGCAACCCCTGACAACCCTTATTTCGAGTTCAAAAATAGCCTATGTCCTTTCTCAAGGTCTAAAGATTGTCTATGCCAGATTTTATCAAAATCGGTTGAGAGGTTTAACCGGGAAAGCGTAACAGACAGACAGACAGACAGACAGACAGAGTTACTTTCGCATTTATAATATTAGTAGGGATTTCCCGTAGGTTAAGTCACACAAAACAATTTTTTTTTTCTGTTTCGTGTAATAGTTAATGCCAACTGTATATTATGTCATATTTTGTGCAATAAAGTTCAATAAATAAATAAATAACGATTGTAAGTAAGGCATTCAGAGTAACCTCTACAGATTTTCTCGTTCCAGTCTATGCAAGTTTAAGGGTGCTCACGGGGTTGCTCTAATGGCATTAAAAACGCTGGGATTGACGACGGAGTATTCCAGCATTAGGTTAGTAAAAAAAATTAAAAATAATTTCAATTAATAGTCAACTCTATTACAAAAATATTGAGTTTAAAGTTGGTTGTAAAATTCTGATAGATTTATTTTAAGTGCATTTGTAGCCTTGCGTATAGCAAGCCCGCTCCGCTATACGAGTCGTAAATGGATTATTTCGATATTTAGATACATTGTTTCGATGCAATGACATCACCATTAACTTAGTAATTTATTTATTTATACAAATTATATTGGGTTTGCACAGTACTTGGTCCACTTAAGTGCCTTTTCAAATTGTGTATGTTGTAAATTCATTACTGATACGTTTGCCGATGAGTAATAAAAATATAAGTGACGACATTTCACTAATCCGCTTACGTTAGTTATATAACCGGAGTGTATTGGAATGCAATAAATAATATTACTTCACAACGATTTTGTATTTAATATTCGCGGAGAAAATTGCGTACATATCTAAATAAAATTATAGTGTTCAAATCTGATTATTTTTTGACGGGCCCCATAACCGGTATCGCATTCGGCAGTGTCCCTATGTTATGGGTTAGGGGTTCGATTCCAACTCATATTAAACAACTATGTGTTAAACATTTATGTTTCTTATGTGTCTCGGTGTGAAATATGTATTCAAATATTATATTTGTGATTCCTCTATTGTCTGACATCTCTTAGACAATTGGTTTATACTACTTATCTCGGAGTCGGGAGAACGTATGCAATACATATTATGGGTAATTTAAAAATAAATAGACTAAACAGTTGTGTGGGTGAACGATTGTCGTATATTATTCTCCTACACAACTCTCTAGTATTATTTAAGTTATACTATGTTGACAAATAAATGTTCATGGAAATAGCTAATATTTAAAAAATATTTCATACACTCAAATAAAAAATCTTAAGTATTTGCAATCTTGAGATTCCTGTATCATAAGCTCAAGTTGATGTATAAATAGTTTTTCCTGAACCGGTCCTTAGATGAACTTGCTGTCTTTTGAGAAAGTGCGAGTACCGTGTACGTACTGCGAATTCCTTCCTTACGACTAACAATTGATTGACCATTTTAAGGATTTAAAGAATTATTACTATAATATTTAAAGAATAAGCGGTAATTATGTAGTCCATGGACTTTAACGATTTTTTAAAAACTTTAATTTGGTTTACATTTGCTGGACATATAGAACGAATCTTAAATTAACACTATGTTTTATTGAATATCATATATATGACTTTTTTTAACTAGATATGAATACTTGTTCTTAAACCTAACATTTATAAAGTTCATTAAAAAATATAAAAATAGAAATAAATGCCTATCATATTAGAAATAATCTTCTTAAGAAAAAACTCCATGAACATTCCTTGAACAAACACCGTGTAACTAAGGATATTATTAATCGAAGTTAAATTTGTATTATTTGCGTACTCAAGTAATAATTATTACGGATGCGACTCAATATTACCAATGCCTGGTTTTTTATATAAAATAGTATAGGTCAAATATATTTCTGTTTTACATTATACTAGCAACCCGTCACGACTTCGCACGGGTGCAATGAGGATATATACTCGTATGATTATTGTGGGTTTTCCTAGGAGATGGACATACCTGTTGCGGATTTTTTTGTAGACCTTTTTATAGTACAGTATACTGTAGCACATTGTTTTATTTTATCTCGTCAGGTTCAGCCAGCGTTTGCAATGTAATCCCAAAAAAATATGTTTATTTACGAAATAACGTAGAAACTTTTAAAATTATCAGCTTTTCTATTAAATTTTGCATGTATTATACATGTAAATATTCCTTTTGAATCACTATATCTAACTATTTAAAAAAAAAGAGCTTTAAAGTCCGTTGCGAAGTATACATAGAGACAGATACACAGCGAAAAGCGACTGTGTGTCAGTGATTTAGTTGAACATCGGTTTACAGTACGAGGACTATGCATTCAAAGCGTGATATCGAATATTTTGTTGAGTAACCACCGATACTGATTTGCACAAAACGTGATCCTGTCAAGTATAATGCCATAAATTTACTGGAATAAACTGATCGAAATTATTTTATTATGGCACAGAGGCACGTTTGATTTTTTTTGTACATTATATAATGCATGTTCTGTTTATTTTATTGCAAGTGAAAAAAAAACTTCCCACATGCTTAGTTATAAAAATAATCGTCGTGATTAAAATTGTCTCTTGCTCTGAATATAATTAATAATCATATGAGTTTCATTAATCAATTTATTAAACACTTATAAACTATTGATAAGATATATCCATTTATTAAATAATGAATAGAACCAATTTCAAAATAAATATTTTTACTAATAGTTATTTTACACATCTTTCAATTTGATTGGAATACTAGGCAATTCTTCAGCCTCAGCTTTCTAAGCTATTCCTTTCTTTCTTTATTAAGTCATTCACTGTTTGCATACCTCCAATAGTTTATCCGGGAAGTTGAAGGTAAGTAGTCTATAGATTCCATTAATTTTATACTATCGGCAATAGATTTCTAATAAAACGTAGTTCTGAGTTAACTTACAAATGCATATACGCTGCTAGATGCTTGGTAACTGATTTTTATATATCTTTTTATAAAAATAAAAAAGGTTTCGAATATGCGCTTTTAGCACTAGAACGAAATTACCCAATTTGATAACTCTTTGTGTGTGTTTGTCAGGACTAGGATGTTAGAGATTAATGCTATCCAGAAGTTTATACGTAAAATGTATTTATTAATGTTTCCTTTGACAGGATTTATGCATAGAAAATGCTGGATTATATTTAAGATGATATTTACTGGGCAGCTGTAAAACAGTATACTATTACGACTGTCATCGTTTATACCTATCATTATAATGATCTTGTTATTTATTTTTTATATTTGTAATTAAGTTAAGAGTTTTTGTAATTTTTTGAGTAGATTCTTACTAGAAAAAGTACCGGTTTGGGAATGATGCAGGTTTGAGTCCTGCCTGACACCTGAAACAAGTTTTTTTCAAGTATCCAGCATTTTTTATGCATAAAACCTCTCAAAGTAATTAAGTACCTAACCGTTTCTGTTTTTTCATCAAATTTGCTTGCTTCAAACTTGTAAAATTTTGACAATTGAGTGTTTGTAGGTAAAAACCTGCAACATTTAAGAAATAACCGCTGACATATCAGCACTAAATGAACACTGGAAAAAAATCGATTTGTCCGCTGAGGTCCCTGATATGGAAAAGATGCAGGTTCGAGTCCCACCTGATACCTGAGGCAAGTTGATTTATTTCTATTAAATATCATCTTAATAACATTTGTTTTTAAAGTAGTTTATAGGTCAGAAGCCCAAGAACGAGATTAAAATTTGCATTATAACGAAATAAAATTTTATCAATATATCGGATTGTTAAAATGAAATAAAACCTTACCTGATATTTATTTTGGATAATCTATTTACTTACTAGATAATATGTAAATAAGTCATCAGGCGTTTAATTCGCACAAGCTAGGCCGAGTCGTTCGTGGGTATAAGCCTGGTTGTATGAGACGTGCATGTGCTTTAGTGCTAGATCTGATCTCGTAAGTAGCGAACATCTCGTCGACACCGGTCATCGAGTGGCCACTCCCGCGCTTTCACCCGGAAAATCTTCGACTACGACTATTTTACTTTTATACCTAATTGTTATCTATGTGTGCTTGTTCAGCTTGGAAATGTAGACTTAAATACACTGCAAATTTCTTTGGTTTCGACACTTAGTCATTATCTTCTGTAATGTATTAAAGCTCACTCGACAGTCTATGACTATATTTATAGGTCAATCATGAAAAGAAACGAGAGTATAAATTGAGATATAAACTATCCAATTTCTCAAGTTCTATCGAACTTTACACAGAAGCAAAAAAAATATTAAAATTATTTTAGGAGTTCATCCCTGACAAACACTGCAACACATTTTTTATATATAAACATAAATATTTTTTATAACATATTCACACAACATCTCTGACACTGTGGTAAGTTGCTTAAAGCACTCGTGTTACGGATATCGGACAACAGAGGAATCAAAAATATAATACTTAAATACATATTTTTAACACCCACATATAGGACAAACACAAATATCATGATTTTTATCTTGGGTGGGTATTGAACCCACGACCCCTGGCGCATAGATAGGACTACCATCTGCGCCATAGGGCCCGTCATTATTAATATATGTATAAAGTCTTATAACGTATCTGGTCTTCCGTTCCTGCAGGAACTAATAGTAAAATATTCTGGCCAATAATTTAAATTATTAAAATAAAAAATAAATATCCAAAACGAAACCAAATAAATACATGGTAAACCTTCCAAATTACACAGGTCATTACGTTATTAGGACTTACATATAATGAACTGGTTTATATATATATTTGTGTTTATCTTTAAATAAGTTCGCAGAATTCCATAGATAATGGAACTGGATTACGTAATGAGCAATCTAGTAACACCTGAGTTTGCTACTAACAATATGTGAAGTCAAAATCGCACGAATACACGCTCCGTATGGCTAAATCTAATAATATACTAAGTTCAAACAATGTGGGTCTTGCGTAAGTCAGAAAATCATTAACTTTTTAGAGGTACTATACAAAACATTCTCCTAGCAATAGTTCCTTTCACCAAGGAAAATTTTCATACGTTTTAGGAAAGCGATTGAGAAGCGTAATAAATATGGGTGTTACGTCAAATATTTAAACACTTATAGTTTTTTAGACTTATCTTTAATATTAAGGGTAGGGTAGATAGGGTAGACCTCATACATAGATCGTAGCATTGGTACATCACACTCACCTACCACTAAATAGCGGTGTTCGCATTCATGTGTTTCGTTCTGAAGGGTGCGAGAGGCACTGAAATTACTGGGTATCTTCAAGTCACAAAGTTGGCAACACTTATTCTCCTATACCTGTATCCTTGTAATTATACGAGTATCTATATGTCTGCGGGGACGCTATTAAAAATTCGACCGTATGCTTGTTAAATAACAAATTAGAAGGATAGATTTTCCTTGAAATTAGTTGTCTGTTTTTATAATTATAACATCTTAAAAAAAGTGGTAGTGATACCTCTGCGAAAGAGATCCCTTAAGGGTTGCATCACAACCCTATTTGTGGTTTTACGCAGTTGCTATAAAAAATGATATTTCAGCTATCTAAATATATATCGCCATCTGTCGGCTGTGGTACCTCAGACACCTCTTGCAACACCTGGTAGAGAGGGGGCACTATTCTACTTTACTTCACTAGTAGATTGTAGACCTTGTAATAATAATATAATCAAATGCTGTAGGGATTGCAGGCTTCCCCTAGCTTACCCGGAAACCAAATTGCCATATACAGCCATAGACAACCTTAACGTGCCGGTTGCCCTCATACGTGATGGGTATGATTATTCTCAGAGAGAATACCTTAGCCTCGGTGTTTTAGTAGTATTACATGATACAATCAATACACTTTAATTTTAGCGTTCAATTAATCGAGGACATAAAAGGTGTAATAAACTTTATAAATGAAACATACAACTTTGTATTCGATTTGTATTGATTGACTAACAATTTCCTAATAAAGCGCTGCACAGACGAATAGATGACACAAAACAATTGATACAGCAATGAGGCATTATTATTTGAGTACAATTTAATATATAATACATCGTTACGTGTACATAACTAAGAACTGTGATATTACACTGTGAAACATAGCTCCGCCTCATTATGAATTCAAAATAAATACATACTGCCATCCGTGGCGAAAGTCTGTTTTTTATGAGCTGTATTTTATTGGAAGTGAACATTTGGCGTGTTGGGCTTTTCAATGTTTTTATGTGTACAAGATTGTATACGCATTGTCTTTGTCGATTTTGTGTTGTATTTGAAGTACCATGTGTCGTAAGTGGCGACCGACAGATGGCGATTTATCCATCCAAAACAGCGTAGGTCATATGCGACAGGGCGGGGATGGACAGCAGCATTCCCGTTGCAAAGCTACGCTCTGGCAACTATGACAATAATTATGGGCGAAATTCCACGTCTCTATGATGATGATGCAGACATTATTTTCAATTTAATCAAAATGCTCAAAATCCTTATTTTCTTACTAATACTATAAATACGAAAGCTTATGAGTCTGGATGTATGTCTGTTACTTTCAGTTTCACGCCAGAACAGATGAACTAATATGGATAAAAATTGGCACATAGATCACTGATGATGTGATGTAACACATTTTTATCCCGTCACGGAAACATGTTTTTATTCCAAAAACAGGTTTCCGTGACATCTGACTTTCTATTTGAAAAGTCGTGAGTGAAAAACTAGACTTTTGTAAGTTTATTGAATTTATGTTAGACACAGGTTGGATTTTTTATTATTTATTGCCTTAACTTTTCTATATTGTCTACTTAACGTGGAAATATGTTACATAAATTATTTATATACCAGCCTGCATGGGCCGGCATGATATTTTCTTCTATTGTCATATAACTTCTAGGTTTTAGATCAGGAAACAATCAGTGTTTCGCGCCACTTAAACTCCAAGTACGTAGCTTTTATTATTATTATTATATATCATCAACAATTTACGACAAATTACACTAAAACATTGATAAAATATACATCTAAACCTTCTTTATAAATCTCTATATTAATTTATTTGAGAATCCGATCGGTTCGTAGCAACCAGGAAGCTATTATAAAATGCAGCATTTATTTTATTAGACTAGCTTGACAAATGAACAGTATCATAAAGTCCGCGTGATAATAAGCATCACAGCAGCCTATAGTTGTTCGTGCAACTCAACTTTACAATTTGAAGATAATTAAGTCACATTATCCAGTAATTTTACTGCCTCTCGCACTTTTCAAACCGGAACTCAGAAAAAGCTGTTTGTAAATTAGAAACAAGTGAGAGTTATTTTTATTATAACGTTAAACTACGGATCCGCAGACAATTATTTATATTTTAATCTCATACATCTCATACTGTCATACTCATTGACCTGACTCTGAGATAAATACCCCGCTTTAATATACTTAAATATATATTTAATTCTGTGAATTAAATATATTTTTAAGTCAACAAACCTGTTCTATTCTTAATTCGATATATCGATTTGTACTTGCTTATAAATAAGATACTTCATATACTGGACTGTTTCAAAGCGCTGCCGCGACTTTTTCCAAACCATACTCGAAAGAAATCTACACCTACCTTTAATCCTATATTTGTTACATTGAAACTAGAGCGGTATAAAATCGTGATACAAATACGATGTACAATGGCAGGCATTTTACTAGATGCGATTCAATATCTTGCGCCATCGACCTTCGCACGACACTTAGTCCCGTTCCATATTGTCTGCTCCCCTGCCATAATGCAGTCTCAATGCACCCACGAATTGAATGCACTCATTACACTCTTTGATACCTACATTCTAAAACCATTTTTCAAATAACAACACAATGAGGGCCTTTTAAATGTAATTATCGCATCGTAGTCATTAGAAGTTAAATAGCATTAATGCCAATCTAATTTAAATTTTACGAACTCGTTCATGGATGTGCTATTGCTCTATAAAAACGTATCTTGATTATGAATACTTAAAAAATAGAATAAAAAAGGGTATCCGAAAACTAATTTAAAACACGTACATTAATTTAATAGTTTGATGCTGCTTTTAACATCATAGTATTAACATTATTTTGAACGCGCGTTCATTAAATATATCCTGTTATAAAGAAGTAATATTTATGATCACAAATCATCACATAATAAACATGACGTATTTTACTGCATGGAAACGGAATCACATACACTAAATCAATCAGGTGCTGATTTCTTTCATATGTTTTTTCATGATCAGCAATAGTACCTATTATGTATCATATCGTAGAAAAAATAAATTATAATTTATGAGTTGCCCCGTAAAGTTATTTGATGATTAATTAAAATACTTACGTTAGTATTAACATCAATTTAAAGTAATGTGTGGTACATCAATAAAAATAATAGAACTAACAAGGTTAAGTCTTAATTGCGACCCAAGATATTTATCACCATCAGAGTACATCACGCTACGCGTGCTACAGATATTCGGCAGGCATATAACTACTTCCAGTGATTTATAAATATTGATGGTTCAGGGCCGGGGCACGTTACCATCAGCTGTGTTCGTTATCAAACTAATTGCGGACAATCAGGATGTAGGCCGTTCATTTTATTATCGATTCGAATCGTTTTATTTGCATACTTGGTTTTAGGAAGCTCCGCCGTTATTGCATAGGTATGCTTTGTAAAATACGTACCGCGGTCGTCGGCTGCATACCAATCAATGATCCAAGGTGATGAAAGTGAAATCGATTTTAACCACATATAGATCATGGCTTACGATGATTTAATCTAACGTAATTATCTAATGCCAAGTTATTATTAGACCATAATTAAAAGTTTAGAATTTATGTTTAATAGCCTTTATAGTATCGTAGTCAACTAGGTATCTTTATAGTCTCAATATGTCCGTCCGTCTGTTTTCCTGCCAACAAAGTGTAAAATAAAATCTTTAAAAAATTATTTATAATACTGACAAAAAAAACATTAATCCATTTATTTCTCCCTGTGAATAAAACCACCTTACTTCCAAGCCGTCATATATTTAGACGCGGGCATGCTTACATACATTTAAAAAAAGACGTTATATTGTTATTTGACCGAGATAATTGGCTTCGAAAGTAGGAGTCTCGGAATCTGAATAAAGATAGTCCAGCCACCCTTATACACATTGAGTGAGTTAAGGCAAAAACTTCTGGAATATTGAGCTTTAAATTGCAATTTTTTTCGTTTCCTCTTTGCAAGTAAAATAGATATGTTAGCACATATGAGAATGTATAATTTACAAGTATACTCAAGATAAAAGCTATATTGTTTATCTAAAGCTATCAGAAGGCTTTACGGGTTACTTCCGTGAAGTTTTGATGCATAAACTATATTATTGTAAAATTTTATAAAAAGTCATAGGTATTGTAGTTTTTGCGTGAACAATAAATATTAAGGTAAATTCCATAGAAAGTATATCGCGTTGATGTCTTTTGCTTAGCAGAAATTAATGTTTTAACGTCATTGTTCTCAAGATTCATGCGATCATTATAAGATTTGATACGTGTCATATTTGAATGTTTCATTGGCGTAGAATTCATAAATGTATGTTTGATGTGGTATTCATCAATCACTTTTAGTTATTACTACCTAGTTGTTACTACCATATCTACAAATATTATAATGTAATTACTATCTGTCATTCATAATAGTTATTTTTTGAGGTATTAACTATGTATAAACTACATGTTAAAATGGAGCAGGGGTGGCGAGCTTACAATCGGTTATCAGTGAAGTCGATCGTAGTAAAATCGAATATTTTTTGTTTAATTCGGTAATTCAGTCGAAAATTTCTATCCAATTCCTGATATTGGGAATGAGAATATTTACCTACATACTGATTATATAATAGGCAGAATCCGATGCAATAATATTTTATAATATGTTATTAACTTATAATGTAACTGCAACTTTTGAGTAAAACGAACATGAAAGTAAAATAAACCTAACTTTAGAGGCAGCATAAATGTTTTTAATACCTGTTTGTGGCTTCTTTATATAAATAATGCAATATACGAGTTGGTAGTCAAATATTAATACGCTTAGGCAATAGCGAAAATTTTGTGTAGTTTAATATTTTCATTTAATGATTATCAAAAATAATTGTATGTTAGTCAGTTTCGTAATTTAATTTTAAAGGCCATATACATGCAGTATATTTATCATCTCTATGCTCGCGAGTGAAGTGAATGTCACAAAATTTTGATGGCAATACTGAAAAACGTTTTGTGTACAACTATAGGTAATTAATTGACTATAGCTTGAGTTTTAAGTAAAAAATAAATTCCAAGATTACTTGTTGCTTTTAGCCTAGACATGGTTCTTATGCTGTAGTCGGATGAAAAAAAATACTATTTATAAGAAATTGTGATTCTGTTTTTTTTAATAGGTAGCAAAATATCGATCGGTGTACATATAAAAGCTATTAAAATGACAGTAATTAAAAAATATTTTCTGTAACGAAAATCTTATAAGAGGTAGAATAAGGACGGTCTGATATACATATGTATTATATATATTTTCAACCAGCGTCTACACAAAGTTGTATGCATCCAGACCAGTTTTAAAAGTTATATTCCAACTTACTTTTTTACGTCATTCTCAATTCAAATAAATTGTCTAAAATACATTGTTGTCTCGTCATATTGTCATGATGAAGCAATACGTAGATGCGTATTGATCCATCATGACAATATTTCTAGTTTTTGTAGCTATCTAGTTGCTTATTGTATATAGCAACAAAAACTTCTTATTCGTGCCTCTTTAGTTTTAAGGAAAAAGAAAAATTTCAACTGATAGATACGTTTATAGGAGTTAGTCCGTTAGTTTAGTAGTAGTTAGGAGTTAGTCCGTAGTAGTTTCTAGATCGTTAATAAATCCAAGTAAATAATCTTGTTAAAAATACGGTGAGATGCAAATATTTGGAATAATATATTTATATTGTCATTAGTAATCAGGAATGTGCGCTCTGAGGAGAGATGACTTTTTTTTGCTATAAATATCTATATATAGATTAACGTTGCAATGCTATCATTCAAATGCTGTGTGAATTTTATAGAGATTGATATCAGTATACAACTATATCAATATCGCAATTCTTTGAATAGGCAACACATCATCGTCGGAAAAAAAACACTTCGAAAACCTCGCAAATATCTTTATCACGCCTCTAATTTAGCATCCTCATAAAAACATCGAGCAAAAACTATATTTTCATAGGCCGCTTACTTTAATTAGGATCTCATTAATTTTTTTGTTAAATAAAATATTTTTGTTAGCAGTTTTTAATGGGCATTGGATTAAGTAGTCGGCCATGACATATATTTTATTAATCTAATGACACAGCATTGTAGTTCTATGTTTGTTTTATATGGCGTTGGATAGTATTTGCGATCCAATTAGAGGTTTTGTGTGGAGATTTCATCAATCGTGCATCGGTTGGTGAAGGGCAAATAATGCTGTACTATAAACAAACAGGCGTATCCTTACTCACTCGATAGTGACGATACTATAAATGTCTATATATACTCGTTTGAAGTGAAATAAGGAATAGACTGAATATTTTTTACACATTAATTATATTTACTTCAGAATAAGTTAACCTCAAACATGATACTGAAGGTATCAAACAACTAATAAACCAAAAACTCTCCAAATCTCTTAAAAACATGTATGTAGAATTGAAACTTAACTCAAAATATACTTTAGTAAATTTGGCCCATTACAAGCACTTTCGAATCGTAAAAAAATAATCATCTTTCATAATATGAAGTACTAGATTACATTATTGACCCAATGACCCAACAAGATCATGAGAGTCATCATCATCATCATACCAGCCATTAGAAGTTCACTTCAGGACCTCGGAAGGATATACCGCCATCTGTAGGTTCTGATAACTTAGTAGTCTCTTACGACACCTGGTGCAGTGCGAGTTACTATTCTACTCTGCCGATACCTTATGGCTCGGGGCACGAGAATCATCAATATCTTAAGCTAGTTTGCCAGCACCGGATGAGTCTAAAAGTTTACTTAACTGCAGTTTTATTACAACAGCCACCATAAAGGAACCTGCAAGATGTCCTGCTGTTAATGAAAGTCCCGTTCAACTGTTGGTGTTATAGAACGTTTTATGTATTTATTTCTTGAATTAAACTGCATAGTTGACTTAGCTTGCAAAGCCGTCTGCCAGCCGGTGCCATCAGTTCCATTTAAAGTTTAGCAGAAATCTTAGACGATATATTCATTGTATCAATTTAACATGATGTCTTAGTCAAACTGTAGCTCCCAGTTTTACATCTTGATGTCAAGTACTTACTAAATTATACTTTCCCATAATTGAACTAAGAATTTCTTGATGAACACTAGACATATTGAATTATGTTAGATGTTAAGTGAATGTTAACAATAGCCGTTATTGAATTGGAAATAATGCTCGAGAATGTTAGACATGTTAAATTATGTTAGACATGTTAGCCTGGGCTCGGTGCCATCACAGGGCTACTACACAAGTCAGTCAACTAATTTATTATGCACTAGCTTTCCACCCGCGACGTTTTTCCTTAAGAACCTCTTTCTGGGAGGAGTCTATGTCGCTCTCTGACATCTTAAATGTGTGCATAAAATCATGCCGATACCTTAGAGAAAAGGAGATCTGTCTTTAGATATCGTTTTTTTTTCTCCAGGTCTATTCACTATAAGCATAAAGTAAGTTATACGTTATTCCAAACTGTCAATAATGTCTGTACCAAATGTTTTTCGATCTATTTAGAAGTGCAGTAATAATTTTTTTATTTTCACACAGCATCTCATTCATTGACCTCACTCTGAGGTAAGTTGCCTAAAGCACTTGTGTTACAGACGCCAGATAACAGAGAAATCACAAAAACACTTATTAAATACATATATTTAACACCCAGACACAGGACAAATACAAATGTCATTACATAAATATTTGTTCTGGGTGGGAATGGAACCCAAAACCCCTGGCGCACAAAACAGGATCACTATCACCTGCACCATCGGGCCCGTCTAAATTGCAACAGTCATATGGATGTGGAATTAGCCATCCATACAAATTTTAGCGTTTATAGTATTATTATCTAGTATTAACAGTGTAAGTATAACGGCGAAGGTAACAGAAAGGTGCGGGTGTCATGTGACAGAGTGGTCTGTCTGTATGACAATAAGGCTTCCCCGTCTAACGAAAGTTCCATACAGAAGTAGTACTACCATAAAACTTGTGCGTTTCACAGCTCTGCTTTACATCCCAGAATTCGCGGTCTTCGAATCAATTTCTTTTCTAGGTGTACAAATATTCGTTTCACTGAATCAAAATATCTTATTCAAAACAGAAATGTGGCGGGTAACAGAGGAGAGGTTGAGTTGAAAATAATGAGTCATGATTTAGAGACGAACCCAGAATTAATTTTAAAATATTTTTAGTAATTTACGCGTTTACTACTTAAGTATAATAAAACTAGCATTTAAAATGCTGTTTATTTAACTTTTTTTTGTGAAATTCTTGAGAACGATTGCCGCAAGATAACCGAAACGTAGAACAAAAAATGTAAAAGTTAAATAAACCGCATTTTAAGCTGTCAAAAGAGTAATTTCATTTTACTTAACCATTGCATTATTTACAGAATAGAAAAGAAAACTTTGCTTTATTTGCTATTTTAGTTAACTTCCTAATATGAATTCATCGGTATACTGGAAAACTGATGCATTCATTTTTAATTAATGTTTTTAGTATTTGGTAAGATTTACTGCACCTGATCTCATTAATGTAATAAACTCGAAAGTTTTAATGGAACTTTGTTATTTATTCCAGCAGAACGGATGAAATGATCAGCCGTTCTGAAATGATCAGGATTAAATTTGGCTTAAATTTTGTTCTAGTTATATCTAATCTCCGGAATGGAAAATGTACTGTACATTTTATGGAAGGATTGACATGGTTATTAACATGGTAGCAGTTTAGTAGTCGAATATTGACATAAAATTCTAAGAGAATACAAAACTTGTATAATAGATGTTTATATTATACAAGAGTAGCACAACAGTTATATTATCATACCAGCCCCTGGAAGTTCACTATTGGACATAGGCCTCTCCTAGAAAGAAGGTATTTTGCCCATAACTGCCGCGCTGGGCAAACTTGTTGGCAATCGCAGAGCGTAGCTTTCGCGGGATGCTGCTACCCATCCCCGCCCTGTACATTTAAGCTGCACTGTTTAAAATGGATATACCACCATCTGTAGATTCTGGTACCTTAGTCGCCTCTTACGACACCTAGTGCAGTGGGAGGTACAGAAATGTATATTTAAAACGAATTATGTTAATGTTTTACTAAATATGTATGTATTTTAAGTCATCGTCTCCATAACGCCGTTTATGTTGTTTTGGAATTCTGCCACCTAAGTTGCAGCGACCAAAAGTCACTTCTCGCTGTCTCTTTAAAATTATGCAACGTATTTCAATGCGGTATGTTTGATAGATGTTTAAGATCAAGAAGAAGGTTTATATGTATAATGCACGCGTAATTAAGTAGAGAAACACAAATAATTTAAGTGGTTTCTAATGTGATGTTCGTTAATAAATACTTTTTTTGCGATTACGCAGGCTGAACTCGGTGACATAGATCAAAATAATATATATTAAATTTGGCAAAAGCGGGCGAAAAATATAAGTTCTGAGAGCTTTCATTGCGTGCGTTAAACAGTTGAAGTTGCGCAAAAATAATGTAAGAACGCGGACGAAGTCGCTGGCTCAGCTAGTTACTCATAAACGTTTAGTCCGTAGTAACATTAGGCCGCGGCGGTTTTCGGGATCGGAACGGGATAAGAGGAAGGGAGATAATTTATAACTTTAATTACTTGCGATTCGTGGTATATATAGATATACCTTTAATACTGTGTTTGTTCCCTTGCTAAAGATTAAATTCAGAAATAGTAAATAAATCATTTTTATCAAATTTAAATTTATAAACTTACATAATCTTTATAGCCAATATGTTTTATATAAACATAAATATATTTTTTCTTTTATTTTCAATAATTACATAGTGTAATGTCGTTATTTTTATAGAAGAAGTTTACAGTATATTTTATTAAAACAATATTGTTATCATTAAGTTGATAACTTTTATGGTTTGACTGTATAAAATATTGCCGTGCTCCATATGCATTGTGATTATTATTTATCAGTCACTAGAATATGTTACTTAGTAAAAAACGTTAAAATTAAATGTCACTTACCATTTTTTGTTGTTTTGTAATAAAGTGTGAATAAATTTTCGTCGATCTCACTATTTTTATTTTAATCACGATAATGTATTCTTAAATTCATTCAGATTTTAAATATTTTTGCGTACGCAAATTCGCGAGAAATATGACCGTAGCCGGTACGCATGCGCAGCGAATGCGCGCGAATCGTCTTCTGGCGTTCAAACCCACGCGGGTCGGTCGACCGCTCACCATACCGCCGGGTTCTTTCTCCCGTAAGTCTAGGCACGTGATCTCCACGATGCGCCTTATGAAAGCATTGGCCGTGGGATGCCTATATTTTTGTAAGATCGCCCAGAATAACCAGATCTCTATACGCCTTCACTACCGCTCGTTTCTCCACTGCAAAACTTGGTAAACGAAAGGAATCGCCAGACCATTATATGTGGACGCATTAGCAAATTGCAGTTGCAGTAAACGCGTTATACCAGTGACTAGAGTGGAGATAGATGCGGAAAAAGCGATCATTTTATGTTATTACTAGGATGGCATAACTCAAAGCCTTTTAAATAGTGTCTAATGTACAACTGAACATTAAATTACTAAATTAAATAGAAAAAAATAGGAAATCCTACTTTTGTAGTCTTTTAGCCTAACTGATCTATCAACTTCGAATCAATGACAATTTGAAGCAAACTTTCAACACAGCCAGACAGGTGACAGATTTAAATGCATTATTATATCTACCACACCATTAACAGCTGATAACTTATTAAAACATACTAATTATTTTGAGGATTCTGTTAACAAAGTTCTGAGAACAGATAAGGTAAACATTTTTAAAATACTGGTGCTTAAAAGCATGTTATTCCGCAGAAATAATGTACCATTCTGTGTAATTTGAGGCACAAACACAGGTTAATGTCCGTTTTATAGAATATTTATGCTACAAAAATATTTTCGAGCAAAGCACCTAAGCACTTTAACTTTTACTGCGGCAATGTATATAAGTGTGTGGGGCGTAAAGGTCAGCTAATAGTTAGACTAAACCTTTGCTTAAAAAAAATCTTTGACATGGGAAGGTTGTTAAAGTTTTTTATGATATAAATACAGTTATTTAAAGTCATAGACAAGCCCTTTTTGCACTTTGATAAGCTAAGTAACAAAAAAATAGTAACGTCAATTATCAATTATAAAATTTTATGTATATATCGGTAACATATACACATATTTTATTATTTTTTTATCCATGTTACAATTTATTGATAATGTGCGTGATGAATTATTAACGGAATTTTTAGAAATTTTAGATTATATTTCGTTGGAAAGCTTAAATCTATATGACAAAATAACTGATAATCTGACAATATTATTGCGGACACGCTTCAAAAAACGTAAATGTTGCGACGAACACCCAGTTTAACAATTTAAACTATTAAGTAATGAATACTGCAAAATTTTTGTGAACTAAAAATGGAAGAAGTAGTTGTTGAAAGTACACAAGAAGCTCCAGACGAAAATAAGGAAAAAAATATAAGTGAAGAAGAATTTGGGACCGATAAAGTAGTAGAAGAAGAACGACTAACAGAGGAGCATATAGAAGGAGAGCACGTAGAAAATGAGGATATAGAGAATGAGCATGTGGAGAGTGAAGCTGTGGATGGTGAATATATTGATGTTGAAGAAAAGGATAAATTAGTTGAGGAAGGTGAAGAAATAGTGGGGGAAGAACTTGAAAGGGAAGGTCTCGAAGGAGAGCAGACCGTAACAGAAGAAGTAAAAGAAGAAAAGCTTGCTGAGGAAATTGTAGAGGAAGAAGAGAAGTACATTGAAGAACCTCCCCCAGACCCAGCTGCTCCTTTGGATTTAAGTGATTTCAAAGAAGCACTCAAAGATCCTTTTGAATTGAGGCCTGATCAATTAGCAGAAGTAGAACAGTTATGGGATTTATATCAAAATTATACCCCAGTATATACAGACATAGATGGCTACATAACAGAAAAAGAGTTAATTTACATGCTCAAAGCTCTGCTATTGATGACTTACACTCCTGAACAACTTCAAGAACTAATAGCGTATTGCGTTAGGCCAGCTCACCCACAGGGTCATATTAGTTACGAACAGTTTCTTAAAATGGTGACAATCCGTCAAAGGGATTTTCCTGTGGAAGATGAATTGAGATCAGCTCTGCAATTTTTAGATCCTGGTAAGACAGGGTCCATGGATAGGGAAGCTTTAAAAGATCTCCTTGCAAATGAAGGTTTCAGGATGTCACAAAAAGCGTTAGATTACCTCATAAAAGAAGTTGATTTATCTAATGATGGTACAATTGGTGTTGAGGATGTAGTTGGCACAATGTGTATAGACTTAAATAAAGAGGATATACAAATGCTGTTAGCATCGCTTAATCCGGCTCAAGGGCCTCAAGAGCCACGAGAAGAAGAATTATGATTTAGTAATGGAGATATATAAATTTGATATAAAATTATAAACGTACACTTTCCTTACTTTAATTTTATTTATATTAACAATCGTCATGGTACTGGCTTTTGAACATGTAAAAAATGATATCATCTGAATTATGTAATAACTATGGAATAAAACTATTTTCATTTTAATCACATATATGCTTTCAATTGTATTATAACGAGAGCCTTTTCTGCATATCAATCCTACTGTTATTATAAATGGCTTTGCTGAATGCCAACTCCTTATGTTTCAAGACTTAAATTCTAACCATAGCGTGTGAAGACTTAAATTTTTAACCAGCGACCTTATTGCAATGAAACCTAATCCCTCACTATAGGCCTTATTAGGCATGAATACGGGTTTCGTAAATGAACCAAAGTTCCATTTCAGCTGATTTAGCGTGGTCTTCATTTTTGAAAGGAGATCGGGGAGCGCAGCTTTAGACGTCTACTCACATGGAGGACTGGCGTTATGATTAGAACTGCAGGATTACGCTGGATGTAGGCCGATGATGCAGAGGATAATAATGATGAAAATTAATATGTTAGTTATTTATGAAAAGAAATAATTAGCACTTTTTCTCATATCTTCAACATTAACACATTTACACACTATGTATAAAGATTGCAAAAGAGATTTGTTTGCGTTGTTTTAAAAAAAAGAACTGACAGTGTCAACTTTGTCGTTACGCGAGCTGTCAATAATCAATTGCATTGTTTTTAGCGGCTGTGCGCTTGTGTGAATCGCTTAAATACAATTCGTGTATAACCAATTCGTACCCTTTCTTTGTATTAATAAATATAACTAAAAGTATATGAGAAATATGAGGGTGACGTTTGTATTCCTAGTTTTGTTGTCTACTATAAGAGAAAGTGAGTTTTTATAGTTTGCTACAGTATTCGGGTGTGGTCATCGGTATTTTATATTTTGTGAATAAATAAGAATTCAATCGGCATTTATAAAGTATATTAACTTGGTAGCTACTGATTAAATCATGATACTATCTTATTAATGTATTTACACTTAAGGCTTTAGTTAATTAAATATTTGTATATTTTCAATTTAAATTTCCAACAATTCTGAATAATTACCACATACCTATTCTGTTCAAGGATTAGAAAAGCATGCACATTCCAATTTTAAATGTATACTTTGTCCTGCCAAATGAATTTTAATTACAGCATAATATACTGAACTTTGTAAGATTATTATGTATCTCTATTTTAGAATGGGGGTTTAACTGGAACTGTAAATTTTACTTTTCAGATTTGGCAATATGGTGCTATCAGTGCAATGCAGCTATTCCTGGCTGCGGAGAACCTTTCAACTGGAGAGGAGTAGGTTACCTTGGGAACCCATGTCCTGCCCGTGATGATATTTGCATCAAACTAACTGAGAGAAAAGGAGGTATGTGATGTAAAAAGACTACTGTTATTTTTGTACATTTTATTTGCTATAAAACAATTCTTACAATTCAGGCATAATGTGTTTTTATATATGTATGAATATATATTAGATGTTAAATAAAGTTTATTAAATACATCATCCAACTGAACAAAGACTAATCTTTTTTTATTGCAGCTCAAAAAGTTATAACAAGGGACTGCCTGAGCAACCTTAAAGCATACCGAACAGACATACCTGCTGACACTTATGAAGGATGCAGGCCAGCTGCCAAAGATGTGAACCTAGCAAATTATGTAAAAAACTCCATCAAAGAACTTGATGTCAGAAGGTATGTGGCATATTATTATTGCAGGTTTCTAATACTAGCAACACTCAGTGGTTTCACTCACATACAATACAACATGGGAATACAATATGCCACTTGTTGGTAATGTAATTATCTGTATATAGAATAGTTCAGTCATTGCAAAGCTTATTTTATTTATTAACATATAGTATAGGTACATTTACTAATTACTGTCATACATACATACTAATATTCATTATTAAATACCTGTCCCGAAGCAAAATAGTGTGTCTAGTATGAACTTAATTCTTTTTGTCCAGTTATGTAAACAGAAAAAATATTCTACCTTCACATGTTTAATTACTTATGTACATCTATTTGGTTATTTATGTTGAAGCAATAAACTTAATACATACATACATACTAATAATTACAGCATTTTAAATTAGGAGATTAAGCTCTTAAATTGAGCAAATCATAAGTAAAATAGTTCATCTAGTTGTTAATTGATGCAACAGAGTTTGCCTATCATTGAGTTAAACAGAGTTTTCCCTTTATAAAATTTATTTAAAAAAATTTGTAAGTTTGGCAAAGTAATCATTTTGTCAAGTGGTATAGTATACATTCTAAAAAAGTCTGTTAATTTCTTCAACTTCAAGTAAGAATGAGTTGTGGCGAACCTATAGGTTTGCACCAAACAAAAAAAACAAACTTCGAAAGCAAGTTAACAATGCTCTTGAAAGACTTGACATTGTTCAGATCTTCAGTGCAATCTGTCATTGAGCACTACACTGCTTGCTTGCTGCCATACTGCAAGGACAACAAAGACATGACTGCTGTCAAAAAGCATCCCAATTATAGAATGGCCACCTGAGAGCCTAGACTTACTGCCGATTGAGGCCCTATAGTAAAAAATGAAAAAAGTTCTTCGCAAAAATCTATCAAGATCAAAGAGCGACTTGAAGGCTAAATTCTTGTCTATGGGGATGTCAATTGCGACCAATGAGTGTGCAGCGTTGTTTGAGACCATGCCACTACGCATTAAAGCTGTAATAGAAAGCAAAGGTGACACAACAAAGTGATAGACCAGCTATTTGCATGAGAGCCAATGGTAGACAATGACTTGCAACATGTGTATTTTTTTATTTATGTTATGTAAAGTCTTGAAAGATTTTGAGATACATTAAAAAAACGTTGGAATGTTACTCAAATTTTGGTTTACATTCTTCTTAACCTTAATTACTATTTTGCATTAGGACTTATATAATATTAACTAGATGGTAACCTAGGAGATGTTTACATGTTTTATTTAATTTATTTTTAATTATTTTTTTTTCTAACAAGATGTAAATAATGATAAAGAATACAAGCAAAAAAAAGATGAACTATTTTTCTGCTCTTTAGCCAATTATAATATTTTATGAGGATGACTGTTATTATATTACTTATTTTTTACAAACATACATAGTATTTTTTACAATTAGTACCTATGTATACTGCTATATACATTGTGTATTGGCATTGAGAATTTTGCTCAGCTACAATAAATGTCTCTATAATTTAACTTTAAACAAATTTTTGCTAAAAATGATGTTATTTATATCGAAATTTTGCTTTACAGACATGATTATATTATGTCGGAAAATATAATGTTCAATGTTTTGTGTAAAACCAATCGGTCCCAATGTGCATATTTATAAATAAGCTGTTATATTGCTTTTACAGGGATTGGTATGATGAGACAACCTGGTGTTTCTGTTTCCTGGATCATCGGTGTAACAATGCTACAAACACATCCACATCAATGGCGTTACTAATGTTTGCGACCTTAGTAGTGTTAGTCACTAAAATGCGATTGTTTTGATATATTAAATAAATACACATACAGATTCAGTACCTCACATGGAACCAGTTAGATTATAATATAGATTAAGAATATATTAGATTAATTTCATCTATTTTTATTTTTATAAACAACAAGATTTTGTAAACCAATAATATATTTATATATATAACTTTTGTGTATGTGAAAAATCCCAGTATATATATATATATATATATACTTTTGAGACAGGATAGTGACGACCTTATCTAACTAACCATTAAAGTTTGTATTGTAATTAAAATTATGGTCCATTGTTTCTGCAGAAATTTTAAAATCATATAGATAGGTCAGGTACAGCTCTGTTTTAAAAATCCGCTAACGTGCACTAAGTTGCTTATTTATTCTTATACTGATTCCGTCCATGGTATGTAATTTAATGTAATTAGCCTTTAGTTTAGTATATACATTATATAGTGTTAGCTGACTTTTTAACTTTGTGTAATACTGTTAAATAAATTAAATAGGAAACCGTTCAAAATATTATGACCAAACAGCAATAAGTTTTTGTCATACTGAAATCATTTCACACATAAAGTCAAATTTATTGTATCATCATATTTTCAAAGTAAAATATCATGTTCACATTTAGGATTATTCTGTTAGTGCCTTACTCATGAAGTGTCCTGTTCTATATTCAATTTTCTTGTATAAAGTCGTATGCAACGCGGCTAAAGTACTGCTGAAATAGGTTGCTCAGTAATTAAAAAAATAACTATTGGCTATTTCTGTTAGGTAATATTTAATAATCTAATAGGTAATTATTGTTCTATATATAATAGGTCCTGTGTCGACTTTACTAAATGTAATTATAATTGGTTTCTATTATTGTATATTTTGTGTATTAGAAGTAAATTTTTTTGACACCCTTTTGAGTACCTACAGCATCAGCTCTAAATATATATATATATATATATATATATATTTAAAATTGAGTTGGTAAAAGCTTTGTTTGCCAACCCAGTAACCTTAGCGTCTTATTTAATAAGTTAATTGTGACATGCATTTGAAGACTCCCAAGTGCCTTTATGAAGGCGCCTCATATAAATACTAAAAGAATGAAGGCTACTAAAACTGACAGCAAATGTTGCTAAAGTCTTTTAAATAATTAAATGTTTTTAATATCACTTTTGTACGTGTGAACTCAAGTGCCTATTTTAAATTATCGACTGATGACATTTATATATATTTTTAAATCAGAAATAAAAAAATATACATAAATTTTTGAGAAACCTATCAAAGATTTTTCTCTTCTCACTCTTTACTTTAATCATTCCCATTCATATCGTTTTTGTTAATTGTAATTATTTCATTTATATCGTCTCGGCCGCGGGGCACGCAGGATGGATACGGAAGAAAATATTTCCTATTTACGTTTAATAATTTATTTCCTAATTAGATAACATTGTCATCATTTATTTCTTTTTGACTTTTAATCCTAAATATAAGAGGATACAATCAGTAAACAGTGTTTTACGTAGACGTGGAATAGAATAGGAATATAACTCTGTGGTATGCCGGTAAGGTATCTACCGTCTGTAGTCTATTTTATAAATACATATGGCTTACTATGTTTGAAGCTTACGTAGTGGTATAGTTTACTGACTAACTTTTCGAGGCGTACACAATCTTAGACTTTGAACGTATCACAAACAACTAAGAACATCGTGATTCCTCTTTGTAGATATTCAATATTGAACATACATATTTTTTACTAAAGATAGTTGAAAGTAGTAGAAAGTGGAGGAATAGGAGGAGTGCAAGAGTGGAGGAAGTGGTAGTTATCATATAACGATTTGAATGTCTTAATTATACCTATCTTGAAATATATCTTGGGAAGTACCTAATATGTCCCCAGGCCTCACTACTGTTTGAAAATAAACTGAAAATACTGCTTGAAATATTCTAAAACTTTATCCATAAATGTGTAAAATTAAGCATTTTTCCACGCCCTTTTTAACTATATGCTATACCGACATAAATACAATGAACCTTTTTGTCTTCATAGACTTGAAACAGACTTCCCATGCGAACCTTAGAACGATGGCAGCGAGAATGTCGCTTTGCATCAGTCTTCCAGATAATTATAGGTATAAATGAAACGGTCGATTTAATGATACAAAATACCTTGAGGTACCGGCAACTGAGATACCTACCATAACAGATAGTTATCGGTGTAGGTATTAATCCGAAACAGCGTAGCAAACGCATTTGAGCGGTGGTGCTACCTTTTTTTATTAGGCCATGTCGACAAACCAGCATATTGTCCGCTTAATAGTAAGTGTCACTGCAGCCAATAGATGCTCGTAATATTACAAGGATATCACGAACGCGATACCAACTTTGTGACTTGAAGTTATACCTCATTACCCAGTAAATTCACTGCCTCTCACCCTTAAGACCGGAACACAGCAATGCGAACACTGTTATTTGGCGATAGTAATAGGTGAGAGTGAGGTATGTAGACGACATTTTGTATGAGGTCTACATCTTTCATCATAATTCTGGAGGTCTAATTCCGTTCTGCGATTGTCACCACGTCTGCCTAAATTAATAAAAATGCCTGCCTAAAATAATATAATACTTAAATAAATTTTTAACACCCAGATACAGAACAAACACAAATATCATCATATAAATATTAGACCTGGTGATCAAACCCACGTCCCTCAGCGTATTAGATAGGATCACTAACATCTGCTCCATTGGCCCGTCGAAAACGACTGTGCACACATTCGCGAGATGAATCATTTTGAGATTTGCACACAAACATGAAGGACTATTGAGTTTATACAATTATTTAGATAAACTGAACAAATAGTAAAAAAAACCGCAGACAGACGATGGTGGATAATAGCGTATTATCGCACTAGGACATTGTAACTTTTGTTTACTTTTATGGTTGTGATGTTTTGGGTTCTTCCTTTTGATAAAGACATTCTAAAATTAAAAAGCGAGCGTACTTTACACACGCGCGTTAATTATACACAGCGCCGTTCGCCCTGCGATTCGCATGAATGTGTAAATGCGGTATTAGAGAAAAGTGAATTGCAACAGAGTCACGATGAAGCCAGTGACGAGTTTGAATATGGTCAATAGGACGCGCGCCTCCATCTCCCACATGTCGTACACTGAGAAACGCGGCGGAGTCTCTTCGATCATTTTGTACATTCTTTTAGCCTTTTCTCGTATGGGACCTGGAAATATATCATATTGTTATTGTCAATAAAAGCTCACAAACGTATGCTATTCTTTTATTTGAAACTAGCAGTCTGACTGACCCGCAGATTCACCCGCATAGTTAGTAAAAGTTTTTCACAGTCATTCGAACCGTATGAGATTGGCCGGAATAAACAGACAGATAGAAAAACCTTTTGAAAATTGCTTTTTATGTTTATACCGTTAAAAAGCTGTTAGTTTGGAATACAACACATACTTCAATTATATTTATACGTTTGGCTGTAGATCTCTCCGTAGGTAGTAGGCGTAGGTCTTAGCTATGAAAGTGAGGCACCAATGCAGACGATCTGTGTGTGCCACTAAGTCACTAAACATAACGTTGTTAACGTAAATGTTATGAGCATGTTTCGATATGCACTGCGAGCACTATAAGATACATACATTATATGTATATATTATGCTGTGAAGGCATTGCTTTATAGTTTTTATATATATATAGGTATATATAAAAAAATAATCCCTATTTCCCTTGGCCACTGCAATATGCAATCACGCGTGAACGCCTGGACCGATTTAACAGTTATTTTTTGTTGTGTTTGTTATTGTCAGGAGATGGTTCTTATGCAAGAAAAAATTTGAAAGATCGCGCCGAAAATTATAAAATTTAATAATACTTAACACCAACATATGAGCGCGCACACTTTAAATTCTGCGTCAAATATCATAATGTTACGCTGAAAATTACTACCTTCACAAAAAATTTATGAATTAATAATATACATTAACTTCTGTCACTTATGAATGAATGGTATACATTAACGTCTGATAACCTACGTATAAAATAACATTATGTTCTTATTATTTACTCACCATCTAGATGTAATGACATTATGGAGATTGTAAGAATTTTAGTCATCTTAACGGATCTGAAGAACAGTTCGCATCTTAAGGAAAAAAACACCGCTGTAGTGATATCGCTCACCGTCATTACTATTAAAATAGCTGTCGGTACCCACTGACATACCTGAAAAGTATAAATGACCTAAGCATTCGGTGAAAATTAGACATAAAACACAAAAATATGGAATAGTACAAGAGGCGGCCTTAAACGCAATTTCTTACAGGGAACCTTTAGGTGGAGAAATTGTTAAAGGGTGGTCGTTTGAGATGTAGGTTAATAAATACATACAAATGAAAAACAAACATACAGACATATAAATATATGAAGATAAAGCCATACATACATATATATACATATAGATGATATAGTACAGAAGAAGGGAAATTTTAGTGGGAAATAACTCTCCTACACCATTTTCTTAAATATAATACAGAGAGATCTCACTTCAAAGGGGACCTACATTCCACAAACGAACAGCTTGAACCGCAGAGGATTTAGGAGACAAAATATACCGCGGTGGTTTAGTGGGATTTTCCAATCTAGACTCCGCACAAAATTAAATGGTTATACATCGTCGTGATATAATTCAGTTTACACACCGCTGTCAATATCGAGACCTAGCAATGCCCCTTTCAGAACCACCATTCTACCACTTGAATTTACTATCACTGGGGGCCCGGTTATTTTGGTCCGATCGCTTTCATCTCTTCAAGCGGATTTTGTATCTGGACAGGTCCACTTAAAATTGAGAATGGCACATTCGAGCGAGCGTTTCGCAATTGAATTATTGAAATGTTACGCATGGAAAATTAAATATACTTACACTATACTGTACCGCAAGTAAGGAGTACTCAAAAGACATAATGAGATATACACATAGCTTGCTGCAAAAAAGGAAAACCTGAAATAGCAACTCATTAGCGAAGATCTCATTAACAATTAATTTAAAAAATCATGAGATCCATTATATGTAGACTGAAATATTTTTATAAACTAAAAAAATAACTGTTTGATAGATAGGTATACCTACCTGAAAATTGTACAGCTGCTTATAGCAATTAAATGAATTAAATATTTGCTGCTGATAAATATCGAAATCATGTATTTCAAAATCATATATTTTTGTCGCAAAATGCCTTAAATGGTTAATCGTGGCGAAGTGAATGTTTTTAAATGTACTCGATTGGTCAGTATATCCATGCAAATGGTTTAAAAGAACAGCGTTAATTAAACGAACCCTCAATGCGAAATAAAGCATCAGATTAGAACAATGGCTCAATTCCATTGAAAATGGCAATTCACAATATATAATTCCAACGAGGCATATTGAGACGTCCGTGCCTTGTAAAATGCCCAATGTTGTAAGCAGAATTATAGCAACAAAAAATAATGAAATGTTATAAACGTGGGCTCTATACTGAATCCAATTAAGATATGACGTTTTATCAACGCGCATTAGTCGATCTATTTCTTGCATTCCAATATAAAGTTCTACGTTCGCGACAGCGTTATTGAACCTGACGTGGATCAGGCTGCATAAACATATGAGCAAATGCAGGAGTAACATTGCTATGCAAAGATAGTAAATTAATATGTAACTGTTGTAAAACTGCTTGTAGATTTCGTAACATGACATACAGTAGACCGGTACTAAAATGAATATGGAGATTACAGTGTGTATTTTTTGAAGTCTTGTGGGTGCCGTCACAAATCGGTCTCTAGCGTCGACACGGCAGCAAGCCAAGACTCTTTGTATGGAATGGTACGGAGCGAACAGCCTAAGGAAATCTTCTTCAAACATATCATTAGATAAGTATTCCGCTTTTTGCATTTTCTATAATATAGGTAATTGTAACAATACACTTATTAACGTATGGCGTGCTACGTATAACTGTTAATAATGTCTGTACGAGTACATGTACGTTTTGGTTCATAATTTCTCAATTCAATTACTTAATTAAATGTGCGCGCTTTTTATATAATTTCTTGTTAACATAATGGGTAGTTTTTATCTGATCATGTTCGATCGGACATTATTAAAACTATTCTTGTTTGTGTACATTATTATGGTCGATACTTAGATAATAATTAAATGCCTTGAGCGGTTAATTATTTCATTAGAAACTAATATGACAAACAATTGCTGTGAAAATAATAAAAAACAAAGGCTAAATGAGAAAATCTTGACCAATGAGCAGAGTTGCAGGAAATACTTAGTATGTATAACAACCTGAATGCTTTTACATAAATTGAACGGCTGTTATCTGTAGTACATTATTTTTATGAACTTTTATATTTGTCATTATCATATTAAGTACTTACCTATATACTGTTTGGCTTTTGTATTGATGTGGAAATTTCTTGAATCGTCCTTTATTAATGGATGGATTAATGCAAGTGGCTGACATTTATTTTTGGTTAAAGGACTATTTATGTCTGCCGGCCTAGACATCGCAATGTAGATTTTATTTAGTAATTTTAGCCGAAATTAATTTCCATACATTTTTGGATGAAACAAAAAATGGTACGTTACGGTACGTACTACGGCTTGCGTTGGTTTATTTCAGAATAAAACGAAAGCGATTATTGAATAGGTACATGAATGGCTACCTCTTGTGTAGTCCCATCACTTACTAAATGACATCAATTGTAAAGACATTTAACATTTCGTTTGTCATTACTTAACGTATGAAAACTTAAAGTTTACTTACTTATATGCTAGAATTGGTTTAAAGCCGCTTTACTGAAATGTCGGGAGGTATTTACGATGAGAATAGAATGTTATTCTCCAGATTTAACTCAGTGTTACGTCTTTGTCAATTGTTAACGGGGTCTGCCAGGGTCTCCATAAAAGGAGGAATGGTGTGTCGTCGGACATACTTACATAAATTTTGCCATTATTTTTTCATAATTTTGTCTATAATTTGTCTTTATAAAAATGTAGCGTTTGCATTTGCTGAAAACACTTTGAGCACGATGTTTGTATTACAATATACAACTATATATAGTGCCTTTTACTTATACATGTTCCATATAATAAATGATTCCTTGGTTGTCAGAATGTACACGTCTTGCCAAGACATAGCTAATTCTAAACGTGGGTTTAAAAAGATGAAATGCTTTTTCCGCTTCAACTTTGTAGATCTGAATATTTTGTTTACAATATGCCTCGGTCTCTATAAAGTTGTAGATTGCTTGTTCCTCAAGTCTCAGGGAATATATGAATGCACTTCTGGTAATTATTACTGGAGATTATTTGATTTAATTGTACCAGCCTTCGTTCTCGAAGTTGAGGTTTTACTTGGTATTAAAATAATAAACTTTCTTACATTGTGTTTGCGCGCCGTCAACTTCACTTTGCGTAACGATATCGTTTTAAAAAATAGCCGTAAAGCAAAAGCTGGCCGTTTTAACGTTAAGTCAGAAAATAATACGGATTCTTCTATCAAAGTTTTGCAAGGAGTTGTGTCTGATTTTGAAAAAATAATGGCAACTAATGATTTGTTTAAGCAATGCTACAAGTACACTGTGAGTACGCGATCATGTGTCCATTATTTGTTAATTTAGCTTAATCATTCGGACCAATAAAATGTACGCGTTTATTTTTACAGATACTAATTTACATTGGTAAAATGTTTATGGCTATGGTTGGCTATGTCTGGGTAGTACTAATGAAGATTAAAGCAAAGGTACGTGAGTATGTCTTGTATCACAGCATATGCCTTTTAAAAAATCTACGCCTTTCTATGTGTTCTGATATTCTTTAATATGTTTTATAAACTTGTATTGCATGCCAAGTTTATAATAAAACTTCAGCAGTCACTTTTAAAAAGGTGATCGGAACGGCAAACAAAATAAAGGTAAATGAACCACGTTTTAATGCCGTTGAAGAGTAATATGGTAAAAAGTTGTATGGTACCGGCGGAGTAGAATAGTACTTCCCCCCTGTACCAGGTGACATCTTGTGTTGATCTTCACTTAAGAATAATTAAACAATATGTGCCAGAAGCAGTGAGGTACCGGCAGAGTAGAATACCAGTTGTTGTAAGAGGCGACTAAGGTACTGGAACCGACAGATGGCGGTGTATCCATCCACAACAGTGTAGCTCAAATGCACTGGGCGGGGGTGGGCAGCAGCATCCCCGTCACGAAAGCCGCGGTCTGCAATTGCTAACACGCTTGAAAAATGCGGGAATTATTGGCAAAGTTCCCCCTTTCTTGGGGAGGCCTATGTCCAGCATCAGACTGCACATTGCTGATATGGTGATGACGATAAGATAAAATATTAGAAAATATAGTGCCAAATTTATTGTAATTAAAGTTTTGTAACTTAATATTTTCTATCTAAATATTAGACTTTTACATCCACAATATAATAAAAAATATTATGTTCTTGATTTAAACATATAAATTTATATACGTTAGAATCAGGAATTTATTATAATATTATTTTAGAAGTCAGTGCAGAAAAGCTTCTTTAACATATTGTCGAAAGAGATAAAAGATTATGCGAACATAGTGGAGTTCTGCGTCACTGTCGAAATGTTTACAAGAGAAGTGGAAGTAACACGTCATTTATGTTTTGACGTTTTGGACAGTTACGATGAGAAATGTAAGTAGAGGTATCGGCAACGATATACCTCAGTATTTCCCAAAGTGGTCCAGGACGAATGGGGGTCCACCGGATACTTGACGTGGGTCGTTGGGTGTGACAAAAATGGGGGTTTACACATTGTAAGCGGGGATGCATGAAAATTAATTCGGTTTATATAGTTAAGTTAGATTATAACTGATTGGCTCAATAATGCAGTTGGTAGTGATCGCATCTGTAACTGAGCGCCAAAGGTCGTGGGTCCCATCCTCACTCAGGCCAAATATTTATATGATGAATGTTTGTGTTTGCTCTGTGTCTAGACGTTAAATATATATTAAGGTATATTTGTGATTCGTCAGTTGTAGTCCGTAACACGAGCACTTTAAGCAAAGTATCTCTGAGTCAGGCGTATAAAATTTTATATGAATTTATTATTCTTATTACCGAACCTTTAGCCTGTTTCACCTAATCAGTAACATGATTAGGTGAAACAGGCTAAAGGTTCGGGTCAAATTCAGTTTTGATATTCTCATGTAAATATTTCAAATAAGACGATTAAACTTCATTTATCTATTGGTTGAGAAACATTTCAAAGGAATTTTATTAAAGTTATGGTCTGTAAAGCAAGTTATATTAATATAGGTTAAATTTTTTTTAATAGGTAAAGTCAATCATTTATCACAGAAGATAATATGGCTGCAGAACGAAGCTCCACCTAAATTCTCAATTTTCGGACTATTTGTTATCAATGCGACTCTGCCTTTGCGGTTCCTCAGCCTGTTTCTTACGAGCACAGTGGTAGTTATTCAATTCGTATATCTGTAGTAATTTAATTATAATTTGTATTTCATCATGAATATACTCGCAAACAACAAATAAATGGTTTATTTTTATTACTTATTATCACTTAATAAAGTCAAATATGTAACAACGGAGAAATACTAATGAATTAAACCTAAATTGCACCTCCGAAAAGAATCATTAGTAGATAAGAGATATTAACTATTCAATAGACCAATGAATAATAAAACAATGTAGGCATTTTCCAATAAAACGCACATCACTGACAATTAATGGAATGTATCCGTTTTTTTAAACTTGAATACAACATGTAAATAAAAAAAAACTAGAAATAATATAAATTGTATACATTTACTTTGACAGCTCAAATTATACTTTCATTGTATAATATTGCTTCTGTTAATTGTATTACTAACATACAAATTTGATATATCCACCCCTTTTGGTTTAAAAAAGGCTGGCTTTGAACTCGATAAAACTTTAAATAACAAATGACACTTTTTATTATTCGCTACGAATTACCAGTCGTCGGCATTATATGTTGGCGGGCCTAATGCTGAATGACTTAGACTTTCATTTCAGGGACCCTATACCTACACACTCCTCAATCATACAGCGTCAACGCTATATCATCCCCATAGGCCCCCTCAGGGGACACGAGATCTAAGATCTAAGGTAGGGACCTCTGCTCGATAGGTTTGCAAAATAGAGGAAGAATGGCGCCTGGCGGCATTAGTGCGGCCAGTATGCTATGTGGTGGGAACATTACGCATTCGCTTGCGAGTGCGGTGTATTGCCTTAAGAGTAGTCTGTGTAAGGCCGTTTTGGGAGAGAGAGGCCGTGTAATTAAATAAGAGAGATTTATTTTGTGATATACTAGCTTTCCATCCGCGTGGCTATCTTTGAGAAACTCTTGTTTTTGAATTTTATTTTAGTGCATGACAGCTATCCAGTAATAAAAAAACTTTTTGCCTATATACTGGGCAAAAAGTCGAGTTAATTCCATGATTAAAAATAAAAAGCCAGATAGATCTATGCCACAGCAACATTAATATTTGAGCCAAATTTTATTCAGATTTTGTCCGCTGTTCTGACATGAAAGAGGAATAAACAAACACACAAACATTCGTTTTTATTATAGTAAGGATAAAATATGTGATTCTTGAAATATTACGATAACTTTTTTTTATTAAATAAATATTGTATCTTAATAATATGCATCGCCATTTTGTTTTTCGAATGTTTAGGTATCTCTTTTAAACAAAGCGCTCAATCTTTACACATTTCCATCACCTTATTCACCACGTCAATTCCGCGCGATGGCATAACTTCTACAAAACCCTTCTCCATTGGCATTGACACTGAAACTTTAAAATCACAATCTTTTAACTGATTAATTTCGTAGGTCAATATACTGTGTTGTGTTTTATATATTTGTGCAGTCATTCTACTTTCATCCATCCTTTCTACATGTCCATTTTTATAGGATAAAGTTTTCTCATCTAGCATAAGAAATTACAACAAAAAATTAGTAACGTTGACCACAATACAAACACTTCCCTCTTTCTAGCGTAGACATTAATAATTGATTATTTACTTATTAATTTTATTATCGCGGCATATATCAAGTCTACAACAATAAAACATTATTTTGATGGAGTTAACCGTTATGACTACTTAAATAGAATAAAAAATATTTGCCATTGGTAAACATCTTTACATATTCCTATAAAAATTATAATGAATTATAATGTCAAAGACATACAGTCTTTTACTTATGTAAGACGGTTTAACTGCGCGATGGACTTAAAAATGTTTAAGTCAAATTATCGCGGTGCGCGGATCTTGGTCTATCAATATTCAACACTTTTATACTACTGTAAATTACTGACCGGGACGTCCAGAGTTTCAATCAAAGATGGCGCAGCGTACTCTTTGACGTTATTGCAAAAAATAATATTCTCAGTCTATATATTTTTATCGTGCGTATGTTTTTTTAAAGTGATTGAGTTCGTTTCTGCCAAAGGTGCAATTGGCACTACATTCGTTGTGCGCTATACAATTATATGCTGTTCGTACTATATTTATATGTTACAACTCATTACTAACTGTGAATTGGCGGTAAAATTACATAAATCTTGCCAGGAAATAGCCGATATATGCGTGCTTCTGCAGAAACCAAAAATATCAAAAATAGATTTCATAGATTTCTTTACTATGCTTACAATATTTTTGTACATTTACAAAACAATGGAATGCTTGTTTCTTAAGAGTGAGGTTCTTTATAATTGCGATTGGTTGCCTGTACATTGGGGAGTATTCGACTCAGTTATAGAACCTATCGTATTTGAACTTGATATATTTCTATGTATGAAGATAATGAAGTTTCTTAAGGCAAGTTTACGAACTGTGAATATTACTGTGAAACGACGAATGTTGAGTAAAAGTACAATGAGACCATTGTATGGTACTAATACCTGGGTTTCGGACTCTGAAGCTAATGCATCGACAAAAATTGTGCACTTATTTGAAAAAACTATGGTATCATACAATATGTTGAAGGAAGTATACACATGGGTTGTGAGTATAAAATTAGTCTTTATTATTTACAATTACATTTATTCTACTTTAAAGTGAGGTGCGAATAATATAAATTCATCGATAACCAAAACTACTTTTCAATAACGGCTTAACGTGGTTTTACCTCTTTTCAACTTTGTAAACTGCTGCAGGGTCGAAAAAAATAAACCGCGTTTGAAAATGATTTTATTATAACTAGTGAACGCGTAAATATTAAAAAATAATATTAATTAATTGAGTGATGGTTGTATTGTATTGGATATTGGATGCTTGTTCTCTTTATCTTCCAGTTGCTAATTTATTTTGGGAAAACATTTATGTGGCTGATATTACGGATCAGGATAATTTTAATCAAACTTAAGGCTGCGGTAAGTTAATATAAATAACAGGTAAAAGTAGTTACCTGAAAATAATAATTAATAAAATGACTACATAAAGCCATATATTTATTTATGATTTGTATCTTATTTTATATTGTATGTATAAAAGTAGTTGATAACTAGTTTGTTTTTAACAAGATATAATTGCAATGAGCAAAAAAAATAACTAAAATAATTCTGTAGATAGATAAAAGGAAAAACATAAGTTAAGATATAAGCGCCCCAAATACCAAGAGAAGACCAAATTAGAGAAATTTATTTTTTTTTGCTTTTGAACTACCAACTGAATATCATCAAGACGCAATTCATTCAATTTCAAAGAGCATTCCAATTTATTCTAGTATTCTCTATGATGAGAGTCATCGCATTATTTTTTCATATAATACTTTTAGAAGTATGAAGCATATATCTATAAATAATATAGCTAGGAATTTTTCGTAGAAATATAATATAAATTAGTTTGGTAAAAATTGCCTGAAATATAAGTACTATATGAATGTAAGACATTATTACATATTAAGGATTAATAAACCAACAAAATACTGTTATTATGTTTGTTGTCTTAAGTCTAGGAAGATCATTAGACCATATATCGACCATATATCTAAATGTAAAAGAACAAAGCATTACAGGTGGTTTAAAATGCTAGGGAGTGGAATAAAACGTCATATGATACCAATATATTTATATCTATGCATGTACATATAGTTTTAACCTTCTACAAAAGTATAAGGAGAAGTGGTAAACTTCGGGCGTTGGCGGATAGATGTTTGTGACTTTGACATACTACTATGACACTAGTTCGTCTATTACAGTAGATGTCCGATTATTACAGTAAACCCCGGTAATCCGGCATGGTCTACAAGTATATATATAATATGTATAAAGAATCATATGTATAATATGTAAAAAAAATTCGGACTATAGGGGGTAGGGCAGTACTCTTTAATCCGAAGAATTCGATAGTTCGACACTGCCCTGCAAAATGTTTGTCGGACTACCGGGGGTCCACTATATTCATATTTTACCGAGAGATAAACAATAAGAAAAAGTGACATTTTCTATTTTGGTAAAAAATATGAACACGATTTCAGGAGCCAGTATACGTGTTGGCTGTGTTCACAAAAAGTATGAAGGACTTCGCATACACAATCTTGATTTGCATTGCTGCGGATATGTTCGCCAAAGAAGCAGAGGAAACGCAGAAACTATGTATTGATATTTTAAATATCTATAAAGAAAAAGGTACAGAAATCACGATTATAATTTAAAATGTGTAAATTAGAATACAATAAGTATTAGATTTTTGTGTTGGTCTATCTAAACGTTTGTTAAAAATCATTGCGCTGGAATTGACGTCAAGTATAAAGTCTGTCCAGAATTTTAAATGATACATCCGATGTTCTTATTGATTCCATAAAAAAATAAATTTATTACAGGTAAAGTTTCCGAAGCTGCGAAGAAAATCTTATGGTTGCTCAAGGAAAGCCCGCCGAAATTTTCTATTTTCGGCTTGTTCGTGATTGATGCGTCGTTGCCGCTACGGTTTTTAAGATTATTCCTAACGAGCACCGTTGTTGTTATTCAATTCATTTATCTGTAAAATATTTCTCAGATTTCATTGTAGAAGCTTATTTGACAACTTGGCGTGGATTGCTAGTCTATATGTGACATTTATTTATACTTTAACGCACTTGTACATTTAAAGAAAATAGATCTAATAAGTCTTAATTACTTATGTTTAATTACTCTGTTTAATAAGTAAAATTATAAATACATACCAGTATTGCGGAGATTTACCAAAGAAAATGAAAAAGAAAAGTACTGCAATGCTTATAAGATGAGCTAGCTACGTAGGTAAGTACCTATTCAGAATATTGTTTTTAAAACTAGTTGTTACTCAAAATGAAGGCCATGTATCGTAAATTCAAGGAGCAAGCGTAAGGAGCAAAAACAATAGCTAAGAAAACCAAAAAATTGTGTTTTTTAAACACTATAAACTAAAAATATTAGTCTTCAAATTAATAACTACATTATAACTATATATAACGTTCAAAATGTGAATTGAATCAAAGTAACAAAAAATTTTGTTAGTATATTAATTATAATTAGTATAAATGTGGTGTTGATTTGCCACATGTCATAAATAGAGAAGCGTGGTGGAGTTTCTTCAATATCCATGTACATTCTCTTCGCTTTTTCTCTCAAGGGTCCTTAAACAAATGGAATTTAAATTATTACCATATTTAAATGATACAAATACTTATAACGCGTGTACCACGTAAAAACCCAATATAAAAAAAATATATATGTGGCTAAAATTTGAAAATTGTTATGAATTGAAAATGGATAATGTCTGTTACCAGTGATGATGTATGGTACACGTGTTCTCTTACTCAAAGTAGCCCAACGTGGTATGGAGATGGCAGCACTCTGAATCTCTTTGCGCAATCAGATCAAGAATCATATGATCCTTAAAAAATAGTTACCGACATGGCTCAGCGGATTAGCAAGCAACGGTCTAGAACAGAAACCACACTAACGTTGGCTTAATAGGTACATCTACGCACATCGTGGACGGAGTGTCTGATAAGATCCACAGGATCGCGCTGGGTGCAGGCATCATACGACGCGCATACAACCGGTCCTATTGTAAACTACTTTGGGAGACCAACGTCTCCGCTGATATGATTATGATAACCTAGTGACAATTTAATGCAGACATATGAAAAATACACAATGTGAACGTCTTTAAAACACGGTTACTTAAAAAGTTTATAAAGCCGTAACTATTTTGGGTTAACCGCTTATTTGTCTGATGAAAGCATGAATGTAAGATATTTATTTTTTTATTCATCATATCAGCTATAGAAAGTGCACAGTTGGACATAAGCCTTCCCCAAATAGGGATTTTTGTCCATGATTGCCGAGCTAGATAGGCATGATGGCATTCGCAGAACGCATATCCCCATCCTGTAGTATTTAAGCTATTCTGTTTCGGCTTATATCGAGTTATGTTACTACTAGTGAATTAAAACCTCATAATAGATGTTGTGTAAGCTTGAACTTGAGCTCCATGTACATTTAATTACATTAGGACAGTTATTACAATATATTTTATTTTTAATTCAACAAAGTGTATTATTAGATAGAAGATGATACACTATAAAAACTTTCCCTTGATAGGTTAAATTTAAAAGATATCAGCTTTTGCAGTTATGTCTTGATCGTTTTTTCGACCTTTATGACGTTATACACGTCCTCGTCATGTGGATAACTGGAGTACTTTACAAGAGGTTAATGCATGAACATTGGAATTACACGATGAGTTATGGGTGAGGATGTCTGCAGTATGTTTTGTACGAACCTTCTTGATGGATTGCCATTACGGAAATAGATAAGAGTTTTGTATTTCTGACCGAATTAAAAAGATATTGGCATCTTATGGAAAAGCAGAGTAAAATTGTAAAGTCCAATATAATCGTCGCTATTAAAATCATCCAGTCCACAATATTCAAGACCTGGAAAGTTTAAGTAATAATTATATATTTCAGAAACTTTTATGAAATAAGCGAATAATTTGTGATTTTTATTGTTTGTTTACAAATTTATTATGAGGCTTGTTTAGTCAACCAGCGGGATGAGCTGGTAAGTTTATTCTTAGTTACCTGGGAGTAAAATATTATAATTTGCGTCAGAACTTAGAAACACAATTGACATGTTGCGTGTACAATGACAATGCGTTTTGGCTGATAGCAATAAATAAAAAACCTTAAGCGTTCTTACTTCTCATCCAATTAGAACAAGGCTGGTATATTACTACTTTATAGTTAACCTACAAAGCATGACAGTTTGTCTCCATACCATTGGTCAAGTTGCTTGAAACTGATAGTTTTAATAAACACACTTAAAATTCAACCAAAAAAAGTGGAAATCTTAGGCGAAGCAAAAGCTGCCGTGCCTTAGCAGTGACAAGTTCCACAAAAAAAGGACATTCGATTATTGGGACTTCTTAATTTGTGATGTAAATAATTACATCGATTGGAAAGGGTTTCCTGATAAGTGGATGTGATTTGTAGTGTAAGTGTTGAAATTATTTATATATTCCAATCTAAAGTCAAGTGCCGAGTCATAAAAGCAAACTTAAAGATGAAATAAGATTTATCTAATATAACAATTAATGTACACTCACATTCCCTTGCCGTATAGCAAACAGTAACATTTGAAAATTTGTTAAAATAAATATGAATAACTTTATGCAAAGTAACATAACCTGAAACAGAAACATAATTAAACGTTATTATAGGTTTTGAAAAAAAATTGTTTATTCCACTTTAACTAACCGAAAAACCGTATAAACCTTTAAAACTATATTAAAAGCTTAATTATCAGAAAATATAAAATTATTTTTGTAATTTAAATACCAAGTTTAATAGGGCTTCAGGGATCAGAGATCCGAAGACAAGTAAAATTTTTATTATGTTTTAATAAAGTTTTTTCCATCTAAAAATTCTGCAAGTAATTTCACTACACATGAGAAGAAAACATTAAGCAGACTTAATGCATGTATGTAATTAATAAACAGTTTGTGTTTAATTGAATTTATTGAAAAATCTGATTAACGATTATAATAATTGTAAATAGTCAGCATGTTTATGAAAACATTATGTTTGTCTATAAAAACATAAACATGTTTAAGAAAATCTGTGACATACATAATGTTAATACAATAAATTTATATTAAGCTCAGCTTAGCATGAAATAAATAATTCATTCAAGGGCAACTGCATAAGATTGTACAATAAAATATCAGGCAGCATATCAGTTTTACCGATAAATAAATTTAAAAATATATGTATAGTAAGCTTATTTCTAAAGCATTTTAAAATGTTGATTGTTTTTTTATTAATAATAAAACTGATTTTTTTTTAATAATAGAACCTGGGATTGAATAGCTTTAACCTAGGTTGAACGGTTTGATAGCGACGGCACCGGTAGAGGTTGCATTGACACTAAACTATTTAGTGTTGATAGAACCTTTAGCACCAGTTTTTTTGTAGGTTTCTTTCTAGGGGCTCGTATAATGAACCTGCATTAAACTGAGTTTTAAGATCCGTCTGGTGCCGGCAGACTAGTATAAGGTAGGCCTAATTTATACGATAGATGTTATGATCCCGGGGGATCATCAGGGTCATTAGTCATTAGGTCATTATGAATATAATACAATGTAGTACATACTTGTGAATTAAAATTGTTCAATTTTACTTGAATAAAAAATATTTTGATTTAATTTAAATATTATTTATAGCGTTTATAATTTAGACTAGTTGGTTATGTGTATGATTTAGACTTAAAATAAAGTTTTCTACTTATTAAATGTAGTTAAACACTTACCTGAAAACTGTACAGCTTTTGGTAATTACGATAGACATCCAATATTTTTTTGAGATACACGTCTGTATCACAACTTTCAAAATAATGTGTTTTTGCGAGAGCTCTCATATCGTTCGTCAAATTCGGCCGCACTTCTACCATTTCAGAGTTGTTTTTCTCTAAATAGTTTTCCATAATAGCGTTTATAAAACGGATTCGATTGGTAAAGTATGTAAGAAGATTATAGCAATAGTTCAATGTGAGGGTCAAATGACTCTCGCAAAATTCGAAGCAAAAAACTACACCTGCCGCTTTCGCACCGTACCATGTACTGATCCCTAAAATAACTATACCAAAACACAATAAGGAAGCTACAGAGATCAGATGAATTTTGTACTGTCTTGTCCACATTATCGAGTTTGATTTTATTTTCATTAAATTTTCTATTTCCTGCATTTGAATATATAATAGAACATTATCATTATTATTAAAAAACCGCAGCTGTATTATATTAAAAGCAAAACTACCTAAATGGGTCAACAACAGGATGTTTAGGTAGTAATAAATTGTATAATTGTAATAAGAAACTTTACTTTTCTGGTAAATTAAGGAGTATACATATAAAGTGACCGCCATTACTAGAAGCGTGTAGAGTTTCTGTGTGAGGGTGGGAGCCGTCACAAATCTATCCTTAGCATGCACTCTGCAGCTGCCAATAAATTTTTGAAAAAAATCGAACGGTGAGAAAATTCTTAAGAAATCCTCCTCCAATATATCTTTAGATAAATATTCACTAGCCATTGTATTAACTTTAAAAGAATAATAAAAAATTTATATGTACTTTTATGTATATGGTTTCAGTGTAGTTAACTGTATGCTCACTTCACAAATATCAAATGATGACTATTCGAATAATGAATTAATACGATTTTGATGATGACAATTTCTTTATTTCGTTTTAATAGGGCGACTGTATTAGAACACATAATATCTAGTCTATTAATAATCCTGGATGCAGATTAAGGCAACAAACCTCCCACCCTTGAATATATATGCATGTCTGTCTGTATATGAAATTTGGAGTTTGATTTTTAATATACCACGGCTACAATAAATTTTGTAGAAATTATGTGTGGCACAAGAAGATTATCAATTACATAAATACAATACTCTCACGTAAATCTATCTGAAATATAAACTAGAGATTCGATCTCTGTATGGAATTGTATGGAATTAAAAGTAAAGAAAGTGCACTGTTTATTATAAGTTACGAGTCAGTGTGAGGCCAGCGTTAAATGCCGAATTCACGGAGAATAACGTAGTGCTTCAAGGCAGTGTGTTACGTTTTATTTTAATGAACAGATAGCCGATGGAGTCGTAAGATTCTAGAATGGAGACGTAAATTAGCTAACATTTGACTTACTTTTTATGACTTGACTTATTATTTTTGGTTTAGATTAAGAGCGTCTTGATTTAATGTAGAAAGTCAAGTGAGTTGGAAAATACCTCAAGCATTATTTTTACTGAAGAAGCAGTTTTAAGGCGAGAAACTGCTCTATACTTCTATTATTCACTATAGTATAAATTTAATACAATATACTTGAATGATTTTTATTTATTTAATACATATTTCGTCCCAACTATTGCCTCTATTTTGAATTAAATTTATTTTGTAAGGATCGTAAAAAAATCATATTTTTATTGAAATTTTTATTTCGTTTTTTGACAGTTAAGACAGACCACAGTAAATATAATAGAATAATTAAGTTAAGTTTAAATTCAAACATATTATTCAAGAAGTGCATTGCTTTTTTTTAAGAACAGTGCTATTTACGCGAAGTAGGAATATCTTTTCACAGAATTAGTTTGATGATGTCATGCGCTGATAAGAAATTAATTAACACAGTGTCGAGACTTACAGTTTGCCGTACTATCAACAACAACAATTTAAATTTAACGACAAATATCTTCTCCAAATTCACAAAGCTTATGTGAATGCAACATAGATCTAAAGTTGTTCGGTTTTATCACCTTATAGTTGTATATTTATAGGTTTATAGGCACAAATAAAAGTCTATGACACAAAAATTCCCACCGACTCTAATGTCCGTCCACGTGGCTGCAAATGAATTATTAATTTAAATAATATAAATAAATAATAAACAGTTTATTTGCAGAAAAAATCATGATAGCAAATACATTAACAGCAGCTCATGTTTCACAAATAAAATAGAATTTGAATAAATAACAATGTCACGTTACTTATAATCAACAATAAAGTGTTTAATACAATTAATCTCCTGTGTTCTATGAAGCATTTTTCTCAGATTCTTTTTAATCTTTAGCTTTACGAGCAGATAAGTTGTTGCAAGAATTTACTAGAAGCAGACCTCATAAAAAGTTGTCTGCGTTGGTTCCACGCTCTCATTTATTTCTACTTCAAACAGCAGAGTTCGCATCACTGTGTTCTAGTTTGAGGAATGAGAGATGCAGTGAAATTATTTGATAACGTAATATAATATCTTCAAGTCACAAGGTAGGCAACACGTTAGTGGTATAAACTGGGGAGAAGGTTCTGATGCGCGGAAAGTTTGCTAGTGTGTCGATATAGTCTAACAAAAAAGAAACTTTTTCTGGCGAGAACCTAAGAGCAGGTGTTAATAAGTTAATGGTTCTCTGGAATAATTTGTTCCAGCAAATATTTAAAGGAATGCGAACTGTATAACCGTGACGATGATGACAGTGATGACTTGTAACAAATGCATTAGCGTCCTTGCGTCGATGTCCCACATGTTGTACACTGAGAACCGGGGTGAACTGACCTCCAGCATCTTCAGCATGTTACTGGCCTTCTTTCTTAGTGGCCCTGCAATAAAATTGGAAATTGTCTGAAGATGGCCATTGTTTTTTAAATTAGGGCCTAGTCTTTTGCTTTTGAATTTAACAAAAACAAACGAAAACGATACTTGTCGTCAAATTGTAACTTCTTAATGCGTCACTAACCATACCACTTCATATAAAAATACACTGCGGGTATCTAGTAAATACAACTAGATTTTATACTTTCGATATAGCCGGCACTAACTTAAAATCTAATTACTTTGGTCGTCAGTTATTTTAAAAAGCAGTCGAAGTGGTTTATAAAGTATTGATACCATCATCGAAAACATTAAATAAGGGATTAGAGCGAAATTTATCAAGATTTTCAATGATGTTGGATTCATTGAGACATTCAAATTAACTGCATTTTAAATCTGTTAAAAAGTAGCTTTATTATGAGTACTAAACGCCTGAATTTCAACATGATTTTTTTTTCTGTCACCTACGAAAAGATGAGCAGAGTCGCTGCTCTCAAATGTTTTTTTTTAATGCTGATTATATAAAGTATTTTATAAAGTGTTAAACTAATAATTATATTGCAATCATTAATACAATACAAGTATAGTATTGTTAAGTAAATAATTACTTACCATCAGTATAGTTAGACAATACTGATATACACAATAATTTCGTATCCTTAATTTCTTTTACGAAAATTTGGCATTGTGCACAAATTAGGTAAGATAAAAACGAATATGAAATAAGAAATAGAAGAATCGTTGAATAATCGAGGTTGTTGAGATACTGAAAAGCAAGTAAATAGTTGTAGTTTTGTTACGTTGTACACTTGTTGTAGGCTGAGCAATAATTGAGTTTTTAATTTTATTATACAGCATTGAACATACATGAACTCACATTTTTTTGAACCCCAATTATTAAAATCTCGAAATAAATTGCCATTCCTACAACGAATTTAAAGAAAAATAGAAGCATCTGTAAGAGAAAATAAATTGTTTTTAAATTATATTACATTGTTTATATTTAATATGTGCTTTTGAATTTAACTTAACATACCCGAAACTGATATATTTTTGTGAATTTGAAATATGCATTGATTATTTTCTTTAGATAAACGTCGGTAGCGCTCGTACGAAAATCATGGGATTCCGCGGCCATTTTTTGCATAAACGTATGGCTAAATGGATAGATTAGAAGTATGTGTTTCTTAGGATGCAATACAGTATTAAATTCCTGTTTTAAGTGGTTTGCTATTATCGAATTGAGAAAACGTAAACGGACTATAAAATACACCATCAAATTAGCGCACAACAAGAACTCAGATGAAAAAGAGACCTCAGCGATAGACAGAGCGAAGGCGGTTATAATGAGCCCTTCTGTATCTACCAGGTAAGGCATTGCATTAGCACCTACTATGAGTATTATCATTATAAGTACGAATATATTGCTTCTCATGCGCAGCGGTGAACTAAGATGTTTGTTATAAGAGATGTTCATATATTTATCAATCATCTGCATTTTATAATACAATAAAACATTTTCCTTATTGTTATGGACACATGAATGTATACCGTTGCTTATATATACAACTATATGTAATATTAATATCATTACGATAAAATTATATAGTATCCCCTGATGTTTGTGTTGCGGGGATAAATAATATTTCTCCATCAACCAATATAGAACGGATAGAGTGCTGCTCAATAAAGCGCCGTAAAGTTTTTGACGATTAGATAATTGGGATACTGTCCCATCATTGATATTAACTTTGCATAATCCAAAGACACTTTGGAAATTATTATAAAAAGAGAATGTAGTTAGGGTATACCCTTCAAGGGTGAAACAATTTTTTTCTTCAGCAGGTTTCACACAAATCATACTTTTTAAAGAAAAATTGATACTTAATGCATTATAAAGTAGCAAACTGCAACAAAACTATCGTGTAAGTAGCTGTAATGGCAAAAATCTTTAATGGTGTCTGATAACCGAGTACAAATATGTTATAAATTGATATGATACATCTCTCTTCAATTAGTATCGACAGTAACTGCTTTGCGTTCTCTCTGGTTTTGCCTGCGAATAAAAATGTGAATTATTAATTTGCCTCTAAAAGTGGTATCTTATTATTTGTTTTGTCAGTCTCTCTTGGAAACTATCGGCCCGACCCGACATCGTTTGGGTAGGTACATGGTAAAAAAAATCTTATTGGCCCCATAAACGTAGGAAATTTAAATCAGAAACATCAAATTAACTTCCTATTCACGTTGATCCCGTACAAAACCTGGTCCGGATAATTAAACACAATAAAAAATGGTAATTTGGTGCAGGCGTTCTCGAGTTATGTGCGTGTATGCATTTCGAGGATTCTATTTTATTTATACAGATAAAACAGATTCCCAAACTTACGCCTTGAATACGCCAAGCCACATACGACTAGCCCCGGCAAGGCTAATGGCTAATAATGTTGATTTATTGTTAACGCCTGTCTTATGCGACACATGTTACAATACTTACCCAAAATCTTATATTTTGGGTAGAAGTAAGTGGCCAAGAAGTATTTTGTATGTATTGTTGATATTCAGATGAAAATACCTGGGATTCAGCCTTCTTTGTATTTCAATATCATAACTGGTGCTATTGGAATGGGCAAGTTGTAATCTGACACTATAGACATTTAAGTCGGTATGTTTAAAACAAATAAAGATTATTGTTGATGACAATTAAAACAATATTTTCAAATAATTCATGAAACATTTGTAACCGATTAAATTATGTTTAATTATGATTAATTCACACTAAAAGCCATTTGATGTAGTATCTAGGTATAGTTACTTAATTGACGTATTGCATTATTTATGTCCTTCCATTTGATTTGATTAAAACGTAGGGCCAAAGTTTCGATGATATCTGTACAAATAATTTTCTTGATGAAGTCAAAAATTTCTGTAGCACTTTAGCGGTAGGCGAAGATTTGTTTATTGGATACAATTTACGCAGTTTTTTTTTTAAATATATTTTGAAGCACTTTGCTGTAGGGCAAGGTAAATAAGAATAAATTTTATGACAGACCTTGGTTAGAATAAAATGAAGATAAGATTACTCAAAATATGTTTTTGTTTATTATTTACTAGCTCAAAGATTGTGCCATTTCATGTAGATTTTCATGAAAGTAATTCTATCTTATTTAATTTTCTTTGAAAAACCGCATGCCACCCTAAATTATTAAAGAAAAAAATGTTAAATGCCTGAAGTTATCAAAGCAATTCAGTTAGAAAAACTGTATACAAAGTCACAAAGTACTTCATCGTACTTGATGAGGGAATGGGGGCAGTTCATAGAGTTTACAATTAAAAAGTGTTAATTATACTCACTGCCTAGTTTCGCTGATGTTTTTATGCTGAATGTTAGCATTTTGGTAGTCCTTAGGTTTGACATTAGGAATCCTGCTGTACACGACAGAATTATTATGATTGTAGACATGCAAACAAGGATCGGCAAGTTGCTCCCGACGAGGTTTACGTAGACAGTGTTCTAGAATGAGACAACAGTCAAGTCAACAAGGTGTGAGAAAATAAGCTACGCCTTGCGTTTTTTCTTTGTCAATATATTAGTTAATACATTATTATTTAGTAGTTTATACATATCATAATTCATGAAAATTGGATCTATAAAAGACAGTTTAGATGCTAATTATAAACCACTTTAATTTCCGAACGTAGCTGAAGAAATTTGGTGTTTTAGAATGAGAGCCCAATATAGAAATGATTTTATATAAATAAAAACGTTGGTTATTGTCTGCATCTCAAACACAACACGATTATAAGAGGTTTGTACTACATAATAAGAAAATAAATAAATAATACGTGTATCTTAACACTGACCTGTTCTTTGACTGACTCGATAAGTGATTGGATCAAACATAAATTGACCAGCATCAATTGAGCTAAAAATGCAAATATCTGAAAGAGTAAAGGCAGCAATGGATGTAAATAAAATTGGTATAGATGGAGAATAATGAAATGTAGAGATGCTTATATAATGTTATAGTATGATATATTCAATTGTGTAATAAGTATGACATGCACATTATTTGTGAGCATGATCATCAGCATATAAGCCGAAGATCATCGCCTATTGGACGTAGGCTTCCTATGAAGCGGGTATTTTGCCCATAACTGCCGCAGAAAAGGGATGGATCGCAGAGCGTAGCTTCGCGACGGGAACGCTGCTGCCCATTCCCGCCCTGTTGCATTGGAACTACACTGTTTCGGATGGATATACTGCTATCTGTCTGTTCCGGTACTTCAGTCTCCTCTTTCAATGCCTGGTTCACCACGGCTTACTTATTTTTCAAAGACGTATATTTTTAACACATTGTTTTTAAACCTTTAACTAGCGGACTGTCTTGCCTTTCTACTGGATGGACATTAATTTTTAAACATCGTGGGATAAACGTCTGGTAAAAAGTTTTTTGTACGCTGATTTTTATTTAAACAAATTTCTTTGAGTGTTTATTATTTTGTTTTTTTTATACAAAACCTTTTTGCGTTTGGAACAAATTACAAAACAACTAGATAAAATACAATTAGACAAATTACAATTAGATATAATATTTTTTTTGTACTTTTTTTTGAGTTATATTTAACTTTTACACTAAATTTTTACACTTTATAAGTTTCCAAAATCTTTCATTTTTACTCAAAATCCTACTAGCAAATAATTTGACCTACTTTGGGCGGGCGTTACTATTGCTTATTTTAACTTGAAAGAATAGTTTGTGACATAACTGTAATGGTTAGACGTATAGTATCAAGGTCTTTTTTATACAGAGATTATGATGTCTTCTATAAAACTGTAGTACATAATTTTGATCTATTGCTATTAATTTCAGCAGCGTAAGCTGTATGTATATTTGTTTATATCTTTTTTACATTTTGATCTACATTATTGAAGTTTTACATAAAATATTCTATAAATTATGTTAATTAAGAATAATATAGAATACATATGGTGAACGAAGAATTTTTTCTAGTACTTTTTGAGTATATTTGTTACATAGATACAAATATTTGCTCTTTATAATAGTGAAGATATTAGATAATCTATCTATCTTTTATTGGTAAGCTTTACCCAAATAAGTAAAAAATATTTATTTCATAAATACTAACTTATAAAAATATTATATTTCAAAAAATATATATTTGAAAGATGAAACTTACTGGAAATTGAAAAAGTGTAACAGTGTCGTCCAGGGCATCAAGTATGCAATGAACGCTGAAAACCAATTCAGTAAAGCCGTTGTCGTATTCAGCAATCTTGTGTGCATCTTCCTGGTACATCTTTGAATTGTCTGTAACTTTGCGTTTCTTCAACTTCAATAAACGGTTCACATAACGTATTCGTATAATTAAGAATATAAATATGGCGAATATAATGATCATTTCAATGCAATTTGCCATTGCAAAAGCCATTACGAAGTAGAATGACGTACATTTGTCGATGAAAAATAGCAGAACAAATGCCGACGTTATAAACATATTTACAACAATAGTAAAGATCGCCAGCGAGGAACACAGCAACGATAGTTTGTGATTAGGCCCGATTGAATTGTAATTCAGTTCGCGATCCACTCTTTGTAATTTTACATAAAGTTGACTATTATGTGTACTGTCGTAGAAAACGTTGCGTAGCCCTGTGGTAGTATTCAGTATCCCGTTTACAACTATACTCATGTACAGCTGTAAAGTCACCGAAGATCTTGCAACGAAAATTGTGTCACATGTCATTATATGGTCTGTGGTAAACAACGCGTTCATGACCCACAAGAAGCAACAGTACCATTTGTAAGCTCTGGTCGGACCGGTTACAAATCGGTATTTTATGTTTACTCTGTGAAAACCCAGTGTCCATTGCGTAAAATGCAGGAACTTGAATATTCTTATAAAGTCTTCATCTAATATGTCTGCTGCCAACTGATCCATTCCTTTATTATACTTCATTACAAGCGTCGTTACTTGTGTGCTTTCGCCGCGCGTTTTGGTACAAGTGATTAGGGTAATTTCATAAAATTGAATTCGTTATCTGTCCGTTGAGAAATCATTTTTATCGAAAAATGTGAGCCGCTTGAAAATTCTCTGATAATCTTACTAATAAAAAATTAAAAAATTTGGATTTTCAAAATATACATTTTCTTTGTTGGTATAATATTTAAAGGAATATACAATTACAATGCCACTTTTTATCCTATACCTAATGAATAACGTAACAAGTGTGGCCTACAAGAAAAAAGTTATCTTTTGTTCCTTAAATTACATACAATCTTTATAAAAAGGATAACCCACTACGTTATTTGTTGTTAAGCTGTAAACCATTATTATATAACCATTAGAATAATTGAGCACGAATACAGTAAAACTTAAAATATATAGCTACTAACATATAATAATAATAAATTATACTTTCACACGACATCTCATGCGATGACCTTACTCCGAGATATGTACCTTAAAGCACTAACAAATAGAAATTACAAATATAATACTTAAAAAAATATAAATAACACCCAGACAGAGTTAAAAATATTCATCATATGGCTCTGTCGGGCCCATCCTATTCTCAGAGAAATAAATCCCAGCATTAATTTTCAAGTCAATCATGAAACATTTAAAACAAATAAATTTATTAAGATAAAAGAACATAGAAACAACAAGAGGCATAATCGGCGTTCTAATTTTTTTTATGTCATTTGATTAAAATATGGGACTGATGTCTCGATAACATTCAAATACATGTGCTTTTTCTTAATGAAGCCAAAATTGCTGTAACAATTAAGTAATACTCTTATATTTACACTAGCTATTGCCTCCGACTTTGTCTGTTATCGCGGTTTGATAAAAAGTATTGCTGATCGAAGGGAAGCGACGCGAGTGCGTATCATTGCACCAGAAGCTCTAAAAAAGGTTCTCTAGAAGGCTCGCTCTTTTTTCCGTTTTTTCAACATTTTTCTTTGATTCTTCGCTACGTTTGGTTTTATCATCCAACGCCTTTTCGCCCTTCACATATCGCCTTCAACAATTAGTCTTCAACGATTAGTCGGCTATTTAACACTGAAATAATTTTAAATCGGTAGTCTACATTAGAGCATTCACCCAAACGAAATAACTCTACAGCTTTTTAATAGTAATATAGTTTTTAGGGTGACAGCCACAAAAGATCTCTGCGATCATCAGAGAATTTAATACTTAAAATTCATTCCACAATATTTTACAGAAAATCTTTCAGTCAAGCCGTTCAGTTGTCGAATGCGCTTCCTTTATCGACCAGACGCTCGCAATTACTGCTGATTTTTCAAAGAATGGTAAAGGTTCTGTCTGTCATTTTAGTTGTTACTTGTATATTATTCCGTTCGTATTCTCCTTATACATATTTCATGTTTGTATGTATGTTAGTATTGTGTGTATGTGTGTGTGGTTGTATTATTGGCTGGTATGTATTCTTTATATATTTTGATTGTTTATATTTATACATTAATTTAATTTATCATACACCTCAAACTGCCTTATTATTGTTGTATTTCTTTTCTGTCCAAAGGCTGCGCGGTATTGTGCGGTACTTTTGTATATTTCTCTACGTTATTTGAATGGTTTTGTTGTTAATGGTGTGTATAGTAAAGAATATTATTATTATTATTATTATGGTATAATATTTAAATTAATTATATATGATGTCAATATAGGTACATATTTCATGAAAACCCTAATGGTAGGTAGTCCATAAAAGAAATCCGAAATTTGTAGTTACCTATCAAAAGTTAGATTTTTTTTTACCGAATTTGAAAACTTTTCGTTTCTCGTATCTGTTAACTATAACTATTTAGAGTTTTTTTCCTATAAACATTTCATTTAGTCGTATTTTTTAAGGTACCGGAACTGACAGATGGCTGTGAGACAGATGCACTCAAATTCACAGGGTGGAGATGGGCAGCAACATCCCCGTCGCTTAAGTTGCGCTCTACGATTGCCAGTACGATTGCCCAGCACGATATTTATGGGCAAAATTTGAGGTCCATGTCCCGCAGTGGACTTCCAATGGCTGTAATGATGATGATGATGATGATGATAGACTATTAATATACTTAAGTCTTCAATAACAGATTTCGTTTGAGAATAGGTTTATAATTTTTGAAGGTACAAACCTATTATGTAAGCAGATAAAGACGTGAGTAGACCACAGATACCAACTAAATAAGACTGGCTTTAGTTAATTTGCTTTGACTGCCGCCGGAACGGCTTCCATTTACAATACTTACTTGATGTTTAGCAGTTGTTATTAGTACCGGCAAGTAGAATAGTATCTCCCGCTGCACTAGGTGTCGTAAGTGATGACTAAAGCTTCAGAACCGACAGATGGCGGTATATCCATCCGAAATGGTGCAGCTTTAATGCACAAGGTTGGGATGGGCAGCAGCATTCCCGTCGCAAAGACTACGCTCTGCGATTGCCAACATGATTTTTTGCATTTCCCCTTTCTTGGGGAGGCCTACATCCAGCTGTCGACTTCCAATGGCTAGTGATTCCAATGATGGAATCTTTTTCACCGTCAGTATTTCTTTTCCGGTGGCTCTTATAATGAAGCCACTTAATTTTACGACGTGTCTGGTACCAGTAGATTTGTTTAAGTAGACCTAATTTCCATCTTTATCAAGTAATCATAAATATATCATTTGAATTATGTTCTTTGCATAATAAATTCCCACAACATCTCATACATTAACCTGACTCCGTGGTAAGTCGCATAAATCACTAGTGTTACGGACGCCAGACAACAGAGGAATAATAAATACACTACTTCAATAGACATAGACACAACAAACACAAATATCAGCATATAAATTTTCGTTCATTTGTTCGGGGTAGGAATCAAACACGACCATTGGCGCACAAGTTAGGATCACATAATAAGCACTAATGTTCATTTATGCACCATCGAGCCCGTATTCTTGATGTGCTTCCGCTGGCTTAGTGATTTGGGCAGCAAAGTGCCCAACTATAATTTTATCAAAAAATAATCCCAAAACGTCTAATAGAGATGATTATTACGCATTATAGAAATTGCACTCTTCTTGATTGTATACCACCGAACTTAATTTTGAAAAAGGCTAAGCGTGAGTAATGACGGATATTGAAAATTTAAAGATATTTTTAAAACTTGTTTATTTTACTGTGAATAATAAGTTATATGAATTCTATTCAAATAACTGACAGTTTCAATAAAAATATGATTTGCTTGCTATTTCTCTAATTACAAGGCAGATATGATATTAAAAAAACAATTTTAATATGATTATGGAACAGGTAGGTATACTTATTTTATTGTCTATTGAAAATTTTTGATAGTTGTGTAGGTCCTTCGGTAATTGGTACGTTCTATGCCAATGTATTGTTACCTTTTAATCATCACACCAGCCATTAAAGTCCAGTGTTGGGCATAGGCCTCCCCAAGATAGAGGGTATGTTGCTCATAATTGCCGCGCTGAGCAAGCGTGTTTGCAACCGCAGAGCGCAGCTTTCGCGACGGGGAAGGTGCTACCTACATTTGAGCTGACTTTTTTGCATGGATAAACTGGTATAGGGGGAGGTACTATTCTACTCTGCCGGTACCTTTTAACAAGGAACCCTAATAGTATAATAAAAAAAATAATGCTCAAGCCTTACCATTATCTAATAGTATTTTGTCTAGTGTCGTGTACAAAAGAAGCAATACTGACTATGCGCTATCAAGAATATCTCTAAAGATATTCTGGATCACAGTTTTGTGAAATGTTTTACACCAATTTATTTAATTCAGTTGTTTTGTGGATCGTCCCCGGTTTATTTAAAACTAGCTGTGATCAACGTGATCAAAGTATCGATATTATTTATTGATTGCTCACGCTGGTTTATGTTATTGTATAATCGTGAATAAATTTTTTTTAAATAATATGTAAAAAAAAAATGTTTTTAAAATAATGGGTCAAAGTACTTCGGCATAAATTATATTTTTACTTTAGTTTAAAATAAAGCACGCTGTATTCCGTGAGAAGCCGACTACGCGTCTGAACCGCGTGGCATGGTACCTCGCAAAGATACACTAGCGAGTGGTAGTGGCAAGCACGGCGGTGGGGCGGGGCCCACCTCCCCTCACCCGCCGCCGCGCGGCCTGCTTGCACATTATAATGGTAGCAAGCCTTCTTCGACAAATAATGTTATTATGAGTAAATCTTGAGAGATTGACATATACTGCCGCGGACTTTGTTTTTATTATTAAAAAGGAATAATTCTTTCATTCATAGTTTTTGAATAACTTAAACCGTTTACGTAGCGCATGCGACGAAAGACCTCAAATGTGAATAATTTTCCACGTTTTTGCAACATTTCTCACACTGACGCTTCGCTCCTATTGGTCTCAGCGTAATGTTATATAGCTTAAAGCCTTCCTCTATAAATGGACTATCCAACAAAAAAGAATTATTTAGTACCTTAGACTAGTAGATCCTGAGATTAGCGCACTTAAACAAACAAACAAACTCTTCCGCTTTATAATATTAGTATAGATACAACATTTGACATTCTCCATTTGGTGTATGGGAAAAGAGTATTATTTTAAATACTACAATACCTTTATGTTCTATTTGTGCTACCTCACAAACACTGTGTATAATGTATATATAAATGGGGACAGCAATGTTCAAATTTATCTGATACTGCAGAAAATTGACCGCGTACTTCCACGATTCAAGGAATTAAACGCACTGCAATATAAATCTAATCTTAAAATAATTATATTCTTCTTAATATTCTTCTGTCCCGGATATTGTATTTATATCTATTATAGTGTTGCCGATCCATATTATGCTTTATTCTTCGGCGTTGGGATGTTCACAATTTATTTAGACATATTATTGGCTGGAAGTTTCATTTCCATTACATTATTATATTACATTACCATTATTACATTACCATCCGTTTAAAATACTTGATGGACATAATCCGATCTAATATTATCGAAGATAATCGTTCAGAAAACCATAAAAATATATCGAAGCCTTGTCAGCCCTTGGAATCAATGTATGATGATTTGTTAGACTACAATCAATTCTTTATTTGTCTGAAAAGCATACTTAGAGCTTTTAAATCGATATCGCACTCACACGGAGTGACCGTAAGTTAATGTCGTTTTAATAATTATACAAAGAACACAATTGTACTTAAATTGCTTGTTATCGGATATTAGGTGTTGATCATTTTTTACTTTTGTTTTCGGGTTTTGGATGTTACCTTATTGATCTTCATCTGGCCATTAGTGTTCATAAAAGCAATGATCGTAGGATTGCAAACGAAGGTAAATATAATTTAGGTGTAGGTATTCCTACATACATTGGTACCTAACTTATTATCAAGAATTTGTAGAATAAATGAAATAGTAATTAACCCATTAGATATTACATAACTAACAATAAATAACATCTTACTATCACTATTTTATTCCATTATTGTTTGAAGTCTCTACTTAATTTGTAAAGAGTCATTAGATACGCTACCTATAATAAATAATATACAATATCTCATTGGTACATTGACACTTATTTTACTAATGTTAAATAACAGGTAGGTATTGTAAAAATAATTTTAAAATGTACACCGTTAAATTTTTATCGTTTAATCGTAACTAAATTTAAGGAATTTTCTGTTAGTATTTATAATATTATTATAATATTGGTATTTAAAAATGTCTAATGAACTTTAGTACAATTGATTAAAAGAAATCTTCTCAAACAATTAGAAATAAGTCCTGGTACATATCTATTTCATAATATCAGCCATAAGACGTCCTCTGGTGGACATAAGCCTTCCCAAGTAATCTTCAATAAGACCGGTTGTAAGCGGTCTGTATCCAGCGCGATCCTGCGGTTTTAGTCAGCTCGTCTGTCCATCTTGCGGTGGACGCCCTACGCTGCGCTTGCCGGTACGTGGTCTCCATTCCAGAACCTTACGACTCCATAGGCCATCGGTTCTGGGTACTAAATGCACTACCCACTGCCATTTCAACTTACTAATCCGCCGGACAATGTCGGTAACTTTGATTTTATTACGAATCTCCTCATGCCTAATTCGATCGCGCAAAGAAACTTCGAGCATTGTCCTCTCCATAGCTCGTTGAGCTACTTTCAGTTGACCAATAAGGCCAATGGTAGGTCATAGGTCATCGCTGGTAACACACATTAGTCGAAAACATTCGACTTGATGCACTGAGGAATGTCAGACGAGAAGATGTTTCGCGGTTTTCTGAACGCTGGCCAGCCGTGTTGGATTCGGCGCTTGACTTCTTTCTTGAAGTTGAACTTACCTATTTGTCCTAGGTATATATACGAGTCCACAACTTTAAGAAGCGAGCTCATATCTATTTAATCGCCTCTAATTGAAAATAAACTTTGACCAGTCAATGGCATGACGAATGTTCAAAGTGCAAATCATGTCCTCAGTGCACAATGTTACACGTTTAATTAACACATTTAGTAAATACGGTCCAAAATCGCACGAGTCATTTGATCGCGAGATTTTCCGAGACAACCTATTTAAACAACAGTTACTTCGAATATTTTTATTAAGGAATCGATAGTGTTATCATCCTTTTAACGGATCAAATGATAAAAAAGGTAAGTTTATATCTCTAACTTTCAGACAGAAAACCACAATATTCGTGTTTATCCTGGGTGAAGATCGAACCTACGTACCTAGCTGCACATGCCGCATGCGCTGTCGGTAATGTCATAAGCGTACTAATTATAAATAACATTTTCCTACCTTATGTTTCAACTTATTCAGTGGGAGGCAATAGCGAATAGTGCTAGCATGCATAGTGTTTATATTCGTCCAGCTCGCCGTGCTGGCAGTTCTGTGTGATCTCTTCACGAAGCAAGTGGGTAACACCAAAACGCTTTGCATACTGCTTCACACAGGAAGTAAGAAAGCTAATAATTATCTTTTGGCATTGCGGTAATATTGGACGTTAAATTGCGTAGATTGCGGAACCACGGGAGTCTTGTTTTAACGGAATCAAGAGTGGCCTATGTCCTTCGCTAGGTCTAAACTAATCATTCTCATTAAAAATATATGGATTGAAACAGTACCTAAAGCCTTTAATATATTTAATTAGAAAGTCAGTTTGATACGTTACGCATCTATTTTTGACAGGCCTGATGGCGCAGATGGTCGTAGGTTCGATCCCCACCCGGGGCAAATATTTATATGATGATATTTATGTTTGTTCTGTGTCTGGGTATTAAATAAATGTATAAGTAGTAAATTTGTGATTCCTTTGTTGTCTGATGTCTGCAATACAAGTAAGTGGTTTTAGCGACTTATCACGGTATTAAGTCAATGTATGAGATGTTGTGGGTATTTATTATTAGGTATATTATTTATTACTCATTTCACTTTCAATAAGGTACTTAAAACCCTGTCAGATTTTACTTGTTCATAGCTCGCCTAGGTACCTATAGATTGCATTATATCGCCGCAGACGTAATTATTATGTTGAAATGTAGTGTTTTTTTTCAGATTATGTTGTAAGGAAGACTGCTAAAATAATGTACAGAAAGATCGACTTTGAGCAGGCGGCGTTCCACGTGTGCGGAATGTACAAGTTAAGCTCCGCGTTGCCTTTGAAGCTGATTAGATTCGTTACTAGCAATATTTTTGTCGTTCTTCAGATATCTTAAACAATCATCATTATCATCATACCAGCCATTGAAAGTCTACTACTTGAAATAGGCCTCCCCAAGAAAGGGGTATGTTGCCCATAATTGCCGCGCTAGGCAAGCGTGTTGATAATCGCAGAGCGCAGCTTTCGCGACGTTTATCCCCGCCCTGTACATTTGAGCTGCACTGTTTTAGATGGATATACCACCATCTGTCGGTTCTGGTACCTTAGTCGCTTCTTAAGACACCTGGTACAGAGGGAGGTACTATTTTACTCTGCAGCTACCTCACGGCTGTCACCAAAAATACTTTCCTTGTTTATACCGTAGCTGGTAACATGTGAAAGACTCACTCGTCAGATACCCAGAGGCATATAGGTAAACACAGCAACACCAACCTACCTAAATCTCTCAAAACTTCGCAGTCAATATAGAACTATAAAAGCAAACCATTGAGTTTAAAAGAGACTGTAAATGTACATTTCTATAGGTATCAAAATCAACTACTCTTCCCATCCCATAACCATTATCAATTATCTCATCACAATCCCAACACCTTAACCGCCATCTGGAACCACTTTGTATATACTTTCCTATTTTACTATCCATTTCTAATTAGAAAATCAGACTTAAGCCTTTTGAAAATCATAGGTTGTCTTATTAAATAAAAGGCAATCGCGAGCGAGGATCCTGTAAAGTTAAGGCCCGGCTTTTACAGGATCTTCGCTCTATTATTAACTTATACTGTTGTCGCCATCAAAATTCCTACTCTCGATAAGATTCACTTGGAGCCTCGCGATACTTAAAACCACACTGCTCAGGGCAGTTAGTAGTAATCCACTGTAGACTGCATTCATTCCTCTCTAGATTTCAACAATACTTGTCTACAGTAGGTAAAAAGATGTCCCCACTATATGAAGTATTATATAACTCACATGTTAATATAATATAAAAATATAACGTTTTAAGGCTATTTCCAGTTCAGTGTAGTGAAAAATACAGCCAAATTGTTTTTTTTTAAATAAACATACTATTATGAATTTTTAGCTGCCCTACTTTTTACAAAAGCATCATGGGCACTTAACTAACGTTTTAATTCAATCTAGTTTGGAAAAATGGCCTTGATCTTTGAGGCATATTAAAGCTTGCCATATGAATGGGTTTTCAAAAGCGTGCGGGCAATTTAATCCTCTAAACGCATTAACATTCCTCTTTTTTCATTGACCTTTATCTGAGCTAGTTGAGAGTTCTTGGTCTATGCTAATAGAAAGGAAAAGAGAAAGACAATAGGAAATAATACATGTCTGTTGTCATTGTAATGAGATATTTAGCGGTAATATTTTTTAGGTAGACAACGATAAAAAGAAACAGTGTTTTATAGTAAGGCCATCTATTCTATTAAAATCCATTTAACAATCAACAAAAACTACTGCTTACTAACTAATGTATAACATGTCACAACTTTTCTCTCGATTCACACTAATAAATTATTGCTAACAATCATAATAAGCGTTATATTTTAAAACATCTATATAAATTGCAATAAATGCATGATTGCTTTAACTTTACCTATTTAGAGTTCCAAATACACAACAATGACATTAACCAATTGAAGTTGGAGCAGGCAGGTTTTTATTGACATATATATAAATAAATAAGTCTTGTGTGGGAACTATCCAAAGCTTGTAATCAATTTTTTTCAAAAAAAAGTTGCATAATGACATTTGCAAAGTGTTCATAAATTTTTCTATAATGCTATTTTATAACTAAGTAGGAATAATTAGGACGCCTTAAAGGTTATTTCAGTACAATATGGTTGCCTGTAGTTTCTCCGACAGTTGCAGAGTCGCTACATTTGTTCAGTAATATTACAGATTAATCAAACAGTTTACACCACACATAAGAAGCAAAAACTAAAAAGCTCAAGTTAAAATTATAAATATAATACTAAACTTAATATAAAAAATTATCCCGAAAATGTCAATGATCTCAAAAATATGCAACATTTGTTTGGCATTCTATCCCATACTATATTTAGAATCATCTGGTTTTAACTATCTCAAATATTTGAGCCAAATACCTACTGGGTAGGTAATTTGAGAGATGTACGAATTTAATATATAAATAGTCTGTTCAACACTGTACACTATTTGATTTAAGGCGTAAGATTTGTTCATGAAGATACGATGGAGTTTGCGTGTTTGATTGCTATGTATTAATTACTGTTGCCGTAATATAACGGAAACATTGGCGGTAAAAGAAAATAATTAACCGCGGTATAAAGCCGCTAAGAAAATATTTTCATTGAAAAAAAAACTATTGTCTCACAACTTTGAACCCATCTTTTATTATACATTTGAAGAAAAGTTTGTTCGATTTACACTACATACCTTATATTTTCCTTCAAACAAAATACGAAAGCGCATTAACTCAGCACTTAAGTCCCGCCGTTTTGTATAATTTATTTTATTATTTTCATCATATCGCACTCCTAGATAAAAACTGTAAGAAGGATGTTTTAGATTTTAGTAAGCAAACCGCATGTTTTCCTGGAAGCCCAGTTTGTCCAACGCGGGGTTGCAGGCAAAGTTGATCATAGGCGGGGGCCCGCACATGAGGGTGATGACGTCACTGGCCGGCGCGAAAAGGTGGTCCCGCACCATGTCTTCGTTGATGAAGCCGCTACTGTACTTCCAACCTGAAGTTTGAAAATAAGCTCTTTGGTGTCATCGTTCACAAGGTGTGAGTATTTAATAATACGTTAGTGCAGGCTGTATACGACCTGTCTAGCCAATTTGCGCATTCGGTGGAATTCCTCTCTTATGCGACAAGGGACGTGGGTTCTTCGTGGGGGGGAATATTTATGTTTGTTTTGTGCCTAGGCGTTATAAAAAGTACTTAAGTATTATATTTGTGGTTCTTCTGTTGTCTTTAAGCGACTCATCACGGTATCACGTCAATATTATATGAGATGTTAAAGATTTCATAAAAATTAATTAAGAAATAAAAAATATGCTGAACTCGTTTGATCAACTACTTTCCTTCCACAGGCATAATATGTAACTAGTGCATCACGCAAGTGTCAACAGGACTTTTACAAAAAATCTAATTGTCTACTTGCGTAAAGATATTTTTAATTAATAATTACTATTTTCGAGAATACCTATACTTCAACAAGTTATTTTACGCATAACTTTTTTAAAAAACACCCATTCAAATAGTTAATGGAAGGGATATTTTATAAATGTTTCATTATCACCAAGAAGATGAATGCACTCTAAACACTTTTAATACAACACGCTTATTTGTCAAAAACGTTATTTGTTTCTTATATTGTCTAGAAAAAAAAACTAACTAGAATTATTCTTTGATTAGTCAAAGAAAATCAGCAGCTATCAGGAATAAACAGTAGATTATATATAAAATATTGGTTTAGTGTATTATATTCCGCTCTTATTATTTAAATTAGAATGGATAGGATAAAAGAATATGTTAAAAAATATCCGACCCATAGGAATGCGCCATGTGTTGGAGATTATCGATCATTGGATGTCTAATTTCATATACCAATCAAATAGGAAGCCGGCGCGGGTCGCTAGTTGTAATAATGTTATACTACACTTTATATTGAAAAATGTTAAAACTAAACAGTTGCGAATCCATTAAAAGGCATATAAAAAATATATTAAAACACTGACATTTTGACTTATAATCATCTGACGTTTATTTTTGTCTTGAACCATTGTGTTGAAGGTCGACTAAGGTCGAGGCGAATTACATAATTATACCTTCGTTGTATTTGCATTTATTTTGTTGCTTGTAGGTGATTTTCTATAAGTATCAAAAGCGCTTGATCTAGTAAGCGAAATATACATATTGAAAATTATGGTGAACACACAATTAATTTCCATTTTGCGCCCTCTACCTAACAGAGTATACTTACTGACAACACTTTTGTTGAAATATTTATGAATCTAACCTCAAAAATCTATTATTACTAATCACCTGAATTAATGATGTTATGGAATACATTGTATGTTCGCTGAATTGTCATGGCCACTGAATGACAAGATAAACAGCGCGATATGAGAAAACTCAGGGTAAAGTTTAAGTCACGAAGTATTCAGAGATAAAGCAACGAGCATTTAGCATTTGACATGCTATCCTAGTGCTGTGAGTACTATTACTACCCGAGCTTGGACTAATTTGCAGCAACAAATAGCAATAAAAAATGAAGATAATAACAATTGGGGAACCGATTACTTGTCCGAATTAAGTTGATCGGAAGCTTGCCTTATTTTTAGAATATCACTATCATTACACTGAACTACGTCCGACAGATTTTCACAATAACTTTTTACTTATAGCCGAAGATTGTTGAACTTCTTTCGTCTGCCAGATGAGTAGATTATGTTAGGCTAAAGCTGTGATTACCCGCAGCGGAGCTGCAGTTTAATTTCGGTAAAAACAAAATACCTAAATAAAACGTCAATCGTCAAAAACAAACACGTACTTATTAAAAAAAGGCACAAGTTTTCATCAAATAAAATTCGGCGATAAATTCTTCGCAAAAGAAGTTCTAATTTTTTTATATAGAACCTAGAAATAGAGAAAAATGAGATGAGGACTAAGATTGAAAAAGGAGTGTTTAAGTGGTTTAACTGTTTGAAGGTCCCGTAGCGGTCATCTCGAAGGATATACGCTGACCAATACTACTACTATTGTAGATAGTTTAAAACGAAGTAAAGTCAATAATTTCAAAATTGGTTGACATGTTTATGTTAGAAATATTCAGATTTGAGTCTCGCCTGAAGCCTAGGATATTGTAGCCAATAACTGAAGTAACCTAATAATAATGTACAAACCTTCATCAGGCCTGTCGATCGTGTACCACAGCTTGAACTGTTCCGGGTGTTCGCTCTGATACTTCTCCAGCTCGTTCCTCAGCAGAATGTCCTGTTCTGTCTGATTAGCGAAGATCAAGCGGAGCTCGGTGCGGTCGTTGACATCGCGGCAGATGTGACGCACCAGTTGAAGCATTGGCGTGATGCCAGTCCCACCTGCGATTGCGAACAATAAATATTGTTATGACCAGCCGGCTCGATACATCACACGGGCGGTTAAAATAGTTCAACATTCAATTACTTACAATCATAGGGTTGGAGATCCGATTTATTTCATAACCTTTTACACAACATACCGTAAGTTTGAACATGCTCTAATATGCGTCTTTACATCACATTCATAAAAGGAACAGTTACTACAACCCATAAAGTACGATAGAGAGATAGACAGCGAGCGAGTGAGAGAGAGAGAGAGAGAGTGTGCGAGTGTGTGGTGAGAGAAAGAAATATGGATATATATATACAGTGACGTCAGTCATAAGGCGGCGTTTAATACTGCGACAAAGGCGCAGAGCGCCGTAGTCGCCTCCGCGCAGCCTAGGGCTGCGTGTCGACGACCAACTTGTCATAAGGCGTGCAAGTGATGTGCTATCGGCTTCTAGCGTCACCATCAATGTGCGATTGTTCTTATTGAATAAACAATGCTAACATTAATTTCAGGATAAATGTCTTTTCATGATTATTGCTTAATGAAATGTTTAATTTATCATATAATTAAGTTTCAATAGCCTGTGATTTTACTCGTAAATGCGAGTGCAGGCACAATAACTGCGTTATAACATGCTATACCGCGAAAACAATGAAGCTATTTATATCAACTGGGGTACTGGCAGAGTAGAATAGTACCTCCCTTTGTACCAGGTGCCGTAAGAGGCGACTGAGGTACTGGAACTGACAAATAACTATATATCCATCCAGCATAGCTCAAATGCAACAGGACGGGAATGGGTCGCAGCGCGGCAATTACACACAAAATTCCCCCTTTCTTGGGGAGGCTTATGTACAGCAGTGGACGTTATGCGGCTGATATAATGATGATGATGATTTCAAGATGGTAATAAGAGTAATAGGTAAATAGTACATTGTACGCGTATTTGACGGGCCCGATGGTCGTGGGTTCGATCCCCATCAATGATAAATATTTATTATATTATATTCTGTTTGTTCTATGCCTGAGTGTTAAAAAAATGTATTTAAGTAGCACATTTCTCTGTTGTCTGATGTCCGGAAGACAAGTGCTTTAAGCGACTTATCACAGAATCAAGTCAATGCATGAGATGTGGGAATCTATAATTAGTAATCCTGACGAACTTTGTGTTATATGTAAATCATGAAAAAGAATAATTGCAATTATAAATTGAGATATAAACATATCTCAAGTTAGATTAATCTGTTCACAGTAAGCAAAAAAAAAAAAGATATCGGTTGATTTAGAAGTTCACCCTGGAAAAATACCGTAACACGTAATTTTTATATATGTTAGTTTACTAAAGACTAAATATATACCTTAGAAGATATACATTATAAAGGAATTAATTGTAAATAAGCGTTCTTATTGAAATCCTTGGGATTTCCTAGCTATATTACTTCTGGATAAAATTTATAGGTATATCTATTTGAAAGACCGCCGAATTATTGGATTAGTAGTGTCCGCGATTTTCGTTACAAGTATATAACATACCTATTCTCTTTAAATTATTGTTTTAGGCTGTACTCAAAACAGCTATTCGAATTCTAAACTATAAAACGTTTATGTAAAACTAACTATAGACTTTACATTTGTCATACAACATACATAATTGTGTACCCATAATCATTTCCAATAGCAAAATCTATCATTAATATCACATGTAAATCAACTCAAATTTAAGTATCGATTATGGACAAGGTTGATGACGCCATTTGGAGATATGGTATACACTATCACGTATCCAAACATCGGATATATTTACAATAATACTAATCTATAGACTTTGAAACACGTTTTCAAAATTTATCAGAACTGTATTTTATCATTTAAGTATTTTATCAGATTTTCGTATCATCATTCCAAGTCTTGATGAAATCAAATCCTTCAAAAACCAATCAGTTAAATAATGAAAGTATTAGAATACTAACTAATGCTGTATTATTAAAGAGAAGGACAAGTAATCTTTTTTATTCTTCTGATGTTATTCGTTTACTCAAAACTTGCTAACTTGTAACTCCGTCCGCGTAGGCTTCTTAATAACGCTGCCACGGAAACTGTCTGTCTGAGACTGTTGCTTATATGCAAGACTGGGGAAGGCCCCAGGGTGCCAGTTATTCACAATCCAACGAAATTGGCCTAACGTTTAAGCCGTAAAAGCAACAATCAGGCAGGTACACTTTCATATTTATTAGTATGTATTTGGTATTTAGTTATTGTAATTTATTCAATCAATTATTTAATACTAATCATATTAAAGGAATGATTAGCTACGATTTATAATACGGAATATTGAGTTTGACTTCAATTTTGATCGAACGCCGATATAGAATATATTTTTAATTTTGAGTTATTATGTATCAACAAAATTGATGTACTAATTCCTACCACATAAAGTTCAATATCGCTTAATAATATCAGAGCGAATGTCAAAATAGACAAACGGTAACTTATTTAATTCAATAACTTAGCGTATTAAAGAACGACTTGAAACATCAGGAACTCGATATATTTTGGTATTGACCAACAAGTCAACCTAAAATTAATCTCATTCAATATTGAACTCTAAATGCGATCACGTAAGTTCACTTTTATGTAGATCTGTACCTTGTGTACCTAACTTATGATGAATTTCAACAATAACAAATGAATATGGCTTCGTTTTACATAAATTAATGAACATAAAGAGTCATATATGTGGATAGACTTATATAATATACAGATTATTATTTCATAATATCAATCCCATTTGTTTAATTTAATATTCCTGAAATGCTTTACCAACAGCATTTATTATAAAACCGATTATATTTAGCTATGTACTTTTCTAGATATTTTTTTATAGTATGTAATAGCAAACTAGCATACGGTCTGCTTAATGATAAACGTAACTGCAGCCTATAGACGCTAGTGTCATCTCAAGGAAATCATTAGCGTGTCACCAACCCTATGAACTGAAGATCACATTTACCCTGTAATTTCACTGCCTCTGTCACCCTTCAAACCGGAACACAACAATGCGAACACTGTTATTAGGCGGTAGTAATAGGGGCGAGTAAGGGATCAATGAAGACAACCTTTGTAAGAGGTCTACATCATGTGTGAACTATTATGTTTGAGGCCAAATGTATTAAATAATAGACCGTATGAATAAATGTAATATGACTGTAGTCAATGAAAAGTGAATTATCTGCCAAAATATTATATGAGCAAATTTAATAGTGTTACATAAGACACTGTAATGGTTAAAGTGAGATAAGATTGATTAACAATGAGTACCTGACAGATAAGGAATCTTGGTGCTGGTAATATTTACTTAGTAATGTTAATAGAAATAAATAAACATTTGTTCATCTAGTCTAGTTGGTAGATATCACACACTATCTACTTGACAACTACAGTGGGTTGCCAAATTAATAGGGACAGTCACATGGTCAGTCCTGGAATGTAATTTCATGTTCACAGCAGCTCTACAAATCAACTTGAAAGTAAATTTCAAGTGTTATGCAATTTGTTTATTTTGTAAAAATGTTGGGAACTTTATGGGAAATTACCAAGGCGGAAATTGCCAAGGAAACGATAACCAAGGAAATAATTTATAAATGTGTACACCACAACCCTGAAATAAAGGAAAGTGCCAAACAGTGCATACAAAGCATGCCGAGACGGTTCGAAGCACTCATTCAGTCTAAAAGAAATGTTACAAAATATTAGCAATATCTGATTGTCATTTTCAATACCCGCAAATATTTTTAATTACATAAAGAATATTATTTTTTGTTTTAACTACTTTTAAGATATATGTAATATTATTGAATGTTATTTTAACTCAAAACAACATTTTTAATTAGTTATCAACCAATAGTGTAAAAAAAACAATATTTTGCAACTGTCCCTATTAATATGGCAATTCACTATAGATCTATACATAAATGTGGTATTTATATATGAGAAAAGAATTGATGAAGTTTATACTGCCTAAGGAATCCTTGTTAAGTCCTTCGTTTGAGAATTTTCTTTCTGTGTTTTGGATAAAACGGCCTATTTATAACAGGAGCTTCACTAGCAAATGGCTGATGTTATAAAGACCTACATAGGTTAAAAGTTTTATTCTTTTTCCTGACTCCAACAGGAACTAATCCTTATTTGTTACTTTTATTCAAGTCACTTTGTAAACATACTGAATTAATAGCAACATCACACATTAAAACATTATAATGTTATAAAAATTACCTGCAATCATGTTGACTTTATTGACTACAGTCTTAACAGGTGGATCTTTCCTCAACTTCTTAATAAGGAATGTTCCATTGCCAGCATACTGTAATCTTCCAGACGGTCCTCTGACATCAATAGTATCTCCTAATTTCATGTTGTCCAAATATTGAGACATTTTACCTCCATCAGGGAATTTCGGGTGAACATTTTTGAAGTATACCTGTAATTTCATGTCATCTTTGTAATTTATTGTAAACTTAATTCTGTACAACTCAAAAAAATGTCTTTTCTTTTTTTGAAAACAAGTTTGATAAATAAGTAGAAAAAAATAAAGAAAGGTAGGTAGTTATCAAAAGATAATAAAGATCATAAACCTTAATAACCAAATCCACATAGCCTTTTTCTTCATCACTTGATACAGGAGTGTATGCACGGATGACCAAATCATCATCTATTTTTGCAGATAAATGAATGTGCTGACCAATTGGTAGACCTACAAATGTTTAACCATAAAAGATCTTCTAGACAAACTGAAAATATATTTTATATTGTCTTCAAAATATATGTCAAATCATTTTATTTCTATTATTGAGTTCTTTCAATACATACCTAATACATGTTCACTTGATGGCAGTCCATATCTGAACCTCCTTGTATCATGGCTTATCTCCTCCCGTTCAATAAGTGGGAGCTGATATTTTGTGTTCGGGTCTACTAGTGCAACTAGCTTCTTGTCCTTTTTCTTCTTGCCCCATAGACAGTTAGCTAGTACAGTCACTAAGACTAAAACTGAGCCTACTCCTACAACTACAGGCAGTACCTATAATAAAGTAATATTATTAATTGTCAATAAATTATGATTTGACAGTTATGAAATATTAAATCCTACCTTTAATATAACACATTCTATTCGAAATAGATCAGACGGTATGTTATTATGTTATCTTAAATTAATTTACAAACATAGATGTTGGTAAGAGTCAAGCATTACAAAAGCAAAAGGGTAAATAATTTGTATACAGTGTATAAATAAGAATGTAAAAGACTTAAAAATACATAAATAATATAATACATACAGACAACCTTTCCAAAAAATCAGAAATGGCAAATTGTAAATTACTCATATTTATAAGTTAACTTTTGTAGTCATGAACGACTAACTTCAATAACAAGAGATCACGACACAGCGAGACGAAAGATAGTTTTATAATAGTTGCATATAACTTCTATACAAACTCGGTTCTAGATAAATAGAGCCTTGAACTTATTATCTATGGAATATCGCAAAGTCGACGATTACACACTAGGTACACAAAATCCAACAGGCACAAACGCACAAGCTCGCTTGAACTAAAAACAATGTACTAAAAGTACTAATGTTGTGACGCTCGCTGACACGCACGAATAACTTACTAACCGAGTTCCCTGTTTCACTCATGTTGCTTCAGGAATAACTTTCACCTGAATGACTAAAACTAATAATATTATCTAACTGATACCTATTATCATTTACTTGATGGCGACTGATATAGTGATAAGTACATAAAGGATAAATTTAATAGAATGATTTTTATCATCCGTAATAACCTCAAAAAATAAATAATAGCAACTTATATTAAAACTTACGATCTTAGAGTTTATAGTAATAGCCATTTCATGTAGTTTATTTACTGCATTTCTTGAAACAAAGCTCGTTATTAATTAAAGATTATCACAGATAATTTTATATACTATCTGAATATACCTAGGTATCTAGAGAATGTTCACCTGACTAGGTACTTGCGCAATTGCAAATGAACACACAACAGGCGAGCCGGGACTTGAATTTATTTTCAGTAGATATTATGATTTGTAACAGTTACAAAATCTTTCAGCCCACTGCTACGGGATGACAAACGTTCTTAAAATAGATTAAGAAATTTCCTAAAAAATAAAGTTGGCTAGCATTGAGGCACGATTTTATTTAATTAAAATTCTAACGATCGGCTGTATTTTATATAAAAAATAAATAGCATTGTAATATTTTTATTCATTTTGAGCGGTAGCTGCTCTTTTATAATATTCTAATTCCCTATTTATAAGTAAAACAACACATATTTCCAAAATAGAAGTTTCAAAAACTGCCGCCATTTCGAAATTTATTTGCTGTCAATACGTATAGCAATAGAATATATTCTAAATGTTGCTATTATATAGAGTGATCTAAATTTATGTTTTTGTATATGTTCGGTGTAAAAAGCAATAGATTAACAATCAATTTACGTGATGTTTAAAATAAATCGTGTACACAGCAACAGATCAACTCATCCAAATCTGTTAAAACTTGGCATTTAATATTAATCTATAAGCATTGAGTTCAAAATTGACAGTAAAAATTTTATAAATTTGGGTAGGATGATCTGTTGCCCACCATACACATGTACTAGATTCCGGTCTAGTTAATATTATATTTCATAATGAATATTAGTATGTATGACAATGACAGTAATCTGTAAGTGTACTTCAGCACACAAATGTGTCGAAACTTTACAGTCAATTTTAAACACAACAGCTCGGTTTTAAAGGTTAATATCGATGTGTGAGGTTGATTGTTTCTTTATGTACACAACATTCAACAGATCAACCTACCCAAACTGTCAAAACGATTGCAAGGTTTTGACAGTTTGGGTAGGTTGATCTGTTACTGTGTGTACGTAATGAATGCGTTTCAGACCAATATTTACTATGTGCACAATATTGAGTGAAAGTATAAACTGTGGACAAAAACGTCAAAACAGTTTCTTGTGTCAAATCTTCTACCGACTAAATAATGAAGTGTGTACCTGTTAACTGTGGGTTTATATTAATTCTGATTAGCTATCAATGTCTGATTCTGTTTATAAAATTGATATGGAACGAGTTTTAATGGTAGACGATGGGGAATGGGGAGAATAAGACATGGGGTGTTTTAATGGATTTATTTATGAATTCAATGGTTTTATTTTTTTATATTGCTTTGTTTGAATTTGGTATTGTCTTTTGTACTTAACACCGGCATCTATTATTTTCTATTAGTTTATAATATTGGAGATGATTTCTGCGATTACCCAAAGAATCGTCTATGTATATTTAAAATTTTAATAAATAAACTTAACAAAATTAATTAAAACATAAAAAGCATATTAAGACATCACAAACATAAATTTTTGTTATGGAATGATGTAATTAATATAAATAACTTAATTAAGATTGTATTTACTTTTTGTAATTTGTGGAAGAATAGGGTTTTTCGGATGATATATAGTAGGGCTAATTGCCCAAAGTTATTTATTTATTATTAAAATTAGGTCTCACTAATGCGTACTGAAACAGATATTAAGATTACCGTATAATCTAACTGTATAATTAATATTATTGTATAAAATTATTTTAATAATATCAATAATAAATAACATCAGCCAAAATTAAGGATTAATTATTATTAAACTTGTGTAAGGTTAAATTATAAGAAAGATAATGTAATGAATTTACACAATATCTTGAATAAACTATATTTTTCAAGATAAACCAATGTATAAATATTCATCACATATATGTTTATCTTGAAAAATTAGTCATCTAATCTATCCTATATCTTAATATTAGGCCCTTTACAGTTTCTTATATATCGTAATGACTTACCAAATCAAACAAGAGATTGAAGAAATATAGTTTTGTTTGCAGATGATTCTTCCCTTTTTTCAAAGTGAAAAGACAACAACAGGCTCCTAATGATGATGTAAACAACATTGTATCAAAAGTAACAAACTGGTTTAACAGTAACAATTTGTCTCGTAATGAAAAAAATAATGTTAAACACACAAAATCATGTATAGTTTTAATGGGAACTGTATATGATAAGCACTACAGTCTTCTTAGGTCTTACTCTAGACAGTAAGCTGCATTGCGGTCCTTATATAGTTGATCACACTAATAGAATAGATTTCCTAACATATATCCTGTCATACATTTGATTAAGTACCAAGGCCAACATTACAGCACTGCCAGGTTACAAGATACTGTCAGCACCTACTGCATCAATGAGAACACAAACATACAAAATTAAAAACTAATTATAAATAAAGATTGTGGAGCTAGGAATTGTAACTATCAAATCCTGACACAACATCTTTTAACAATCTTGAGAATGGTTGCCGCAAGGTAACCAAAATGTCAAACTAAAAACATAAAAAGTATTTTTAAATAAATTAAAAAGTAATTTTATGACACTTGTTCTGCTGCTATCGCAGTATACATAGCTCGCCTAGTTCTTTTTGTTATTTCCACAATGTTATGTCTTATAGCATATTATGGTGGGGTAGTGCTGATAAAGTAAATTTAATATTTGTGTTGCAGAAGATGACAGTTGCAGATATTCATGGGATTTTTAAAATTACTCAAAAAGAGTCACTGACAGATAAATTAAAAGAAATTTATATAATGTAATTGACACATGACAGTCAGTATGTAGGTATATGAAAATATTATAAGTGTGGCATACATGATGTTAAGACGAGAAATAAGTATAAGCTTGCAGTGCTCGCTAAACGAATCCATAAAATAAGTGATTCATTTATTCATTCAAGTAATTCATTCATGGGTAGCTGTATAAAATTTTACAATAAAATACCAGGCTGCATATCAGGCTTACCAACGAATAAATTCATTGCTTTTCATTGATTTGTAATCCACAAATTAGAAGTATTGATTAAACATATATTTTAATAATAATATAAAATTGTAATACTGTAATTACATAAGATGCGTCACTATATTTTACACTATCACAATGTCCGTTCATGTGTTTGTCCTAATAATTTCCCGGACACTAAGACACGCCTGTTACTAGGACAAAGGCACCAAAAACTAAGAATCACATCCTTGACAAGTATCCAGTTGAACATGCCGAGTCCCCCAAGAGTTTCCCAAGAGAAGAAAAGATCCAATACGGAGGGTGCAATGAAGCCTCGGAAGGAACATAATGCCAGGTTGCATATCAGGCTTACCGATGAATAAATTTATAGATTATTTCTAAAGCAAATCATTATGAATAGCCATTGGCATTCCACTGCTCGACATAGGCCTCCCCTAAAGCAGGAATATTGCGCATTATTTCCGCGCTGGGCCAGCATGTTTGCAATCGCAGAGCACAGCTTTCGCGACGGGGTTGCTGCTGCCCATCCCTAACCTGTGCATTTCTGCTACACTGTTTCGGATGAATATACCGCCATTTGGTACCTTAGTCGCCTTATACGACGCCTGGTACAGAGGGAGGAACTAGGAGGAGGAGTAGTGCCGTGAGGTACCGGCAGAGTAGAATAGTACCTAAAGTAAATATATAATAAAAGTGTTAAAGAATTTATTAGTCATCAACTGCCTGGGATCCAATTGCTGCTACCTACCTTTAAGATAATAGTTTGTTAGCGCCGATCCGGTAGTCGAAGTTGGAACCGACAGATCCACCGAAGTTCACCATATCCACCCGAAACATAAAATATTAAATACATGATTTAAGGATGGGCAGTAGAATTCCAGTTGTGAAGCTACGCTCTGGGATTTCCACTACTCCTTATTTCTTGGAAAGGCCTATGTTCAACAGCGGCTACCTAATGCCCCATCGGGCCCATGTCTTCACCGGTTCGCAATCGACGGCTCGGTGCAACATAGAGTTGTGTTGTCTTTCAGCCAGTCGTATCACATGTACAAATGTGGGAGGTATCTTACTATTTCCTACTCCTCAATCACAAGGTTCACATCCATTCTAGTCGTAGAGCAGTACGCCTCATTCAGCGAATGCGTGCTGTCTGCCCTCCGAAATAATACCGACAAGAAGTAGTAGTTCGGCTGGACTCACTGAGTCCTAATTTTTTTGCTAATGTATTTGGCGACGGCCGCTCAAACGACGCGTGTACCCTAGATCCCTCAAAGTCACCTTAAAGTATAGCACCGTAGTAATAGCATTTAGAGGTGTCCCTTAAGTGGTCTCCGTGGTTTCTTTCCGATCTCATGAACCCTATCCACGTTTTACTTAATAATATCGCAGGGCAAGTGGACTGTTCAGGCATGAGGTCACTCAATAATTAAGGGACTCCGCCCACTCTTTCATTCTCTGGAATTATCGTCTGATTAGCGTTCGTATACACACACTCATACAAAAAAAAAAAAAAAAAATAGATTGCGATTGTGAAACTTAATGCGGCTTCAACGCTGCGAGATTTGAATTGTGTTTAGAGCTCAACAGTTATTGGTCGTTGTATTGAACTTGATGACTTTATTACAGAATTCTAGTAATTGCAGGGACTCATGTTAGAAGTGCTTAATGACAATTTAAAAGTGTTTGTTAAGTATTGATTTTTAGTCCATAAATTAGATTTCTTGATTAAACACCTATAATAAAACAAGCATCAAGTAGTTTGAACTATATTTTTATAATAATATAAAATTTTAATACTGTATTTACATAAGATGCATCACTATATTTTACACTATCACGATGTCGGTTTATGTGTTTGTCCTAATAATTTCCCTAACACTTTGAGTCACGCCTGTTACCAGGACAAAGGCACCAAAAACTATAAGAATCACATCCTTGACAAGTATCCAGTTGTACTTGCCGAGTCCTCTTTCCCAAGAGAAAATCAGATCCAACACGGAGGGTGCAATGAGGCCTAGGAAGGAATAAAAGAAGGCTCCCTCTAGGCCTATCACTTGTTCCAGTCTTGGTAAAGTCGCAGCTGCTACCACTGAAAAACACCATAGAATACGGAGTTACATTTATTATATCTTATGATACGTTACCTATAATAACAATAAAAGTTATATACGAAGGGCGTTCAATGTATTCTCGGTAGGTATAGAGGTGATATACAACTTATGAGTGTAGTTAAATTATCTCATTATTAAATGACACTTTTCGGTAGTATTAATACGTAATTTTATTTGATTATCACCATTAGTTTTCAAGATATTGTTGCGAAAATATACATAAAATTTCTTAAAAATCAAGGAAAGACTCAAAAAGTTATTAACTAAGGTATGATGGCTCTTTACCAAGATTCTGCGCTTTCATTATTTACAATTTAGAAGTGATCAAGTGAGTTTAAACTTGGCAGAGAGAGTATTGAAGACGACCCCCGTGTCGAATGGTCCTGTTATTGCCACTACTGAAGAAAATGTTAAATTTGTCGAGAAACTTGTACTCGAAGATACCCGTCTAAAAGTGAAAACTCAAACACCTTGCGTAATTTAAATAAGGTAATAAAGAAAAGCCCTGAGGTACCGGCAGAGTAGAATAGTACCCACTGTACCAGGTGTCGCAAGAGGCGACTAAGATACCAGAACCGACAGATGGCGGTATATCCATGCAAAAAAGTCAGCTCAAATGTACAGGGCGGGGATGGGCAGCAGCTTCACCATCGCAAAAGCTGCGCTCTGCTATTGCCAACAAGTTTGCCGAGCACAGCAATAATGGGCAACATTCCCATGGGATTTGAAGAAATCAACCACAATCCACCCTACAGCCCGGACCTAGCCCCTAGTGATTTCTTTCTATTCCTTAATCTTAAAGAAAATACTCGTGGAAAGCATTGAAGGCAGCAATAAATAAAAACTTTTCAAGCTAGGAAGAAAACTATTTTTTAGAGAAAATTTAATGAGAAACGTTAGTTTCCTGAACATATACATTGAACAAATACATACCTACATTGAAAAATATATTTTATTCAGAATTTTCCGCTTATTCTTTCATCCCTATACCGAGAATATTTTGAACTCCTCTCGTAATGTTATATTGCACTGGGGCGGGTGCAAGAAATTTGCGGTTATTACTAATTAATATAAGCAAACTTTTCTTTCGGTGTCATTGCCCAATAATATATTCCATGAAAAAAGAATATAATACTTATATTCAATTCAAATTAATTACCTGTGAGACATGCGAAGATGGCTCTCATCACTGACTGAGCGATATTGTGATACTTCTGTGAGACGTATTCTTGGGTATTGCGCCACACTATCTCCATTGGTACGTAGAATTGCAGAGTGTATGTGAAGAAGATGGCAAATACTATGAATGACTTGGCCATCAACGCAGGTCTAGAAATAAAAACAGACTGTAAAGTCAAGAATGCTAGGTTATTTTTGTGGTCAGATTTTTTATTGATTTGTTTATTATTTTTATTGATATCTAAAATAAAATATTGCGTTAATGTAACCGAAAAGATTACTTTTATTTTTGTAACATAAACTTGTTTTAAATATGTTATGAAGTAGTAATATTATTAATTAATTGTGTAACGATTAATGTCAAACCAACGCGAAGACTTACATTTCATCTTTGCCAGTCGGCAAATTGAGAGTGATGCTGCCTTCCGCTGCGTCTCCATACTTGACGTATCCCAGGAACCCCATTAGCATATACAGAAGGACAACCACCGACATGGTGATGTTGAGTACGCCAGGGCATCCGAGGAAGTGCTGAGGCTTAGCCATGGTGTTTTCGACGGGCAGAACAACACCGATTCCCTCCATAGCAAATATTACTGTCCTGAAATGATGTAAAAAATAGTCACCTACTCTATTTTTTTTACTTTTTCGATTGGTATTATTTCTATCAGTATTACACCATTGGAAAGATCTTTTTTATATCGTAACAAAGAATTATATTAAAAAAAATTAATACAAAGCAACAAAATTTGCATTTGTTTGTAGGAATGAATAGAATTAAAAGTTATTACTGAACGGATTTGCAAATCCTACCACTATATCATCAGCGAGTAACGAAGGTTTTATTATATGCCTGTATGATCGGATACAGGCCTTCACAGATAAAATTGTGTCTGCTGTCGGCTGTTAGTGGCAAAGAAATTGTGACTGAGATAAGATTTTACCTACTGTATCCTACCTAATGTTATCCAGAATACTTAGATAGTCGAGTAAGTTTACTTTCTTTTATTTTCATAACTTAAAGACTACTTACCACAATAGTTTATAAGAAGATTAATAATTATAATAAGATACCAATATTCTTGGCTTAAGCTGTATAAACACAAGTTGTAACGGCAGATAACACCAAAGAATAACAGATTCGGTTAAACCTAATAGAAAATCCTTGTTTGAAAACTTGTAAGCTGACGAATAAGAAACACGAATGAAAAACATTACAACCTACACGTTTTGAATACCTAATCGATTTGAATGTTTTATGTATTTGCATTACAGACATATGTGGATAAAAAATAAAACTTGCTGAGATGCAAAGTAAAGAATTGCAATCGTCTGAGCTTAAGATTTATTTTATTTAGCAGTTCATCGATTGTTAGATTTAATATATAGGTTTAATAAATAAATATAGCATCAGATACACAGACTTAAAATACGAATTTCCCTTGATTTAGGCAAGCAAGAAATAAAAATGCGTAGATACGAAAAAGTACAACAACCAACAGGTATCATTGTAGGAAAGGTTAGGGAACTTACCCAATAAATAGTGGTAATTTTCCAATTTCAACTGACATCGGGCGTTCAGCAATATCAGGGAAATCTATGCAGATGTAGTACAGGCAAATAACGAATGTCAGGATCAGAAGCACGTTCGCGATCCCAGAGTACGGAGCCAGGTATTTCAGATTCCTGATTTGAGTGAATCCCAAGATTGGTACAAGGAACATTAGGCAGTACATAGTTGTGGTAATGCTGTTATCTGGGTAGAAGTGATTAATTATCTGAAATGATATAAAGTTTGTTGAATAATAATTTGAATTGTATTTGCCGATTAATGTACAGATGAATCAATTAAAATAATAGTACATTACATAAATGGTAAGTAAGATGCGCACCGTAAGGAAATTGGTGAGAAACGGGTATTTCACACGATCTCACAGGTTATTTATTATTTTATAAATAAGCATAAAATAAATTAATTTCACCCGTTCTTACCCGTACCTAATACCTATTTTAAATAACTAAAAATGTATCGTCAGTCAACAATTTTTTTTTAATCTGTCAAATATCTACGTTCATTCGGTAACAAGATGGACAGACGATCTGATTAAAAGCACAGGATAGCGCTTGCTGCAGACAAGCGGTCCTATTGGAAATCGGAAAGGAACTTGGGGAGGGGGGGATTTTTATATATTTATTTATCTGGATAGCCTAGAAATCTCGATAAAAGAATGCAGGTGCCGACATTCAAGGTGGTTTACTTGGAATTTTGTGTGCACTGTGGAGTATGATGTTTGGGAATGAACAGTTCAAGTTCATAGAGAAGAAATGTAAAAATTAAATAAGACCACTTTCGTGTTATGACTTACTTATCGTTGATAATTTAAATAAATAATTATGTTTTAATTGGATGGCAATTACCTGTCCGGGTAAAAAAATCTTTCAATAGTTGTTTTCTTATTTATTGATATATTTGGCAAAGAAAAATAAGGTGAGTATGACAGGCATGATCGAAAAGGATATTGAAATAAATAAAAAAAAAATTTAACGTCCTTTTTGTACTGGTTGCATTGAATTTACACGTGCACCGATTCTTTTTACAGTTAACGCCACATTGTTGGTGTAATAAGATTAATAAATAGATTTGACAGTGATCCAAAATACCTGTTGTACTGAGTCGACAAGTAGGATGACATACACAGCACACGCGCCAAGAATGGTGAAAGCCATCGCCCAGTCTATAAATATTCTGTAAACCCAAGCAAAAAACATTAGTTATTAAATATTTTTGAAAGTTATTAGTTAACATAAATAGTATCACTACGTCCGACTTTACAAACTACTGTCAGACAGTAAACAGGTAGACAACAGACACACTTACGCGTTTATAAAATTGGTATGGACATATACATAGTGACGTGTGGTACCAGCGGAGTAAAATAGTACTTCCCCCTGCACACGGTTCTTCATCATCTGTTTCTGGAGTAGAGAGATAACGGAATGACTATGCATCCAAAACAGCATAGCTCAATCAAATGTATAGGGCAGGTATGAGCTGCATCCCAATCGCATCGCATGGTAAAGTAACCCTTTCTTAGAGGAGCCTTATCTACTGGGCGTTTAATGGCTGATAAGATAATATACATAGTGTGGCATTGTTTGTTATGTCCTGACAGTTTGAATCGATTTTACTGAATTTGATATTACCTACATGCAAAAGCTGGATTTTTTTATGATTCCATATTAATATTATATTTTGCGAAAGAGTATTATGTCAGTCTCAGAATAGATTCGACAAGATTTTCTTCCTTATATAATGAAGTTATTAGGAAAACAATCACAGCTAAGTAACTAACACGTTGTACCGACTTTTGCGGTTTGACGCGCACTTGGCCGGTTTTATGTTACATGTCTTTCCAGTTTCAGTAAAGTTGGTATTGTACTCAGCTTATTGTTTACTAGAGACCCGCTCTGGCTTTGCACGGGTGTAATGATTATAAAAAAAAAGGTTATTGTGAAGATAAATAATAAGGTTATCCCTAAGAGAAAGACATATGCCATCGCGGAATTTTTTGTAGATCTTTTTAAGGTGTACGTACAATACTGTAATTTTTTTTTATCTATCTCATCAGGTTCAGGTTGCCTTTGCTATCTAAATGCAAAAAAACACAACAAAACATTATGAAACTCTAATATTATCAGGTTTATTTCTACTATATTATGTATGTATTATACATATAAACCTTTCTCTTGAATCATCATCATCGTTACAGCCATTGGAAGTCTACTACTGGACATAGGACTAGGCAATCGCAGAGCGCAGCTTTCGGGATGGAGATGCTACTGCCCATCCCCACCCTAGGCATTTGAGCTACACTGTTTCCCTCTTATGACACCTGGTACAGAAGAAGTTACTATTATACTCTGCCGGTACCTCATGGTATCTCCTGAATCACTATCTAATAAAAAAAGCATCAAATAAATTTTTGAAGAAGTTTTGAAGATCTAAGAATACAGTTGGAGAGACAGACAGCAGAAAACGAAATTGTTTTATACTATGTGATAATTTAATGATTACGTCAAAACTTGACAAAGTAATCAAATATTGGCGATCAGTAAATTTATGGCGATTCCGAGAAATAACGAAATATTAAGCCGAGCTTCTTAATTATTACCTCACCGAACTTGTAACGTAATAAAAACAAGCCGAATCTAATCGTGCTGCAGGATAGTGTTCCGTAGGTAGATATTTTTAAAGAACCTTTAACACTGTTCGATGTACGGCTTAATGTAAAGAACCAAATTTGGATTCACAAGTTTCTGTTTATTTTTTCTTTTTTTATTTTCTTAAAGACAAATCTGAATGCGCTCTATAGTCTCTGAACTAGATGTTGGTAGACAGGAGTCTTCTTTATTTTAACTACAGTTTATTACAATAAAAATTGTAACCCAATAAATTTTTCTTGTATCAGATGTTTTCAAATCCAATTTTTAAACATACGTATTGCGTTATAGCTATACATAATCGTAATAAATTCCAATAACATCTCATACATTGATGTGACGTGAGTGCTTTAAGTTACGGATGCAAGACAACATAGAAATCAAATTTAGTACTTAAATACATATATTTAACACCCAGACACAAATGTCATCATATAAAAAAAACTACCTGGGTGGGAATCGAACCCACGATCCATCATACAAGATAGAATTACTACCATCTGCGCTAACAGGCCGGTCAACGTAATTATGCTTACCACTATAAATTATATAACGAAAGAATAAAAGGTTTATTAGAAACAAATTAATTACCATTTAATTAAAACTGGGGCATTTTATTGTTACGGTTATAGGAATATATTGTGCGACATTTAAATGATATTAACTAGAAAAAAACAACTTGTCTCAGTTCTCTGGTGACACCTGAGACAAAACGATTTTATTCAAGTAAATATCATTTTAAATTCAGTTCAGCATTTTCTATGGATAATACATATTAAAAGTAATTGTGCGACATGCGTAAAGAACCCTAAACAGTGTGTTAGGTCATCAATGCTTTAATAACTTCACAACCGGTACTGATATATCAAGATAGCTCCGTGATAGAATAGGTATGGTAATGATGTGGTCTAAAAGAGGTGGAATATGTATGAAATGAATATGAGGATACTACTATACTTATGCTCAAAGACTGGAGCATAAGTTAAGGATCCTTTACGTGCATAAGGTGCGTTTTGAGTTACATATATTATATGTACATTTTAATATTTTTTTAAAACTTTTCTTAAAATAAGACATTGCCTATTTTCTGTATTTAAGAAGTACAAATTTTTAATGACCTGAAGTTATGATATATGTCAAAAATAACGAAATGTGTTATCCAATAAACTAAAATATAATTAATAATTAAGTACAAAAATAAAAGAATGTCACGAACAAAGACGTGGTAGTCGATATATGTAGACTGAATGATAAAATCTAAGAAAGATGAAAGACTGAATGATAAAGACCGATTTCGATACCATTTGGACGTTCAATCGACTGTTATTAATTATATCAATCTCAAGGAGAAGTGATCACGTTTCTTTGTATTATCTTTTATTGTGTCCAATACTCAATTCAAGGACTCAATCAGTTAATACAGAGTGTCCTACTACTCATTCAGTGCGCTGGCATACATAAAGATTGTAACTTGATTTACATAGCCAAGTGTATAATGAAAAAATAAACGGCTTTTAAATCCTACTTAAAGTATAAACATGTAAGCCCTATACAAAAACACCTTTATTGTTGTATGTATAAGTTACATTAATGTAAAATTTAAATGAAACTTTAGGTTCATTACTGTTGCTTAGACAACCAATAAAAAAAAACATATATTATTTTGTTATACGCTTCGACAGCGTCATCAATAAACTGATTTTATATTATTCTAATGAGGAAAGAGTTTTGATCCTCGGGAAATTACCTAAGAATTCATGTAATATAGCTAGTAAGCCTTATTTCTCAAGATATATGTAGACAGACAAAGTTGCATGCATTGCATTAGTACAAAATACCGTTGACTCAATTGACAAGACATTTACTGCCGTTTGTTATTCTTATCAGAAAATTTTAAACGCTGTATGATTGTGCATTGAGTATGTTATATTAAAACTACTTTACATTATAATAGTGTTTTCAACATTGCAGATTCAACAATTTAAATAAACATTGGCCATCTATTTTTATAGCTGTTTATTCAAACAGGTCCTATTTTAAGAACAAGGATGCTATATGCTGATTTCTTTATCTTGTTATGTTTAATAAGAAGGTTCAGTTATTTAATTTTGTTGATTAATTTTAGAAATAAATGTTTATTTATTTTTTCAGAATAAAATATGAAATTTCAGAATATTTAAGACTTTATGTGCAAGACTTAGGCATTGACAAATCCATGCATAATTATATCATTTTAAAATTAATTAATTAATTGGCTTTTGCAGAGACTTAAGAATAGTTTGAATTAATATTTATTTTGTATAACCCGTCTCTACGATTTTAGTTTTACAATTTAACATATTTGTTAATATACCTAGACCGAGAATGAATGACGTAATCTACTAATGAGAATCTAAGGTTGTACAATGTTCAAAACATTACCTGGACGCTCTTGAAAGTTTTCTTAGCCGCTGTGGACCGGTCGCAAACACAGCCTCGACAGTTTCAGCATATCCTAGCGATGGTACCTTAGAGACTCTTGACACCTCTTGTGACGTTTTCACCTGAAAAAGGTGTAAAGGATAGATATCAGGTAGCTATTTAATTATATATTATTAGTAAGTAAATTAAAATAGCATTAAAACGAAATAAAATAATAAAAATAAAAAACGGAAGTGCAGTCATTTGATCTTTTTGTATTCTATTTATCTAGTATATATTGTATAAATTACAAATATATATATACAGATTCTGATATCAAAAATCTGAAATCTATTTAAGTTTCTTTGCACATAAGGTAATATTTTACTAACAGAATGTAGTTAAAATTTACGTATGTAATAATATATCAAATAAATATGATTTTAATATTTTATAATACCAAAGCTTATGAGTACCAGTAAAAATACGCAATGCGTACAAATGTAGCCCAAGATTATGGTACCGAATATCCCAACTACGGTCCCGGCGTTCTTGAAGGCCGCTGGCATCGCCAGGATCCCGGAACCCAGGGATGATTTCAGGAGATTTGCGAACGACCGAACATCCCTGAAAAGTATGTTTTGATGAGTGTCACAACGTATATAGCCAAAAAACAGCTGTCATTTTGAAGTTTCTACATAAAAAGAAGAGTTAACTATAGTTTCAGTTTCTAGTTCATGATTTTATCATTTAACTACCATATAGTGTAGAAGCTTAGCTTGATTGTATTAAGCGGTACTTGTGGAATTTTTTCGGACTGGAATTCAACGGCATGCATGGTCTATCAGGTAAAAACTCATAAAGCGAGAAATGTATTCAAAGAAGCAAGGTTATCAAAGAGGATACTTAATATACATATTAAATTATTATTATTAGTGTCCGTGATGTATTCCGCGTAACAGTCACGTAAATACATGTAAATCAGATATAATTCATAATATCATGGCCTTCTTTATGTCCATTTATTTAAATAGAAACTAAGTCACATTTTAGATTATTTGCTTTCAGCCAGTAAAATCTAGTCTAAATTATTAGTACAGATTAGCTCGTATATAAACAAACAGAGAGTAATAAACTATCACTGCATATATTGATATGCATTATACTTACGAATTCGGATGCTCCAATTTTCTGTTCTCAAAAGGGTCGTACGCTTTCTCCAACTCTTCATCTTTACATTTAGTATTGATTGTGTTGATTGATATCGTAGACGGGTATATCACATTCTCTGTTATGATGGCACTGTAAAGGCAGACATTACTTGCGTTATTTATTTGACATTGACCTTTGTGACCACAAACGTATAAATCAGAGGAACAAATTAACGAATCGGCATGTCCAAATAATTGAAGTGAAAGAAGATTGTCTGATCGTTAGCCTATGTATGATGCTATGTTTCGTTTGCGTAGATGTCCCTCGGGATCTCTTGTATTCTCGGAATTAAGAGTAGCTTCTATCGATTTTTAAACACAAAACCATCTTGGGGCAAAAACAATCTTCTTGCTTTTATTCTTGGCTACAATTTATGTCTGTGCAATTTACTATTTCCGTTTTAGCAAAAGAGTAACAAACAGTACTTCCCATTATACCAGGTGTTGTAAGAAGCGACTAAGGTACCAGAGCCGACAGGCGGCGGTATATCCATCCATAACAATGCGATATTTGCGAGTGAGAATTTAATGTGGTTAAATAAAGAATTAATATTTTATTTCCCCTTTCTCTTTAAATTCTTGTGAACGTATAATTGTTTTTAATTACAACTTTTACATTAATTGGCATAGAATTGTCAGCAGTGCTATATTTTTCTCTAATCTTACATTTATATGGAGTTGATAAATACACCTTGGTAATGCGTGTTTGTAAATAATGATAGTCATTCATTAAATCCCATGGCTATTAAAACGATCTTTAATGTTAATCCAATGATAATAACTTGCCTTGTAATTTTATCTTGGAGATTGAACCTTGAATATGCTTATATATATATTTGTACATTTAAATTCAGAGAAAATAGCTAGCCATCATCAATAAATTTTCAATTATTTTTCAATGTTTATAAAATCTATTTTTAACTGAGGTATTTATTCAGAAATCAAATGTCAGGCATGCGTAACAGTATTGTATTAATGCAGCATGAAAATGCGTAATTACTGTAATAATGAAATTAATTTACTGAAACAGGTTCTACTGGAGAAAGTTGGAATCTAATCAAAAATGCTTTGTATTATTCGCAAGTGTGCCGTGCGGTGTAGGTATTACGTAGCTATCAAACAAAAAAGTTCAGGTTTTATATATCTACTAGCTAACTCGACAGACGTTGTCCTGTCTCTATTATCCTATCTCTTAAGTTGGATCAGACTGCCAACAGCAAACAAAAACCAGTCAGTAGTGTAAAAGTTCATCCCGGACAAACAATATGACACGAAATTTTATGTACTATATTTTAAGAGAGGTAGCGGTCGCGCAATAGCCGAAAATCAAACTAAAACATTTTGTGTTTCGATTATGAATATATATCAGTAACATTTATAAATGTCAGCATTCCGCGTTGTCATCTTTAACTTTGCGCCAAGTCTATATAATTCTTTGGTCACAAATATTTATAACTTTCGCTTTATATGTACTTATTATTAGCGGCCCGTGTTGCCTTTGCTCGGGTGGGTATTTGTTGACATAGTGTGGTGATATACCTACATAGCCTAGCCTGAAAGAATTTTTGGAGTTGGACCAGTTGAAGTTCCGAAGACCAGAAGCAGTTCTTTAGATTATATAGACTAGATCTACTCGTAAGTTCAATTGAGTGGACTTTAGATTATGTTGCGACCCGCGGGAATTAGAAGAGGCAACAAACATATGAATAGACAACTTAAAATGATAGACACTGAATTATTGTTCTTGATATATGTAGAAAAATAATAATTTAGGTCTCATGTATTGTTTTATTAATTTTCTAATTGTTACCCGTGTAGTTTCCTTATAGGACGGGCTCAGTCTTGTAATTCCATACTTTTTTAATCATTGTAAATTAATAAAATATCACATAGTTTTATTTGTATAAAATTAAAAATAATTTGTTACCAGCTGCACTAAGCTTGGCGCCCAATTGTAGATACGATTAATTCACGCCTACATGTTCCGTAAATAGTTGAATTATATAGAGATGCTTTAAAATTAATTTTATCAGGCAATTATCATTCAGAATCGATTACGATATAAACAGTACAAATAGTTAGGAGGGCCGGTGTAGATGAACTAGTCCCGGGTTTGATTCTCGCATATTAACAAACAAATAGACCGTGGATTTGTCCTGGATACGATCGCGTGTTTCTGTGAATGATAGATACCTACTTTAGGGACAGATTCGAAAACCTTTAGTTATCGTATGGTATAGTTCAATGACGGATGGAGCTGGTAGCAAAAATAGGTTTGTTCACCTAATGTTGGTCGGTAATTCACCTACCAGTTCAAGCATTCAAAGCCACATGCAACATAATAAAATAAAAAACCGTTTGTTTAGTTTAAACACAAAATTAACTTTTATATCCAAATAAAGTGTTTTCAATTAAAGAAGGATAAAAAAATAAAAATAAGACAAACATTTATAAGTTTGCCTTCCATATTTCCTATTTTCTGGAAAATCGTAAATTGTTTAAAAAGTAACTTTGGAGAAAAACTAAACGAAACTACGTAACTAAATAATTTAACTAAATAAAAGCATGCGCTGACCAAGTTGAGGGTATCCATAAAATTTGATATGGTTCGATTAACGGTCCTTATTGAGCTTAATTAATGCGAAGAAAACAAGGAAACTATATCAGGAGCGTAGCAAATAGAAATTAGTACTATTTCAACAATACTGTACAAGACTAGACGAATCTCAAACACATAAGCCACTTTTACATATTTCGAATATTCTCATTCCAGTTCAGACTAGTCAGGTAACTTGATAAAGAGCAACTTCAAAGCCTACTGAAAACAAAATCAATTCATCCGTTTTAAAGCTTAGAACGCTTTTATGAAGAATGAAAAAAACAAAAGAATTTGCATACTTGAAATGCATTATATTATGCAAGTTTTAGCTATGATTTAAGAACTACATACAGCCTACGAAATAAATTCCATATATACATGAAACATATGTTTGTCTATGAATACACAATGCCCGCGCGATAGTAAGCGTTACCATAATCTATAGACGCTCGAGTTATCTCTAGGATATCATTAGCACGTCGCCAAATTTGTGACTGTGCCTGAGGATTATGTCAAATTACCCAGTAATTACTGGAGTGGAGACGTCACGTCCCCAAATTAAGGATTTGGTTTTATTTTTTAGACCAGGTCGACAAACAAGCATACATTCGGTGTCATAGTAAGAATCACCGCTGTCTACAGACGTTCATATTTTCAAAACTATATCACGCGTGCGTTGCCAACCTTCTGACTTGAACATATTATGTCACATTACCCAGTAATTTCACCGCCTCCCTCATCCTTGCAAACAGCAATAAGAACACTGTTTAGCGGTACAAATAGGTGAGAGTGAGGTACCAATGTAGGCCTACATTGGTACCTTATACGAGGTCTAACCTTATGTAAGACATCCAATGCCAGTAGAGCTGAAGTTAATACAATCGGTCCTATTGAAGTATAACCCCAGTATTTTTCCCGCCTCTTTAATTTTTACGCCAGAACAAAGCAATGAAAGATATTTAAAACAACGCAACAGATTTAGATGCGGTTTTTTTAAATAGATAAAGTGATTGAAGCGGAAGGTTTATATGTAAAAATCACTGTATTTAGAGTTTTCTTAATGTGTTTGTTCTTTTGCATTTAAGTATTATATTTGCGTTTTCTGTGTTGTTTGATGTACCGATTGATCTATTTGCAACTGTAACATAAGTGTTTCGACTTAAGTTTGTAAGGTAGTTCAAATTTATTTATTTAAAATTATGTCAAACGACTGGCGATATTCTTGTGATAACGTATGTTCGCTTGCCAAAAACGCTGGCAGTGTAATTATTTACTACCCAGAAACTACAGAATAATATTATATTAACAAAACCATACAAAAATCTTAAATTAAACCTAATAACCTGGTTGGTCTAATACAGAACAATTTTTGAATACAAATATGTATGAATATTTGACAGTAAATATTTTTTAGTGAAGAGCCAATTTGAAAATATCATTGCAACATCGCATCTCGTTATAAATCCCTGTTGCTAAGTCAAGAGAGAGGCGACATCTAAATCTGTATAGTATTAAGAAATAAATACAACTTTTTAATGAAGAATAGGATTATTAATGTCTATTAGTCAATACTTCCTTATTCGCAATTGTAATGTATAGCTTGTTTATGTAACAAATTATAAATGATGTGTTGAAAATAATGCTACAAATATATTTCTTTACAAATTTGAAATTAAATTAAATATATATTTCAGATATATATTTAATCTTATTTTAGTAAATCAACAAGTGTTAATATCGAATAAAATAAGGCACTAAGTAAATATTGTTTTAATTGCATATATAAAAGCAAAACATCACACTTACATATTATGTAGATACGTTCGTTATATCCGATATACTTAAAAAAAAGTACTTACGTCGAACTGAACTCCTTCATATTGTAACTGTTTGACATTATCACAGTCTCAAGAAATCCAAACAATCTAAAATAAGTCACTTAACAATTTTATTATTTTAATTTGATTTTAGTCTGGCGTGACATGTTTCGCGTTGTGCGACAGAACAGTCAATGGTCGGCTACGTAAGGCGGTACTATAGGCACAGTGAAAAAGATTCAGTATGTTTCCTTAGGAGCCACCAAGTAGACACGTAGCGCGTGCGCACACTGCGTACGCTTACAACTAACGACTGACCGTAGCGCTTAGCCTACACGTCTATTTGCCACAGAGCCATAAATCTATTAATATAACATACTGCCATGTCTCTACTATTATAACGAAGTTTATATAATTAAAAGCAGCACATCTCTACATCTCTAACTAGTCTTTTGGCAAGAGCAGCACTAAAGGCGGGTTATAGGCTAATTTATTTGTCAAGTGTTACGATAATGCATTTGTCTTTGTATTTTAATTAAGACACAATTGATGCTATTTACATTATGACACATACTAAGAATGTAGACAGTTTTAGCAAATACTCATAGCTTTTAAAGTTTAGGAGAAAAAACTCATCGGGATAGGCTTTATTCACGCCAGACACGTCAGGCGCTGCCTCAGGTATCCTAGGTCCTTTCTTGGAAATCTTAAGAATTTGTAATATCTAAAATCTCCTCCGTTTGATTTACTGTAAAATTAAAATATAAATGATTCTTAATCAGATTTTCGTTTTTATTAAAATATATACTTTAATATATTTCAAATTCTATGATGCGTCTTCAGTTTTATTAATCTCTTTTATACTAACATGGAATTAAAGTCATCACGTGAATGTTTAAGCTAGGTGGCTTCAGTTGCGTTTCATTATGTTTAGGAGTATGTGTCCCAAATTTTTTACTTGTTCATTGAGTAGTTGAATCAATTTGAACTTTTAAAGTGCGTTGACATAGAAGCAATAATGTATGTTCTAGTGGTAAAACTGAGGCTGGACGTTTATGACGTTAATGTTTAAGTTTATTAGGTTAATAGCCCAAAAATATTACAGTCAATATAAATATTAACGTATTTTTTATAAGTTTGAAATAAGAACTGAAAATAAATGAAATGAACAAATATTTATTTTCCACCAAAGTAATGGGAACATAGTACTTATGTGAAATAATAATAAGAAGAATAATGTTTCTTAATACTAAGAAACATAACATAATTTGGGTGGACTGGAGCCTAAACTAGGGCAATCCTGTATTTCAGGACTCCAGGTCTCCCGCACGCGTTGCCTGAGGATATATAAACAAAAACACGGAGAAAAATAAAAATATAAATATTGTGTGTGTGTGTGTAGTATTATAAAAAGGGATTCTGCCTCAACATAATTCTGCATAAGTAGGTATTCCATCACAAAACGCTTGACATGGTGTGAGGTCTTTTAATAAATAACTAATAAGGTGTTTATATTATTTTATTTATAGGGGGCTATGATGATTGTTAGACGGCGTAAAAACACGGTATTGTGTGTTATAGGCTTGAATATTTTGTTTCTCGTACGATTGGTGGACGGATACGTTGTGCTTTTATAGGTAAGGTTTTCAAGGTTCTTTAGGTCCTAACTTCTCCCTTTATTGTTCTATTATTGAAATTGTCTTATTTTAAACAAACATATTTCTACCAATTGTCAAATCTATGGTTAGTTGATCGACTCGCATTTAGTCGTTGTGACGCGAACAGTCTTCCTTAAGTTAGGCTCTGTTACTTATATTGCTTACCAGCTCTTATCGCCGATTCGTGTTAGTATTTAATGTAAAAAGAAAGCTTAAATTATTTTATTGATAGAATATTCCAAATTTTCAAAACTTTAGTGATCAGCACAAAACTGTTAATTTTGCCATTTATAAGAATTTAGGTTTGGCATACAATCGAGATGGACAGACGATCTCACTAAAACCGCACGATCGCTGGAGACAGGCCGTATACAACTGGTCCTATTGGAAATTACTTAGGGAGGCCTATGTCCAGCAGTGGACGTCATATGGCTGATATGAAGATGATGATTATAATATAATCACTACTTAAAATCTCTTTATTGTAATATTCAAATGATATGTAATAGATGTAAAGCTTTTTGCAGAAGGGTTCATTAGCACAAAATGTTTTGATTACGGATTTTACTTCACTGTGCAACGTTAAGCGTATCACTGACGTTACAAGAGAGATTCACTTGTTCGTCAGCATAGTGAGGAAGCTGTATGCGTGACGAACGCACTCACAGTAGTACTGAGTGCTGTTTAGATTTCACTGATTTATTGTAAGGTAAGTCGTTCAAGTTTAATCTTTCGATATTCAAGTAAGAATATAATTTATTATTGAGAAAATTCATGTCTCAATTTCTACTGTGGCTCACATTGTCTCACTTGCCCTGAAATAAAATAATGAGAAAAGTTCTCCAAAATTGTTTTGATATTTTCCACTTTATTATGACGAGTCCTAAAGTTGTGATTTTAACAAATTTTATAATCGCAGAGTTCCTAAAGGGATATATGAAAGCGAGCGATGCGAAAGTTGGGAATTATAGGGGTTAGGGACGGATATCATATCTTTATATATAAATAACACGATTCACGGTGATTGACCGGGATAAACTTTCTAACTGCGAAGCAGCTAGGAAGGCTGCTGCTTTATAATTTGGACAGGTTGATCAAACTTGGGAGATGGGATAGGATAGCTTATATCTCCGTTTATAGTAGCAATCTTTATTTTTATATTCCACATGGGTAACCTTAAGCTATAAAGAAACTGAGTCTATACAACATTCACTCACATGTATAGATAAACTTATGTAATCGGCTAAAAAACAATTATTAGTTATATTGTAAACATTAAGTTTATAGGTAATTGAAGTTAATTTAAATAGGGCTCTGACCTCTGTAACGCAGGTTCTAAACCTAATATAGGAAACAAATACTTCATTCATCATACCAGCCATCAAAAGTCCACTGTACATAGGCCCCCAAGAAAGGGGGTATGTTGCTCTTAATTTCTGCGCTGGGCAAGCGTGTTGGCAATCGCAGAGCGAAGCTTTCGCGGAGGGGAAGCTGCTGCCCATCCCCGCCCTGTATATTTGAGCTGACTTTTTTGCATGGATATACCGCCATCTGTCAATTTTGGTACCTTAGTCACCTCTTACGACATCTGATACTGGGGAATGTACTATTCTAATCTGCCGGTACCTCACGGCTACTTCATTAAAACCATGTAATATATTTATTATTATTACAGGAATATATTTAAAATAGGACAACGTCTGTCAGGTCAACTTTTAATCATCATATAAAGATATTACCAATATTTAATGTATGCGCTGTAAAATAAGGGAGATTATTAATTTCTAATGAAATTACCTTTTCACTTTGTTCTATGCTACGCTTACCAGTGCGTGGTCTCCATTCGGAATTAAATAACGGTCCCAATATCTCGCTTTGTGTCCAGCATGTTGACTATATCAATTTAACTTGGTAATTCTTTGGCATTGGTTTTATAGCGTAAAAACTACATGTCGGAATTATTGAAATCGGAATCTATAAAAAATATTGATAAACCTCGAAATTATCCATGATTAATTGCAATTGCGTATAATCACATAACTACTGGTGAAGGTATAAGGTTGTTTTATGTTCGATATAATTCTCACTCTGCCTACTTAATATAAAACTGAGGATCTGGGTGAAATGATATACAGATACTGCACTCTAGATATAACAGTTCACGTATAAACAAATGCTTATCACTACACATCGGCGCCCTCTAGCTTCCAGGATGTTTAGGGTCTACAAGTATATTAAAGAAAGAAATATGCGGATATACCTGCCCAATTTAAAAACTTTGTATCCTGGAATTAATCTATTAAGCTTCAGATTTTTTTACTAGTGCCCTTTTTGTCGAGCTTTGGCATTGATTTTTGTGCATGAAATGGATCAGTCTTTCAACAAAAGTGACAAGTGACTTCCAGACGGTTGTTGCAATTTCGACGAGACACAAAAAAATCTGTTTACCAAAGTTCCACCCACTTATTCCTAATGTTGAAATAATACAGGTATTTACCAGTCGAAATACAATAACCGTTAAAGAATTTGGCACGCACGAGACACTGGCGTCTCTAAAATTAGGTTTTGGGTATTCACACGTGATAATCAGTTTGGCAGCTCTTTGGTACTGAGGGCGAAATACAGTTTGCAACTTTAGATACAATTGTTGCATTATTTGAAGAGATAATATTCAAGTGGAAAGACTGCTAAGTAAACAGAAACGTGTCACCGTATGTATCCATTTCTTCAGCCGCAATGTTTTCGCTTACTGTCGATGTAAAGAAATAGTAAAGCTAATTACCCTTTATTTTTAACTGACAGCCTACACATAATTTTTTTTACTGTTATTGGTGCCAAATAGTTTTATTTTCTTTGACTAATTACACTTGCTAGTTAAGAGACAATAGAATAAATTATTGTGATTTTGAAATGGGTGATGATCATCGTGAGTTTTCTTGTAAAGAGTTAACTCTAGATTAATTCGGTGAACTTGCCCCTTAGAAGATAGTTGACACCATAACAGTTAAAAAAACAAACTAGTACCTAAAAAACTAGTATACTGTATAGTATACTAACCCAATAAACTAGTATACTGTAACTTCAACGCATTTATTCTCTTCGATCATCCATAACGTCATTTTCCTTGATTTTTATCAATTGTGACCTACATTTAGCCACAATTTAGTTAACTTTTAACTAGATATTTGCTATCACACCTTAGTTTACTGAGAATAAACTTAATTGAATGCGATAGAAAACATACTGATTGTTATGAAGTTACTGTTATTTCAAGAATAATTAATAAACTGGAAACTTCAGAGGTACAGATACAGGATAGATTTTAGAAAATACATTTTTGTTGCATAAAATATTGCCTGGGCCGGCAAAAGAAATCCAGATTTCGCGCGTCTCCATGGCACTAGACCAACGAGGCCATCGCTTGTTTCTCTCGATCTGGAATGTCCATCTAATTATAAGTGATTGGAGGGAAATGTGTCCAGAGCTAGTTTGTCTAGTGCGCACTTGGCTCAGTAATATACGATGTATGAATCAACATTGGATGAATGAAATTGCACGTGCCTACGTCAAATACATTGTGCTATGATGATAAATAACCTTTAATCATATGTACCATTGTGTCTATAATAATTTGAAAATGAATTGGTGTCACAAACTTTTTTACAAAGAACGTGTTCTTGGAAAGTCGTAAAAATAAACTTTGTAATATTCTATGCACGAAATATGAAATAATCAGCTTTTGTTACTATGTTAAGTGAATTTTTACATTTGCCTTGTTGCATTCTGTGAAAAATTTAATCAACTGCGTCTCTTACAAAACAATATTTGCAAAAGTAAATATATTCTTCTTCAAATACACAATGTTAAAAATTACGCGCAGAATTGTAAGTCACTGCCAAAACAGCGGCGCCATGGGACTAGAAAAACGATGTTACGTGTGTAACATCGTTTTAAAGTAACATATTGTAGGTATGTCCTTTATTTATTTGCATTTGTAGTAATGAAGAAGTTTCCGTATATAAACATTATAGTAGAACATTTATTTTAGTTTAGCTAGTAGGGGGTATACAAATATGAAATTTACAGTTGTTTAAAAAAGATCGCAATCATGATCACAAATATTGTGTTAGAATGATTATTATGAAAATATGACAGATTTGGGTAAATTTATCTGTTGATTTGTGCACGTATATTCAATGATGAAATTAAAATCTTTAACTGCGGAAGCTTGATTTTTCGTACTTAGATCTTGGATGTTTGGTCTTAGTTATGTAAATAATTTATATATTATATACATTACTATATGATATATAAATTACTTAAATAACGTTTACCTGAAACCATTCATGAGACTATTCCTCCATTATATGACATTCCTACTTAGGCTGTTGCAATGTCGGAGGCTGTTATTTAGAAAAACTGACTGGAAAACTTTTTAAACAAGAACAAATAGAATAATAGGTTAGATGGTAAAGCTATTCCAGCCCACACCTAAATGTTTCCATACTCTCACCAATTTTTACCGCCACAGAGTTCGCATTATAGTATCCTGTTTGAATAACTTGATTACAGAGTTGACGAAGCGCTAGTGTTATCCTTTTGATAATACGAGCGTCTATCTATACAAGAGAGCTGACGGTGACGCTACTTCTACATACTATCACGCATACTGTATGTTAGTGAAATTACGTAGTTTGTTCTCATGCGGTGGTTGGTAAGGGTAAAAAAAACATATGTTGACTTAATCTAAAACATTTTAGAAAAGGTCTGGTGTAGTTTACCTACAATCAGCGTTGCATCATTAAGTTAAGAAAGCAAGCAAGGAAATCAGCGTATTACATGCAAATATGACAGTAACACAATAATAAACATAATTAACAATATATGTATATTTAAATACATGTCGACTTATATATATTAAAAAAAAATACTAATCTAATTAAGGGGTCGATTATGCCACACGTCACCTTAGTCAGATTTAAATTTTATATACAAACACAAACAAAGTATGGAAAAAGTTCAAATACCTTTTTGACGATGTAAAGACAAAACATTAAAGCAGTTTTTCACTGACTGCGTTGACTTTAAGAAACTACATTTCGTTATTTAATAATTATTCTATTGTTTTATTACTTTCTTCATTCAGTATCCTGCTTATATCCATAATTGTGACAGTACTACCCGATATCAAACTAAACAAACCGATTAGAATTAAAATTATGTTCTTCCACAGAATCCATTTGTATCTTCCAAGGTTTTCCCATTTGAATATTGTCTCTATAATACCGGGTATGATCAAACCTAGAAGTGAGTAGAAAAATGCTCCAACCAGGTTGATGATTTGTTCTAACATAGGTAATACTGCTGCTATGCCACCTGAAAAATAAATTAATCCGTTCAAACAACGTTCGTTATGTTTCCGTTAGTGTTAAAAGTTTATGCGTTATCTAAAAGAATTCGTTTCTAGAATTTTGATTCATTTTTCGTAGAAAACTTCTTTGTTCTGCTACAGTTTTTTTGCTGAATCTTAAGAGATGTAGAACTGTACTGGATATACATCGCCACATTACAATAATTCTCTTTAATTCTAATATTCATATAGCGACTAAGAGATGGCTTTCTGGCTCTGTCTCTTTGTCATTTTAATTCTGTTGATCTTTCAGATTCATAAATACTTTCCGGAATTTCCAGAAAATTATTATAATTCCCAGTTAGATCATCTGATCAGTTGGTTCAGAATGGTAGTGAAAAATAAGATTATCTTCTGGTAAAATAAATTCTGGTTAGATCACCAGAATGTTATTGACAAAAAAACTAGTTTTCTGACCGTAGATGAATTATTTCAATCCGAATAATCTCTTATATTTGAAAAATAGTAGGAAATCAATTTCTGGTACCAGGATTAACAGCCAATGGCTGTGAATCACCATAATTCTTGAAAATATGCGGTTTAGATTTATGACAGTAGGTTTGGCAGTTAAATTGTTAGATCGATCTATAAGTTGCAATTAAACATTTTGGTTCGGTCATAAAGATTGTTATTACAACATCGAGTGGCAAATCTTAATGTTTATTTTAACAATCACAAAAGTTTTATATAATTTTCTAACGAAGCGACTTGAAAAATATGTTAGAAAAATAAACACTAAAAACATGGTTATCATGATCTATTTGTGCTGTGCTTTAAATGCCACAAACTTTAAAGAGATAGAGATTTATTTAAAAAGGACAAATTGTTGGTTATTTGACCTTGTAATTGATCTAAAAAAAAGACTGACCTATATCAATGATTGTCGAAAATACGATTGGGGGCACGAATTGTCAGTTATGCCAATTTAGCTATCAATAAATAGGTTCAATTTGTAAGCTTGCTGGCGATATAGATCATATTGTAAAATAAATTCAAAACCCTTTAGTAGTATGTCGAATACGGCTTGCTCTAAAAATCTAGGAGCTATTTAGAATATCAACTAATTTGCAGTTTATTTAATAAGTTATTTTGTACCAGTAAAGATATATTTACAACACGGAGGAGGTTCACAAAAAATTATAAATATATGTAACACGTTGCGTGATTTGAAATATGTATCAAGTCGCCTACGTTTATCATTTTCTTTATTAATATCGTTATCATTTTTTAAACATCTACCAATTCATTATTTATATTTTCAAGTGTTGCAAAACACTCACACTAATGAACATTAAATAATTGTCGGAATATCGAAACATTAGCAGAAATTGAGAGTAATTTTCAGTTTTAGCACTTCTCCAACGGATGTTTTGCTGAGAAAATATTTTTGTTTCTGTTTATTTTCCGCTTCGGTTATTAGTTCATGTCCTTGGCATCACGACGTGAACGCTCGCGACAAACGGGTCACGGCTATAATACTGACCAGACGGGACTATTTTAGATTTGCGTTGATTTGTTTGACGATATACTTATCAGCGTTAATAGGTTAGTGATGGAGTTCCGAAAAAATAAAATTTTGTATATGCGGTGATGGAAAGTTAGTATTAATACTCCTCTGTGCTGAGTCAACTCATGGATTATTTGATTAATGTAAAATAGATTATATAACGACCTGTCTCTGTTAATATATTTTGGGTGAGCCTATATCCATCGGTGAACGTCGTACAGCTAATTTGCTGATGATGCTATTTCTAAATAGTTAAGTCGGCTGTTGTTATGATAGATAATTTTTCAGTTTTTATTAGGCTTTCAAATGACTATCGCAAATCTTTCAGAAATTAATTTGATTAAGAAGGTAATAAACTCCCTAGCTAATTTTGTATCAGTTATACTTATTTATTTATCATGAAAAAATTATTAAGATATAAACTATAATATTTCTTAAGTTAGGTCAAACTGTAGACGGTAAGCAAAAAAATATTATAATCGGTTCTGTAGTTTGAAGTTCAACCCGGACAAATACTGTGACACGAAATATTTATATATTTTGATATATTTGTGAGTTTGGATCACGTAAATGGGTTTTCTTACTCTAAGCAAGTGTGTGTCGGGTCATTAGGAGCAATGACCTTGTGATCCATCTTTTCAATCAGTACGTATTATGATGCGCAAAGTATAATTCTCCGTTATGAAGCGAAATATTTTCTTCGAAGTAAAAATCTTTATTTGAAATAAATACATCACTTATTTTTCTGTCAATGTTTCTTCAGGATAGAGTTAAAATGTTGAATTTAAAGACTTTTACTAACCTATATCTTACTGTATGGCTATTGAAGGAATCCAATTTAATTTTACCATCTGTTCCAAATCACCATCAAGCAGCATTGATTTTTTGAACTCATATATTGATACTAAATTGCCATAACTACCAATTAAAATTACGATGGCTGCTTACGTGCATACTTCTTCTCTTTACATTTATTTCGTTTACAAAGTACATATAAACTTAAATATATCTTGTTTTTTACATGAAATTAAGACAAATAGTAGACGTCGTAGTATTTTTTCTCTCTAAAGCAATTGATAAGAATAGAACCCAAAAGATAGACCATTTCTTCAAATGTAAGTATATTAGGCGATCTAGGTCCACTCCCTAATTTTAGGTTATAATATGTTTGGAAAATGAAGAAGCGATTGGGTATCATAAAGACTTTTTCTGTTTATTTAAAATACCTTTTATAACATTTTTATGAGAATACAAAGTGACAGATCGACCTATACAAATACTTCAAATTTTCATAATCGATTAGACATTTAACGCAATAACTTTTTTTAATATTACCAGCAACACAACTAGTATACTCAGTCGTGTCATTACAAAGTTATTACTAGTGTCTGAAGCGATCAAGTGATCTGGAGTATTATGTCACATGTACCTAGTATTTACACTTTACTTTTCAAACAAGAACACAGCAAATACGAACACTTTTGTTTGAGTAGATATATGTGAGAGTGAGATACCCAAGTAAAGGACCTTTGCCGCCTTGAAGTAGCGGTCTACCTCAAGTAAGAGATATAGATAGCGCGTCCAAAATGATTTGATCATGGATTTATATAGGTAAGGTAGATTTGTCGCTTATGGTTAAACAATTGGCGTGCGGCGTGCAAAGTGGTGTGGCGTCTTAGCCCCATTTATTTTTATTTATAAAACAAAATAAGGTCAATTCTTACCACAAAAACATACGACTGCTATTCGTGCTAAAATCTGGGAGACGTTTTTATATTTGATGGCAATGTATGGTGCGGAGTATCTTGTCAATATGTCTATCACAACATAGAAGTGGAGAGGATACGTGAACAGGATCGATAGTGATATGAACACTTTAGCACATATCGCTGGCCTGTGAAAATATAATGTGTTAACAAAAATTATCTAAGAAAATGCTCACTAGAGGTTAAGATAAAAATTTTCACGTTTTCCTATGAATCATGAGGGCATGGATGGTGTAATAGATAATTTTAAAACTATAGTTTGGGGTTAATTTTAAAAAGACAAAAGAAAATAATTGTGTGAGATTTTTAAAAGAGAAGTTTACGTAGGCAACTACTTTAGTTAAAAACTGCGAATTTAGGAAAAATAAACAAATAGACTTGACTCAATTAAACATATGAAATTTGATTTCTAAACATCTCATTCTATGACTGACATCAGCTTAACTAAACGGCGCAGTTACAATTGTTTTGACTTTGACTATGTATCTAAGTTCGCCAATATAACAGATTCAATTGAAGAATATATCTCACCAATCATCCAAAGGCAGGTTCAGGGTGATCGTAGCCTTGAGGGCATCCCCATATTTGAAGTATCCGAAGAGGCCGAGAGTGCTATATAGCACCATAATAAAGCCCATAGCAAGCACCAACACACTGGGGCAACCGAGAAAGTGTTGAGGTTTTTTCATAGTATTCTCGACAGGCATCACGACGCCAATACCTTCCATCGCAAATATTACGGTACTAAAAATGAAATAAGTATAAATAGTAGGTGGGAATTTTTAGTCCACTCCCCACGTAAGTGGGAATTTTTCCATGGGCTTCCGGAATAGCAAGCGTGGTGGCAATAACAGAGCGTAGTTTTGCGACGGGAATTCTGCAGCTCATCCTCGCCTTGTTATATTTGGGCTAAACTCTTCCGGGTTCATATGCCGGTACCATAGTCGCCTCTTCGAAAATCTGGTACAGGGGGAGGTACTATTTTACTCTACCGGTACTCTATGGCTAATGATCTCAGATTGATTTAATTGTAATCTTAATGGAGATTTTAACGATTTTATTCAATTTATAAATCTCGTAATGATTTTTTTGTATCGCGCTTCGTTCGAACTTTAAATTTAGATCTAAGATCTAATATTAATTTATATCCTTTGAGCGTATTTATTTTGCATAGCATATAACATTTTAAGCACAAATTTGATGTTGGAAACCTTTCCGTAATCGAGTGTTGACATCAAACTTCCAGTATACAAAGACCATTTTTCTAGACTTGACTGCAAATAGTCACGCCTATGGATTTTGCCTTGATCATATTTTACGCAGGATTTCTCGTTAATCTAAGGTAGTTCTATTGTTTAAGCGTGAAAAAAGCGAACATTGACGTCAATCTGAATCAAATCTTTAGCAGAAACTGCTATTAATAGAAATAAAAGATGACAGTAAAGAAACGGCAAGCAAAATGTTTCTGCTGGGATGTAACTAAATTCTTTCAGTAGGTGCTTAGTGCAAGAGATATATTATACATACGTAAGAGGCAACTAGGTACCAGAATCGACAGATGGTGGTATATTTACCCGAAACAGTGTAGCTTAAATGCACAGGGTGGGGATGGGCAGCAGCATACCCGTGTGCGATCTGCTATTGCCAACACGCTTAAATTATGGGCCAAATGCCACATTTCTTGGGGAGGCCTATGGCATGCAGTGGACTTCCAATGCTTAATATAATGATGACCTGCTAACGTACACATGTATATTATATAGTTATTTTCATGGGTCCAATATTGATAGAGTGATAGAACTATGTGAATATGTAACAATAAAAATATATAGTGTTCATTCTACATAGTGGGTTGATATGACATTCATAGTACTTACGACAAAAACTCCGGGAATCTTGCAGGTTCACCCACAGCTCTTTTATTTTCAAAATTTATTTCTCCACTAGATATGTAGTAAATACATATGATAAATGTTGTGAAAAGCAAGCAGTTAGCGAGCAGAGAGAAAGGAGCCAAATATTTTAAGTGCCTGATCTGACACATAAGGCAAATCGGTACCAGGAAGATGAGGCAGTAATAATTGACATGCAGTTGAGTGTCTGGGTAGAATTTGTCGAAGAGCTGGAATAAATCAATTTGATTGATTTAACATTTACAAGTGTAATTTCCTTACATCTCTCATAGCAAATACACTATTACTGGATTTCTATAGTCTAGCAGTCTTTAAAGTAGTCTACTTTGAATGAGTCCCCTCATTTTTCATATAGCGGGATCTCCAAGTACGGGATAGTGTACAATCATAATAATAAAGTTTATTATTATGATTGTACACTATCCTAAATCATTATTTTTTTTAACTAGTTATTTTAATTATTAGATTTTTCTCTAAATTTTTTGTATGTAAAGCTCATTCGTTTACATTTTTAAAATGTTTGTTTCATATTTTACTTAAGCTTACAACGAATGCAAAATAAAATGTTAGAAAAACTGGCACTAAAGGTCGTATCCTTAGTAATGTATAGTTATAATAAATAATTAATGTGCATATTTTATTACAGTAGCTATGAACTACTTGTATCTCTTTCTGATTTATCACAGAAACAATTCATTTAATAGTTAGTTAATCCTCGATGCCTTTATCTGGTTTACTTCGTTACAAAATAACTAAGTAAAACACTTATACAGAATTGTTTGTTGCGTTATACGCGTATTTATACTTTAGGTCCGCTTTATTGCCCGAGATATTGAAATAAGTGCCTCCGTCTTTACTGACCTGCTTGATGGAGTCCGCAATAAGAACAGTGAAGATGCAACAGACACCAATGTATGTAAAAAATAATGCGAATTCTGCGAATACTCTGAAAAAAAGTAGTCGTCCATGAGTTTCTTAACCTTTGTCTTTAAATCTAGGGCTACCACCATTTGAAAATTGTAACCTGTTTATAAACAGATTCTACAATGACCGCATTAACATTCAAGCGGCCAGTCTCATCAAAAGTACTTCAATTGAACCCAGATATTGTTTTTTATTACCTCAGGTCGTAAACAATCATACAGTCCACGTGATAGTAAGCATCACTGCAGCCTATAGACGTTTGTAATATCACAAGGCGCTAACGCATACTAACGCGTTTGTGACTTAAAGATATAATATCACATTACCTATTAATTTCCGTGCCCGATCACCCTACAAAAAGTCTAAGGCTAAGGGCCTTTATCTAGTTAAAGCATATATCAAATGAAACGAATTAATGCAGTATCGACTGCAATTTAGGCTAAGTTATGGAAAATAAACAAGGTATTATATTTTGCCTAAACGAGTTTATGGATGAATATTTTGTTATATAAATAAAGAAAACTTTATTAACATTATGAATGGATATAGGCTTCCAAATAGTTTAACTTGCATTAGGTAATGGTGTTTTACATAAACAGTTGAAACGCATAAAAATATTGTTTGGTGTATGTCATTGTTTAGACAAAATTCAGTTTTCATTAAATATAACTTTTTAATTTCCTATCCTTATGTACAAAAATCGGTTATTATCTCCAGTGCTTATCTACACTTCTCGGTAACGTCATATAATGTTTCTTAAAAATTTATCATAATTCCCTTAGAATGTTAATTCAAAAGCATATTTATTTAAAGAACGTATATGTTACCGGCCAAACCCGATTTCAGGACAAACCAGTTTTGCCTAGGCGAAACTAGTTGTTCCTATACACGATAGGATTAACTAGTATCCTGGAGTATCCTGGAGTGTGCGTATTTATATCAGGATCAACTAGTTTGGCCTAGCCTAAACTGGTTTATCCTATCGGGCTTAGTACAAATTGATTTGGACTAGCCTAAACTGGTTTATCCTATCGGGTTTAGGACAAATTAGTTTGAACTAGGCTATACTAGTTAATCCTATCGCGTATAGGAAGAACTAGTTTCGCCTAGGCAAAACTGGTTTGTCCTGAAATCGGGTTTGTCCGGTAACATATACATTGGTACGTAGAATGCAATCATCAACAGTTTCCATAAAAAAAGATCATTAAAATGCCACTACTCTAAACAGATTACAGTCCATAGTTTGTTCACTATTTTCTAAGCTTGAACGCTATACCTGAAAGATTGTACCTAGCAACATATATTACCTAGCAGCTGCAGCAAATCGCCGGACCTGCTTCGGTCCATTGGCGAACGTGGCTCTGCAGGTTTCAGCATATCCTAGTAAAGGCTTCTTTTCCAATTTGCAACAACCTCGAGATGTTTGCACCTGTTGAGAGATTGAAAGAACTATTTAATTTGTTAATAATTTCGACTTTCTTCGATAATATCCATTAATATATTGTATTTGATAAATCGTTTTAGCAATGTCACAATACGTAGTGTAATGTAAATCACAAAGAATAAATATTTGAGATAGCGGTGCTATAGCTCGGAACGATCTCCTCCAGTCAACGTATACCTCAAACTATAGAGACTTTATTTAAAACTAAATTTTATTATCGTGTTTGCTACAAAAAGACATGCTCTCTATTGTAATTCACCCTAATAGCTCACTTACTTTTATTGTCTTCAAAGTAAACTGTAATAAAATGTTATCATGCATCCTCCAAGATCACGTTTCCACAACACGTGATTCTACTTCGAATATAAAACCTGGGCTTTTTAGAATTACTATCAGTGCTGTACTCTTCGATCTATTTATATATAATGAGAAGATAAAATTAAAATCTAAACAAATGCATCGGGCTACTTTTGATAAATCTTCTAGATTCAGATAAAAAGCCTGTTACGTATGAAGATTTTTATCATTAGCTAAAGGACGACCACTGCTGGGCCCCCAAGAGATTTGACATTTTTTTGGGACGGCAGTTTCACGACTGTTGCCTGTCCACTCTGAAGGTGATCAAATTATTGAAGAAGTCATAAAAAAAAGACTTACAAATATATGAACACAGTGTCCGCATACGAAGGCCACGACGATTGTGCCTACTATGCCGACGGCCCAACCAGCTTTCGAGAAGGCCAGTGGCACTGCAAGAATTCCTGTTCCTAGCGATGACTTTATAAGATTTACAAGCGACCTGATATCTCTGTAATGATATATTAAGCATGTTTCACGAACTAAGAAAAAAATAGTAAATCAAACCAAAATTATCAAAAGTCAACATAAATATAAATAAAAGGGAGTATAATATTTTCTTATCAATAAAATAAGAGATAAATATAAAAAAACATTACCATACATATAGTAGGAATTAGTACAAATATGTAGCTACTGATTAATTGCCATGGGATTACTAATAAAATTTTACAAAAGTAACAATTTTTTAATATATGACAAGAAACTGATCTCTTTACAATGAAATTGTTGAAGACCGTCGCGAAGATACCGACACTTCGAAATAAAAAGCAACAGACAAAATAAACCGCGTTTTACGTCCTTTAGAGGGTAATCTTTAAAACATTCAATATTAAACAAATATTTGTTACTTTTCAATATATGTAAATTATAAACAAAACTCTATTAAATAAAAAGTATTTTTATTTATTTATTCAATAAATAAGTACACATTATAACAAAGAAGTATCTCAACATCACTCAAAATTTTAATTAATATATTTCAAGAAAACCACTAAAAGGTAAACACTACAAAAATGTTACTTACGAGTTAGGTTTCTCTACGTCTCTATGCTCAAAAGGATTGTAATCACTTTCAACATGTTTTTCTCGGTCTACACTCATTTTGACTTCAACAGAGAAACGTGTACAAGCTTATCCAGTTTATCACTTAACACAGATTTATAAGTACTTACAGTTAAACACATTGCAGGTACGACGGTACTAAGTCTACAATGATCCTTCCACTCAAGTAATTGCTATGAATACAATTGTTTTATTATTGTAATTCTCTTATCAGTAGTTAACATGAATAAATTTCAAGTTTAGGTAGTTTAGCTTAGGTTTTCAAGATAAAAATAGTACAAACAAGTAGGCATATACACGCAAGGTTTAATTAGTTGGTTACAGGATTACAATTGTAAACATAAAAAATTTGTGTATTGAGGTATTTTTCCATTTTTAAGCTATGACCTAAGTACTCACGCATTTAAGACCAGCTTTAATTAAATAAACTATTGAACAAAATAAAATTAATCTAATATATCTAGTTCATTATTGAAAGACAATATTAAACTATTTAAATAAATATCATTAAACAATTTTGTTTAAATTTAATATTGTGCTTTACGACCGAGAATTTCTATTATATCTATAATTGTGACTGTACATCCCGACACTAGGCTGGTGAGTCCGAACAGAACAATGAATATGTTCTTCCAAAGAACCCATTTGAATCTTCCAAGGTTGTTCCACCGGAACACTGTCTCTATAATCCCCGGGATAATCAAGCCAAGGGTCGAGTAGAAAAACGCACCTACGATGTTAATGATTTGTTCTAGCAGAGGTAAGGCGATGCCAATGCCCACTGCAAGAAAAAAACTATTTGTAGCAATGACTTAACGTTTATACAGGTGTTATAAAGTCTTTAAGTATTTATTTTGTTTAACACGAGGTTTGTGTCAAACAAAATAAGCACTTTAATATTTCATTCAATGAATCGTGTCTTATAATAATAGTTAAGAAAATTTCAGTTAAATAATTGTCACTCTGTGATCTCACGCCATCTGAATTGAAACTTCTGATATATGTACCACTAATATGACCCATACATGATGTACTCTCATACTGAAACTCAATGGAATTATATATATCCTTTTTTCAATTTTATAATATTGCCATTTTTCACTTTTTTTTCTTTCCTTACAAATATCAAAATTGATAACATCTCTCAGAGAGCATTTTTTTTATTTATTATAATAAATGTTGAAATACATGAGACTTACCACAGCAGCACACTCCTATCGTCCGAGCAGCGATCTGAGTACTCATCCGGTACTTCTCTTGAATATGAGGTTCTGTATACTTGGTAAAAATATCTATTACCACAAAGAACTGCAGTGGATACGTGAAGAATATAGACATAGCAATAAACACCTTTGCACATACAGCTGGCCTGAAAAACAAAGCACATTTTCTTAATACTATTTTAATTTTACGTGAATCAACTTTAAAAGCTTTAGAAGGAAGTTTATAAGATATTTCAAGGCTTGAATTTTCAATATGGTTGCGATGTCTGTTTTGAAGATTTACCTGAGCGGTTGAAAGACTAAAATCAATACGGTGCTAAGTTTTGCTCCTTTATAACGTTTTCTTAACATCAATAAATATTTTTTAATTACTTTTTAATTAGGTACTTGTCGTATGTTTTTGTATTAGGAGTGAAATCTGAATATTTAAAGCTTACTGATTGACTGACTGACATATCAACGCAGGGCCTAAACTGTAAAGGTTTATAAGTTTTATAGTGTTGTACTAAGAAAGGATTATAACAAATTCACAAAACCTTTAAAAGTTATTCAAATGAAATTCAGCATAAAGGTTATTATATTTTATTGAAAATCATCCCTTAAGGGAGAAGTGGGGTGTAAAGTTAGTATGAAAGATATACAGCTTTACGCTGGTGAAACCGCGAGGCGCTGTTAGTATTAATTATACAAAATAGCCTTATACTATCTATAGCCTTAAAATACATTGCTTAAAGTTCCTATATAAGTAGATACCAGTATACAGAAACAAACCATTCATCGATGGGTAGATTCAACGTGATGGATCCTCTCAGTACATCACCATATTTGAAGTAACCGAACAGACCCAGTGTAGTGTATAAAAACACGATGACTGTCATAGCCACCACCAGCACACTTGGGAACCCGAGGAAGTTTTTCGGCTTCTTCATCTCGTTCTCTACTGGCATGACTACACCTATACCTTCCATCGCGAATATCACTGTGCTGGAATGTGCATAAACTTTATGGTTATTTGATACGTTTTAAATCTAAAGGTTTTCAGACTAACAAGCTTTGAGATATCATCATCATATCATCATCGTTGGACAAAGGCCTCCTCAAGAAAAGGATTTTTGCTCATAATTGGCGCGCTGGGAGTACGTCGTGGAGGGGATGCTGCTGCCTATCCCCGCCCTGCTGTATTTGAATTACCAAGTTCCAAATGGATACCGTCATCTGTCGGTTCCGGCACCTCAGTCGCCTTTTACGACTTTGTACTCAGTTGGTGCTTCACGGCACATTGAAATATGAACTGTCACAATGATTTAACGGGCCAAATGATCTTGTAAGCTAAGTCGCGTTGGTTCGATCCTCACTCAGGACAAATATTTATGTGATGATTGATGTTTAGATATTAAATAAATATTTAAGTATTATATTTGTAGTTCCTATATTGACTTAGGTCCGTAATAAAAAGAATCCGTATCCGTATCCGTAAGAAAAGTGCTTTGAGTGACTTGTAAGAGATTTTGTGTAAATATTAATATGAGTATTGATTGGCCGTTGGATTCTCGGGCGGACATACCATATCAGACATTTTTTTAAGTTAAATAGACACTTTTGGCATTACACAGATAAATTCACTTTTATTTTTCCGACGGAGCAAAATTAACATGGAAAGTTAACGAGAAGCTGTAAGATTTTTCGTAAAGATACTAAACCTGGCACTAAAATTATTGTATGTATATATAATCGAATGGATTCGTTGAAATTTCCGTATCAGTCCAGCACGCAGTCTCACAGTTTAAATATCCTGACGAGGCATTGGCTATTAAAATTCAATTAACCTTGAAAATATGTCCACGAGCAATTTGCTCTAAATTTCGTATTCTATTAAATCTACATCACTGAATATTATTTTGTATGTAATCCTCTGTAAACAGAGCGATTTCACAGTAATTTTCATGCATTACAACGTAAAAATAAGTGACGCGTCAATTTTCTTGATCATTTACTCTGCATAGACTCTGGCGTGCATATAAAAACATTTTAGATGTTTAAAAGTCGTGACTTATAAATTATGACGATGGCACGTTTATTCCAGTCGTTTTAGAATAAAAATAAAATGTAACAGTGCGAAAATCCATCATGCTAATTTGAAAGACAAAGTTGTATGTGTAAAGAATAATGTTGATTCATGCACCTTTATTATCGCTATTTATACTGGCCACGCCTCTTGGCTGGTCATGGTCTATGATACAGTACGTCAATAAAAATGTCATGAATTTTTTGTTAACCCCCGACTTTGTTTCATCTGGTCACATTTGTGCAGTGAGCACTCTCTACTGAGATATTACATATTTTGCAATTTTACATTAAAAAATATTAAAGTATAACAACAGTTCCGAAATTTGTTTTATTTTAATACAAACTATATTTTTTAATTAAATTAACAACAAATCAATTTAAAAAAAGACGACATCATTCTAATTTTAATAAATATATAGTAGACAGGAAATTAATAAACTTCTATAAATGGACTTTTAACCCACTTTTTGATGGCCTTTTTGATACCATTTGATATCTGATACAGAAGCAGAGACTGTTCTACTCTGCCTGAACCCTGTACAGCACTTAGTAAACCTTAGAAATACCTCAATATTATTAAAATCATAAACGAGTAACAACACCAATAAAATTATAAAATAAACATTTTTTATGTACATTAGGTACACTTTTAAACTCATACTATACTCATACAATATACTTTTTACTTACGATATAAATGCAGGATATCTTGCTGGGTTGCCAATAGCTTCCTTGTCATCGAATGATAAAGTACCTCCAAATATATAGTATAAGCAGATAAGGTAGGTAGCAACCAACAAGATGTTTGCCAACACTGAAAACAGCGCTAGCCATTTCAAATACTTGATTTGGCTTAGGATACACAATGGTACCATGAAGATGAGGCAATAGTATTCCACTGGTAAAATCACTGAAGGTGCATAGCGGTCGACCAGCTGAAATTAAACAATCGAGTTAAAGAATTCCTTCTTCCAGATATTCATTTATAATAAAAATATTTTTATACTGGTCATTTTCGCCTATTTTCTATATATATATATATTTATATATTTTCTATACTTTTATAAATACAGCTTGATTACAATAACAGATGTCAAAGTAGTAGCGTCGCACGACTTCTACATATTAATTATTATGTGTACATAAATAGAATTAATAGAAAAAAAATGAGCAGATTAAGATGCATCTTCTTCTCTCTCAATTTCTGTGCCAGACAGGGTCTATAACAGTAATTGTTATTATTTGCAGTGATTATTTCATGGAAATTATTTATTTTTAATTAATTTAAAATATCTTAATTTTAGAAGTTACAAGTCTAACTTTATGCATGGGTCTCTTTTCAGGTTGGGATATTTTTAAAAGTAGCATCGTTATAACAAATATATATATATATATGTGTATATATTATATGTATATGTATATATATATATATAAATATATATAATATGTATTACTCGTTCTATACATATAGAATGAGTTTAATTAATTCGGACATTACAAAGACAAATGGGTTCTCAATTAGTTTAACGATAATATAACTTTCAATTAACAGTTATTAACATTCGTCACGATTTGTTTTACCAACATACGTGTTATGTGGCATAATAGGGTTATTGCACAATATTCTAGAATCGATAAAATAAATAGTGACTAGTGAATGACCGATAAATTTTGACTATGATTCTATTTATAAAAACCTGGTAGTGCTAAAACTTAATAAAAGATCTAATTCCTAAAAATATTTTAGATATGTCCAGCACGCTACATATTTAACGTGATGTTAACAGATTTTTACACGAAACTCTTGTCCCTCGGTGTTTTTAATATCTTCTTTCTTCATCATCATACCAGCCATTGGAAGTCCACTACTAGTCATCCCAAGCCTCCCCAAAAGAGGGAATTTCGCCCATAAACGTCACGCTGCGCAAACGTGTTGACAATACCGGATGCTGCTGCCCAACCTAGCCCTATGCATTTGAGCTGCACTGTTTTAGATGAATATCTAAAACAGTGTTTTAGATATTTGCAGTTTTCTGTGCCTCAGTCACTTCTTACGGCATCTAATTCAAAGGGAGGTACTATTTCACTCCGCCGATACCCCACGGCTAATATCGTTTTAATATATTGTCTAAGTCCGCTTCTACGTAGTAAAATACTGTTTCTAAAGAAAATCTTTAATAATATTGATGTTGTCAGTCATCACTTCGCCTTGTGGCCTGGAATCATGATGATTCATTTGTTAAAATAAAGAATCTTTGTAGATAGTAAATATAGAGAGGAAAGAATAAAAGATTGTCCTCGAGATATGAGTGTTAACATATATGCTTTATTCGAATGCTTCTCAAACAGAATATAGCATAAAAAAAAAACATATTTACCTGTAAGTACATAAAAATACATACCTGTTTCACTGAGTCTGATATGAGAACGGAGTAAATGCAGCAAACACCAACGTACGTCGACAGAAGAGCAAATTCTGCGAAGACGCTGCAACAAATGATTCAGTTAACATAGTTCTTTAGAGATATATCTAAAGTAAATAGTTTTGATAAATGTCCTACTTGTACTTACAATGCGAATGTAACATATATCTAACTTATTAGCTAGTGGACGGATTTATTTATTCCAATTATATTGTAGGGAGACAAACGAATGATTTTTAAAATGTAAATAGTATAAATGATGAGCACGATAAACGCATTCAGTAGTGTTACCATCTTGAAGGATAATTATTTATGTGACGATATTTGTGTTCGCTTTTTGTCTGAATGTTCAATTTGTGCCTCCGCAACATAAGTCATTGAGCGACATATCTCGGAGTCAAGTCTATGGATGAGATGTTGGATGAATTTATTACTAACTAGCGGACAAACGTTATCCGAATAAATAACTTAGGAACCGGCTGTAGCGTATCCAGGCCCCCACTAGAATGCATTCATAAAATTTCAGTTAATTCGAACCAGTTATCTAGGTGCAGATTAGATAAATAGCTTAGATACCCACTACAGCGCCATCTGCCGGGCTGATTTGTGAATTTAAACCATGTAGGGCGCTAACCAAACGCAGAAAAAAATTGTTAAAATTAGTCCACGTGGGATCCGTTAGGGAGTACATATATATAACTCTACTATATGTGTGTATGAAGTTTATAAAATCAATCCAGCCATGGACTGGATGGTTCATACTATGAAGCCCTCCATGGCTGGACTGGTTTTAATGATTTCTTGCTTGCGATTGGGTGACGCCCCGGATGGTTTCACAAATCAGTAGCAATATACATTATACTAGTTTGCTAGAAAGTTTTTTCAAAGCTTGAACCCTAAGGATGAATATATACTTCTATTGTTCCCATGGGACGCGAATTGAAATGAAGTCACATGAATGAAGTAGCAGATGGAAAGCAACCTTGTACTTCTACATCTGTATTTTATTAGGAATTTATATGACATTGCATGTGTTGGTTGTGTGTAAATGATATTCAAGGTGATCAGTTGGAACAGAAGATGTTAAATTCAAACAAGTGAAACACATTTTCATTAATTGACGTTATACGCAGATTGATGACCCATATGGTTTAATATAAAAATAAATCTTTAGCATAGCATATACATCAGAGTTTCACACATTTATGGGTATCGGTTTTGTAGATATATGGCAATGTCTGCTTAGATCTTTGAAACTACGCTACGGATCATGATGCACTTTTTTAATAAATAGAGTGATTCAAGATAAAGATTTATATGTATACATGCATATTATTGTAGAAAAACATTATTAATATTAGAGGTTTCTAATATAATGTTGTACATTTTTTTTAAAATGCTGGCTAATCCCGACAACCTGAAGTCCGATGGCATATGTCTATCTATTCCCACTATTATAATTTTTTATCCTTATTACACCCGTGCGAAGCCGGGCGGGATGTTACTCTATACTAAATGTAAGATACGAACCTGGCCACGTTTGCGAATGGCTTCAGACATTTCGGGCCATTATTAAAGCAAGATTTGCATGTTTCAGCGTAGCCCAGTGATGGTTTCTTCTCAATGACACAACACGCTCTTGATGTTTTTACCTGTATACAAAGTAAACACAAGTTTACTCGCATGATAAAAAATTGCAGTAATAAAACACCTCATAAACCTTAAAGGAAATTGCTGAACTATTGCGTGTTTATGCAGTGTTCCCAATCAAATTAAGAAATTGGATTGAAAACGTCTCCAGTGATCAAGGTAATCCCTGTGTTATATCTATTTGTGTATCTACACTCATAATCGCGAAGCGGTAGGGCTCACTTCGCTGTATTCTGATGTGTAGGATGAGGGAGGTAGAGAAATTACTGGGTAATGAGGCAATTCACCCATGAGTCTCAATGTTGGCGACACGCTAGTGATATCCTTGCAATAATACGACCGCTAATTGCTACCGTGCTCATTTGTGATCCAGCAAAAAGATACAAAACGAAACAAATATGCTAGCAAATGTTCACTTTTGTTTGCTACTTGTTGACGAGAGACGAATATAATTATATATTATATTTATTTTTTCTAATTGATTAGTGGTTATGGTTTAATAAATAACATTAGTATGTAATATATTTTTTTAGACGAACCTAATGCTCGAATACACAGACGTCAATACTAGGAGGCTATTACCTAATATTTTTTAAATGTTTTATTAACTCGGTGTGTCCAGTTACAATTTACATAGGTGGATCTACCATATCTATCTACTATACCATGTCGTTAACTAATATTTAATGTTGAATTCAAAATAGTTTCTATTTTTACAGAGATATATTATTATCTTGTTTGCAAAAGGAATAGGTGAGATCTAAAAAAAACATAACCCTTTATATCCCTTCTCTTGAGCTTGTCTACTTTGAAAATCATATTATTAATTAAACCTGGTAAGGTATACGTTAAATTATAGTATTAATATAGTAATTCAATATAGTTTGAATCTTATCGGATTCATAAATAATTATAACTCTTTGTCATGTAATGAATAATTTAGATTTAAAATATGACGGTCATAGATCTCTCAAGTTGGATCAAACTGCACACAGTGAGCATTATTTAGTTTTTATTACAATTGCTTTAGTAGTTTAGGAATTAATCGCGGACAAACTACGCAATACAAAATTTTTACATATAAAATAGATATCACAAATCTAAAATACAGTTTTATGTAAGAACACAGTACGTACCAATATATGTATGCAATGTCCACAAATAATCCCCACCAGAATGGTGCCGACGATCCCTACACCCCATCCCGCGTTCGAAAACGCCAAGGGTCCAGCAAGGAGACCCGATCCGAGGGAGGCTTTTATTAAGTTGGCTGTTGACCGTAAATCTCTGGAATTGATTTAAATATCACTATCTTATTTATAAATTGCATAAAATATATCGAGTTATAAACATATATAATAATAATAAGTAATATTTATTTCGAATTATGGAATGTTTTTAAATATATATTCATTATTTAGACAATGTTTAATAAAGCCTTTCATGCTTTTTACTTTTAGTTATTCGATATCGTTTTTTTTTAAATTGAACTATTGAATCTATACATGCAAATGTATAGTGAACCTAAAAATAATGCTAAAAAGTATTTTTTTTAATTTTAGTGTCTTACTAGGCATTTGCGACATAAAGTCATTATATTATGTGACTCACGTACATAAAAAATGCATAGTTGCTAAAATTCACAAAATGGAGGTTAACCGAAATAAAAATTTTCAAAAAACTATAAGAGGTTTTCGCAAAACAATTTCAAATGTTTTGCGTTTAAATTAAAAAGAAATGTGTTATTTGACTAAGAAGACTAAATAAATGTGACACTTACGAATTAGGTTTTTTGACTATTCGATGTTCAAATGGATCATAAGTATTCTCTTCTTTTTTTTTCTCGACACTCATTTTATTATTTTTTAACACAGACTAAAAAACATTACTGGGATCACTTAAGGTCATTAAAAAAGACCTTAAGAAGAAGAAGAATAGGTTGTCACGGTTGATCTACGAATATGGCTGTTTGGTTATATATTTGAACAACGTCAACTGTGAGCTTACGTCTGAGTTACACTGAACGTGCAATTGATAACAGTTTGTCGCAAACAATATTTTGTTTGTCTTTATGGACTGCTAAGTGGCTTCTTTTGAAGGCGTTTGTGAAATTGACGATTAATTCATGGTGAAAAATTTTATGATTATATAATCTCTAATATTAAGAGCACATTCGACACATATTATTTCTGATATTTAGTTATACATCTATAAATACTAAGTATGAATAAAAAGACTACGTAAACCAGTAGTTTTAAGATGAACTTAAAAAACTCATAATATTTGGTGGATGTCCACTGCAGAGAAAGGCCTCTGCAAAAAAAAAGATTTTACCATGCTGGATAATCGAAGAGTAACGCTTGGTGACGTGGATAAAGCTACCCATCTCCGCCTTACTCTCATTTTAAAATTGGGCTATGCTATTTCTGATATTCTGCGATCTGCCAGTACAGAGATAGGTTTTATTCTGCTAGTAAATACCCTTTGCACCAGTTTTATCAGTTTAAGTTGAATATACGTATTTAACTAAATAAGGCTTAATGATAATGTACTAGAAAATAACTTTTCTAAGATGTTTTTATTCTATCATATATAAGTACGTATTAATGTTGTTATAGTACTATACATTCTTATATAAAGAAAAAAGTAAACCTTAAGTATCAAAACCTATTTGGTTAAGAGTAATAAAATAAGGAGATAAAGGTGTATCTACTGTTAAATATTATTTCAAAGATAACGTTATATGTTAAACTACTTGAACAAATTATGACAAGTTACATTAAATCACCAATATTTATTTCTCACGTGATTAATTAACTATAATCATCACATGGATATAGACGAACTCCACGTCGACTGCTGGATAAAGGGGAATGGGAAGTTTAGCCATTAATTGCTGCGTTGGGCAAGTATATTAGCAATCACCGAACGCAGTCTTCGCCAACGGGACGCTGTCCATCGATGGATATACTGCCATCTATCGGTTTAGATATCTTAGTCACCTCGTACGACATCTGGTACAGAGGGAAATACTAGTCTACTCTGCCGGTACCTCACAGCAACTATAATGAGCTAACGGAAAATTTGTATAAAATTTGGTTACGTAGGCATCGGTTAGCCCTTCTTGTATGACTTCTAATTCATACAACATCTCATACGTAGCTTAAAGTAGTGCGTTAATTTTAAACAAAAAAAGAATTTTAAATATTACTATACTACATATATATTTTACTAGCTTTCCACGGGACGGGACTTCGTTCGCGAGGTCTTTATATCTCATCTCTGAGGAGTTCTCATCATACATCCACATACTAGTGAGGAAAACGTGTTGATTTGTATTCATTTAATATGGGATGTAATAAAATAAAAGGTATTTGGTTAGTGTTTCGTTATCTCCAAAGTTTAGAAACTATATATATATATAGTTTCATCATCGCAGAGTGAAGCTTCGTGACGGGAATGCTACTGGTCATTCCTGACAATGACCAGCAGCCACTATTTCGAATGGATACAACACTATCTGTCGTTTCCGGTACCTCAGTTGCATATGTAGTTTCGACACGTGGTACAGGGGGAGGTACTATTCTACTCTGCCACTATCCCACAGCACATATAGTTAATATTTTTGCTCGAAATATTGTATATATTGTATTATATATTTTTTCAGCTTTAAGTGAGCGTTCGTAGAATAGCACCTTTCCCTCTGCCAGGTGTTATAAAATGCAACTCGGCTACTGGAATGACAAATGGCGGTATATTATATATAGCATATCAGCTACGCAGTTTAGGGTGGATAGCGTCGTGAAGCTACGCTTTGGGATTACTACCACGTTAGCCAAGCGCTCCAATTATGGGCACAATCCCCCCTTTTTTGATTAGGCCTATGTCCAGCAGTGGACGATCCACGCCTGCTATGACGAAGATGGTGAAATAGCTTACTATATTACTTAACATTATATAACTTAATAATTGCCATCCTTAATAATAAGCGAGGTTAATTAAAATCTATCAAGTAAAAATTGCGATTGTGACGTAGTCAAGGCTTTCTCAAACAAGATAATTTTACACATATATTATGGTAATGATGGAATGCTGTCATAAACGAGACTTATAGTATTATTGCGTTGCACTTATGTATAAGTTCCGTTATCATTTGAAACAATACGAATTATAAGCTAACCCTTTCGAGAAGATTATGCGATAATATTATTCTAAACAAGGTTAAACTTGAAAAGAGAAAAAGAGAAAGACAAACCTTTTCTCCATAATACAAAAACTTACTTATAGAAAAAAAAAATAAAGCATGTGATTACTAGTATAATATAACTGTATGTAACTAAAAGGATTATAATTAGAGCTCAGTGAAATGTGTTACTACAATCAATATATATAAGGACGGTGCTGACTGAATGACTGACTGACATATTAATGCAGGGTCTGAACTATAACGGTATGAAACTTGAAATTTTGCACAAGGGTTCCTTTGGTAACATAGGGGAGCACTGAGAAAGGATTTTTAGAAACTGACCACTTAAGAGTAGTATGAAACTGCTGTTTTTGAAGTTATTAGAATGAAATTCAGTATGAAGGTTCTTTATTGAAAGTCATGAATATTGTTTTAACAAATCATCCCCTGAGGGGGTAAAAAGGGGTGGAGGCAAATTTATAGTAAAATTCTGCAAATTAACGTGGGCACCTCCATCTTTTACCCATGTTTATGTAATGAAATATTAAGTTAAGCAAACGAAATCCTTTTCTCTTGCAGTCTTCGTGCAAAGAAAATCATCAACAATCTAACTTCTATTAAAAAAAATTAATAAAGAAGTCACTTTTCAGCGTTACAAAGAACAGGGATCACCAATTATTAACCACCATTGCGTTTACTATTTATTTCTTACTTTACATAATTACTTTTTCATATTAAAGGGAAGGGCAGCGTACGGCGTCCACCCACAAGATGGACAACCGATCTGACTAAAACCGCAGGATCGCGCTGGACACAGGCCGCATACAACCGGTCCTATTGGAGATTACTTATGGAGGCCTGATGATGATTATAGGTAGCAAACGGGTCATCTGATGGTAAGTGATCATCAGCGCACATGGACACCTGCAACACCAGAGGCGCGCTGCCAGTCTTCAAGAAAAAGACTCTGACCTTGAAAATCCCTTAATCGTACTACATACAGATCTGCGAAAACCGCCGCAATTAGTTTGTTTTCTCGATAAGCTGTGCGAGGGAGAAAATGGTGCTGAAATCGAATAGCTGTTGACCGTCATCCATCGACGTGGTGGGGATGGAACGACAGTCGATTGCGAGTGTTTTACTTTGTAGTAACTCAGCTGCAGGCAGTAGTATATTTAGCAAAATTGCTAGGAAAATTCCAATTAATACCGTCCACTCATTTGTAAGGCGGTGTGTGCAGAGTTAGATAGTTACTTGTTGATAGTTGGACTTTTTTGAGGTCTTGGTAGACTTGGGGACTAAAATTATTACTTATTCTTCACATATCATCATTAACACTATGGTTACTATGTGAAAGAGCCATTGCAAGCATCATATGCGCCAAGTCTTACCGTCGAACCAAACAATCGCGAGAATCGAAGTCTACTTTTCAATAAACAAAGCATGAAATTCGGATATTCGATAAGCGTTTGCTACATTTGAGGGCCGCTAAAATCCGCGAGGTCCGCGATCCACTTGGTGACTCCTGCCTAAGATATTTGGCGATAAAATGTTTCTATAACTCTAAACATATAAGGTGACGCATTTCATTTTTATGTTTGCCTCATAGCTATGTGACGTGTTAATAATGAAAAATAATTTTAATGAGTAAATTATATATGACTAATGTTTGTAACTCATAATGTTTTGGCTTAAATCGTTACTATGCTGGTTTACTTATTAACGTTTGTGAAGTTTAGAGGTTTTTAAGAAAACACGCACTTTGTCGAGTATATAATCATATTAGTTTATATTATAATAGTGTAAACATTTATATGAATCATGATATGAAACTATCATCATCAGCCATATCTGGAATCCTTCAACTACAAGACACTGGCCTTTATGGGTTTTAACGTGCTTTCTTAAATACGGCATTTTTTACCCGGGCCATTATTTTTGCCCTATCGCTGCTGGGTGTTGCAACATTTGTGCCAACTTTGCCCTCTGGCAAAAAGAGCCAAGAGGTAAACCGTATTGAACCCACTTAGCGTCTTATATCCCATCGGATACTAGTCTTTGCAAGAGTTACTCCTCTTTAACAACCGTGTGGCAGGTAACTATTGTTCGATGAGCATCGGCATAAAAAGGATAAAACAATTATATCCAAAAACAATATCCAGTTTCAATTCTTATAAAGTGATATTCTTCAGTAATTATTACATACCGGTTCAAATTTAAAATTTGCAGCAATTATCGAGAATTGGATTAGATTAAAAACAAAAAATACAAAATTAAATATTTTATTCATTCAACTCGCAAGCATACTCACATACAAACGCATTAAGAAAATGTCTTAAATTTGTTTTTAATACAGTTGTTCATTAAACAAAACTACTTATAACTGAAAAAATCTGCTTCGGAGTATTATCATTATAGTGCCACAATATCGACATTGGAATGACAACACCTTGATAATCAACTAGTGCGATATACTATAAATATAATAACAATTAAAAATATATAGAGTAATAGTCCTACAACATTTAATCATACAATTATTCGGTTTTCAAATTAACATTCATACATCACAATAATATGTCCTTTTATTACATTTTTATTTGACGTTGGAGTTATAATTACTAGCAATATTTAACAAACATGATGCTTGGCCGTAAAACATTTGGAACTGGATAAAAGGTATAAATGTATCTAACATTCAGCTATCTATATGTATAGCCATTTGAATGTAGTAACAAGTCTGTATCTGCAATGTATCTCGACTTTACGTATTTCAGAAACTGAACTGAACGTAATATTGTGATCAAACAAAAACTTGTGTAAAGCGGTAAATCCTTATTATAAAGCCTCTATTTTATTTCTTAGGAAGTTCTTTCCAAATATATTTGAATACGTTTATTCTTGGACTTCATAGTTTCTCAACCACCAATTATTCTTAGAGGCAACATTTGGCTTAACTCGTTGGGTCAAATATGGTACAGCAGGTTGTTTAGGAAAATTTATGTTAACATAGTTCGGTAGTTGTGGCAAATCTTTTTGTGTTTGCAAATATGTTGGCAGAATCGGAGATTGGGTAACAGTAGAAGTGTACAGCTGTTGGGCAACATCTGACGCTCTCTGTGTAGGTATGATCAGCGATGTTGAAGGTGAGTAGTTATTAATAATCTGTTGATTTGCGCCTTGTTTATACTGTTGTGGTGTTTCACAGACGGTTCCTTGCAACAACGTGCCTAGAGGCGCTGTGAAGATCCTGAAGTTTATGTCACTGTAATCAAGTTCCGCTTCCAAGAACACAGGCATACGATCAGAGATCATCCAAACGTTTCCGCCTTCATCGATTTTTATGTCACTTGGGAAGACAAAACCAACGTCATCTTTGTCAACGATGCCGATATTCTGTGGTTTGTGTGGGAGTGCATAATTCCAACATCCAATGGCATTTTGATCTATTAGATTGAATAATTCAACTCCCGATTCATCCATCACTTTAGAGGTGGTGTGGCCATCAGATCCTCGTACGCCTACAACTTTGAAGTCCTGGTAAGAGCCAGTAACCTTTGTTTCGTCTCTTAAAATACGAGTTGATACAGAGAACTCGGTGTGGCTCGATAAGGGGCTGAAGTACAAGGTTCTGTAACCATCTAGCCCGATTGGTGATAGGGTGATACCGAATATACCTTCAGCACCCCATTGGAAGTTGAGGCCTGCTATGTTGAAGTCACCGACAAGAGGGTCAGGCATGAAGTAGCTGTGGCTGAATCTCCATGACTTGTTCTGCTCCCAAGAGTAAGCGATAAGTCCATAGCCGAGTTCGTCAGAGAAATAGGCGAATGTGTCGTCACAGCTCGCGCCCATGTCGATGGCGATGTTGGCTATAAATGTCGTAGGCAGGATGTCTTCCGGCCGGAATACATATCGACGGATTCGTTGGTCAGTGTTCAAGTCATACACGTTCAGGCTGTATGGGCACAGGTTGGTAACGTTGGGGTCTGAAATCGAAATGAATTATGGTAAGTATTAAATTAAATTATACGGCAGACGTTTATGTTCTTGGTAGTTGCAGAGTTTAGACATTATTGCTAAAGAAAATTTCAAAGGAGCTGACACTGTTTTATAATTACACTGTTTTATAACTACATTAAGCATTTTGCTTTCGTTATCGCAAGAAATTAAGTTTTTATAAATACTTGGATAAAAAACAAATAATTTATTCATTTAAATATTAGTGAAAATGAGCAATTTATTAAAAAAATATCTCACCATAACCATAGGTGCCAACATCGAGAACCCACAGGCGGTCGCATTTGTCAGCCTTGATCCTGTACACCGTAGTGAGTCCACTTTCACAGTTTCCCAACTCATTGCCTGCCCAACTTGGGTAAGGGTTCAGTTTGGGAGATGGTTCGTAGGCCGAGTCTAACGGGATGTAGTTCAAAGTCGCGGGGATACCTGTAAAACAAAAAAGGATCCTTTTCAATAACCACAACTAAATAGCAAAAAGTGTACTTTAATTATTTAACTACGCCTTTTTTACCTCCTTATTAAGAACAATGCAATATCCTTCATGGCCCCTGATTTCGTTAACAAAATAATGTGTTTGTTATGTTTGTCTTAGATATATTTTGTGAGTATTTTTTCCACCTAGTTTGCTCAAGGCGCAGAAGATTCGAAGTCCTAATAATTATAATAGGTATTACTGAGTTCCTCCTTATATTATTTTTTGCTTTGATACCGATCTATTTTTGTAATTTTATTTGTTATAACAGTTTGATATTATGTAAGAATTTGCTGTTTGAAGAAATACATTAAAATGTTTCGTAAGAACTTTGAAAAGTTAGTGCAGTTTAAATTTACCTTTAGCAATAAGAGTTCCGCCGCTTAAATAGAAATAATAACCGGTATTTTGTGACACCATTTCGCTCACCACAGAATTATCTTCATTAGCAGCATATTATAATAATAATCAACAGACAATTATTTGATTTGCTAACATTGTTGCTGTTCTCGTAATTCACAAGAAGTATTTATACATGTAATTTTCATATGGAATCTAGGAGTTAATAGGAAATAGACATTGAAATTTTAATAGGTATCGAGAAGTATGGAAATATAATCTTGTTTCGTTAGATGAACTTTAGGATAAACCGAGACAAAGACAAAACAGTAATTTGAAGGGTCGGATTGACAAAGGAGGTAATATTGGCTGTTTCGTTACCTGTAATATCAAATATATAGCTTTTCGCCTTCGACTCTATTCACTAGATTTTATGCTAAATCGCCTCCCACAGTATCGTGCCCATGGTCGAAAACATAGGTTTATATCTGTTTAGAGAGTTCAGGCTATCCACTAGCATAGTTAAAAAGCAACTATAAGTATAGCCTATGTTACTTGTTATTGATGTAGCTTTCTGTGATTGACTGAATTAAAAAAAACCAATTTAGTTTGTATCGAGTTTATCCAATAAAAATAAATATGTAAATGTTTTCTCTTTATAATTTGAATGGAAGTACACTTCATTGCAGATTTATATTTTGCTGTAAGTAGTTTAAATGTTGAAATTGTAACTTGGTAAGAGACAACCCAATAAATAAATCAATAAACCCACATGTCTTGTTAATCATGGATAAGTTGTTGAGTTAATTAGGTAATTATATAATATAAGCCCTTGACATTGTACGCGATAAGTAGGTATTACTCAATGAATATTAACGCAAATTGTAAAGTATTTGTTTGACATCGTCCGATCTTTTATTAATTAGTTTTATTCTCACGCCTATTTAATATTTGACTGGGGAGACGACCCGGTGTCAAACGTACTACAAATTATATATATTAATAGCGCAGCAATAGCAAGAGACATATATTCTCTAGCTCATGTTTATTAAGCTGTTCATACCGACCAATTTCTCATGAAGCTTGATAATATTCATGATGATACAATAATATGACAATTACATGAGTATTATAAAGTTTGTATTTAATTTTAACAGAATACGTCATTAAAGAATTCAACAGCGATACGAAAAATGTCATTAAGGTTTCTCGTAGTGCACTAAATTAATTCATAGTTCAGTTCATATGAATTTGCTCCCGTAATCTTACAGTAATCTTACATTAGAGTCGTGGTTACGAGCAAAGGAGTAAGTATAAAGTTTCTACAAACCAGCTGATTTGCGGTAATTCTGATAATTTAGCAATAATTGAAGCATGCTATGGATAAGTGTCTTATTATAGTTGATGGTGATTCAATCACTCTAATTTATGTTACGTCAAACAAGACATATTGAGTTAGATTACGTGGTATAATTTTGCAACTGTACGATGGGGATAGTATTTGTATTTAAGCTTATT
>JACJUM010003237.1:12944227-13089940 GCA_020976665.1 Heortia vitessoides
CTCAGTATAGAATTCTAGATTGAGACCACATATTTATAAATAATTTTTTAACCTCAGCACGTAAAAAAACGATAAAAAGTAAAGTTAAACAAGCTTTTGCCTTTTTCGAAACAGTTTTTGTCGTTACCTCCAGTCAGTAAGCGTCAAATGTAAAGTTAGTTTATTTGCGCAACAAAGTTGCGTTTTGAAGGTCTCTTTGACATATGCATATTAGCATGTAATGTAACATTTGTTTTTTCATTGTAATATTTGTAACATGACAAGAAAGTAATGTCGGGGGAGCAATTGCTTCTGTAACAAATGGTATTCGAGTATAATACATGCATATGCTATTAACTATTGATAGCGATAGGTATGTACCAACATTTTAAATGTTAATTGCTCGTCGAAGTTACGCTATAAATTGAGGGCGTTGTTCAGGATCGCGTTTGCGTATATTGAAACATTGTTATAACAACTGTTGCAGTCGCGCATGCTAACTTTAAACAGGAACATTTGTATTAACCTTACAGTAGTAAGGTGTAACTAGTAAATCCGAGATTGTACTTCATGGAGGAATGTGAAGGCTGCACGCGACTGTTCAAAGTAATAGAAAGAACATAGTATTTATTTTATAATCAATGATTTGTAGTGTCGTCTGTCGTATTCATTATAGATAATACTTGGACGTAAAGTATCTAACATTTATGATATTTACCTAATATAAGCATCAAAAACATTTAAAATGAATTTAGTAAATGGTGAGGTGTTGTAAATATATATAAAAGTGTATTACCGTAGACATGCAAAAAGATTTATCATTTATTCATTTCCATTATTATTTTAGTTTAGTTCCATTAGTAGGTTTAGTATAGTTTACTAGGCGAACCAATAATAATAAAAAATACAGAATGTACACAAAGTAAAGCTTTCGCTGCTTAAAACGTTTCGTAACGTTTAAAAATATTGTTATCTTTATCCTCTATGGTAATGTACCGCAACCTAAATAATTATTCTATTAACTACTTCTGAAGAATCTGAAATCATATGAAAATGGTCTAGTAGTATGGAAAACAATGGCTCCCTTGGGACATATTTAGCATTTTTTACTAACGCAATTCAGTGATATTGTAAACTCAAAATTTGCCGTAGTTCTATTTTTGTGTCTGATAACACACATTTATATATTTAAATTTTAATGGAACTTTTTCTTTTTAAACATCAAAAAAGTGGAATATTGCCCCGAATTTCCGCGCGGTACAACTGTATTGGGAATCGCAGATCGCAGCTTTCACGACGAGGATGCTGCTGCCCATCCCCACCCTGTGCACATAAGCTCCACTGTATCAAATGGATATACTGCCATATGTCGGTTCTGGTACCATAATCGCCTTTTACGACACCTGGTAGGTGAGGTACAGGGGGTACTATTCTACTCTACCGGTATCTCACGGCATTTGAATAGTACTTCTCATATATTAGGAAAACGTTAAAAGCTTTAATTTGTAAAAATATGTTCCAGGTTACCACTTGAATTAAAGTGTTTTTCTGGCTTTTTGTTAGTCTGCAATAGTGGTTTGTGCAATTGTGGTTTTTGACCAGTGGCACGTGTTCGATGAGGCTGAGCCGAACTGGTTTATTTTTCGGCTGTTGTGTTGAGGCACGGGAAACTGCTAATCGCTGTTTCAAGCAATTATGAAACTAATGTTTCATGCCATATTAAAGTTTTAGTTGGCTAAGGTTTAAAGATTTAAAGAAAAAAGATTTTTAAAAGATAAAAGAAAAAAAAAAGTAATAATAATAAATAATAATAAAGCTAAAGATTTTTCATAATGTTTGCATCTTATATTTTGTTACATTTGTGAAGTTTAGTACACTTGTGAAAAGTAATGTTCTGTAATAGCAAAATAAACGTTTTAAAATTGGTCTTATTTATTGACACCCATTTTCATATGACGGTCACCGTTGTTTATCTACGCTCCAAGTATCGTAAGGACATAATTGTCTTTAACGCATCGCTAACTTATGACTTGATGAGATTATGGTACGCTACCCATTAATTTCACTACCTCCTACACCTTTTAAGTGGAGCAATGCAAACACTTATGTGTAAACGAAATAGGTGGAAACGAGCTATCAATCTACTTATTAATAGATGGTACAGAATATTTATAATAAGGTATTAAACTATTAAAAGAAACAAATTTACGAAGTTGTTTTTGCGTTAAATTACACTATATTTAGTTCGTTAATATAGTTATTAATTATACGCCTAGTACGAAATAATATGCAAGGTGTGAATTAGAACGTTCAATGATTTATGACTACAATTAAGTTATTGCTTTACTTTTTGATTTATTGCTCGTTTTATTTGATAAATATCACAAAATTATAATCAGCCCGAACTTTGTACGTTCGTTTGTATGAAAATCACTTTCTTATGTTCACCAAAATACTGACATTATAAAATTGTAGTCTTTTTAACATGGATAAACATTAAAACTTTACAATATACCCATTTTATCAGAATATATACAATAGAAACATTATACAGATATTTTAGAATAAACTGTAATTTATAAAACTATTCTCAAATGCGGCTGAAGATGTCACTATTATCTTTAAAATATATATTACTAGCTGTGCCCGCGACTTCGTCCGCGTGTAAAAGTTTCTTTGGGTACCATACTTCTACCTTAACTTATATAAACTTTGAATGTCATGTTTATTTATATCGAATCAATGGCCTAAAAAATAGGTTTCAAGTTTCTAGCTTTAAAAATAGCGATAAAAAGCTTAACAGACAGACAGACAGACAGACAGAGCTACTTTCGCATTTATAAAATTAGTAGGGGTATAAATTTAAATATTTACCTGAACGCCATCTAGGGACGGACACGAAAAGTTTGTTTTGCCACCTCTCTATCCCGACCGGCAGAGCGTTTTCCGGGACCAGGGCTCCTGTGCGCATGGCGTGCTGCCTGGACCCTTCGTCTGGGTAGTTCCAGTCCATAGCGTTCCAGGAGTACATCTCTTGGAACTTCACCGCAGCAGACGCGAACGGCAGGCACAAAATTAGGAACCTCCACGCCATTCTGTCTGAGAAAGAGCACACAGGATTTTTTTAATTTTCTTTACAGCGACATTGTTAATCTACAATATTGAGATTATTGCAAAAATTTTCTAAAAGATTTTATTAGACAATTAAATAATAAAAAAAACAGTAAAAAATTAAAAAAAATCGATATGTATCAAATAACACTTGCACTTTAAGCACATAAGTAAAAAACACTTTAAAAAAACTGTGGTGCACATACGTGTGAGATAGTGCTGTCTAAAGTCTATCGGACGACAGGCTCGGCTGGACTAAATTCCACGCACCAACCCCCACCTTATAAACAAAATGCGCTAACTCCTACCAGTCAGCGCGCGAAAAAACATATACAATTTACATATGTTTTTAGATAAATGAACGAACGCTTAGCAATTAATAATTTCGTCACATTTTACATTTATATCTAACCAATTTCAGACTGTCAATGTCGTAAGAAAAACTATTAGTGCTATATAGATTGTTATCAAATTACATTTTGAATTTAGTTAGCCCATTTGAAGGTAAAGGCATTCTTATAGGAATAGCTTAGGCTATTTTGTGACCTAGAACTTGAACGATCTAAATAGCTTTCATTGTTCGTTAATCTAAAATAGTATTTATCCAATCTAAACTTAAGTATGTAATACTTGATTTTTAAATCTATTTTGCTTATTAATCTTACTGAAGCATTAACTTTGTTGTGTCTTTCTGAGTTACATGTTATAAAAGTTTATTGTTGCAGTATTAGTTATTGATTTGACGAGCCCGATGGCACGGGTGGTAGTGATCCTATCTTATACGTCAAGGGTCTTGGGTTCAATCTCCAACCAGGACAAATACTTTTATGTTTGTGTTTATTCTGTGTCTGGATGTTAAAATATGTATTTAAATATTATATTTGTGGTTTCTTAGTTGTCTGATAACCCGTCCGTAACACAAGGGCTTTAAGCGACTTAGCTTGAAATCAGGTCAATATATGAGATGTGGTATGAGTATTATTATTTATTAATTTTGAGTGGCAGAGTGCAGAATAAAATGCTTCTAAGTTTCACTTCAAGATAATAGAATAGTGTAGTAAAAACATTTGGTTCGAGAAATAAATAAATAAATAAGTTTTTCATTTATTTATTTCTCGAATATAAGTATAGTATGTATAATAAAATGAATATATTAAAACGATAAGATAAGAACCAAATAGAATGATCTAATGCAATATTTCTTTAGAACGAAAATTTAATGGACTCGTATAATAAAACTATGTTTGTGTAACTCATGCAAAACAAAAAGACATTGGATTTTTTTATAAGAAATAATGAAGTACATAATTCGGCAGACTGATGAATGAACTTATAATTGATGTTAAAAATCTTAAATCACATGATGGGTCTTGATTGTAAACATTTACGTAACACATTAATTTGAATATTATTACTTATAGTATAAATTCAAACTGTATCAAGCTAAAACTGTAACTTATGCAAATAAATTTCAATTAATTTTTTTAAAACAAATAACTAGTCTTTATTTACATAGCTACAGGTTTTGCTGTAAAAGATATACTGTACTTGGGCAGATTATACTTTTTTTATTTTACGAAACATGTCATCCATTGACCTAACGGACATCAGGCAACTGAGTTTTTAAAAATATAACATTAGATCCTTACATTTGAAATTAACGTTTGTCACGCTGTCCACTTTGATTTGATATATCTCCTGTTTGGTTACGAATTACAAAATATATTTTATAAATTCTTTCATTCATTTAGCTGGTACATTTGAGTTTTAAAAACAGGCATTCATTTGTTTTTTTTCTCATTATTTTTTTCTTTGGCATCGATTATTACCGCACAGTGGAAAACATGAAATATAGGTACATGTGCAAGTACGAACTCTCCCGAAGCACCAGTGCTGCAGAAACAGCTTGAAGGTTTAATGATGTTTACGGCAAAAAGAAAGCACGGTACGTCACGGTAAAAAACCCAGCCAAATACCTTCCCTAAATAAAGTTACTTCGGAGTGTTTGGTGGACTAACCCCGGTGTCGTTCACTACAGCTTTCTAAAAACTTGCCAAACGATTACGGCAGACATCTAATATCAGCAACTGCAAAACTTGAAGGAAGAACTAGCTGCTGAACAACTGAGATGGTCAATCGCTCTAGGTCCCTGCCTCTTCACGAGGACGCAAGGCTATTTAATATAATATTTTATAGTATTATAACATTGCTGGGCAAAGAAATTTTGCCTATAATTGCGCTATGTATACGTAGTGGCAAGCGCAGAGCGCAGCATACTACAAGGCTGTAGGTTCCAGTATTTCTGCACACTTACCTTACAGTGAGAGGTGCTATTCTGTTCTACCGTTGCCCTGCGGCTAGCCTTAAGGCTGCTGTGTTTATATAGATGTGAAATACCTATGTGGGCAGAGATCGTGCCCTAAAACATGCTTGAATAGGCTCGTGGAGCGCGTGACTCGGACAATTGATGCGGACAATTTTAAAAGCTTTAGAGGACATGTAGCTTTTGTTGGTATATTCAAAAGTTAATCTTGTTAACAAGATACGTTTTGAAGAGCATTAGCACCTATAACAATATTGGTGCTTTATATTTTACATTTATTGTCACGCGACTTCGTTTACGTAAAATAGTGACTTTGGGCTGCATACTCTCTTTGAAAATTATATTTTTCTCTCTTAGTTGCAGCGTGATGTTATAAAGCCTATGTTATTTCTTGTTATATTAGCTATCTGCCAGTGATATACCGAAATCGGTCTACCGATTTTAGTGGCACTAGACATGTCAAAGATTACATCAGACAGACAGATAAACATTTAAAAAAAATGTTATTTTGTTATACGTATCGTTATACACTCTTATGCATTTAGTAAAAACAGTTATTTGAATATTACTACCCCCCCCATGTTTTATAGACACCCCATTTTTATTTATATATAATGTAGCTTGAGTAGCAAGTGTTGTATTTACTTATTTTTGATCTACTTAATGCCGTGAGGTATCCGCAGAGTAGAATAGTATCTTCCTCTTTATCGGGTATCGTAAGAGGCGACTAAAGTACTAGTACCGACAGATGGCGGTATATGCATCCGAATCAGTGTAGCTCAAATGCACAGGGCGGGGATGGGCAACAACAATCCCGCAGTGAATGCTGCGCTCTGTGATTGCCAACACATTTGCCCAGCGTTTCAATTATGGGCAAAATTCACGCTTACTAGGGGAGGCCTATATGATTTATGTCTATTAATTAATATATCCAACATATATTTTCTGCCACAGTAACCATCCGTATTCTGGCTATAACGTCGACTGTTATTTTAACCAACTAATTGTTTATTCTAAACCCACCCAGTTTTGTCCTCGCGCGTCATTTAGTGAGATGGAAATCCCTTCTTTATAAACTCGATTACACTTCGACTGCAATTGAATACGGGAATACTACAACAAATATTTAGAATGCCTTTCTATCTTTAATCACCATTAATATTAAAATATGTTGATTTTTCTGGATTGATAGTGTTACGGTCGGTTATTATAAGTTTATTTGATAGAAAGAGAACCTTTGCTTACAAGTAAATAGAAAATTGTTTATAGTCTAGAGATATTCGTCTTAAGGAAAAATTCTCTAAAAAAGTATTTCAAACTGCGTTATATAAGGAATTGCTTTTTTATAAATCAACTAACTATTGTTGTGTTACGGATAACAGACAACAGAGGAATCAAAAATATAATACTTAGATACATATAAATAACGCCCAGAAACAGAACAAATACAAATATTTATCATATAGATATTTTTAATATTATGCTCTGGGTGAGGATCGAACCTACGACCTCTGGCGCACAAGATAGAATCACTACCATCTGCGCCATCAGGTCCGTCAAAAACTACTTATCTGATACTTTGTACTATCGTCTCGTTATAAACCTTCTCTTGCATGTGTGAAAGAGAGAAAATGATTGAACTTAATCCTAAAAATATAATCGCGTGATATGTCTACTGCAGACTTATCAATTCAATTCAATTACCTTATATAATACCCGTATATTCTAAAAGTCACCGAGGTCATATAACAAATATTGTAACCAGTAAATCTATATTTAAAGAAAATGTATTGTTTATTTTGAATATTTGAAAGTGCTTATGATAGGTCTATTTAAATACAGATTTTTTTTAGTTGAGTCACTCATTAAAGTATTCATTCAAGATTCTTATAATCCTAGTAGGTCATCAAGGTTATCAAGTCAAACGAGTAATATTGTAGTTAGTATATTATTAAAGAAAATAATTGAGTTGATTCGAGTTGCGAATTAGTTTAGTTTAATAAGTTTATTAAATGAATTACACACGTGAATGTTTGTAGTCGCGCGTGTTTGTTACACTTGCAGACTGAAGTTTGTCTCTCAGATGGTCTGAGAGACAATGTCAGGTATCAAATAAGTATTTTACACAGCAAAATATCTTTTCTTATTCAAATAGGTTTTTTGTGTTGATATAGTTTAGATATCGAAGAGTTTTTTTTTACCCAACAAAACAACAGTTCTTGTGTGACGCGTACAAAGCTTACATGGCCCACAGAGTAATTTGAAATTGTGAACACAAAACAAAACAAAAATAACATAATACCGGTACATAATATAAAAAGAAAACACCGGTTATTAATCTTAATAACCATTTTACACAACATTTAAAACAGTGTCTTAACTCCAAGATGAGTAGCTTTGTACATTTGCGTTTGGGTTTGGTTTTTAACGCATAACACACACAAATGTTTATCACATTAATTAATTATTATCCAGTGTGGGGATTGCACCGACGACACTTGACGCCCAAGATTATATATAAATTGGTTAATTAGACTCTACCAAACACCATGTTAACGTCGCATAAAAATACAAGTATATGTTACATAGTTATTGTGTAATATATTGTTGTCAAAATAAAATCTATAAATAATGGTTTACGGATATCCGTGAAGGCGGTTACAACCGTACAGTCAGTGTTAAATGTGTCTAATTAAATATTTTTTAAGTGTTGTCTCAAGGTAAAGGGAATTTAAAAGTCTAATTGAGAGAAATTAGTTCAACTTGGTCACACATTGGTGAACATATATGATGTAACTTCTTTGGAAAATTATTTAAATTTCCTCATGTAAACATGTAAAATCGTAGTGTTTTAGTAATTTGTTTTTCCGTTTATTTGCAATAAAAATTATAGCATAATATTTTTAACTAAATAAACATTTATTAGGTATATATGGAGCCTTTCACTTTTATATTTTTACTAATATTGGTTGTCTTCTAGGAGTTCATTAAAAAGTGAGTTGTAATTATGACAAATCTTGATCAATCTTTTTTTTTTAAGTATATTTATCTAGATTGCATGCAAACCAAGCCATCGGTTCTAGGCTAAGAAGAATAAAAGTACTTAATTTTTAAGATAAGGCCCTGATACGATTCATGAGATTTTTAGGACAATAGTTTTGTAACCACCGATTTCGAGGTTTCATGTTATGGGATTTTTTTCAAATATTCCTTGTACTTTGTTTCTTGATGACTTGTGTGCTTTAATATTTAAATAAAACGCCCAACTTGCGGGAGAATACTCGTAATTTAAGGTACCCTAATTACACTAATTTTGATGATTCTTATGATCCCATATAGTCATCAGCTGATTTTGTCATGTCATTGTACCAGCTGTAGAACGTGCGACATAGGCTTCCCCAACAACGAGGAATTTTGCCCATAATTGCTACGCTGGGCAGAATTCTGGGCTGGGCGTGGTGGCAATCGCTCCTCTTTCTTTCTTCTTCTCTCTCTTCTCTTTCGACACCTGGTACATAGGGAGGTACTATGCTATTAGCCACAGGGTACCGGCAGAGTAGAATTGTACTGTTTGTATAATCATAATATAATTGAATGTTTCCATTATTATAAATACATTTGTCATATTTTTGTCTCACCTGTAGAGTAAAATAATAATACCTACTCGGTGTCATGAATGTCCCAGGGTCATAAGGGGCGACTTAAAGATGATCGGAACCACAAGATGGCGGAAGCCGAAATAGTTTTTTTTTAAATGCAACAGGACGGGGATGGGCAGCAGCATTCTCGTCGTGAAACTAAACTCTACGTTTGCCTCCACGTCTAACTGTCGCCTGACAATTTTGGACTGAATTCCTCCTTTATTGGAAAGGCCTATGCCCAACAGTAGACGTTCTACGCCTGCAATGATGCGATTTAAAAATGTGGGTTCACTTGTAAAATATATATTTTCAGTTATATCTTGTTTTATGTTTTATGTTATTGGTTAAATGTTTTATTTATATACGATATTATCTGAAACTTAAAATTGTGTACTTATTTGTTTTATGGTAATTTTATTCTCGGCGCTAATGTGTTATTGTTTCTGTCATGAGTAAGGCCAGCGGAGAGCAGGTCATTTGTTACCAAAATTATATTGTTGATCATTATCACCAAAAACTAATACGTACGACTGACCATGAATTTGGTGTGGTTTGGATATCAATTACTACATCCGCTAAATTATTTGTTTCTTTATGAAGGACAACGATGTTGTATTCAGGCATCAGTGAGAGTGTGTCTGGTCATATTTAATTTAGTGTTTATATTGAAGTACTCAATAGTCTGGAGAAACAATATTGAACTTAATAAGTGTTAAAGATGTTTTTGAAATTTATGGGATTAGGGGAGAATTACATATTATTTTTAACTTGATGATATACTATCATATAGATTTCTTCTTTGACGACATTCAAGATATTTCTTTCGAAATGCCAAATAAAAATATTAATATATAAAAATTTTGTACATGGTGTTTGTCCAAGATGAACTTCTAAACTATTGAACCGATTTGAATCAATTGTTGTCCACTGTGTACAGCTTCGTCCAATTTGAGATATGGAATAGTTTAAATCTCAATTTATGTCATTATTAACATGTCTTCATTTTTATCGTGCTTCATTATGATAATGAGGACGATAGAAAGGCATGCAATTTCTTATTTTTTAATATGTATATCTGTTACTTAGGATCTATTCTTCTATATTATTCATTAATGCAACAATTTATTAATTAATTGAAATTGTATTCCGGGAGCTTTATAGTAACTGCAATCCTGCGCAAACGATTGATTATCTATAGGGGTAATAACTGCTATTTAGTAATATTTCATATTTCAAAACAAATATCTTAAATGTCATCGATAAACTTCTCTTGTGCGATTGTGAAGAGCATCCAAGATTAGCGATCCTATGAGATAAGTTATCCCGAAATATTTATATTTACATAACATTTGTGCACAGTAAAATGTAACAAATGTTATAACTAGTTTAATTACCTCAAAGATCCTGTTAGAAAATATAGCCCTAGTTCACTTGGATCACCATGAGGTTAATTAATTAAAGTTTCCTAGCAGCAACACTTTTTCTACGCCGACCTGGCCTTTCATTTGTTATTCACTTTTTTAATCGAAGTAAATCGACCTTAAGCCGCATTCCTAAATACAATGATACTTGTACAATATTAAAGTATATAGATTTCTAAACATTATTTATAATTATCAAGTGCAATAGTTACAATAAATCATTAAGTTCTAATTAGAATGAAAAAAAATGGCATTGATAACTTAATAGGTCTAACACATTCAAACCTTGCTACGCTTTATTAAGTACAAAGCGGTACATACATTTGTTTTAAATGTAGTGTGACATTACATTTAATTCCTCATTAAAAACTAGACTACTATGGTAAGCAATTGTCAAAGTCAAGTTTAAAGTACGATCATTATCACGTAACGCCGGTAAAAAACATTAACAAAAAAAATACAGTTGATAAAGTTAGAAAACATAGACGGCACTATAAAAGAATTATTAACAGTTAGCTGGTTTTTCTACTACCCTGGAAAATAAAAATATAAAAGTATACTTTACTGTAGAATTCGTTTTTTAAATTTCAAATGGGTGATTTATTCAAATTCTAGTACAGGTTTAGTAGATTCTCTACCCAGTTACTCAATGCATTTGGTTATTTGTAATCCCACAGCGTACATTGACGTTTCACTAAAACTTAATTTGTGAAGCCGTTTCGGTCTCTCGCCAATGTATACTGGGCCAAGCCAGCACGCACATATAAAATTAATAACAGCAGATAATGTTAAGGAACTCGTTTGTGCGTTTTATTGTTACGTGTGTAAGTAGGTACTGGGCGTTGTCTGGTTCCGATTTGTTTGGTTTTTTATTATTAACTTCACATAACCACAGCTCGTTGTATGATTACATACGAGACTAGGTTATATATACCTAATATTACATCAATTATCAACTGTGAATTGATAACTTTGTGGTTTCTATTATCTAATTAAGTTATTAGTGTGATCGGATGGGCCCGATGGCGTATTTAGCGGTGTTACTGCCATCGCAGTGTCGTTGGTTCGATTTCCACCGGCGAAAATTATACAATGGATATTTGTGTTTGTTTTGTACAACTAGACACTGTTGTCTGATGTCTAAAACTCGAGTACTTTAAGCAACTTATCTCAATATCAAGTCTATAGGGGAGATATTGTGTGTAAAAGTTAGCCTTTGATGAAGACGAATGTTGATTTATTTCAGGCTCCGGGACATTTTTATTCATGTAGGCATGTTTATCACCCCTTTTAGTGATGACCCCAAGTATAAAGAGGCGCTTAACCATTAATAAGAAAGCATGCTAATGAGTAAGTATTTTTTTATTTAATAATTTAAATTATCCGATGCACTACTCCAACAAGATCGACTCCTGTCCTCGTTCAAAAAAGGCAACGTACTTTTGAAATGTACCTTACATTTCAAAACAGCGTCTTCCAAATAAATAGCTTTTATCTTTTCGTTGGGTTACAAATTATATTTTGGAATACAGTTTTTGAGTTTGGTGAGATCTCGAAGTCATAAAAGCTTATTGAAAAGTAGAAAATGTTACGTTAAGAGTAAGCTGGCTGGGTATAGATATTTTTCAAACCAGCTTAGCATTTTCACTATTAAGTACTCATCAAAATTTTTAGTAGAATGATTGAATCACACGAGTACGCAAAGGACATAGGTCTCACTCAAGTCATCTCCAATAGGACAGGGTGTATCATGTAATGGACAGGGCGCCCTGCGTCCAGCAGGATCCTGCAGTTTCAGTTAGATAGTCTATCAACCTATAGGTAGGCGTCCAACGCTGCGCTTGTTAGTACGTGGTCTCCACTCCAAAATCTTGCGTCTCTGGAATAGCTAGTGCCTCGCCCACTGTTCAACTTCAACTGATTGGTAAATTTAGTTTTTTAACAGATTTCCTCAATCCTAATTCGAGCGCGCAATGTGACTTCGGGCAAATGTTTGGAGGATAATCAGTCTCCATAGATCATTGGCCCACAACACTGTCGGTGAAGTAAAGGTGATTGATGTATTCGCTATAAATATGATAGGAATAGGGATATGATAGGGATAGGAAGCAGCATTCTTATCGCGAAGGTACGCTCTACGTTTGCCACTACGCTTGCCCAGCGCGGCAATTATGGGCAACTTCCCCCTTTCTTGGGGAGACCTATGTTTACAAACTGTATTACCTATTGTTTGTTAAGTATTTATGTTAGACACATAAGAACAACATTTAAATTCTTATGGTAATAGAATTAAAGGTATTATACTGTGTACCTAGATGAAGTCTGGGTGGGCAGCTAGTATTATAGAAAAAAACAGCAAACAATAGTAGGTACTGTGGAAATGGACACGTAGCCTGCAGACGGTCGAAACAACACAAATATATCACAAGTAGTCTAAAGATATTCAGGGTTATAACAAAAAAATTACTTGCACCTCTCACTCTTCATACCGGTGTACCGCGATATGAACTATGTTATTATGCAATCAAAATAGACACTGATGTAGACGACCTTTGTTGAAGGTCTACATCTAGAAAATCCTGCATCATTGACAAACTATATTTATTCTATGCTGCAGATATTGTATGGATTAGAAAATAATAATATATGGTTTAAACTATACATGTCAATGTAGTAGCGTCGCATGAATACTTAAAATAATTTGTTATTCATATTAATTACATTACAAAAGTTTCTCATATAAAGCAGATTATTTAAAAAGAAAACAAAAAAAAATATATTTATTTGTACAATTTAAAATCGCGTTGACAGTTGTCTTTCTAATTAAGCTATATTTAATTATAATAATATTATAAGGACTATAAATAACTTCAAAATAATCTGTCAAAAATCTGTAGGTATTACAAATGCAGAATTCGTAATACCTATTAGGTAAATGTCTATTAGGTACATGTATCGAGAAGCGGCTGATAGACAATTGAAATAAGCCGTATTATATTGTTTCGGTCACAAACAAATACTACACGAATGACCGGATTAGTTGGACAAAAATTATTATACAGCCCGTTTCTTATAAAACGTATAAGCAACTTAATGAAGTGCGGAATCCATTGGTTTCTGCTTTGTTGTAACATATACGGGCGTGGTTGCTCCTGGAATACTATGGTTTACCTGTGAAACAGACTGAAGAAAGTGGGTTGCGATTAACGTTTGGTTATCATACTACTATAGAAGTGATAACCAAGGGTTATTTCCATTGTCCGTTCCTAAAAAATATTCAATCATAGAAGAATACTTGCTTGTAATTTTTTCTTTTGAAATAAATTTAAACATACATTGATCTGATTCGGAGATAAGTCGTTTAAAGCACTTGTGTTATAATACTTAATTACATATTTAACACCAAGACACAGGAGAAAAACAAAATATTCATCATATAAATGTTTGATCATTTGTTTACATACTTTTATTATGACTATTATAATTACACTGCCAATAAACTGCGTGAAAATTCAAAAATAACAAGTCTTTCAAAATGATTCTGTAAACATAATTAAACTATAGTGTTGAGAAACAGAATATTTTGACTGTGAAGGAAAATACAGTAAAGCAGTTAGGTTTGCGCAATATTTTAATATTCACACAAATTATATAGGAACAAGGAATTTGCGCCAATTGTGTGGTTATTCTATCTAATATCTGTTATTTTATGAGTTATTATTTTATTTATAAATATTTTGATATTGTAATGGATTATAGGTCTTTAAGTGGGTAAACATAAAAACATATGGAATATAAAACAAAATAAATTTATAATGCTATATAATCATCATATTTGTTTAATTTCCTATGGATACTTAGGTTGAGTTGGTATACAGAATTAAAATAAAATATATTTTTGTCAAACCATTTAGTGCCGTGGGGTACCGGCATAGTAGAATGTTACCTCTTTTGAACCCGTTGTCGTAAAGTGGTAAAAGTATAATTCGTAGAGTGGTAGTGGAATGATAGATAAATAAATATATTTTCGAAACAAAAACATAGTGTGTTTCGGGAATAACCCATAAGCGATAAATGCTTTACGGTCGAGTACACGTGTTTACTGATAATGTAACATTGCAATGCTATGCAATAGATGGAACTTGAGAAATGTCTTCTGTAATTAGAACAAAATCTGCATTTCTTAATTATTATATTATTGATGTTTTTGAAAACATCATTATAAAAATTTACATGATTTTTTCGAGGATTATGATGTTTATTTGTATAATATTAACAATAATTTCCTCAAACAAAACAAAACAAATCCGAAACATCTTCCAATTTATCCTGAATCCTAGCAATAGAGTTGTTCAAAGATGCCGTAAATAGCGAAATTGAAATCATGAATTTGATCTTATTTTAATAAGGCAATTAAATTATATTATTAGGTATACTAAATTGGTGATAAAGATGCAAATTCGTTTTCAGAAACATGTAAATGAATTAATATAATTTTTACGGTTTAATATTGAAATTAATTATCAAGTATAAGTAGATAGTACTGATTTTGAAATAAATTCGGCTGGAAAACAATTTTATCACAAACATTCAGATTTGTAAAAATAATTATTTGGTTGTTACGTTCATTACGTCAATCTCTGAAACCATACATATAGTTATAAACCTACAAATGACATCAAAAATGGCTTTGATAGTTGAAATATCTAGTTAAACTGGTTTATAAGGTTGACGAAATTATATATCTAATTTGAAAAGTTTAAAGAAAATTTACTTTAAATATTGACTATCCACGTTTTATAATTAAGATAAAATGGGCAAATTTTATTAGTTAATTTTAAAATCTGCCCAACTTGTGTTTCGTATTACACGAAACACTAATCTGGTTTAATAAACTATATGATATTAATTGCACAATGTTAGTTAACCTTACACACGTTTTTCCATATTGGGTGTCTGCGGAAGCTGTTCTGAATGTCTCTAAGAGTAAAAAAGGTCCCATTATAAATATATTGCCTTTCAAATGTTGCACTTGACATACTTTATAGGTATATTTTATTGGCTAATGCGAACGCCAGTGAAAGGTTTGATAGAGCATTAGGCTTTCCAGTTTTGGAAAAATGTAACGAGCCTTATTTGTTAGAAATTGATAGTTACAGACTTGTATCACCTGTTACTAAAATATTTATAATATTATATAAAGGCCATCTGCTTTCTAATCAGTAGTTATTTAATATGTTTTGTATCCGTTTTAATGGGGGATCAAACGATTAGAAGCTTCCATTGAATAAAAACGACGTGAATAAAATATCTTGGTTAAGCTGATGCTTTTATATTAATTGTGGATAATTAAGTCCCAGTTCGAACGTGGGGTCTAATAGAATTTAATTATCAGTTTATTTTCAAAACATTGGAACATTAACAAGTGGAACATTTGCTATTATATTAACGGACAGAAATAAACAAAAGAGTTGCAGATGTAATCTAAATTATTATCATAATGATATATCTATTATCGTATTATAATAGATATATCATCTATCATAATCATTTCAACCAAAAGACGTCCACTAGACCTGGGAATCCCTATAGGATTTCCAGAAGCAATCCGGTCTGGAAGAATTCCGGTCGCATGGGACCTACCTCCAGCGTTATTTCTTTTATATCATTCGACTACTCTTTTTTCTTTCTTGCATTTCTTTGATCACAACAAGTGCTAGGTCCCATATTACTTTTTTCCGGCCTCTACTATAGCTGGTCCCGCGTATCTATAGTCCACATTTAATTTTCTTGATGATAGATAGATACACGATGATATCTCTCTACAGATTTCACGACATTTATATGGTACTAACTCAGGAAAATAGGCGGTGTTTTATTTTATTTATGTTGTTTATTTTACAGATTATGAAAGAATAAATAATAAGTTTTATACAGATTCTAATAAAATTATTTGTTCTTGCTATGTCGATTTTAATATGAAAAACAATGAAAAAAACAAATGAAGACGATACGTTAATCTGGAATTTGTTTTAGAGAGCGTGTGCTATCGAAATTCTTAAATGTTTTTTATCTAGTGAATACATTTTTTAAATATTATTTTTTTGAGAGTTTTTTTTGTTTATTTTAATTTATGTTTGAATTAACAACATTACATAACATTGCGGGATTTTTTTACAATACCGATTATGTTTAATAGGTGGATACTTTTTATTCATTATTAGTGCAATGCTTTTTATCAAATCTGAACCATCAGCCAAAATTATAGTAGCTTGATTTGTAATCGCTCTTACTATATAAGACTTTATACTGATGTTAATTTATCTTAAAATTATTTTTCATGTACTGTTATATCAGGGTTAAAAACATAACTGTTACCTTTCAAAGGCTTTGATTTACTTGTGCTTTTTGTATGAAAAAGTGTTTAATGTTTTCTAACAATTATGCAATCACTACTCATAATGAAACTCCTCTTATAACAGCTTTAAAATGCGGTTTATTAAACTTTTTTTTTTATTTTTGTTTCACGACAAATTCAGTTGTTTAAAAGAGGAGTTTTATTTTTAACAAGTATTTTGTTGTTTAAATATCTGATAAATTCTGCAATGTAGATGTTATAAAAATATAATTGCAGACATTTGTTGGAATCTAACAAAAGAAAACAAATAATTTGTTTTTCCTTTTAATATACGTTTTAAGTGTAGAAATCATATGCATAGGTGCCTATAAGAACAGGCTAGACCTAGTTTAGGTACCTAAATATCAAAATGTCTTTTAGTTTAAGTTACCTTTTGTTGTTGAATAAAGTTATTATTATTATTATTATTCAGGTAATAATTCCATTTTGGATCTGCATACATTTGTAAATTTGTCATTTAATCCATGTTGCTCATCATAATTTGATATTTCAATAAAGCGTAGAGGACAAATCCATAGTGATATTAAACATTTGTTAATTAATATATTAAACATTAAATGCTACTATAACCACTCTTAAACCATTATCGGAGAAACTTGTTTATATACGGCGACAAAGCTCTATTCAAAAAAATCAAAATAAAATTTTAAATCCTAAAAAATTGTTTTTTTTATTTTTTTTTATACCTGTTTTACAAACAACCATACAGTCCGCACCATAGATAAGCATCATCACAGCCTACTGACGCTATTTATATCATTGGCGCGTTCCAAACCATGTGACTTGAACATATTATGTCACATTGCCCAGTAATTTCACTGCCTGTCTCCCCATTAAAAGCGAAACAGTACTATTTGGTGGTGGAAATAGGTGAGAGTGAGGTGCTAAGACAACCTTCGTATGAGGACTACCTCTGCTTTTATTGTCGTAAAATAGCCTCGCCGTTTTTAACTGAAAAATTTAACTGTATTACTCTTAAAGTATCCCGTCATGGTGCTAAGCAATAGCTAAATGTAACTTCGCTTGAGTGTTTATATATATATGACTTTTTAACCATTCCCCCGAAAATCTATCATCATAGTCTTTTGTAGTAATTATGCGTTGATTATTCTTAAAAGACGTAAAACAATAAAAAATATCCTACCCTTGTTTTCCAAATTATTCATATTAATTCAATCCGTCATATTTATGCTATCTTATTAATAGCACTTTGCGGCTAATGAAGTTAAAATGCTTGCCTAGCTAGGGTTTGGGGCGATTTAGCCAATTAGCCATTTTTATAACGGTAGCTATTTTAAACAGTCATTTGTTCCATGTGCCGGTGTATGCTCGTATGCCAGGGAAGATCATAACTCTAAATAATATTTTCTACACCCAATGACAAGTAATAAATAAATTTGTATTTGATATCTGCGTTGACTCAACACTCTGAAAACAAGTAACCTCTTCAACTATTGATGCTGATCGGATACTGGTGCAAATCCAAGTGATGACAGACTTTCTCCTCCAATGGATTCCTACCGCCAAAATTGTGGTTTTCTGTAGTTTCAGTGTCTACCAACAACAACGCACCATGCCGGATTAATCACTGCATGCTTGCTTTGTCAACAAGGGTTCCAAACTTTGACAACCACACTCCCTCCTGATAGGACCTTTTGTTGACGTCATACTCGGATGATCAAAAAGTTTTTGTTTCTAATCTGAACATTCTCTAGAGTGGAATAAAATAAAATAGAATAGTTAAAACTTCAACACATTCTCTAGGAAATGTTCATATAATCTAATACAATATACTTTTTAACAATACCCGTTGACCATATCTTTCATTTGTGCCTAAAAGCTAATTGCATTCGTAGATAATAATTTATCCACTTATAAAAGTGTACAACGATTCAAAATTAAAACATAATTGGCCGTATAGAAACAAATAAATCATTACCTCTCGTACTAGTCGACACTGCGATATGGCAAGGTAAGATATTTGCTCCGTAAAAAAGAACTGTATTGTATTAGCTCAAAGAACGCTTTTGTAATGAAGGAATTCACAACGGCTTATACAATAACCGCCGATGACGCGTAAACAGCTTTAAAGTACACACATAGTAAACTCTAATTTAACAGATAAAAGCAATGTCTAAAACGGTGTTATTAATTAGCCATTATCATCACACATATATATTTATATATATAAATAATAAATATATCTATATTTATAAAAGAAAAAACTTAGCTGACTAAATGACTGCCTAACATATCTACAGGGCCTAAACTATTAGGGTTATGAAATTAAAATTTTGCGCGAGTGTTACTTTTCTAAGGTAGGGAACATTAAAATAGGATTTTCAGTAAAATTCACTCTCTAAAGGGGTAAAACGAGGGTGCAAAGTTATTCGAATATAATTCCGTTTAAAAGTTCTTCAATGAAAGTAAAAATTAAACACTTTTAAAATATATTTTATAAATCATCCCTTAAAATGCCTTAAAACGGGGGTGCAAAGTTCGTTTGAAAGCTCTACAGCTTCACATGGGTGAATCCGCTGGGCATTGCTAGTATGTATGTCGTAAAAACTCAAACTTTGTTGACATTATCATTAGTCGTCGCGGGTTCAGTGGGCATTTTTAGGGTAAAATAGGACTAGCTCAGTCCCTCACTCAATTGCCTCGCACTTAGTCAAAGTAAAGAGGGCTCCTCGAACTCACTCGAGACACGTGCTCTGCTCTGATTAGATATTAAATCAATTACCATATTCACAACTGTATATGAAGAAAAAACACACTACAAAAAAGTAACAAATATTATTATATAAATATATATTTTTTAAATAATTAAAAAAATAAAAAATACCGTCGCATATCGTGTAAGTAAATTAGAATCAACTAGATTTACAGCTTCCTCCAACATTATAGAAAATACATATATACCGCGTGGTATCGGCGGAGTAGAATAGTACCTCCCCTTGTATCAAGTGTCGTAAGAGTCGACTAGGTATCGGAACTGACAGATGGCAATATATCTACCCGAAGCAGCGTAGCTCAAATGCAACAGCGCGGGGATAGGCAGCGTTAACATCGCCAAGCTGCGCCACACGATTCTCCCCACGCTTGCCCAGCACTGCAATTATGGTCAAATTCCCCTTCACTTGGGGAGGATCCTTCTACGGCTGCTATGATGATGGTGAAATATATATTTTCTTGGACACATTATTATGTATTATTTACAAAAGGACTTTTAAAGGATATTTTCACTGGTCTCTACTCTCCATGCGGGTCATATATCTTTTAACGTCACTAAGACTCGAAACAAACTTGTACCTATATAATATCGGAATCACTGTAAAAAGAGTATCGGGTTGGTTACTAAGACACACTTTCATGGATCTTCAAGATTCAATTGTTCAAGAATCGATTCTTTTCTTAAAGGTCGGGAATGCGCCTCTTATCACTTACTATCAGCTGACCCGTGGTCTCTTACAGAATAAAAAGTGCCAAAGCAATAATAATATAATGTGCAAGCTCAGAACTTTTGTTATTAAATCTTAGTTGTCGCCTGCGGCTTCGAATCATATTTTTAAATTTTACAATTTAGGAAATGTAATTCATGTATATGTATTCATGATGTGTAATGGTGACAGTATTTATTAAAAATAAAATAATATTTAAGATTCAACATATTTCTGAGATAGAAGTAATCTATACGGTATATATATATATATATATATGTATTTGTTTTATATGCAAGCCATAATAAGAAACAAAAACCATTAATATTTTTATATTTACTTGTACACGATTACATGTACACGGATACACGTTGTATGCACTTTTTTTGCAACATATTTTGCAGGTAGTGATTATGAACCGTAACGGTGACCTATTCAGATTTCCGTGGGTATGGGTTTTTTTTCTTAAATTCAAAGATAATCCTTAAATTTAAGAAAAAAAATTCAAAGCATTTTATCCTTATTCTTACATTAAAATCCTTCTCCAATTTTATCCTTACATTAAAATTTATTTATATGAATGTAGTGTTGTAACTGTACCAGCTGAATAGAGCAGTACAACCCCTGTTACAGGTGCCCCTGTAACAGCGGCAGCGGAAGTAATGAAACCGATAGATGGCTACAGGACGGGGAATGGTAGCAGCACTCCTGCCGTTAGGCTAGAGGTAGACCTACTACAAAGTTATTCTCATTTATTTCTACCGCCAAATCTGTTCGTACCGCTGTGTGTGGTAATGACAGACTGACTAAAAATCCTAAATGGAAAGTTATGTTATAGCAAGTAAAAGCTGGCAGTTATCTTAGATTCGCTACAGAAGACAAGTCTGTAGATATAACTTTTTATAATCATATTCATTGTAGCCATGGAACGTACACTGCTGGATATAGAATTCCAAGAAAAAGTGAATTTTGCCTATAATTATCGCTCGGGGCAGAAATGGTGGCAATCGCGAAGCGTAGATGAAAAAAGTTAGCGAACTTGCAAGGTCTACTTAATGATACGTGACTGCAGATTAAAGGCATTTGAGTCATCACATAAGCATCACATAACATATTGTTGCCAATCTTCTAAACTAAAGATCAAATGTCACATTTACCAAGTAATTTCACCTCAATACTTTTACGGAACTCCTTATTCCTGATTTGATCTCACAAAGACTCTCCGAGCATAGAGCTTATAGTGAGGGAAGACGCTTCATAGGCATTAGACATGGTAACACACATAAGTCGAAGACTATCGACTCGAGGCACTAATATGGCATGCCGGATGAATGTATGTTTCGCAAAATTTCGTACACTGCTCAACCGACGTGGGTTCCGCGATTGATCTCTTTCTTGAAGTATCTTTCTTGACTTAACTAGATATGTCTGTAATAAGATTTACCCTGCTGGACAGATGACTACATCCAATTTACCATTTTAAATGCGAAGGTAAGTTCATTTGTTCTTTCATTTGTCTTTTCTTCTTCGCGCTTTATCATCTCAACTGATCTTCGAGAAATTCTACTAGACAAGCTATATATCCATTCATCCCTAAAAGAATGTATTGGAAATTCAAGCAAATGACTACGCGGGGGCAAGAGACAGTTTTAATACAAAATTACGAAACAAATACAAACATAATTTTAAAAAGCCTCAGTGTTTGAGGAAATCCTAGACATCTTTATTGTGAAACACGTTATCTATTCGTATATTTCATACAAACATTTCTTTGGTAGTTTTGAGTTTATTGATAGCTTTCTTTACTAAGGCACTTTTGGTTTAAAAAAATTCAGTTTAATATATACTATGTGTATTCAGTGTTCAAGGTTATTTAACTTTGAAAGATCCTAAATGATCTCTGAACTGTTGTTCATAGCGTATTGAATTGTACGTATACGTATTGAATTTTCTTGCTAAGTCACTGATTGCCTGATTGTGTTTAGTGGGTTTTTACTAATTACCAAAATCAGTATCTCTTTTTATGTTAACCTTTTTGAAGTACAAAACAATGAAATCATCATACTTAAAGATAATATATAATACATTCACACAACATCTCATACATTGACCTGACTCCGAGATGACTCGCATAAAGTACTTATATTACGGATATATGACTAATATACGAATAACAGAGAAAGCACAACTATATTACTTTAATTCATTCAATATTTTCTGTCTTACATAATGATCGATTCCACTACCTATGGCGCATAAGAAAGAATCACTAAGTAATGAAGCCTCAATTCAAGGTACATCAATAGTATTATTGAATAAAATAATGTATCATCTTCCTTTTCTTAATATTAAAATTACTATTTTAACCGAACCGCTTCAGAGCTTCAAAACTTAGGTATAACATTAGTATCTCCCTCAAGAACTTCAGATACTCATACACACCGTTGTGCTCGGAAGATTAATGACAAGATCATAGAATAAAAGGCCCCACGACGCAGGATTCGATTACCACCCAGAGGAAATATTTATAACATGAATATTCGTATTTGTTCTGTGTCTGTGTGTTTTTATATGTATCTAAGTATTGCATTATAATAAACGTCCCGCTATATCATTAGCACTTCATGAACCGACAAAAACGTCAAAACAGCGTAATCCAATAACAAGATACATTCAAAATTGGTCACCCAATTTTGAAGTTAAGTCACAACAAATTATACACAGAAATAGCAAAAGACTGTTTGTATTAATATAAAGATAATACAAATTATTTATCTTAAGGTTTATAAGTAGGTGTTTTAGACTGAATATGTACGTTAATAATAGTTATTCATTCTTGACATCCGCATTTGAGTATCTATAATACTTAATCTAAGCTTTAAAAAGACTAGTTTCTGATTCTGAATCTACTTCCCTACCATTTTTTACAAAGTCTAAAGTTTTTAGTCACTAATTCCTCCCTAAGCGTACATTTGTTTGTGCGAATTGTCTCCATGCTTACTGTGCTATGCGGCACCTTCATTTAAAATATCAAAAGGCACATACATAGGTACATATGTTCTACTATCTCGTACAGAATTAACTTGCAAATACCTCATTGACTTTTTCCCCTGTCTCGCACATCGCAGCGCTGGTGTAAATGAGACAATATCAAACTTTTGTCCCTTTTCTTTGCCGTCCCATTGTCTTTGGGCTACATAAAGATGTTAATTGTATGGAAGTGGGTACTGAAGAAAATACTTGTATGGAAGTGAATGACGTTCACAGGAATGACAATAAATAGCACTAGAAGTCTTTTCGATTGTCCGCGGCCAAATAAATGAGTGTATAGATTTTGCCTATATTCAATGGAAATGTGATTGGTCAGGATCGATAGGTAGATGACGGACGATATTTTCAATATAGGGTTGTTTATACATATGTATGTATGCGTAGTAATTTAAATGCAATAAGCATTAGTATAATAAGAATGAATTGCTCTAAAGAATTATTACATGTAGGAATATAAACAAGTTTGCCTTAATAGGCATGTCTCAGTAAAACAATGAAGTTTACATTTTCACTTGATATAACTCTGAATACAATTTGTCCATGGGTATTTGCTTTCAGATTTCTTTTTTGTGTTTATTTTTCGTATATATATATGCAGAGGCAAAATACTTAGCTCTGTATTTGAAGTTGATTAAGGATTTAAAAACATACTCATCCCAGATCTCTCTAATGTATGACAAACATAAAATAAAATTACATCAATTATTTAAATATTAACTATAGTTATTCAACAAAAGATTTATAGTAAAATTGTGAACAATTGCTACTATAAACTGATATTAATTTCTAGGCACAATGTGCGATGCTAATGCGTAGGCTTTTTTCTAAGTTTATTTTGAGTTCTTATTGCATTCCTCGCCCGATCCCGTTTAGGAAACCTGTCAAGTACCGACTACTCTGGGACTCTCGTGTCGCGTGCCTCCATTCGCGCTCACTCAAATAAATTGACCCGACTCTTTGACGAATCACAAATGCTTAAATAGATATTTAACAACCAGATACTGAACAAACACAAATATTCATCATATGTTTGTCCTAGCTTGGAATTGATCTTACGACTTTTCGCAGGTAAGGGACACCACCGAAGGCACCATCGGGTCCGCCAAATATTTTTATTTTATAACTTTTACGCGCTTATAGATATTAAATATTTCTTCTTATATATGGGTTCATGTGTACATCACAATCAGAAAATGACACCTATCATATTGTAAAACGGTGAGCGTATAAGTTCCTTGTGATCGATTTAAATACAATGGACTTAGCTAACTTACCTAAAACCAATTAAGACACAACCAGGACGTCATAAAAACTTTTATTAAAAAAGTACGATGAGATGTCTTGGAGATAGTCTATTATTTTGGGATGAACTTTATGATGCTATTAAACTGCAACGGGATTCGACACTGTATTATGCATTGATTAGAAAATAATATTTGGAAATGATTGAACAATTTTCTGAATGAAATGACAAATCGCCTATATTGCCGATGTCTAGATGTAATAATAATGCGTAATAAAATTACAAAACGATTACGCTTTGACAAGGCATGCCTCGATCTTCAATTCATTTAAATAGTTATAAAATAAATGGGTTGTAATTCGTATTCTTTAAAAATGCCATGAAATTTATATCAAACAGTAAAATCATGATTTTAAAAAACAAACCTGGTCACCTCTTTCAAAGAATTCATTATGAACACCTGCCTTAAAATAGACACAGGGATTGTGGTCACACACAGCAATTTAGAGCTTGTTCATCGATTTTTAATACCTAATTCAACAGGTGCACCTATATTAAGTACTAGTTTAATAATACTGACGATATCTAGGCATCCCGCCGCAGCTAAAGTTTGTGAACAAAGTACATATTGCATGTTCTGTCAAACTGGAAAATAACAAAAGAATGACCACTTGATCTATCGTGAAACGAGCTGTTTTTGTTTGACATGAGTTATAAATACGCGCAGTTACATTAAATATGTCAATTGTTATTTAGTATATTTTTTGTCACGTTCTTGCCTTTATAATAGTTTTATTATAAATCTTGGATATGCATGTATAGCATAAAAATAAAATTGTATGTTTTCCATATGCTATAGCAGTAAATTTTGCATACCTTTTCAGGGTATGTAACATTTACTATTTTAAACAAGTAGATATATTATCTATTAAGATATATATACATTAGCTTGAATTTTACAATTTATAGAGCGTTTTATACGACATGAAATTAATAGATACATGTTTGGATCTGTCTTTTCACATTCAAAATAATGCCAAAATGCATCATCATGTATAAAACATCTATGGCCATATACAGATTCGATTAGCAGAACTGCGCGGCACTACCTACATGTAATTCTGTAAGGAAAATGTGTAAAGTTGTTATTTTTGTATGTTTATTATAAATTAATAAAACCAAAAACTAATGCACCAGTTTAAAAATATCTACAATTATTAATCATTTACTTTATCAGCAAGTGACATAAGCTATATTTATTCTTCGTATTCATGCTTATATGAGAACAATAGTATACAATAAAACAGTAAAAAATTATGTTCATAATTAATGATTTAGTCACCATCATCATATCAGCCACAGGACGTCCCCTGATGCATTAAGGCCTCTCCAAGTGATTTCCAATGGGACTGGTTGTAAACGGCCTGCGTCCACTGCGATCTTGCGGTTTTAGTCAGATCGTCTATTCACCTTGTGGATGGACGCCCTTCACTGCACTTGAGCTGGTCTCCATTTCAGAACCTTATGACACCAGCGTCCATCAGTTCTTGGTGTTAAGTGCCATGCCCACTGCCATTCCAACTTGCTAATCTGTCCGTTACTTTGGTTCTTTTACCGATCTCCTCATTCCTGACTCTATCACGTAGATAAACTATAAGCATTGCTCGCTCCATAGCCAGTATCAGTTGAGAACTTATTCCTTGCAGTTGCTGACTCGTGCGTATACTTAGGACAAATAGTGCAATTAGGTAAGTCCAATTTCAAGAAAGAGGTCTATTGCCGATTTCACATTAGCTAGGTAGGCAGTGTTCGGAAAATCGCGGAACATTTTTTCGTCTGACATACCTCAGTGTGATCAATGTGTTTTACCAGCGATGACTTAAGGCTATTTGCTATTGCTATTGGCCTTATACGCAAACTCAAAATGTATCCTAACTATAATAAATTTAAGGCTCTATGCATATAGATATACTATATATTAACTTAAAAATACAAAAAAAACATATAAATATACTATATATTTACTTAAAACTGAAATACATACATATAAAATAATATATAAAAACATATATTATTTTATATGTATGTATTTCAGTAGAATACATATATATTTTCTGAGCCCATTTTGCTCAATGGTGGCAGTTAAGTTGATACGTGAACAACTGCGCAGCTTAAATTGATAGGCGCTTAGTCCGAATAGAATCTCTCTTACCTTACATATTCCATGACCCTAAAATGGCTCTTCTATAAATATAATTATTTAAATTAATTGTATTAAGGATATATCAATCTGTTTCTATCATAATACATCCATTATTTATATAAATGTTAATGTAAAACAGTGAATTTTTAATTAATATCATCTTCTTTTATTGACATTTGTTCTCTTTAAGTTTAAGCAACCCCTAGCAACTCTGACTGAAACCTTCAGAGTGATCACGGAAGCCTAAATATGTTACCAATCACTTATTAATATAATAAAATTGCCAATATAATAGCCGTCGTGTAAAAAATTCGAGGGTTGACGTCAGAGTTGAATAAAAGTACTTCCTTTTATAGTATCTTTGTTTTATTTTATAAATCTTCCTTACCTTTTATATTACGTATTAAGAATCGACTGAAATAGTGCAACCAACTGATGGCAGTATATTCAGTCAAATTATAAATCAAATGTGTACATTTGATTTACAATTCGAGTCGCGAAATCGCACGGATGGGCAAGCAGCATTAAGCTATGTTCTGCCATTTTTTCTAAGCCCGCCTAGCGTAACAACAGTAGGCAAAAATCTCTCTCTTGGGAGGGTCCAGCAGTGGACGTGCTACGGTTACAGTAATTATAATAATAATTTACACGTAACAGGTCCTTTTGCTTATATTTGAAATTTTTAAGTTTTGTCCTAATCAACATGCGTAGTTGCGTGCAGTAGATCGTATACTAATTGCTATTTCTTTATTTATAGGGTTCTTAAGTAGTTAATATTTTGGTAATATCATGATTTAGATGCGTTAACTATTATGATAATTGGTAAACTAGCCTAAGGCTCGTTATTTTTGACTACCTAGTTCCGATATAGAGTTATAGTTCTGGTCAAAATGACATTCGTTTAAGGGTAATCTACGGCTTTTTTACAATTCCCTCGGGCTCTATAGAGATTTGTTTCTTTAGTAACTAGCTCTTCGTGGGTCATAGCTTTAAGAACATGTTAAATTAGGAATAAGTTATGATATAATTAAATATAACTAGCTAGCCCAACATTCGTCGTCCTGTCTTAATTATGTAATTAAAAAAAATACGTTAAATTAAATTTGCAACAATAACTTAAATGCCTCTATAATCTATCCTGTTTCTCAAGTTGGATCAAACTGTAGCTACACAGTAAGCAAAATTGATAATTATAATCAGTTTAAAAGTTTCTAGGTTCATCCCAGACAAACAACATGACACAAAATATTAATATATATACATAAAAGGAGAAGTTGACTGACAAACTGACATGTCAACGTGGGGCCTAAAACTATAGGCTTAAAAACATGAAATTTTGCATCGGGATGCAGTTAGAAAAGTAAAACGGTAGGTTCTTCATGGAAATTCATGATACACGAGTAAAAATCTTTGACGAAAATCAACCTTTAAGGGGTAAAAGGGAAAGGAAGTCTATCTATATGACAGTTATACAATTTAATGCGGATGGAACCGCGGGCGATCCTGCTAGTATAACGATAAGAAAAGAACAAACCATATTTTGAAATAGTTGGCAACTGTTTTAAGACTGGTTAAGGCATGTCTTCTTTAATTTTAAGAATTCATAGCAGATTTCCTCCGTCTGTTAACATGTAAATAAGTTTGTTTGCATAAAATCGTTTTGTATGTATCGTCATTTTAGCAACAAACTTTATTTAACTTGTGCTATGGTGCCCAAAGTCTATCTGAAGCAACAAAAACGAAGTATGAACATGCTTCGTCAATGGTTATGAATAGAAAATTCAATAAGATTACTATAAAAGTTAGCCGTGTACTCTGCCAGAGTAGAATAGTACCTCCCACTGTACCAAGTATCGTAGGAGGCGACTGAGGTACCAGAACTGATAGATGGCGGTATATCAATCTGAAGCAGTGTAACTAAATGCAACAGGATAGGAATGGGCAGCAGCATTCCCGTCTCTGAGAAATGTTCTGCGAAATTCCCCCTTTCTTTGTGAGGCCTATGTCTAGCAGTGGACATTTTACGGCTGTTATAATAATAATAATAACTTTATTCAACAACAAAAGGAAACTTAAACTGAAATACACTTTGATACTTAAGTACCTAAACAAGGTCTAGCCTGTTCTCATAGACACCTATGGTTATGACCATGAAAGTCATTGAAAAATAATTAGAGAATCTGTTTTTAAGGACCGAATGGGTCTACGAGGCAATAAGTTATCTTCATTTTTAATGTATGTACATTTGAATACATGTATGTTACTGCTGTCGTGGTACCTTTATCATTAAAAATTTATTGGTTCGGATGTGGTGAGACTGGGGATCTGTCATGAATTTTCCTAGTACGGATGCCAGTCTCTTACATATACTATGTTTATAGTTTAAGCATTTTATGATTCTGTGTAAAAAAAGAAAATAAAGCAATTGTTATTGTTATAATACTATAGTTTGGGGACCTCTTAACTATAGTCAGTGTTATATGCTTCCCGCGGCGCACTATATTTCGAGACTTTCTACTATGAATCACTATAAATTTTTCATAGCCAATCCATATTTGCACGTTGTTTATAGGGAACACGTATGCATTTAAATTGGAATTTAACCAGTGACCATATACTGAAAGATAATTTTTACTGCTTTAGTTTTTATACTAGAATCTTATTCACTGAGGAATATCCTTTTATCATCATAACCATACCAGCCATTGAAAGTCCACTGCTGGTCATAGTCCTCCTCAAGAAAGAGGGAATGCTGCCCATAATTGCCGCGCTGGGCAAGCGTGTTGGCAGTTGCAGAGTTGCTTTCACATTAGAGATACTGCTGCCCATCCCCACCCTGTGCATTTGAGCTGCAATGTTTTGAATGGATATACCGCCATCTGTCGGTTCCGGTACCATAGTCACCTCTTATGACACCTGGTACAGGGGAAGGTACTATTCAACTCTGCCGGTACCTCACGGCACTTATCCTTTACAAAGGTCATAAGAATTGATACTAATATTATAAAGCTAATAGATTTGTTCGTTAGAACGCGCTTATCTCAGAAACTGCTGCTTAAATTTGAAAAATTCATTCAGTGTTGAATAGTACATTTATCGGAAAAGGTTGTTATATTCACCAAAGTCACTATTCAACGCGGACGATGTCGCGAGCAATGCTAGTGCCGGTTTATTTTTGTTAGCTAAGCAACAGAGTACACATTGTAGTATATCAATATAAAAGTACCGGTATCAATGGTGCTAACTATGTATAAAACTGAGTCTAAGATGTTGTTAATGCGTTGCGAAGTGATGTTTATTAATGATGAACTAATTTTGTGTTAGCGACGTTCCGCGGTTTTACCTTTATAATAACGGGACTATCCATTGGTGAAAGAGATTTGGAAATAAATCTATTAATTTTTGGTTTATTTGTTAATAATACACTCTTCTTTGGTAGGGATTTAAAATTATTATGGATAATAATATAACAAAACCTATGTTACTCGGTGATATTGTAGCTTTCTAATAATGCTATTTAGAAAACTGGTAAAGTACATTTTTTATTAAATAGTAACAAATAATCAAACTCTTTCATTTCTATAGTATTAATACATAGAATTAGAATTAGTTCACCATCACGCCTGTCCAACGCCGCAATTATATGCAACAAATTCCCCCTTTCTTGGTTACGCCTATGTCCAGAAGTGGACGTCCTACGGATGATAAGATGATGATGATAACTGTACACCAAACTCATGGGTTTAAAAAGATTAAAGATTATTATTTTAAACTATTAAAGGAAATATTGGTATTATTTAATATTACAAAGTTTTAAAGATCTTTATTAAACGGCTTGACGCCGTGAGGTACTGGAAGAGTAGAATAGTACCTCCCCCTGTACCAAGTATGGTAAGTGGCGATTAAGGTACCGGAACTGACAGATGGCGGTATGGTTTATCCATCAGAAATAATGTATCTGATATGTATAGAGCGGGGGTAGGCAGCGCAAAATTATGGTCAATATTTGCTCTTGCTATTCTTGGGGAGGCTTATGTCCAGCAGTGGACTTCCAATAGCTGATATGATGATGGTGATGATGAAACTACTTTGATAATAAATAGTACATCTAGTTATATGATTTTATTAGATTCAGCAAAGTAAACTTACTAGTTTGACAAGGTAGGTCAAGAGGGCGAAATACTCAAAGTTTTTAAATATTCAAATTACAGGTTACAGGCTTACCAAGTTTATTACTAAACATAATTAACTGTTTTAAATAAATTGTCACTCAATGTATTTTTCGGGAACATGTCTAAAATGAAAAATGTCTCATCACCATAAATTACGTAAACAGAAATTATGTTAATCAAGATCATTGCGCTCCAATCATAATGAGGGGCTCTGTCAAAATTGATCCAATACGGACGAGCCAGCTGCCCGTACTAAATACATACGAAAACTTTCGAATATCGAAAAATAATGGAGAAACTAATAAAAAATATTTACTTAGGTGTTTACAAACTTCGTAATCATCGTCATTATATCAACCATAGAAAGTTCACTATTAGACATAGGCCTCCCCAAGATTTTGGCCATAATTGATTGGCCAAGGATTGCCCTTAAATGCCGTGCTGGGTAGGCGTGGTGGCAGTTGCAGAACGCAACTTCGCGACGAGGATTCTGCTCATCTTTACCCTGTAGTATTGAAGTTGCGATGTTTCGGATGGATATACTACCATCTGACAATTCCGGTACCTTAGTCGCCACATACGACACCTGGTGCAGAGGAAGGTACTATTCTACTCTGTCGGTACCTCACGGTTCAAATATAAATAATCTACTTAGGGCAGGCCCAGTGGCGCTGATTGTTGTGATTTTAGTGAGTCCTACTTTGTTTATCAAGGGCCGTAAGTTCCATTTATATCCAAGGCAAATATTTTAGGGTGATATTTTTGATTGTTTTCTGTTTGGATATTAAATATATGTATTTAAGTATTATATTTGTGATTCCTCTGATGTCTGGCGTCCGTAACAGAAATGTTTTATCACCATAAAAATATTGCTCTAGGTGGGAATCGAATCCACGACCCTTGACGCACAAGATAGGATCACTACTGCCAGCGCCATCGGGTCCTTCAAACTATGATGAAATGAAGCATACATATAATAAATTACGAAAACAATTATGAAACATACTATTTAAATGTAACAACTTGTACGATGCTACTACTGTTATTATATAGTTTAAAATATGATTTAACAAATTATTAACATTATATATTAATTGACAATGCAAGAAAGTCATCGACGACAGACGAATGCGCTAGTAGTTAAATAACTAATTGTATTTGATGTTATCGTTTTATTTGCATGGAAAATAATAGAAAATTTTAACTGGAAACAGTTAAACTTGTCTCAGGTTTCAGGTGGCACGATTGCGGTGAATTGGTCTACCAACACTATAGAGGCACGTCGAATTTTCATTTATGGTTCTTTTATTGTGGCAATTAACACTTTTGACTTTTGATTAAAATTATGATATTTGTTACTAATACATTTATTATCAAAGCAGTTATAAAACGTCACAACGTTATAGCCACAACTAGACATAGGCCTCCTCAAGTAAGAGGGAATTTGAACATTGATGCCGCGTTGGGCAAGCGTGGTGGCAGTCGCAGACCGCTCATTCCTGCCCTGAGCTGTACTACTATGGATGGTTATACCGCACTTTGGTTTCAGTACCTAAGTCGCCTCTTACGACACTAGATACAGAGGGAGGTACTAGTCTACTCTGCTGGTACCACATGATGCTAATACATTCAATGAAATCGATATAATGATATTTTAGTTTTTATTGTTTACTATGCTCGAAAATGATGTCATACTTTATTCTATTTTTTTACCTAATTTAATTGCTTAGTAAGGGGATAATTAGTCTAGCAATACTTGTTTTAAAATGCCTAAAGCATCATCTCCTAACAAGCATATTACCTCTTCTTTATGTTTCTTTCTTCGAGGCATAAGTATTGCCTCTGATATATAATTACATAGAACACGATTTGTCAAGACTCTCCGGTTTTCTGTGACAGACAAGGCAACGGGAGTGTACTAATATTTATTCTGTGGTAAGTATTACATGAGCTTGCGACAAAATGAATACAGTTGTAGGTTATTATTATGGTTACAGTTATTCCGCCCATTACAACGTGGGCAATAAAAGGAATTAATATATGCCACGATTATATTATTAAGTTATATATAATGAACTTTAAAATAAGTACTTTTGTTAATAGTTTCATAAAAGCAATAAGTTAAATTACAATAACAGTGAGTTTTAAAAATATTTTATTTTTATTTACTCATTAGGGTCTATGTTTTAATGCTAACTAAATTTTCGTTAACCAAAAACAGTAATAGTGACAATAAAAGTTTAAAGTTGGGTAATAATATATGTGATATTGACATTTAGTAAAAACTTTAAGGATACCTTGCGATGAAGAAAAAGGTAGTCTATAAAACATATACCTAAAACAGAACTTCAGTAAGGTCGTCTTTATGGGTCTCCTCTCTTACCAATATCTGCAAACTGCAATACTAGTAAAATTGTTTTTTAGCTCAAAGGATCAGAGAGATAAGAGAGAGAGAGAGACGTTATAAGGTAATGTGACTTGTACAGTTCATATATATATATATATAGTCTTAGAGGCTTGAATGGACTATTGTAACCCATTGCCATTTCACATGGGTTATGTTATCTTCATCACTATTGGTTAATAAAGAGTAACCAGTACACGAGTCAAATGCGGATTGCTGGGATCTTTAGACTGCAGTCGGGGCCAACGGTTTAACATGCATGTCGAATCAATGACAAACTCACCTCCAAACGCAGGCATAGGGCTACTCATTGAACAGCCAAACATCTTTCTTTTGGTGACACTGAGATTGAGATCAGAGTCAACCAGCAAATGTTGGAAAAAAAATACATTGGCGAACGCAAATCTAGGATCATTTTTGAGCCACCTACAAAAAATAGCAAATCTATTGATTTACAGGAAATATTGGTCGTCAGAAAGGTGCCTATGCTACGCTATGGTGTAATTAAGGACGTTCGTTTAAGAGCGTGCACAGTACAGGAGTTGTCGAGAGACAGAATATGTGTTATTAGCTTTAATCGCTTCACGGTGCTGCCTCGTACATTTTTGATTGAATAACGATGTAATAATACATCGGTACCTATGCAATTGTAGCGAATTATGACAGAAAAATACTGAAGTTTAACAGTTACTCGAAATGCTTACTTTAGTTTACATCGCGACGCATGCGCAGGTCCAATCACTTTGTTGTTTTGTCCACCTGCTTTTATTTTTCGAGTTAAAAAGTTTTATTTTAAAATTAAATTAAACTATCATATTTATAGCGTTTTGATTGTATATTCTTTCATGTTTATTATGTATCCATTTATAACATTAGCTTTCTTATGTGTTTAAATAGATTATTTTATGATAATGATTTATTCGGTTTAGTTAGCTTTAACTTTAGTCTTTCTTGTGTCTTCAATACATTTCTTTCTTCAGAGAGATTAATAATTTCGGACCTGCTTAATTTTTTGACGTAAATTATACGATACATATGTTTAAAATATGTCTAAGAATTTCATAAATATATATTTTTAATTTGCTGGCTAAGTATTTTAATGGTTGCTCATGTATATAGTTTTTAGATATTCAGTAAAGAATAAAATCAATCGTAATAATTAAACAGCTTGAAGTTGGATTTCTTCACTTTTTCCTATAGTTGGTAGTCGTAGGACGGAGGGTTGAGGCACGTGGCTCACCAACAAGCAGATGTGCCTTGACACCTGCCCTTGCCACCTCGCTCGTCTCTGTCTACCCTTCAAGTTTTATCATATCTCCGTCCTCGTCGTGATGTGCTTATTTTTATATAATTTATACAAAGTGACGGTAACTAGAATGGTCCCTGAGGCGGTTGTAATGACCAGTACCTCGAGCTGGTTAATTGCTTGTGTACACACTATTCTTAAGGCATAGCGTACATATGAATGTTTTAAGATCGGAATGATTAGCTTTCTTTGATATTAGTTCTCCGCTTGTTGATCAAATGTTAATAAGTAAAAAAAGGGTTCTCTAGATATTAGCATCGCTAATGTCTAAGGTCCTTATTTTTTTAATTGGTTGAAGTAGAACATTTTACTTTGCCTTTATATATTATCAGAAAACGTTGTTGATACTGCAATATGTCATAAAAAAAGGTAAACTTTTCTATACAAAGATAAAATATTTTTTATAATTGCCCTACATTTATCGATTTTATCAAAGAGCTTCAATCAATATGATATGCTTATAACAAAACTGTGGTAAATTTTATAATAGTAGAGTAGTTATAAAAAAGTTTTATCATCTTCTTGAAAATATTACGTTAGCTAATATTTCATATATTGCAGTATTACAAGCGATTGTTTTGCGAGCCGGACTGTTTTTTAAGCAGCTGTTGTTTTTTTTATTGGACCAGGTCAACAAACAAGCATGCAGTCTAGTAGATAGCGTTATAGCAGTTTATTTACGCTCGTAGATATCAGAAGGATATCACGAGCGTGTTGCCAATCTTGTGATTTGAAGATTTGTTCCACATCACCCAGTAATTTCACAGCCTCACCCTTCAAACCGGAATTCAGCAAACGTTGCTATTTGGCGGCAAAAATAGGTGAGAGTAATGTATTAATGCAGACATTTGAATGAAGTCCCATGGCAACATACTACACCAGTGCGATGATTCCAATTTGCCGCCATATTATGACAGTGTCATACTTTGTTGTTATCTCAGCGTGATCTTAGCGCGTGCATGTTTCAAGTTGATCAAGTAATTAATTTTTAATTAGATATACTTGGCGGTTCCAGGTAGCCGAATACTTGGTCAGTGATCGACCGCCTCCGCAAAGTTGAAGCGCGATCCGCAGGTGCATCATCGGACGCGGTGTGACATATAGCGAGTGGGTACCATCGCTTAGGGCTTTCATTTTTTTGCACTCGAGTGAACCCCATTCACAGAGGCTTGAGGATTACAATAACAATTTGCAATACTTATAAACGATAATTTATTCAAATTAATTGTATTTTGATATTTAGACAGTTAAATATTGGCTTATTTTATAATTTTATAATTAACAATCAAGATAAACAAAGGTTATTGTGGGTTATATCTAACAGATGGACATATTCCATCATGACTTTTTGGTAGACCTTTTTAAGGTGTACAATAATGTAGTAAATTTTTTTGATCTATCTCGTCTGATAGGTATAAAATTATGTTTTTTTACGATATCAGATTGGAACCTTTTGAAATTATAAGTGTGTCTCTAATATATTCTGCATGTATTTTACATATAAACTTTTTTCTCGAATCACTGTATCTATAAAAAAGCCGCATCAAAATCCGTTCCACAGTTTTAAAGATATATAAGGATATAGAGACAGAGTAGGTGACTTTGTTTTTTTACGATGTAGTGATTATTTAAATGTAATGCACGAAAACACAAGATGTACAAGCCAATCAACTATTAGGTGAAATAGAATGTTTGAGCATAGAGTTAAAAAAAAAGTTAGAAGCAAAGATATTTGGTTTCATCATCATCATATTAGCTGCAAGACGTCCACTGTTGGACATTGGCCTCTTCAAGTGATTTCCTATAGGACCTATTGTACATATGCAGCCTGCGTCCAGCACGATCTTTCGGCTTTAGTCAGATCGTCTATCCACCTTGTGGGTGGACGTCCTCCGCTGCACTTGCCGGTATGTGGTCTCCATTCCAGAATTTTACGACTCCATTGTTCATCGGTTCTACGTGCTAAGTCCCACTTCCACTTGCATTTGCTAATCCGTCGGGCTATGTCGGTTTTTGTTATTTTATGGATCTCCTCATTTCTGATCCGATTGCGCAAAGAAACTCCGAGCATTATCATCTCCATGGCTCGTTGGGCTATTTACAGTTGGCAAATAAGGCCAATAGTTAGAGACCACGTTTCGCTGCCATAATTCATCGCTGGTAACACACATTAGTCGAAGACTTTCCGCTTGAGACACTGAGGTATGTCTGACGAAATGTTCCGCAGTTTTCCGAACGCTGCCGAGCCGATTTGGATTAGGCAATTAACTTCTTTCTTGAAGTTGGACGTATCTAACTAGACGAGGTATACGTACGAGTATAAGAACAACAAGAATTTTAAGAAGCGAGTTCTCAACTGATACTGGGGTGCACAGCCCACGTCTCAACTAAATCAAAGGCTTTCTCATAGTCCACGCGCTCTTTAATACCGCTCAGGCTGATGTCCGGGATATCCTGGTGTCGGATTAATTTCGTTGAGTCTGCCGTGCTGCTAACAGGCTTAGAAACGGAAGCGTATAACTCTCTATAGAAACTCTCGATCTCCTCTAGTACCTCGGCTTTGGTTGACGCTAAACTGCATCTTCTCTTTAGCTTAGTCATCAGACTTCGTCCTATAGACATATTGTATGCAAATACTTTGCAGCTTTTGTTTCGCTCAATCGTCTATTTAATATTTTATTATTAAAGAGACGGATATCGTGTCGCATGGACTTGGAAATATGCCTATTGAGCCGCCTATATGACTTCGCTTCATTGAAAGATTACAGTCTCATCGAGCGTGGTTTGGTCATGAGGCCAAGGGTGTGATCGCAGAGTTTTTAAGGTCTATTTGAATGGCGTGGTCCAATAAACTTAGAACCCACCGTCCTGAGAGCTTTTACGAGCCTGTTTTTGATCTCGTCCACGTAGACGTAAGGTTTTCCAAGCAATCAAAGCGGTTTGAGAGCTCGAGCTGAAAGCTCATGGGTTCCTGAACATGGACGCGAGTAGTTCGGAGCGTAGACTTCATCAGGCGGGATCTTTCATGTTTTAAATGAATATTCAATGTGCCTCTTACCATCCTGTGATCACTATCGGTTATAACTCTGTGAACCCCGAAGACATCATTGAATATTTGTTTCTTGTTCATCAAGATAAAGTCTTTTTCATTTCTCGTGGAATCTTCATCTAGATCTCATCTCATCATCCAGATCTATTTCCTGTGAGGTGGACTCTGAAAAAAAAGAGTTCATCATGAAGAGGCCCTTTTTCTCCATAAAGTCAGTCAGTCACTGTCTCCTAGGATACCGTTACCTGTATCTATGTAAATTTTTTTGCCTAACCTTGCGTTAAAGTCCTTCATTAGAGCAGTGAAGTGAGTCTTAGACATATGTATGGCCCGACTTACGTCCTCATACATAGTCTCCACTTCTACATTTGGATCCGACGAGGTCGGTGCGTATACTTGAATGACCTTCAGCGAATATCTCTTAAATATTCTGAGTATTAGGTACACGACCCTACTTCACAAACTTTCGATGGTACTCGTAATAGAAACTCGTAGACAAGAAAACCGGTACCACCTTGGGATCGTTGGTCTTCCTTCCGGTAGTAGAGTAGGTTGCCTGATTTTAGGTTTATCTTGTCCTCACTTTCGGACTTCGGACAACCCTAGAATATCCCAGTACATCCTACTCAACTCTTCCTCCAGTTCAATAATCCTCTTGTCAGTCCTTATTGTCTTAATATTATGTGTTACCAAGGCTAGTCTTCGGTTGGGGTGGTAGTTGTGCAACTGCCAGAGATTGTTAGCACCTCTTGCTCCATCGTTACCATAGCCGCTACTGTAGCTAGGTATAACGAAGCTGCCGAGGACTGGGGGCCTCAAATTATTGTCTATAATTGTGTATGGTTTTCTCAATTAATTATCACGCTGGGCAGTCGTGGTGGCAAACGCAGAACGTAGCTTTGCCGCGAGGATGCTGCTGCCCATACCCGTCCTCTGCATTTGAACTAGGCTAGTTGGATAGTTTTACCGCCACCTGTCGGTTTCGGTACCTCAGTCGCCTCTTACGATACCTACGAGAGAGGCACTATTCTATTCTACTATTACCTCACGGCAAATTTGGTTTAAATAATCGTAAATAAATGCAATATATTCACACATACAAGCAAAAAATATACATAGCTGTGTAAAAATACGTAGCATGTTCGTCACAGGTGGGGGTCGAAGTAAAGTTTGGCTAACGGCTCACTTGGCTCACGAGGTCGGGATACTACCGAATGCGCCAATCAGGTCCATTGGATAATATCTAACCTGGATTCTCAATCTCTATTTTTTTATTATCCTGATTTTATGGCGTAATAAAGTGACAAACGTACACAAACTTTTATAAATATAATGCTATTACATAAATAGGTATACATGATGGTTATATTATACACCATTGTATTATACATCGTTAAAATCGAAACAAATTTTTAGGATTCATACATCTCATGTATTGACCTGACTCTGAGATAAGTCGTTTAAACAACTGTGTTATAGACGTCAGACAACAAAGGAATCACAAAAATATTACTTAGATACATGTATTTAACACCCAAGCACAGAACAAATACAATTATTATTATATAAATATTTGTCCTGGGTGGGGATCGAACCCACGATCTTTTGCGTACAAGGTAGGTATACTACTGTCTACGCCATCGGGCCCATAAAAAAACTAATAAAATTCCTACTAGTTATTTATGAAGCGCGTGTATTTATAGCGGTGTAGATGTCTAGCGTAAATCAAAATTCAAATGAAACCATCATAGCCAACAGCGGATTGTGTCTCATTATGCAACGACACGCCCGCGCTGCTACATTCACAGGAACGCCTTTATTCCATTAAAATTTAATACAGATGTCGCGTGCACCGCTTTTTTCTTTGCAGCGCTCCATTATAATTAAAGTATATTATTTTGTCGTAAAACTGAAAGAGCGCGTTTTGCACTGGCGCTGCCACGCGCCGCATCGCAACGGGACTTTTCCCGATATTACGATTATATCTTTATCAACCGAGGACGGCGCAATAATCAGAAATGAAATGAGTCCCGAGGACCTATCTTGGATACATCTATATGAAGATAAGCAGGGAACAGTAATGATTATTTACGTTAATTAACTAGTGGCATTAAATATTGTGGGTCTTATGGTCCAATTTAGCTGTACTGTCAAGTTGTAGTAATTTTATTAGGTACATTCATTGTTTTTAAATTACATATGTGTCTTAAAGTAAATTTAATGCAAATGTAGTATCATTTCTTTAAATTAATAGAAAGTTGAAGTGAGGAAACCAAATTCCTTCCTTTAAAGTTGTAATTGTTCACAATCAAATTCGTTGCTCAGGTTTTCAATTATTTAATAATGAAAAATATCTTTTTCGATGTCGTACGACTTTAGACTAAAACCCAACTTTAGGGAATTAAATCGAGCAATCAAAGTGTAAGCCGGCGCAGAAATAAACAGTGAACTTAAGGCTGAATCGATGCCTAACTACATCAAATTCTTTAAAATTTAAATTACGTTCAGTTAATAATGACATTAAAATTGGCATGGAACACGTAGCAGTATCCTCGAAATTATCTGCCTCTATACAGGTGTAAGTGCGAAGCAAACTTAATAACGTGCCACATTTTATTAAATACATATTCATTGAGGGACTTTAAAATGTGAATCGGGCGTTTGCCCAAATGATAAAAAGGAATTTTACCTTGTAAAGGAATGAGCGTATAATACAATAAAATAAAAATCTAAAAACAACTCTAGGACAACCACTGCCAGTCATAGACCTCCCCATAGGGCTTGTAATTGGTCTGTATCCAGCAAGATCCTAAGGTTTTAGTCAGATCATATGTTCACCTTGTGGGCAAACGTCCTAGGCTGTGGTTGCCGATGATATCCATTCCAGAATCTAACAGCTCTATCGGCACACGATTGTACGTACAATTGACAGGACACACCCACCAATTGCTACTTCAACTTGGGCTATGAAATAAATCAGTACATACGAAAACAATGCTAATTGTTTGATTAATCTCGTTCCCTAGAAGATGATAAACAAAGTTCCAAAGTAATTCATGAATGATATTTAATGAAGGGGTCAACCGGGAACGACCGAGTCGAAATGCGTGAATTCGAAATCGTGATCTGATTTTCATAGAATAAGTCTACAGATACTGCGTCTTGTTTGTTTCTAGAACGCGTGAGAACTGTCATTGATTTAAATACGGAGCAGACTGATTTCCCGGCGCTGCGCAGGCGCCGCAGGCCGCGCCCCGCCCCGCATTGTACCCCACAATGCGTCGTACTTCACACTAACGAGCCCTCCGAGCTAACCGGCCACATTTGTAAAAACTCCAATAAGCCTCCATTTCGGCATATTGTTTTGACATATAATAAATATTTGCGAGATTGCATATGTGATTTCGGCCATTGTTCGCGGTTCGGTAGGCGGCCGGTAGAGGGAGTTGGCTGTGGTATTACACACAGTTGCGATCGGCGGCCCGATCGGACAGGTGGATTTTGAGATCCATCAGATATTGGTGCTTAGGCTACCTAATTTTGGGTTACGATATTTTCTTCTTTATTTTCCCATTTCGAATCAGATTTTGTGCGTCAAAATATATTATGAGGTCTAAAAATTTTTAAAGACGGTTTATTCATTTAAATTAATTTCTCTCATGTAGTGTATTCAAAAGTTTATAAGCTATAGTTATGCTTTAAATTAGCTACAATGATTACCCCTAATTCTCCTTAGAAAATTGTTTCACAGAAAATCACGTACCTAAGCCGAGTCGTGCGATACTTAAAAAAGGAAGAATATCGCAATTGTATGTGGGTAAATTAAAGTAAATCAGGGCCCGTATGGACCGGCAGTTCTTGCAGGTCTGCACGTCCAGTAAATTGCAGGGTTGAGCCAGTTAGCGCCTCTAAGGTGTCAAGATTGCCATAATTTGCTTTAGCTGCCCCCAGCGCTTGTCGTCACGTTAAGAACTAAATACTTTTATTACCGACAAAACAGTACAATAAAATAAGTTTCGTTACGCCCTGATAAGGAATCGCTGACGTTAAAATTAAACACTTGAGCGTATGAGGTTTTCTTTTGTGTTATCATTAGATATGAAATGTCGGCGGGCCTGTTAAGTCAGTAACAAAGGTGTCGTAATTTTAAAGGTAATTTTTATATAAGCCGTGAGCCACTTGCATTATCTTGTATTTGGTATGTTTCATATTTTAAATTTATATTGCAGCATATCTCGAGTTTACACAGTTAGATTTTTTTTTATCATTGCTATGGCGTTTATACTACTATTCTACTCAGCCGTCAGGTACCGCCAGAGTAGAATAGTAGCTTCCCCTATAGCAGGTGTTGTAAAAGGCGACTAAGGTAACAAAACTGACAGATGGCGGTATATCCATCCGAAACAATGCAGCTCAAATGTACAGGGCAAGGTTGGGCAGCAGCATCCTCGTCGCGAAAGCTGCGCTCTGCGATAGCCAACACGCTTTTCCCAGCGCGGCAATTATGGGCAAAATTCCCGAAATTTCTTCCTGAAATTTCAAGTGCTGGTATGATCATGATGATGATGATAGTATACAGCCTATACAGATAAAAGGACTATTATCTAACTACTAACAAATTAGCGTGTCCAACCGACCAAATTTGTATCGTTGTTAAAAACTTAAAATTAATTTTTATAACTAGTTTTAGCGACTGATTTATAACAAAGTCAACATTTTATTACCCAAACACAGATTACAGAAAGTGATCATATAAATTTTGGGGTAAGTGTTGTGTACTATAATCAAATTTCGGCAGACATCTAAGCTTTGCCACTACATCAATCTGTGAATTTCACAAAAGTCATTCTGTTAAATAAAAAACATACTATAAAACATATATACAATGGACGATATAAACGCGTGGAAAATGGACGATATGATAGTCACCCCACACAGGATTATTCTTCATTTGCCTATTTTTGGTGTTGAATAGTATGACGCAAAGAGCATAGATGGATGTCGTACACTAGATTATATAGTTTTGTATAGTTACTTCACTTAGTCATGTTCGCTTTAATGTCTCTACGGGAGTAGCGTCGTATGGTGGCTCATCCCATTCTCTCGAGTATGGTTGAGTGGGATTATTACTGGCATATGCGTCATACTGGAAATAGTGTAAATGGAGCTTAGGTTTAGCAATATCTTCCCTAATGCGGATGCGTTGCCGACCAGTATGTGCCATCTGGAGACGATAATAAGGCCCAGATACTTGATCTGGATCTCCACACTTATGAGGTACTGGTGTAGGGTGACCTATACGAACATACCTTAACCAGGTAGAAGAGGGCCAGGTCAGAAGTAACAAAAAGAAAATAGTATAGCCAAGATCGTAGCAAGTGGAGATCCATAGTCTCTGCCTACACAGGCGTGATGCATGCATGAATGTATGTATATAACAGAAAAAGTAGGTTTTCTAGTAAATTGGTTTGGCCAAGATTTGTAATTCGATTTTAATAATGTCAATTGGTAAAGTTCCCTGGCAACTCAGGACATTTCTTTGAATTTAATTTTCAAATTTTAAGCTGGTTGATTTTTCTAGCAGTCGATTTAGTTATGGCATCGGTGTTTGACCACTCAATATTCTTATTCAACTTCAAACAGCAATTGATGTGATGCAGCGTACAAATTATTTTCATATTTTTTAGTTTAAATCAACTTTATTTACATAAGCAAGCCCCCATATCGTCGTCGGTCGTCTGCGTTGGTACCTCACTCTCACCTATTTCTACTGCCAAACAGGTGTGTTCGCATTGCTGAGTCCAGGTTTGAAGGGTGAGAGAGGTAGTGAGAGTAATGGGTAACGTGACATTATACCTTCATTATGATATCTTCAATATCATATGGTTGGTAATGCGCTAGTAAAATCTTTGTGACATTACGAGCATCTACAAGGCTGCTGTAATGCTTACTACACGCGCACTGTATGCTTGTTTGTCATCCTTGTGTAATAAAATAAATATCTATAAAAATAAAAAAGAAAGCTGCTAAGTGCAAGGCTTGAGAACGGCTTGACTTCGGTAACTTAATTTACAGACAGAAAAAAATAGTAATAGTATTTAAAAATAATTATTGTGTGCAGGGATATTCTCGTTCTTCTTAATATTTTAACTTCTCTTGAGCATTTTTATATCTGTCAAACGTTTGAAGGATATTGTTAACGTCTATCCAAACACAAAACAATGCGCCTGCATGAGTGTCAATTTATAGATGAGGAAAATATAGTAATATTAATTATTCCATGTGGATCTTGCTAATGTTTATTTAATTTTTTTTATTAACTTTGACAGAAGCCTGTCCAGGTGAGAAGATAGTTGTTCTTAATGTGTATGTAAATACATGAATGAATAGCAGTACACATCTATCAGAGCTCACTGTGACAGACGTCTGTCGCCAAGGTGTTGAATGCGCTTCACAACACACATCTCAGGCCCGTGTCAGTTCGGCTTCGTGCTCACTCGTCTAGTCGGAATGACTTTGACGCTTGCGTATTCCGAACAAAATGGATGGACCTTACACTAGTAAGTATGCATCACAAATGTATCTCTAAATAGGTGAATTTTAACAATATATTGAGAGTCGAAATACCCCAACTTGAGTTTTGGCCAAGTCGAATGAGTTATCTAAACAAAAAATATAGCACCACCTATCTAAAATATATAGTACCACCGTAAAATGTTTTAAATTAATCTTTCATATATATTCCCGTGTGTGTAATAATAATAATATTCAAACAAAATCTGATATTAGGATGAGTATTTGTATTTGTTCTATGTCTGAATACTATTTATATACATTTAAGTATTATTTTTGCGATTCCTGTGTTATCTGATATCTGTAACACAAGTGCTTTTACTTGTTTTAGACGTCAACGTATGAAATGCGTGAATTAAATAAAAATCTACCATCTACGTCATAGGGCTCTTCAATATGAGATTATTAAACTCCTACATAGTGCTACCGTTAAGATAAACACTTATGTATTTCTTCTTGGAGAAGGTTATTATGCTATCATTTAAAGATAAATAAATAAACACTTACATGACAATGTCCACTAGATTCATCTGCATAGAAATGCGGTTAAAAGCATTACTATGAGATGTTTAAATTGAAATAATAATTTTTTGTCAAGAAGCGAAAAAGGATTAACGGGAATATCGACATCACAATAAAGGGCTTGAGCGTAGGTATGCATGCTCAAGTAAATTATTCAACGATTAATAATGAAGAGAGTCGGGGGTTTCTGTCCTTAAGGAAAACAGATTAAATCTTATTCAATCATGGGACGTGCTTCGGGAGCGAATGTGTCTTGATTCTTAGCAGATTAGAGATTCCCTCAAACCGTACAATGGAGGCGCATCTTAAACTTAAGAACTCATTTAAATTTGAAGAATTTTTCTAAAGTTTCCAAGTGACTTTGTGATCGATCGCTTTTTGTCTACATATCAACATCAATGCACGGTTTTAATAAAATTATGACTTATGTTTTTGACGTTCGCATTCAATTGTATTCGGCGGATGAAAAGGAAAATATTTCGCTAACGATCTGTCCGGATTTATAAAAATATGCTTCTCCCAGCTCGATTTCCTGAGTGGGTGAGTTTCTTCACACATTAATAAGTGTTTTGACTTTGAGATATCCCTTTTAGCATCGGCCATAAATTGTTGGAACATCAATATTGTATGACGAGATTAATGCCCATGTTCGGATGACCATTAGGCCCGTATAATACTATTGTATTGTTATTTACCTTTGTGATGCGCTTCAAACCGCCAAATTGAAGTCAAACTCTTTCAGAAATGTTTATGAAGTGATGATTTTATTAATATATATGCTAATTTATTTACGAACTTCACTCAGTTCTGTTTTAAATTTTGTGACAATATTTATAACCTATATGCCAGTGAAAATAAGAAAAAGTTATCTCAATCTAACAATTATTGAAAAAATTAATGGGAATATTAAGAATGATCTTTATGTCAAGTGGCGCCAAAGCGGGTTAGACTATTTAGATGCAAATGCACCTAGATTAAAAAAAACGTCTTACTAACAATTGTCTTCAAATGTACGTATGAAATATTGCGTTAATTTATCTGCTGTCATTGCCCCTAAGCGTATTTTTTAATTATTTACATAAATGTATATTTAGGTAATATCTGTAAGGAAAGGTTAAAAATTACAAATAAATTAAACACGCTAAGGTATAATAATATATCAAGTAATCTGAGAATGACTATTTCACATATACCTAACTCATGACCCTGCTTTCATTATTCTGTTCACCTAATCTTCAAAAATGTCTTCAAATTTATAATGGTTTGTTAAGTATTTAGGACCCAAAATCATTCTAAACAAACACAAATTAATTTTATTATAAAATGCGGTTGTTGATCACAATTAACAACCGCACTTTATATCTTACCCGAGCGGAGAAGCATAAGAAATAGCGCCTAGAAAAATGAAATATCAGTCAGTGAAAGATCAGAACAGTTTAAACGGTCCGTAATTGATGTTAAAGCGTACGCGCATTGTGCCTCCGCTGACATGTTTTGCATTCATACGAGTTGATTTTTCATGAACAGTGCCGAGTGAATGGAATCAGCGGGTTCATAACTCAGCTCGGATATCGGCGATTGTCAGAGTGTCTCCTCCGATGTTGACATGCGATATGGTCCGGCTTTGGTAATGCTCGGCCATCCTTCATATCGTTGGAGGTATGCTCCTATTGCACTCATGATTATTAATTTAATTTTGAGGTCGTGGTGTTTTACAAAGAAGAAATTGAAAACAATTTTCGATAAAATTAGAGCACCTTAATTATAAAATAAAGATAATAAATTTTGACGTCATATAAAATAATATAATAAATTTGACCAAAATTATGCTCACGTATCACATATCATGCATTAAAGCAATTATTTATTATTGATTCACACTATTATTTATACTGCATAACGGCAAAATAAGATAATGCTGTTGGATATGTTTGCAATATCAAAAACATCTAATTGTATTCATCTAAACTAATATAAATTATTTAAAGATTAATTAATACTATTTCAGATCAAAAAGGCATTGTCATAGTTTAAAAGATAAAAAAATATGAAAACTTGAAGAATAGAATAATTGGGAGAAATATACCAGTTACAACGTTATACAGACAACGAAGATAACAAATTTAAAATCTAATACAAGAAAATAAAAAAGTCGTTCGATTATTATTGAAGAAAGAACTATTTCAAAATCTGTTGTCTGCTGCTCCTCGGAGTGTATTCGTTGTTTCGGAGCTCGTAACAATTTACGAGTATTGTAAATACTTTTACTAACCTCGGCCCAAGACCGAACAATCAATAAGATATAAGCGAATTTTATTACGTGCCGTAATGTAAAGGGTTTTCAATTAAAAGCGATACACATCTCGGCAACCCCGTTATTTTAAAGTTAAGACCTCTTCAGCATTTATGAGCAATAGGAACTAACCCATTCTCAGGACGTTAGCGTCTGGTGACACCCGTTTAGATTTATGCGCTTGTAATGCGGCGACTTCTGTACACGTAAGAGTTCTCACTAGTGCAGAGGCAGCCTTTGAATTTATTAGGCAAAGGGCACAGCTACACAGATCTTTTAACCGTGTTATTGTTTGATTGTTAATTTATGTAGATTGATATCGTATCTTTACGCAACGACTAGTCTGAAAGAATAATGTTTTCACGAATAAGGTTATATTAGTGGTGTAAGCTTAGATACGCCCCAGCAGGAAAGAGTGATTGGAGTACGAAAAAGGTGCATCAATTGCAATGCAATTCTGTATTGTGTTATTGCAAAATTGAAAGTTGATAATTGAATAGTTTAACGATCAATTTTTTTTTGTCATTTGAGATGGCAATCCGGATTATTTGGTCCGATGAATAAGATGCATTGGTCCCAGGTCACAGTGAAAAACGTTTACGGTATTTGACACTGTTATATCTAATTTAAAATTATGAATAAGTATTTATTTATGGCTGGATATAAATATACTATTACACGTCTTCCTAGTTTACGACTGTAACATGGAAGTTGGCTAAATCAGGAGTGGATTCACCAACAAGTAACTTTTATAAAATTGACCAACCAATCAATAAATGTGAGTTTAATACGTTTTGTACACTAAGATCTTCCTGCACCCGTTCTCTCAGAGATATGCTTTTTATTTGTATTCACTAGACTTAAGTAGGTACTTACTCGCAAAACACTTCTTTATGGGCAGTTAAAGATAAACTTAATAAGTATTATTACCATTTAATTGGACCTTTATATTCAGACTTAACTATTCAGTATCAAGGAGGTCTCAAATATCAAATTTATAGTATAGTAAATTAAGCGTTAAAACACTTAAGGTCCTTACACGAAACAGGTCTTAAGTCTAACCTTATTTAAATTTATTATTTCACTAAATATTTTAATATATGCCAACATTAATTTTCCGCGCTTTCAAACTAAAACCGATGTTTCTGATATATTTTATCACATTTAAAACTTTGTTTTAAAAATAATTAAGTGAAAGTTTATGTGAATTTTGTATGTACTGATTGTGTTTATTTAATTGCTATTAAAATGATTATAAATCAAGCTCTGATATCGATCAATAAATGTACCGGTGAAAAGCCGCATCCCAGGCTCCTAAAATTGATATTACATGTAGGAATACCACAACCACCGACGTTGGCCAATTCCAGTAAATATTCAAATCAATTTTGGTTTTATTTGTGGATAAACTTGCCTCGGTAGTTAATAGATTTTCGGTTTATATTAAAATGAGGAATACGGATGTCATGCCCCTTTATCGCCGCATGAAATACGACACAACTTACCTTTTATTAAGCCATAATTTTAGGTGGAACGAAACGCGACTCACCTAATTTTATTTGGGATTCCAACAGAATTTCTTAATTATAAATCCGACGCTACTAACTTCTGTGTCGGTGTTATTTTTTAGTTTTCTATTAACATTCACAGCCGTTCATACGATACAATTATCGGGGTTCTGGCATCGCCGATAATCTTGTATTTGATTTTTGATCTAAGATTACGAGGAGCTTCTGTATGAGGCGAATTTCCCAAGACCATTGAAGCGCCGGCTTCGTATTACATATCAATAAACAAATTAATTATGCATATAAGTATTTATAAATAGTCGAACTGTATATTATCGGCAATATAAATAGAATAATTTACGGTAATTAGTTAGCAGGTTGACCAGAGCACTAATTTTAGTCTTTTCGTTTTCTTTTAGCTTTTGCACATTACTTTATTTGGTAATATAAATGGTTAAAAATGTCGATTGGAGTCATTCGATATGCCATTCGACAATCGCATCATAAATTGAAAACGCGAAGCATTCGCGTATACTACGCTAGCCACTGATAAATGTCGTTACACGCGGACAAATTGCTGCGTACAATCTAACAAATTGCCAAGAATTGCCGCCTCAGCCTCAAGGATGCTACTGAACCATTTCTCCTACAAGGCAAAAATGTGAATAACTCGCCGCAAGTAATGAATATTAATTAGCAAAGAGTATACAGTACTGCAAAAAGCTTCGATGTAGGTATCTCGGCGTCAATTCGTTCTCTCTCAATGCCAATCCCTTTACGAAACCTCTGCTCTATTTTATAATCATCGACTATGAGTTTATTGCATTTTGATGACTGCGTTATAAAAGAGTACTAAAATGATAAAGATAAACTTGGAATACTAGATAAAGAGCGACAATGGCAGCGTGAAATGCTGACTGCTTTAGTATAAAGTATATATTTGTAAAGTTCTGTATACCCATATTAAATAATACTTTCAAGTACGGAGTATAAATAGAGTATTGTTGGTATTAGTGCGTAAACAAATATGCATCATAATTCTTTACTTTATACTGCGTATTAAACAAGCGAAACTTTGAATATTAACATCTGCGGTGGCGCCATCTATAACCAAGAGTGTGAATGTGTTTGCAGCTTTGTTTACATCTTGAATTTATGGTCTTATATTAGTCTTGCTTCTAAGAAGTAAAAAAATATATTATTAAATAAATCTCGCCGTGAGTGACACGGTATGGAAGCAGAGCACTGTGCCGAAGATTGACGCCAGCGGCCGCGGGCGTGACATTGAGTTGAAGGTTTATTTAATCAAGGTGCAGTACCGTGCTTCGAGACCCCGGGGCTGGAGCAATCCTGCAGTCTCAATCCTGCCTCTGTACAATTGCTTATTGTCCGCGGGAGATAGAAAATTTAATGGAATTTCTTCACGGCTATCTCCCGATTATAACATTGTCCGGGTCGGTAGTTGTTTCGCTGTTTGCTCACGCAGCCGCCGTAAGTAAGGATTCAGCTCGTCATATTTTTATGAATCGTAAACGGCAGCCCGTAATTGCTTTTAAAATATTGGCAATTGTTTTCGTTTTGTTACGTTGTAATATTATGAACTATAATAATATATATATTATATTTGGTTTACGGCTACCTATTTAATTTTATATGGAAAAGACCGACCAAAATAAATCACAAATATATTATGCATTCATTCATGCTACTCAACCTTAGAGGTGAAGGTATTTTTATTATTATCATTGAAACATTCGGAGATTTCCAATTAAGGTATGTATGGGAAGTACATTAATATATATATACATTAAGAATTGACGAATTCATGATTATTGGCGATTTAAACAATGTTTTTTGTTATGAAGTCAGTAAACAAGCATTCGGTATGAAGCCACTCATATTATCACAAAGATATCACTAATATGTCGCCAACCTTGTGAACTGTAGATACAATGTCACATTTATCCAGTATTTTCACTGTTTCTCTCATCCTTCAAACCGGAACATGGCAATCCGAATGCTGCTATTTGGCGGTAGAAATAGGTAAAGTTGAGGTATCAATGCAGACGACTGCATAGATTATAAGACTGCATAGATCGACGCATGAATTTCACATAAATATTGATATAACATCTCATACATTGTCCTTACTCGTGTGTAAGTCGTTCAAAACACCTGTATTATGGACATCCGACAATAGAGGATTCACAAACAAAATACATAAATACATATTTTTAACACCCAGATACAAGAAAACCACAAATATCAACATATAAATATTTAGGATGGGAATCGAACGCGCGACTAATGGCGCATAAGATAGGATTACTACCATCTGCAGCATCGGGCCCGTCGTTTATAATTCATGTTAAAATGTAAAATATTAGAAATAAATTAAATGTGTGTATGGTGGTACTATATGTCAGCCATTTTACTTGCAACAATTCAATATACAGCCTGTATTGGCTTTAAAACAAAACAATCTCAAAGGTAAGTTAGATAAAAAGGCTAAAGCACACGATTTGCATACACGGTGAAGGCATAAAAATAGTCGAGACCATCGACCATTGTTCCTTTCCACGCAAATTTTGAGTCCCTACGGATTTACGCTCGGAGGGTAGTATAAAATTTGTATAACATATGAGGGGCGGTAACGGAATCCGTCACAGATGCTGCGACCCGCGTGAGGTACAAGATGGGTGGCCGGACCTTGCGTCAGAAGATAAATGCTTATAATTAGGTATGTGAACTTCTGTATCCCTTTTAATTGCACTGAGAAATAGTTTTAGTGTCGCCCTGGGCGCGATAGTGAAAGCTTATAGTTTACTGTGGGCTAATGATGACGGTCCCTAGTTCATATTATTCGTAGGTTATTTTAAGAACTTAAGCCTTTTAATACTAGACGGTTTCATTAACGCAGGTTTAATTAATGACGCCAAATAAGAGTAAATGTAATAAATGCTTATTTAAAATTATAGCATTTAATTAAAAAAAAACATTGCTTTTAAAGTTTAATGCTACTTTTGTTCTTTTAGTAACAAAGTGTTACCGCTTCATACTGACGCTAACAGCGGCTATAAAATGAAAAACAATAGCCGCATCCAATTACTCATAATCTCCTAAATAAAAAAGAAACACTATACATGTTTGTAAACGTTTGGTTCCCATTAGTTATTTGTTAAGCGTTCAGAATAGATAATAACATGTGTTGGTTAAACGCAACCGAGCCGGTGAGCTGAGAATCCAGCCACCTTAGCCGCAACAGCCTGGTATTAAGCTATTAGTTATCCAAACGGCTTAGCAGTTTTCGGCAAACAAATAAATTTCGGGTAAATCGTCGAATAGAGCGCGCGAAATGTTTTGATACGATAAAATATAAGATATTCGTTTTTGCTTCAAGAATAGGACGCTTACTGAAAATTTCTCGGGCTATATAATTCCTCACAAGTCAATCTTGAATAAAATTGTAATTTGGAAGTACTCTAATGAAGTTTCATGAATTTTGTTTTAAATGATTTTTTAATTGAACTACATATATGTAGTATGTATTTATCACGGACAAAGTTCACAAATTCTAGTAAACTTCTACCATTTTTTTAATTCATATCAACATCATTACAGCCATTGGGAGTCCACTGCTAAATATAGGCCTCTCCAATAAAGGGATTCGCTCATAATATCTGCGCTGGGCAAGCGTGTTGGCAGTCACAAAAGGCAGCTTTCGCAATGGGGATGTTATTGCTCATCCCCACCCTCTGCATTTGAGCTTCACTGATTCGGATAGATATACCGCCAACTGTCGGTTCTAGTACTAAAGTCGACTCTTACAAAACCTGGTATACAGGGAGGTACCATTCTATTCTACCTCACTCCATGTATTATAACAAAATGTTAACTAGTGGTTGCATTGCTAATTACATTGGCATAACATTTTAATCAATTTTTGGAGTATAATTATGAAGACTGATTTGAAGTAGATTAAATATTTATCAAAAAATAACAAAACTCTCTTAATTACTGTGAACCCAATAAATAGATTTAAAATATACTTAGATGTATACGAATAATGCACGTTAGAAGTATAAGAAATATAATGGTAAAATTGATTTATTATATTTATCCGCCGAACTCGTCTTTATTTTAAAAAAATTGGGATTAAGTTGAGTTGAAAAATTCCCTCTGTAATATACAGAATCAAGACTGATCATTCCGTTTCTTCGATCATCAAATTGCGATATAGCTAACTGTTGATCTAGATATGCAAATAAATGTTTGTTTTATCTCTAAAAAGAGTATTAATTTCATTTTGAGTATCTGCGAGATCATCCTGGGACGGGTACATCATTTGCTATTCAAATAACCCAGGGCTTTGGCAGTGAATACGAATACAAAAATACAGTAAGCTCTTTCTTTTACAGATTTATCTCAAAATTAGGCGTATTCAGTTGGTTCCTGATACATTTTTCATTTAAATATTGTTTACGAAATAATATTAAATCTAAATACGAGTACAAAAATGGGCCTATTAGCCTTGTTCTCTAGCTTTATTAGGCTGGACGATCGATTTTTCTATTTTTTTCTTTTGATTTATGTGTTATTGTCAGCAAAAGTTTCTTATCAATTAAAAAAACTTTGTGTTGCAGGGAAAATTCAAAAAAAGGAAAAAAAAATGATATTAAAACCATTCCTCCTGTAACCTTGTGGCTGTTGACATAACTGTTAGTCGTTTGACCGTTTGCGTGATTAACAGAATGCGCAGTATTAGGGTTAGACTGTTGGGTCCACTAGTTTCTAATAATTATAAACACATTCATTAAATTGGCTGATTACAGACTACTAGCATACAAGTATAGCCCCATAATTTATTTTATATTTATATTTTTACACGATTATAGTTTAATTAATAGAAAAACTGATATATTTGTTCAATAAAAAAAATGTAATATAGGTTTTTGATGGATTTATACGGATTGATGTGTACCTGGGTATAAGTGTATATGATATATTTTTTAGATCATCATCTTTACAGTCATTAGAAGTCCACTGCTGGACATATACCTCTACAAGAAAGCGAGCATTTGCCCATAATTGCCACGCTGTGCAAGTGCAGCTTTCGCGACGGAGATGCTGCTGCCCAACCCTGCAGCACTGCCCAGCTGCATTTGAGCTACACGGTCTCGGATGGATATATACCGCCATCTGTCGGTTCTTATTTTATTATGTTTAGATGCTATCAACAATTTCCATTAAATAACCGGATTAATATTATCGATGGTAACAAGGCATGGCTTACTAAATTATTATAGTAGGTATTATTTGTGCTGTAACTTTTCTTCATTGATAATAAACTTTATGCAAGAGCATCCATCAGAAACAAAAAGGTATAAATCTCATGGTTCGCCGCGCTATGTGGTATTTTATGTGCACCTTAGACGCTTTGAAAAATCTATGTCCTATATTGTCTGTCCGCAGTCAGGTTTGGCACCGCAAAGGAAAAATTTAAATGAATGTTGGAAATTTGCATATTCGTAAATCGTACAGTGAGAAAAGAAATCAAGTGTAATTAAATATTGTTTTATTTATTCTCAACAGTCAATTAAATACTTTTTTAAGAATATTTTATGTTTCTTTTTAGCCTACAATATTTTAATTTCTTATTTACTGCCCAAGAAAAATGTATGCGCCTCTGGATATGGAAAAGTTATTTTTTAACTCTCCTCTCCATGTCTAGGTCTTTGGATCATTGCAAACAAACTAAATAAATCATTCGTACTAATCTGTAAGCTGAACTCAGTAAGGGTATTTTAATTTATAAACTTAATTAGACTTCTTGTTCTCGACCTGCTCGAATATTTTAAATTTTAAGTCTTTACAAATGTGGGAATGAAAGGAATTCCATACGGGAAAAAGTTTCGGCGTGCCGGATTCATTGTGAAGCTGGCGAAATTAAAATTCATTAGCCAACGACACGCTTGTTGGTACTTATTTTTCGATACATTTTGTACATACTTTTAAGCATGACGTAAAAACAGCCAAATTTTTTTATAGCTATTAGTAACCCACTCCTTATAACTGAATTAGATACATACAACCTTCTTTTTACATACGAAAATGAAAACCGCCTAAAATGCGATGCATACTTAGTAAGCGTAGAAGCTGTCAAAAATTGCCGACAGTTTTTAAATCTTATGATCACACCATTAATTTGACTTTGATTGCTAAACATCAGCAACAACAATTTCAATCCAAGACCTCCATCTTTAAATGTCTACATACAGTGAAATCCTGCAATTCTAGCCCGATGAATTGTCACCTTTTGAATGGACGTCGTGTTCTACATTCCAGAACTTTACGGCCCCATCGATAATATGTTCTGCGTGCTATGTGCCCTGCTTATTGCCAACTTAGCTTGCTAATGGCTGGCTCATGTTAGTAACTTTGGTACATCTAATCATTATCGCATTACGTTTAATTGTCCATCAGTGTATAATTAGATAATCGTTGACCGAAGTTAGCGATATAAGTTTTACGATTAGTGCATTCTCCGCTAGGTATGTCTTTATATTGTACAATTTTTTTATGAAGTATTAAATATGATTTTATTATTTATTGAAAATTTATTATATATAGGTATAATACTTTTATTTTAAATACTTCTACCTACACTTACGTATTATCATCATACCAGCCATTGAAAATCCATTGCTGGACATAAAACCCTCCAAGAAAGGAGGTTTTTTCCACATAATTACCGCGTTGTGTAGGCGGATTTACATTCGCAGAGCACATCTATCACGACGGAGATGCTGCTGCCCAACCCCGTCCTGTGCATTTGAGCTGCACTGTTTATAATACCGCCTTCTGTCGGTTCTGGTACCTTAGTCGCCTCTTACGACCCCTGGTGCAGTGGGAGGTACTATTCATTTTTGCAGGTACTTCACGGCACTCCGCTGGTACCTCACGGCACACACGAACAAACACACGTTAATTAATCATAATCAACAACTTTTGCTGAGATTCACGCTCTAAATTAACCTCGTAACAGGGAGTCAATTAAAAAGATTGTGCTGTTAACTTTAATTTATTTGGTGTATCTTAACTATTATATTAGATAATTCTTTATTATTATAACACACGATTACTAAACTTTAGTTATGTAAAACAAAGCCATGCCAACCATACGACTACGAGCCAGACCATATTTTATTTTATTGAGAACGCAATATCTAAGTGTATAAAAGAAGAAGATAATTGACATATTTATGCAGGGCCTCAACTACAAGGGTGAGATACTTAAAATTTTGCACATGAGTTTCTTTTATAACGTAGGGGAGCATTTAAAAAGGGTTTTTAAAAATTCATCCCTTAAATGGGTAAAACGAGGGTGCAAAGTAAGTATAAAACAATGCCTTTATTTGAAGATATTCAGTAAAAAATTCTTTATTGAAAGTCATGTAACACGTGTTAAGTATCTTTTCGAAATTTATCTCTTAACGTATTAAAAGGGGGTGCAAAGTTTTTATGAAAGTTCTAACGGGGGTGAAAGCACGGTTTGCTGTTAGGTTTGTAAAATTTTAGATTACGTCTAGGGAATCAAATATACGTTATTCAAGTAGTTCTATAGGAACCAATTGTAAAATTTGATACTTTCCAATTGCAATATTTGCAATAATTAAGTATTCAAATATATGTTTATTGAAGAGACAGCCCTGATGACACTTTGGCATCATAAGACTCTATTAACATATAGATTATTCATTTAGGCCTACTTTAAATTAATGGACTTACTTAATTGTCAATAATATGTAAGTAAAGTTTAATTTTCACCGTGAGGTACCGGCAGAATAAAATACTACCTCTCCCTTTACCGGGTGTTGAAAGAGCTGATGAAGGTACCAAAATCAACAGATGGCGGTATATCCATCCAAAACAGTGTGGCTCAAATGCACAGGGGGTGGGCAGCACGTCATCACACTTGCCCAGCGCGGCAAATATGGGCAAAATTTACTTTTCTGAGGAGGCCTATATCCAGCAGTAGACTTAAAATGGCTGTAATGATGAGAATTTAAGTTTTCTTATATTAAATGTGTCCGTACCACTCTTCCATTCATTCTCCCTACACACATGGTCCCTGATAGTGTTTTGTTAAATAAAACGTATCCCACTTTTCACTGAGGACAATTAAAGCCAGTCCTTTTTTTTGAATTAATAATGTTGGGTTGCAGCAATCCTGCAAATTGCAGTATTGGTAACAATGTTAGGTGTGAAATAACAAATACGTGTGAATTTCGGGCAGATAATTGCCCGATAAAGGAAAAAGTCAATAAAGATGTTCTTTTGTATACCTATATAATTACTAGTTGGTGTATTATAAATTACTTGACTTCAACTCCGGCACCGCCTGTGCGGATTTTGAGTTCCTGTCCCACAGGATAAACCTGTAGGATTTTGTGTCAGGTGTTGAATTTACAAGACGTGATTGCCTTCGGGTCAATAATAATACGTGATATTTAAGTTCGCAAGTAACACAGTAATAGTAGTTTAAGTTCGTCGTTTCCTACAAGTGAAGGTTTCACCAAATTAGTTCGAGCCGCTTCAGAGATAAGTCGCAACAAATGGTCACATAAAATACTTCACACAACATCCCGTCCATTGACCTGACTCCGAGATAAGTAGCTTTAAGCACTTGTGTTATAGAAACCATACAACATAGGAATTACAAATATAACAATTTCTATATATCATCATCATCACCATTACGGCTATTGGAAGTCCACTTCTGGACATAGGCCACCTGAAGAAAGGGGGAAATTTGTCCATAATTGCCGCGCTGGGCAAGCGTGTTGGCAATCGCAGAGCGCAGCTTTCACGACGTGGATGCTGATGCTCATCTGATGCTGATGCCCTTTTACGATACCTGGTACAGAGGGAGGTACTATTCTACTCCGCGGTACCTCTCGGCTGATTTACATATTTATATATATGTAAATGAGCCGAGAGATATTCATACCTAATTAAAGTATGTATTGAAATACATTTTTTTACATTCAATTATCAGTGTATATTGATTAGTTTGCAAAATATTTTATTACTATTCATTTAATTTAATAACAGTGAATAGTTTTTATCAACGTCAAAATTAATTAAAAGGCAAAACAGTCCCAGAACACCTCCATTTATTACGCCAACAAACGTTCTACGCATTACTAAAACAATTTGACTAGAGTATAAGTACAAGAGAAAGCGTCAATTGTTTGCGCACAGTAAACACTTTAAAACAGTGCGTTTACTGCACTGCAAAACTGCACCTAACGTCATTAAAAGCTCACAATACATATAGATCCAGAGGTCCGTAAATCAAACGGCGATATTTTATGGTCCTTTATCTGGTGAGCCTTAGTGTTATTATAATAGCGTATTAAATGTCAAGTAAGAGCATTTAATGCCCCCACAAGAGGTGGCTAAACGGAAAAAAAAGGAGGGATAAAGTGTCGTATGTCGAAAGGTGACAAGAGATGAGTGTTCGACACCATACATTGTCTGCTGTATGACTTTATTTGTATTTTCTTATTATTATTCTAGTTCGGTAGACTGGTGTCAGTATCTTCATACTATGAAATAAGGTTAATCAAAAAGTTTTAATATTTTTTTGTTCTTTCTCAGTAACATATATATTAATTTTACTAGAAAGATTTGTTAAATATTAAACTTTTTAATTTATACTTTTTTTATAAATGATTTGTTAACATATTTTTATGTTATATTAACTTAAATTATTTGTACAAAATTAATAGTATTTTTTTATGTTATTCCTCATAATCAGAAACAAGAAGTTATTCTCACGCTGAAAAGTGGAATAAATTATAAGAAAATTCTTTAGATTTACTGCCTCATTGTCATGGTGATCTCGGGGTACCAAATCAAAACATTTTATTTAGCCATAAATTGTCACGGTACATCAGCGATTATGACTCTTCTACTGATTCAGTAGGCTTCTCTAACGATAGCAATTTTAAATGCATCATTTTTAACTCAAAAGAGTTGGACCCGCGGACCACCCTGCAGCTAGCTTTGAATTTGTAATGGCGTGTTCTTATGATTTGAATTAATAACGCATTACGGTCAATTAGGTAATGAGCATCGGTATCAATAAAAATCGACACTTCAGTTTTCTTAGCATAACTCCGCCTATAGGTGGTCTGGGAAAGTATTCGACGTCGTTAATGATAATTAATTTAATTCCACTAAGCAAATGAATTATATCTTATGCACAATTAACCAAGCATCTCTGGTTAAACTTATATTTCATATTATTTTGTGGTATACTATAAATATAATAAATAAATGCACCATATTTAACCTCGGTTGAAGGTTACTTTATATCCAATGCATAATTGTAGTATAAGTTGTCAAATTCTGTGTTACCTACATTTTAGAAGTTAAACTGAATTTGAAAAAGCTGCATTTGTGCGGGGAGATCGTTAAAACTGCCATTTAGTTCACAGTACACCTTGTGAAAACACGTATATTATATATTATACCTAATAACGAATTCAAAGATAATAATCAAAGAGTTTTTACGCAGTCCATAATAACTTGGTTAAAAATTGATAATGGCGCTTGCGACCACTTCATAGAGAAACGAAAACTACAAACGTACTTATTAATTCCATACAATACCGAAATAAAGAGTTGTTATTAATAACACTGTGTTAATGTGTAATGAAGTGGTAGCAAGCGCCATTGTTATTTTTTGGCCTCGTAACTTATGAACTTCTTTAAAACTGTTTTATTTTTTCTCAAACTGTTCTTCGGTAATACATGTGATAATGATTAAATAAAAATATTATATATCGTTTTAATTTATATCAAGTTTATTTCAAATGTTTATATAAAAATCAGATTTTAACTTCAGTTTTAGTAGATTGCATATATGTTTTTATATTTTGTAAGTTTTGTACAATAATAAAAGGGCATGTAGGTTATGCCTTTATAGTTTGTAATAAGGTCTCTCTTTTTGTTCAATATCTGCTCGTTATAAATACAGATCTATTAACATGTACCAGTTTTGATTACACCAATAAATTTTTGTGGTATGTCTCTACGAGTAGAGCAGTAATTTTCAGTTGTACATCGAGTTATAGTGATTACAGCAATAATCGTTAAATCTTTAGTGCGGGGGCGGTTTGGCGCGCGCTTGTAATCTAGCAGTTTCATTCTTAAACCCTTTGTACGCCTGAACCGTCTGCAAATAATAAGTCTAATTGAACAAAATATTTGACGTTGTTTATCGATACAACTTTACTACTTAAATAAAATAAAAATCAAACGATAATCCGGTGGTGTTGTCGGCTGTTACATCGTTATTTTTAATTGAAAATATAAAAGTAACTATAAAATGTTATTTGATTTTGAATTTACGTTTTATTTACGACGTGGTACTTAAATAATTTGAATGATTTATAGATATTTTACAATTTCACTACTAGGATTTACCGCGCATTTGTTTTTATTCCAAACGTGTGGAGTTAAGTATTACTACAAAATATTGTAGAAATTCAAAGAAAAAAAAAACTTAATTATTTTCGAGCCGTGAATGATTGCTCGGTTATTGTAACCAACGATTAAGTAAGCCGTTTTAACTCAAGTGCAAGCGTTTAAGTATAGATTTTTGCCGCAGGATTCGGGTAATATTTCACAGGCCGCCGAGTCGAAAGTTTTAGTGAAAATAACCTCACACAAATGACCTCTTTAATGGCTCGTAACGCTTTGTGGGCCTCTAATGACAGGTCTTAAACAATAACTTATGTTGAGCGGCTAATTAATAATGAAGTTGTAGCCGCTTTTCTCTCAGCTCCGTATGAGGCGACCTCATAGGGCACGATGGTAATAATGAGTCTTTATTGCCCATTAATAGGAATTAAATTTGCATGTCCCGGTGGGACGCGTCGCGGATCGTGCAGTGATAACAGCGGAGGGCATCGTTTAGAACTTTCTAATATTCAATAGATGGAACACACACCGTCTGGGTGTTACAAAAAATTGCTAAGGGATATTCGAGACGCCACGCGAGGTATGTGGTTATATCATAAACATGTTTACACAAAGATGCTGGCCCATTAAAAAGCTAATGTGACAAAGGGACCCATAATGTTGTGCAACAATACTCTATTCTGAGTACACTGTCATGCGTATAACTTTATTAAATGGACCCGTGGACGATTGATAGGGAGCACGCCACCTTTGATTGAGTCTTCGAGGGGACCTGATTGAAAAAAAATGAGGGACACTTAGACTAATTTATCTTATAATGTACTTACGGGTTATATATATTCTTAGAAATTATAGTAAATGCCATTAGGCGTGTTAGCTGATTCGAATTGTTTATCTGGCGCATTTAAGTTTCAATTGGTAATCTTAATTTAAATACAGGTTGACATTCAAAGGCTTTTTGTTAAATAAAACTCGGTAATAGAATCGTTGTTGATCTAAGAAAATCTACGTCACAAAAAATCTTATAGTTACAAAAAGGACAAGTATAGATTGTTAACACCTAAGTTTAGGAAAACCTGTCTTTTTCTATTGATCAATGATTTTTTAACCCGTTGATAATACAAGTACAGTCAACAAAATTGCCAAGTCAGCGAAGTATTTCCGAAAATTTGCAACGTATATATTTTATAAGGAAGGTATCATCCGCTGTCGAGCGCATCCGGAAAGGTGCTAGCACAGATAAAAGGCGAGGCATAATTCGTCATATTATTCATAAATAAAAATCAGTGCAAGATCGGCAGATGTGAAAGGATTGCACACATGTTGGCAAGGTGCGCACATCTTTTGGCTTGTGCCAATCGCCACTTTGCTTTTCAAACAATCCTCTATAAACCTAGCATGTACATCTGGCTGTTACGCATTTCACTACACCCCTTTCTGATACAGATGTTATAAATCTACAACGAAACAACGAAAATGTTTATCGGACTCTCTATTTCTCTCTCTCTCTCATCCCTTGTTCAATATTCGAAGTTAATACATATTATGTCAATAAGGTATTTACAAGAGAAAATAAATGATTTAGAAAAATATTATCAAATACAAAATGAGTAAGGTATCAGATGAGGTAGACAAAAGGTCGTCAGCGTAGGTACCTCAATCTTACCTATTTCTACCGTCAATAGTGTCTGCCGTCATTTGCATAACTGTGTTTTGATTTGAAAGGTGAGAGTGGCAGTCAAATTTCTGGTTGATATAACATCTTCGAGTAACATGGATGGGAACACGCTAGTTTGCGGTGACACATACTATCATACTGCTATGCTTGCTTGGCGACCTGACCTATTTAAAAAAGTAAAAAATAATCAGTGCATAGGTAAGCATATGAGCAAAGGCAAAAAGCGATTTAACATTATGAAACTAATTTTTAATTTGTTATTAAAACATTCAAAGATTTTTGTTTTATTAATTGAAATATGGCGATGAATGTTGTTTTCTTTTTGAAGAAAAGCCTAATAAGTCATAACCTATTTGGCATCTTGGACAACGAGACCTAATAAATTTTAACATAGAACTATAAAAGATACTTTTAACGATTCATACCTATATTAATACAGATATATTAAGTTAACTTCATCGTATATGTGAAATCTTGTACTCGAACTACAAAAACGATCTGCCCGCTTGGTGTTTTTACTGGACTTAATTATAAATTGACATTTTGTTTTTAATTGAATCTCTTTTCCATTAAGATAGTCAGCGCGTCATTGCGATACTTGTTTCCGAATATGTCGGCGATATCCCAGTGGAATTAGGCTTGAGCCAGGAGCGCGTGGCGCGGTCCCTTTTAAAACAGGCCTCAAATCCAGTTTAGTAATTAAACTCGCAACTTTATCGATCAAAGGCTTGACCAGCACGGCGGACCACCGGGCTCTATCTCCGAGACCAGCAATGAAGCGTTTATAAATATTAGCTAGACTTTGCCCCCGTAATGGAACTGCCAAGAGATCGCTCCTTGTCTATAATCCGCTGAATGGGTTTATTACGCGTTGCCCACTTATATGCAGATTCGATCGGGTACAAGCCGAACAAATATTGATAACAGGCCATTTATATTACTGGTAAGGACCACGGACACATTTTTACTTATCAGCTTTATCAACGTAAGAAATAACAAAGTGGTTTTCATACACATGTTATGAAGTTTTTTCTCTCAAGATGGGGAATGAATGCTTCTTACTATTATATATTGACTCGTGTTATTCAGTTAAATATAGATTGTTTGATTTTAAATAACATAAACATGACTGAAAGCAGGTATTAAAAAAGATTGCATGTATAATATAATTGATGATCTAGATGAAACAATAGACGATCAATATGAATTCTACCATATCTTAATGCAAAAGCAAGTTTGTTAACATGAGGTTCTAGTTAAGTAGTTACAGTAATTAAGGTGGTAAACGAAAGATATAAAATTCGAAAATGAATAATATTGCATCAGTTGAATCTTTCATTACAATTTTTACTGTATAGGCGTTATGCAGAACTATTCAATCAATAAGTATTTCAATTCCAATATCGACAATGCCTTTATTCAGTTCACTGTTGATTTCATTTGAAAATCGCAAAATATACATGTTTCAAAGGCTGTAATTTATAATTACATATATAATTATTTACTGTATCAAGTAGGTACAGTAAATAATTATGTATAAGGTGTTAAATTAAAGATACAATGCAAAAAATGAATAATATTGCACCAGTTTAATCTTTCGTCCGATTTTTTTACTGTATATGCGTTATGCAGAACTGCTCAATCAAAAAGTATTTCAAATCCTACATCGACAATGCCCCCATTCAGCTCATTGTTGATTTCGTTTTTAAATCGCAAAATATACATGTTACAAAGGCTGTAATTATTGGTTCTGGTCCACTAGCTCCTTCATGGCACATTGTGTTCCGGGGATGTCTCCATTTGCGATTTTCTAAGGTGTGGGCTAAATGTTATTTGACTATAGTATAGTGAGCACGCCTGCCGAGTCTTTGTTCACTTACTTTGTGCCTCGACGTATCACTCCCATAATTTTATTGTATTTGCGATTTTGAAGGAAGAATCGAACTAAAATGATGGATGGGGTCGCGATACAATATGTGAGAAGTTATATGACTCTGGGGAGTTGGTAATGTTCTTAAAATATAGTTGATACATTTTGAATAAAAAGTGTAATTAAACATCTAAGAAATCGTATTGTTGACCCATAACAACTCTTTGATATAACTTAATTGATGTAGGTATTAATAAAGGTATTTTTTTTTATAATTTAATGTATTTTTATTAGAGTTTGAATTAAGTGGTATGATGATAATATTTTGTTCGATTTGAAAACGCTATATAAAATTACTAGATAATCTTTGAGTTGAACAGCACTAAAAGGGATTAAGACACTACACTTTCATTTTTTAGAAGCCTTTAGGTTTTTCATTGTTAACAGTAAGGATAGTCGCATTGCAGGTAAACCAAAGAGAATAAACGGGATGAAATTAAATACAAATCGCTTCTCAGAGGCGATAAAGTCTATTCATCTCTAGTCTAGTTATGTTTAGCGCCTTCTGAATGGGATGATTGAAGGCTCCTCAACAATTCATTCTTCCCACTGTCTCAATGGACGTGCCCACATTCCTTATGTAATCTTTTTAAAGCACAAAGGGTGTGACAAACGCATTCGACTATTCAAGCCCTTTTAAAGTATTGCGGGGGTTGTTCCAAATTAATGTAACTTTTTCAGTGTTCAGCGAAGAACCGTCGCCCAGAGTGTGGGTTACAAAACTTACTAGTACAATATTTTACCGAAAACCTTCGCTATGATTTTAACAGTACGGTTCATTTTAGTTCACAGCAAACAACGGACTGATTTTAAAAAATATCGCGAGTTAGTTGTAGGTATTGCATTAGACACAGTGTCTGCTGTTGTTGTAAATACAATACGATGCTTCATTGTTTGGAATTTACTGCACCGACCGTAATAAATTCAAGATTGCGTATTATTCGTCACCATGGGCATCGCACTTGACCAGTTAACTTGATTATAATAAAACACTCTTGGACAATGGCGCCACTGACTTTAAGGCCGCCTTCTTGCAGCTCATATGATTTCTATTTATACATTTGAATAATAAATTTCTGTTGTAGATTCACTTTACAACCAAGTGGCTGAAGCCATGCCCCTTCTTGAAATAGTTATGAAAAAAGTTATTACAAAAATTACTTTTTTTATTAGACCAGGTTGACAAACTAGCCTATAGTCCGCGTATAAATAAGCGCCACTGCAACATATAGACGCTCGTAATATCACAAGGATATCATTGGCGCGTTGCCAATCTTGTGACTTTAAAGTATTATTTCAGTGAGCTCAGTAATTTTATAGATCCTTTCACTCTTCAAACCATTATAAAGGAATGCTGTAGACTCCTTTGGCGGTAGAAATAGGGGCGAGGTACTAATACAAACGATCTCTGTATGAGGTCCACCTCATATAAAATCTTCTCTCTTCTCTTCTCTATTATTATTTATTATCTAGATGATCACTATTTACAACCCTATAAAAACAGCTTGATTTAAATGACAGCTGTCAAATTAATAAGTCCTTAAATTATTGTCTTAAATTTAAGCTGAACTTATATAACATGTACTTTTAGTAAAACTATTATAAATAATATTAATAACAAATTATGATGTCAAATACTGTAATGACCATATAGATAAGTTGTGTGACATAACTGGTACATTGACATCTGTCATTATAATAAAACTATATTTAATGGAGTATAACATTGTTTTTTATTCTTATCACCTTACCACATACTCACCTACTCCTTCCGTTACACATCATGTTGCGATTTGAAGGGAGAGAGAAGCAGTACATTACTATATTTATATTTAAGTGTATACTTGTTTGCTATTAGTAACATAAAAAAGTCTTATAAAAAAGGTGTATGTGAAAAAAACTTTCGGTAGAATTCAGTTTGTGTTGAACAAACAAAAGAAAGTTTCCGTAATTAACAACCTTTATGAATTGCATTGCGAAACATAGAAAAAGATATCGTTTTTACGTCAGCATTTAAAATGAACTTAAATACATGTAGAGTTTTATTTTAGACTCCATGTTTGGATTGGAGATGTTGTGGTAAGAAAAATAAAGTCTATTAATTATCATTATTAATCCCATATTATCTTGATCATGTTTTGTAAATAGATATATAGCTAGAACACATGTGGCTTATACACAAGAACGCCCTATTTAATCTGACTCCGCGATGTAGCTTTAAGACCTTGTGTTATGGATATCAAATAACAAGGGTATGTCAATTATAATATTTAATTACATACGTAACACCTAGACAAGGAACAAACATAATGTTCATAATATGAATATTTGTCCGTGGTGGGACTCGACCCATGACTCTTGGCGCACAAAATAGGACTCTATTAAATGAGCCATTGCGACCGTCAGTATCCAATTTTAAGTGTGAAAATGCACTAGGCATCACGGGGACAATATGCTACTATCATTTCCTTTTATAAGGAGTAATGTAAACGGTACGATTTTTATTACTGACTTCTTAATTGTAGTCAATTTTAAAGTCATACTGGTTTTCTATCAGATAATATTAATTGAAATAAGTAACCAGTAATTGTAGAAGAAACAGAAAATAGAGCCTGACAGTCTTTTACCCGTTTGAAATTATGATAAAAATTATTAAGATTTCTTATCAGCGCTACGTTTTAGGGAAACCAAACAATAAAATAGTTCAATTAATTCACTGGCACGTGTATGAAGGTCCGAATCTCGTCCTTTTTGGACGGATACGCCAGGTAACAAGCCAAAAAAATCTAAGGGAGTGAGGGTTCTATCCACGATTTTTTGGTTAAGGGCCCATAAAAGGCGGCGGCGGGCGCCTGGAGCGATCATTCATTAGAACGCCACCGAGCAACGCGGAGCTTGTAATCTCTCTAAGATTTTACCTTTCGATCGCGCATGGTGCTACCTACAAACAATCGATATGATTCGAGGATTTCGTCAACGTAACTACCACATCGCCAGTTACGCGAAACACGACGCGTCGAAAATGGTGTCTATCGCTCCAACACCCAAGCCATCTCTATTTAACATGGATATGGAACCTGAGAAAAAGAAATACAACTACAAGAGCAACCCTTACATTGGAGTACAGGCTGCTTCCATTGCACGCAGAAATGCCCGCGAGAGGAACCGTGTGAAACAAGTGAACGACGGATTTAACGCGTTAAGGAAGAGACTACCAGCTTCTGTCATTGCCGCATTGTCGGGAGGAGCACGACGTGGTTCCGGAAAGAAACTCAGCAAAGTTGATACCCTAAAAATGGTAGTTCAATACATAAGGTATTTGCAAAAAGTAATTAAAGAAAATGAAACAGCTATGGAAATTACTAGAAAGGACACCATTGTCATGGATTCACCCGAGAATTATGAAGACAAAGGCGTATTTGGGGGCAATTCTCCCTATTCGGAGTCAGTGTCTTCACCAGTTGGATCAGACTGTTCGTCGGGTCAGTCGTCGGTTCCTCGGTCATTGTATTTCACAAAGAACGGCTATGCTTCTGCCAGTTACCAAAGCCATCAAATGATACCAATGGAAGATGATTTACTTAATACCATTTCGTGGTGGCAACAAATGTAATAAATAGTGTTCTACTTTCTCAACCTATTTGGTAAAAATATTCTAGTCAATTATTAATAGTGTTCAAAATATTTAATACAGATTGCAATATAGTTGTGTATGTATATAAACATAATAAAATGGCTGTGGTACTTAATGACAACGACTTTTCAAAGTATTTTAAAATGTTTTTTACGATTGAACATGTTTGTACAGAGATTATTTTTGCTAAAAATATTATTAAATAAACTGAAATTTATAAATTATATTTTGTTTCACTCCTTTCCAAAACTGAATGATTCACACAAAAAATACCCTTTGATCACCTTCTTTCGTGAATAAGTTTATATAATACTCAATACACTGCACACGCGTGTGTAAGTGCACATGTACATGCAGTATATAAATTTTAACCAGTTAGTAGATAAAATAAACCAAGATTAAATTGTAATGCAAAATACGAAAAGAACTAAAGATTTTCCATTCCGTTTATCCAACATTTACATTAAGAAGCGGTCTCAGATCACGCCTTGAAAGATAACATGCGAACTGATACTGTTAATTGTACTTGCATATTTATAGCATATTAAAGAAAAATTACGATATGTAAAAGCTTGATAAATAAAAATAAACGACCTATGCTGGGCCTTATGCATGAATTCCTAAGCCTGTAGAATATCAGATTAAAGATCAATCGCATTCAGCTGGAGATGAATATAGTACTTTCTATGCTCACTACTTAAAATACGGGAACAATGTTGAAAACAAAAAAAGATTCTTGAACCGGTAGGAGTTTAAAAATATGAAAATTAAATGAAAAAGCTATCTATAAATAGTTTTATACAAGAAAAGACTTCTTAGACAGAGTCCATGTTAACTTCACGTCACTTATATTGCGTCCCGCTGCAACAATCCCAGGTAAAGAAAACTTTGTATAGAATTCACGCTACCCCTTTGCCAAATTTGAGTTAGATTTTATAATCCCTTTAACCGTCAAATATCTCAAACAAACACAGACACATTTTTAAAAACTAGTATATTTAACCATAACTCATTTAATTTTGTAAAAACTCTTTCATAATTTGCTTAATATTCAATAGACAAAAAAATATCACATTATTTTAATAAGTCAATATGTAATTTAAACAATAGAGCGTATAATGGTTATGTTGAATGAATATATGACTTTCAATTTATTTCTATTGCACTTTTTATAAAATAAATAGGTATATGCACTTCTTTTTCGTGATCATGCGGTCGCGCAATTTCCTTAAAAAGAGGTATATTTTTTGTGTGTGTTTTTGTGTGTGTGTGTGTGTTTGTGTGTATGTATGTGTATGTATGTATTGTATGTATGCGTGTGTATGTGTTGGTGGATGTTTTCCTTTATATATTTTGATTGTTTATATTTATACATTAGTTTTTATCAAACACCTCGAACTGCCTTATTATTGTTGTATTTCTTTTCTGTCCAATGGTTGCCTGGAAGAGATTGCTCTATGCGATAAGGCCGCCTATTGTACTGTACTGTTGTATGTTTTTCTATGTTATTCGAATGTGTTGTTTATGATGTGTACAATAAAGAATATTATTATCATTATTATATTTTTTCCCCTTTCACGTATACACATTAGAGTTATAATTTTTTTATAATATCTTTATATATAAAAATTTTGTGTCACAGTGTTGGCCCGGGATAATCTTCTAAACCACTGAACACACATAAATATCTTTTTGCTTACTGTGTACAGTTTTAATTCAACTCGAGAGATAGGAGAGTTTATATCTCAAGTTAAGACCGGGCAACGTCTACTGCCGGGGTTAGCTAGTGTAGATATTACAAAAGCATTAGTTATTTGAAAAAAAAAAATTTAAAGACGAAAGAATTTTTAAAATCGCTTTAGTATTATCTGGATTTATCCTTTACAAACAAACAGTCAAACCTTTTTTTATAACATTATATGAATAATTTTTCGTATAATATACGATGTATAGTATAACAATACACAAATTTGAAATGTTGATGATAAAAAACATTAATTATGTCTTGCCAGCTTAGTTAGAGAGAAATGTTAAATGAATGTTATTGCAAACAGTATTATAATAGCAATGTTAAGTGTCTATATATGCCTGATTTAGTATGGTGCAACGAGAATCAGGCTCACGTACTCAAAGATCACGAAAAATCGTTGATTTATCCGATAATATATAATATAGTTACAATTTGACTTTGATATACCTCACAGAATAAAATTATCTCAATAAATAAAAGATGAAACTGATATTGGATCCACAGAGTTGATTAAGCCATCGAAGCGTGGACTTCGCGCCGGTACATTGTTATACAAGATTAATGGTGTTCGCACAGATAAAAGAGGTGGGAGCTAAATGCATTTACATGTGCGAATAAAAACAGTCTGATAAAGGGACAAAGAAGGTTGGGTTGAATAAAATCGGTACCACTTAGGTCGACACATACGGGCGAAAACATTACGTTAAGCTTCCTCGTAAATACCAACAGAATCATCAAAACAACAATTACATTTTTTTGTATAATCAAGATATATTGAAAAAAATTGACTCACATTTTTAAAATTACAGATTTTAAAACTAGTCCGAAATTAATCAAAAAAATTTATGTAGACATGCTACCTACTTGTATATATCTTAATAATAAATAATAAAGGTGGAATAAAAAAAACTGTAAATGAAACTTGGAAAAGAATAATTGTACTATTGGTTTTAGATGTTATACGACCGTATGTCGCTCTGATACAATTCACACCGAAGCGTAGATTGAACTTTACGATTATTAAAGGTACAGATAGGGAGAATATATTTATTAATATAATTAAACCTAACGCTAGAGCCTGAGAGTAGATTTATCATCGTTAATTGCGATATAACTACTCAATTAGCGAGTATTTTTTCCTCGCATGCAAGATATTCGTGTTTCTCCATTCAGCTGTAAAGATTACCTTTACTTCCCATTTTGCTTTTATTTGTTCCCGTTTTTTTTCCGCAAAAATGCACAAATGACTAAAAGCGATCGTATTTCGGAAACGTTTTATATCAAATCTTTTGTGCGGTAATCTTGTTACACAGGGCACGTGAGCTCTCCGATGTGCGTGATATTTGCTAAAAGTCAACGATAAACTTTTGTAAGCAAAAATTAATGCGCTTTATATTTGCGCTTGCTCCAAACTGTTTGCCATTTTTTTCGTAGTACCAATGAAAGCGAAACTTAATTTATTTTTGAACTATCTCTCTGATCTGTATAGTTTTTCATTGTGCTCCTATCTTTGTATATATCTGTTATAGTTTGCTGGCAATTGTTTAAAAGTTAGACGTTGCTCGGTTAGCAGGAATAAGCCGATTGTTCTACATGATCTCCTTGGTCTTTCAATGGGTGCATTCATTTATAATTAATCTTTACTTTCACTGTTATTGTTTAGGATAACGATACCTTTCTATTAATCGTGGCAAATGATTCGAATGTTTTAAGATATAAATAGATGCTATCAATTATTTGAAATGTAAATCTTATTTTGCGTGTAATAATTAGCCTTGATTTTTTAAATAGAAATGTACTTGGAAACCTTAGCGGCAAATCTTTGCATCCCAATGAAGATACGATTATTTATAATTGAAAACGTCGCATGCAGTAAGAGCTATCGCTTATGCAAATGGTTTATGGCCTCCGCTCTGTCGCATCGAGCCAAAGATTTATTACAACACATACATATTATGCAGGAACTGTACACAACTATTAAGACCAATAAAAGAAGGTCCGATGCATCAGAATTACCTGGAACCATTTAAGTTAAATTTTCTTTACTTTATTTTGTAGTGATCTGCCAATCATGTGTAGACTCCTTTATTCTGTATTTCTAATATAGCCAGTAAAATACTGGTATTTTTTTATTAATTTATCCCAAAGATACAAGTAAGACCAAATGCGGGTAAAATTTAACAAGAAATTCTGTATCGTTGTTAGGCTCCGTAATTAATGGTTATTTTAAACAGAAAATTTAATGAAGCTAATCTAACAAAACATACATAAGCTCTGTAAGGGTTAACATCACATAAAATTCTCTTGAAATATGTTAATTGATGACTAAATAAAACGTATCGATATTTAAATTAGTTGGCATAAAATTAAATCGGAATCAGTATCGATATCCATGCGGCATTACGTTCTGGTATTCACTTAGAAGTAATATAGACGAGTCTATAAATAAGATGTCGGATATCGGCTTCCTCCGATGTTCTGGGGACTAGTGATCGATGGGAGGGTCATCCAGAATCGGTTGTATCGATGAATGGGGAATAGGCTGGCCTAGGGCCTTTGATTCCTTTCAATTGAAATGTTGATGTTGGAGAGATGTTTAACGTGGCGAGAAGTCGCAATTCATGTAAATTTATTGGCAAATGGATAGGAGGGCTCGCCGCGTGGATTTTGAATATGGAGTTTAACTAAGCTAGATAAGTATGAGATAATGTGAACGAAGAATATGTTGTTCGTTTAACATATAAGCATTAATACTCTCTTGGAAATTCCCACATTTAGCGCAAGTAGGGTTTTAATACCCATTGACCTTTGTAATGACCGCTGAGCGTAGTTTATAATAGTATTTAATTTCTTTAAAACTGCTTAGCTAGGATTCATGCTCTATGTAAAATTGCAAACAGAAAAACAGAAACAGAGATTGCACAAGCAATATTTTTGAGTACATTTTTTGTCTTAGAAAACTGAATTATGTACTACAACTATTTAACTTATGCTATTGACGGGCTCGATAGCGTTTTCTTTAGTGTTAGTATCTTGTGCGCTTAGGGTCCCAGGTTCAATCTTAAACCAGGACAAATATGATAAATTTGTGTGTTGTCAGTGGTTGGGTGTTCAATATGTATTGGAGCTAAGTGTTTTAAGCGACTTATAGCGGGTTAGGATAATTTATGAAATGTTGTGTGATTAATTATTGGTATATTTATACAAAAACGGTCAAAATCTGCTACCTGAGTCTCGCGCTTATACAGACTGCTGGTAAATCTAGCTGGCATTTCTAATATAATAGGTGTTGCACTTCCAAAAAATATACCGACCTTTTCATTTAATTTACTTCATTGTATGGGCCCGTGCTAAACATCTGCAAGCAATTACTACCCTGGACTACTCATAACAGATTACAAATGAAATCACTTGACCGCAAATTCTCAAATATCACATTACATACAGAAAAACAAAATTATGAATAGCAGCTACTTATGACATTTGATATACTTTGAGATATCCAAACTTATAATATTTCATATACTGGGTAGGCCCTTCTGTTTCAATGAAACATTTTACGATGATACAAAAAAGTAATAGTTCCTCTTCAAATTGTTCAAGTTTGGCAATCGGAAGGTCTTACGCGATATGCAATTTGAGAATGATTTCCGCTTGATATACACCAAATTGTTAGCACTCATCTTTGCTACACTTTTTCTTATTTCCTTCGCCGATATTTTTTTGGCGCTTTATTGTGGTTTCGGTTTTTATGAACATATGAAATTGCGTTTTGAATTTGATTCAGTAATTTTTGTGTTAATAATTTTGAGATGTTTTGTCCACATTTTCATCCACGTACTTTAGTGGCTTTAGAATTTACTGAGTGAAGGGATTTTTGTTCTTCACTGAAGATATATATTTTTTATTGAGATCAAACTTTCTATCGCAGCAATGAATTTTATGGTATTATTATTGATATTGTAAGCGTTCGTAAATATGTCTACGTAATATGCTGGTAGATTATGTTACGGGATGAAGATGTCATAGTCTACCAGCAGTGCATAGTGGCCAGAGTTGTGATTTACTTAGAACACCGCTGCGCGCAGCGTGACCTTCTGTAATAACTTACTATCGATGTTCATTGATTATTTTGTTGTTTGACATCCAATCGACGTTAGTGGAAAGCAGTAAAATGAGGGAACAGTTGTTTATCGAGAGCTACAAAGTTTTGTACAAGAAATTGAATGGAGATATTACTTGTATTGGCAGCGCAGAATAAAAATATATAACTTCAGACAGAGGTAACATAGAGGTTCAAAAACAGAGGTACCACTAAACATACTTAAATACTTTTTTTTAACATCCAAAAAATGGGAAGAATTATATGTCGCATCCAGACGTTACACGGTATAAAAAATTGTGCAGATTCCATAGAGAAAATAAAAACCAAAACTACCCCGCGTGCTTAAGTGATTTAGAGTCAGATCAATAAATGAGATATGTGATATTATTATTATTATTACACTAAGTTGACAAACAAGCATACAGACCGTGCAAGGGTCGCTGCAGCCTATACACGCTCGGAATATCACAAAGATATTACTAGCGCGTTGTCAACCTTGTGGCTTGAAGATATGCCACGTCACTCAGTAATTTCACTGCCTTTTTCACTCTCAAACTGGAGCACAGCAAAGCGAACACTGCTATTTAGCGGTGGAAATAGTTGAGAGTGATGTATCAATGCACCTTTTGTATGATAGCTACCTTATTAAACCTTCCAGTAAATGCTTTCGGTGTTAAGTATCAAAGTCCTGATCACCTTACGAACTCGTCGCACCTTGCCCCGGATTACTTATTTGTTAGATAAAAAAATGATTTCATATGGACAGTTAAAGGAATCGTCCTTAAAGCTAGCGGCGTGAAACACATAAAAGAGATTATAGGTTGGGTAGGCTTAATGCTCTAGGATTCAATTAGGTGAAATAAGCTTAAGTGGGGAATATCCGCTGTTATGACAGCAGTCAAATTATCGGGTTTATATCTAGGGGTAAAGGAGATGTGATGGCTTCCGTCCTATTAGCAGTTCAAGGGTCTTCCCAATTTTATTAATTGAAACAGTCAGATGAACTTACGATAGTATATAGACCTACCCTAATATGTATCTGGTTGCATCATTCAAAATTCAATCAAAATATAATAAAATTTTCTAATTAAATATTTTAAATGAATATACTTAATTTAATAATATTTTACTTATACCCATATTGCCACAGTCAGAAAATAACTGATTGATAGTTTCTAAATATCCAATAGCGCAGATATAGTATAGTGATCTTATCTTATAAGCTATTGGGTTCAATCCCCGGGCCAGTGCAAACATTTGTATGATGATATTTGTGTTTATTCTGTCTGAGTATTAAAAATATGTATTTAAGAGCTATATTTGTAATTCCTCTTTTGTCTGATATCCATAACACAAGTGCTTTAAGTTTTTCTCTGGTGTATTTGCTTTATTTGTTTTATTAGATTTTCGCATATGGATTGCTAGAATACGTGGAAATGAAATAGGCTACTCTTAACTCAGGCAAAATAAAATTACCCTACAAACATCATGTAGAATTTCAGACAAAGCTGCGGGTAGAAAGCTGTACTGTAAATTAGCCCAAAGACATGGATTGGTAGAATCAAAAAATATTTCACATTCTCAAAATCGCAAGCCCAGCCGCGGAAAAAACCCTTGTCTTTATTCAAATTTAACAACAAAAAGCACTTCAAGTACTTGTCAAAGCCTGTTTTTGAATGTAACTTAAAGAACTTTAGAGTCAAGTGCAATGCAGATAGCGCTATCTTTGACGCACTAGCGCGTGTCTCTGCATTTCGTATGCGGGTGCAAACATAAACAAATTGACATGCAAATAATTTTGGTTCTTATCGAGAATGTATTAAGGGTGACTTTATGTAATTGGTAATACAAACTGTTCATTGTCAGCAGTATTCAGAACATGACCAACCGACAGTTAGCTAAAGATAGTGTAAAGGAATGCGTGTATAATCGAAAAAAGAGGTTCTAGTTATATTTTTTCACGTTAATAATAAATAAATAAATAAAAAAAGTGAACTCATGGAAATATGTGACTATTATAGGCATGGAATGAATAAGTAATTTATTTTTTATTTTATACAATCGTAACTAAAGAAAATTAACCTAATGTATCCTTGGGCAATTCAAATTAAAACTTGGAATTTTTTATCTGCAAGAACTAACGGCATTATTATATGTGATCAATGTAGGTAGGATAAAAAGGAAACACTGTCATTTTCTAACCTTTGCATTATTCGATTTAATTTAAGAAGATAAAAAAAATATCCCAGAAGAAATGTATAATTTTTTAGAATAAAAATTAGTCTAACATTATCATTTCATTTTAGTTATATATGTTTCCTATTGACCATAATTTTATCGTTATTCTTCTGACACTGTCACTATTTTTTTAACACAACAATTGAAAGTCAAACAAATAAATGTATAAAAAAATTTAATACAATAGAAGAATGTATAAACAGCGTGATTCGATTTTTCACACAGACGTCAAAGTGGGATTCGATCAAAAATTTACGGTGAACATGCAAACGATCGTTCCCACGAAATACGCGAATAGCTTCCGCATCAGGTGTACCGCCACACTCAAAGGGTTCGTAAGTAAATTCTACGTCGAAAAGGGTTCCCATTATTATTATTCTGATTGACAATTGCCCTCTCAAGTGTCAGACTTTTTTCTAGCAGATATAAAACTAATATTGGAAGGTCCCATCCTTTTCCGCCAGTGTTTTTTCCATAGATTGCATTTTAAGAAAAAAAGTTACTTTATTTAAATTGCTTTTAGCTTTTTTTATTGAGTATACGACATATCGGATTTATAGTGTGGCAAAAACATCTAGGTGTTTGATTTTATCGAGAGAAAGTGTTTTTTTTTCTCAAAAAGTGTAAGTGCCATAGTATTGAATTATCTAGACGAGTTACCACCCATAGTAGAGATTGGAATTATTTTAATTAAATTATCAAATTAGATAAACTTACACTACAAAGCTCGCAACTCCATTTAATTCAATAAAAAAACTTATAAAATAACTATTTTAAAAACTCATTTAAATCGATGGTTGTAAAGTCCTATTTCGTATGTCGGTCATAATGTTTGTGACTTGTGGTCCGCGGGTGAAGTGTCGTGTGTAGTGATGAATGGGCTTGCTTTGATTTAAGAGGGCTAAATTTAAAGAAAGGGGTTTGATATTCTGTATCTATGTTCAACATTGGTGCAATAAAACTATAAAAGTACACCTTGACAAAAAGAACACTCAAAATAGGTTGACAGATATGAGTGTTGTAAACCAGATGAGGTGCGAAAAAACGCTTTCTGATCAAATCTACGTTCGTAAAACAAAATCGCATCGAACTATGTCAACTTTTGGGTGCTCAAAGGCAGCGTTTGGTCCCATTCATCCATTTTTTAGTTTCTCACATACAATCAAATTGACAGCGGTTAGGTCGCACGTAAAAAGGTTAACAGAATTTTGGGAAATATAGTTTTTTCCTAATCCTGAATGAATGTGTAAGTTAGAAGTTTTATGGTATTTAGTGCATTGTTCATATCTATATTTTATAGGGTCGGTTGGGTCGGGACTATTAAAGGCAAGATTTAGTTTGGTTCTCTTTGTGTTTCACGTGGTTGATTTAACTGGACAAATGTGTTAACATACATATCCATAAAATATTTTGATTCCTCTATTAGTGGACATAAGCTGACAGGTTGTTTTTATTTGTTGTCAAAAATACGTATTCGGTTTTTTTATTGCCACAAGCGGACTCATAAAAATATACGTAAGACTTTTTTAACCCCGCGTCATTGTTACAGGGTATCTAATACCCGAGCGATTTTGAAATTGTACTCATCTCAAAACAAAAGACGCGCGGTTATAGCTGCTGGTAGTAGCTGTTGACCTTGAATTCTTCTAACGATTCTAACTTACAATTGTTGGTCAATTAGCTATAGACATTTATTTGTTTGATTTGGTAGATGTCTTATGCTGATTAACAAGTATGTTTTACTTTAGCATTCTGAAGAGGTGTTTTACATAATTACTGTTTATATCAAATATTCGTTGGTCCATACATTTCACTAATAACCCAGGATCTCAGGTACTATACTAAAATGCCTCCAAGCGTCTATTTCAACCTTTTTAAAGTGGTTTAATTAATGGTTGTCTAATTGTAATCAAAAGTGGTATCATTAAAAACTATTAGAATATTTCAAAGGGAACATTCTACCACCCTTTCCTCCCTTGTCATTTTAAAGCCTCTAATTTAGCTAAAATTTTGATTACAAGTTATGGTCAATTATAAAAATGAATTAGGAATTGTGTAATGTCTATGTCATTAAAAGGTTTGTATGAAAATTATAGAGTATATGCAAGGATACAAAACATTATCAGCCGTGGCCTTACAAAACTGAACTTGATAATAAGTTCACAATATATTTTAAGGATTGGAATCACGTGTTTATATCCCAGAGATTAGGTAATGTTACAATGAAATAGTGAAAACTAAAACCCTTTCTCTATTTTTTATTTTCTCCCTTTTCTATTCATACAATGTTTTCAATTCCCAACTGACAAATAAACGATAGTTGCGATGCGCGGAAGGCTGTCAAAAGTTATATTTATTTTCTTTAGAAATTCATACAACCCGTGCGAAATCATATCGAGATGTTTGCGGGTATCGCGCATTGTGCGGCTGCGTTTGTGAACGCACAATACGCGTAACCCTTTGGGGACACAATGCGCGTCACTAATCTAGATCATGTGAACTATTGTGCGCTATTGTTCCCCCTCTCCCTCGCTCAGCCCTCCACCCCCTCTCAGCGGGAAAAGAGCAGCGAATCTGGGTATCTCACTCGATGTCGATTTATAAGAAATTACAGCGCCGCGGGAGCCAGGTAGTTGCTCTCACGGATGCGTATGCGCACAATGCAAAAAGTTCGCACTCCAAAAACTTTGCTTTCCAAACAGGAAATGAAAAATATTATTTCTTTACTTCCTCTTGCTACTTTGTGATGTTATTATTGTCTGCAGATTTATTGTGAGATATTGCTACTGATTTTGAGGGTCTTAAATAGTAGACATATCTGTGGGAATACAAATGCGGTAAATTGTTCAATAATTTCGTGGCACAAAGTAAAAAGAATCAAAAATTGACAAAACTATTTATTATTATAATTTAATAAAATAACACCGTGTTTTATAAATATTAAATTTCAGCGCGCCGTATATGGAACTTATGAAAAAATAAGTGCTGCTCAGTTGACGATTTTTTTACTTTCCCCCTTAACAAATGACGGCTTATTGGTACCATTCAGGGAAAAGTTCAATGATTAGGCTCCCGCTCGCCCGATCATTAGTCCGCACTCAACAATTTCCTCACAATTACGTAAATATATTGAAAGCGGTTTCTGTATGTTTAACTGGTTATTACTTTGTATCCTGCGGCATGAAAGTATTTGTGCGATAAATTTTGGCACAGGCATCATTGAGTCGCAGATAAAAAATCATAATTCGTTGTCAGGCAATGAAGTCATCTTCATTTGTTTTCATAATCAACAGTAGGCCATTACTGAAACACGCGCGGTATCGCAAAAATGAAATTCTCCTAATTTATAACCGCTGTTTTAAAAGCATCAATCATATTGGAGAAGGTAAGGCCGTATTATTATATGCAATCAATTTTTAATTGCTACAAGGATTGCAATTAAAAACATACAAAAGCAAACGTAAAAATGCATAATTGATTCTAATTGACGACGTAAGTCATATTTTATTTAAAATTTATCTACAAAATAGTTGTCAGGTTAAAGGGATATTTAACTGAATAGAGCCGGATTAATAGCACTGTAATTTATTTGAGATATAAATTGATACTACTCCACGCAAACTCTTGTTCCAATTTGCAAGTCGGCAGTACTTAAAGGACATCTTTGGGTGTCATCCCATCTGACCACCACTTAATTGGTAGGAATAATTTTATGTCTGCAGGTAACTACCAGGTTTTATAACAGTAAATTGCAATACATGATAAAGGTCTATATATGCGCCTTATATTTGAAATTAAACACGATTTTTTAAAAGTCGTACCGACAAAACGTTTGGAATGAGATCGGTTATGAGTTCCAGGTTTTTGATTAGCCATCGAAGTTGTAATCAACACATGCAGCCCGAGACATTATTAATATCTTTTTTATAAACCAGATTTTATGTTTTAAATTAATAAGTAAAGAATTTAAATGTTATCTTAAAAGCTTGGACTGTTGTCATTATTTTATATATGCATTTCGTTTTTTACAGTCAAATTTAAATCCATGGAAATAAAATACAACGTTGACATTTTTTATGTGATTACTCTAACAATACAAACAAGATTTAAATTCTAAACAAATTACTGGAACATAGCACCTCGAGGACATCTTATTGTAAAGAAGATAATCTCGAAAGTTCTAAGGTCCCACAAAGGGCTGAATGGCTTCAAAGACTCGAGCGCTGCTTGCACGTACCGAGATGGTGTTAAGATTTCCTTATCGCGCATCGGCAATTGTTTGGACAAACATTTGTGTTGAATCCACAGTAACTTACACAGTAATAGATGAAGGATTACACAAAAAAGTTTTATTCATATAATTTTTATTCTATCATACAACTCAATATTAAAGTATTAATCTAAAAAGAAAGTTTATTTTCTTAAGCAATACAATGTTTTTTATGTTATGAAAAAATTAGAATTTAATCTTGTTAAAATCAACAAGCTTTGACCACTCTGGTGTTTTTAAGGCAATAGAAATAGTTGAATCCACTTCTCGTTAGTTTTTTAGCTGTCTGTTGGCATGTTAGAGTGACACGAGGTCAAAATAGGTGTTAGCATGGTGTCGGATTGATGTTTATCAGCGTTGTAAGACAAATTGCTTCCACAGAAAACGGTGTCACTGAACATCGAACAGTGACCAGTCCCTACTGATTTATTTAAAAAGTGTCGTTACTAATTGGAAGAGTTACTTAGAAGAAGATATATCGGCTTCTAATTCGCTCCTGGAGCCATAAATCAAAATGTTGTTGCGGTGTTCATTTACATTCTGACTTCATATGAGGTTGCGTGTGTTAATACATGTAAGAACATTGAATGTAGCCGATTTGAATGTCTTTTTGCGGAACCAATTTTAAGCTTTACTCTGTATTGAACAAAGTGTCAGTAAATAAAGTAAAACCTAATTACGGTTATTAGTTGGGAGAATCTATTTTTTGCTTGTTGTGCTAAATTAATAATTAAACTACACTACGATATATACAAATTTGCTCATATTTCTCAACCAATAGTTAAAATTTAATCTGCCTGAAAATAAGTTCTAGGTTCATTTCTTTGAAATTTTTTAAATAATTTGAAGTTGATATTTTTCTATAATGAAACTGAAGATTCAGTATTTCTTTTGAATTGTGTCTAAAACGACAATAGTATGTTTTTAAAAATGATCCAAGGCATTCTATCAGAACCAAAATCAGAAAGTGAAAAAGCGTCATGCCCTTTGATGATCTTAATTATGACGAATCATTAATTATACATAAAAGTAAGCAAATATGTAAAAGACGAGAAGGGGTTAACATGTCCTTAAAGATAAAAAAGTCATTACATTAACCGAATTCCCCAGAAACACCGTGAATTCGCTTTGTTGAAAAACAAACTCGTACCTCTTTATTATTTGCAGTGTAAAACAAGTGAGTGCTACCACGAACAAGTTCATTCTAATTTCCAGAAGACGAATCGCACAGTGCGCCCTGATTTACCGCGCAAATTTCTCAGGGTTTGCCTTCGCATTTTTTCTCGTTCCGAGGCATAAGGCACGTGTATAAATCTCATCGGCTTTTTACTATCGCTGAAGGCAATGTTTCCTTTTTACTTCACCTTTGTTACGCTTGCCAGGGAATTTATTTCTTATTCGCGCGCTGAGTGCTGCTTCCTGGGCGGTAGGGGTCGCCTCTGGCTGTGGTGGACATACAGAGTATTTTATAATCAAACTGAGAATCTTGGGGAATATAAACCATGTGTCGAATTTGGGTAGCATTTGTGTTAGTGAGTCGGTAGAAAGATCGATGTGTGTATTTTTCTCGTTCATATAGAATTCAACTATACTTATGCTTATCAATTAAAATATATTGCTACTATAAATTGAGATATAAACTATTCCATCTCTCAAGTTTGATCAAACTGTACACATTCAAAGACTACATATAGTGAAGCCATATGTAATAAACTGCAAATCAGATATCGGAATATAATTTATCTTTGCTTATATATATTATGATGCAAAACTCTTTATGTATTCTTGTTTCGCTTCCACAGTTTAGCTAGCATACACATTCTAATGAAGTTTTGTATATAGGTAAACTTAACCTTAAGTGAAGGCTTAGGTTTTAATCCTGTACATGTTACCGCGGTATGGGAGTATTAGTGAATCCAGACAGCGCGAGGAGGAAAGATAAATATAAGAAAGAAGAATATATTAATATTTGAGTTTGGGTAATCAGATGAGACTACGAACAAATTTATTGTAAATTATTATTAAGGACACCGATATAATAAATAGTTCTTAATTTGAAAAAAATAGGAATGTAGACGGAAATTTTTGGCTTCTTCTAAATTTATAATTTCGAAGAAGCCAAAAAGGTTTAACACATACTTTTACATAAACCTTTTGTCTATGCTAATAATATAAAGCACTAGAATTTGTTTGTTTGGTTGAACGCGTAATCTCTGGTCTGATTTTCTTTTGCACTGTTCCAGTCCAGAAAGGCTTTGTAACTCGCCAGGCCCAACAAGAGCGGAGTATAAGCGGTACTAAGGTTGTTCTTTAAGATAAAACCACGGTAGCAGCTAGTTAAAATATTTAAACTCTGAGACTAAACACTTTCAATCTTCTTGTTTTACCACACTGAAAACCGTCGAAAGTATTATTAACTGCAACGCAAAATGAAAATCATAATCACTAGCTTGGGTGGTCTACCCGCGCGTCCAGTCTCAGCAAAATTTATTTTTAACCATTTTCCCTACAATCCTGAAGCATTTCATCTCTTAAGACGGGCCGTTGTGTTCCACCGGAGCCCTGTTTATTAGCGACTACTTAAATAATTTAAATATGCTTTACTATTAATATTGTCAGATGGAAGCTTGTACCGTGGGAGTACTGATGTTTGCCTTGAATATATCCGTTCGCCGCGCACAATGCGTTGCTTTCTTTTTTTGTTTCATACCAATGATTTATAATACATTAAGAGTTATTGGTATATGAGCTTAGGTACTTTAGATTATTTATTAGTGTGGGAATGTATTATGTACTTGGTTAGGTCACAATGAAATAAGATTCGGATATTTTTACAGTATTATAGTTGGTACGTATTTTTTATAGAGAATATTTTAATGCTATTGAATAGATATATCGAATTAAATTAGAAATTATGAGAACCATTAAGAAGTAGTGTATAGATTTATCAGTTATATTTCAGTTAGGAATTAGTTCATACAAAATTGACGTTGATGAGTTCTTTTTTTTGTTTATAGTAAAATATCATGTGGTTGATACAATTGTTTGTTCTTCGGGTTTGAACTCACTGGTATTTTATAAATAATGTCTACGATTACATTTATAGGAACATATATTTGAAAATACCATTATAAAATAAAATATAAAATGTTGAACTTTGAAAAGTTTACAAAACAAGATTTCAGTGTCTTTGAAAATGGATAAAAGTTCTCAAAAGGGGATTTTATTAGAAAATGTATGTTTTGTAATATTTTTTTTGATAATTTCCTTTATTATTATAATACTACTCATTGGAGGTCTCCTGCTAGACATAAGCCTCCCCAAAAAATGTGGAATTTTTCATATAATTGCCGCAATGGGCAAGCGTGTTGGCAATCGCAGAGCGCAGTTTTCGCGACTAGGATGTTGCTGCCTATTGCGATATATGACCACCTAGAAATTTAGTTACTTAGTCGCCTCTTACGACACCTGGTAAATGGGGAAGTACTATTCTGCATTGCCGGTACCACACGGCTTATCAATTCCCTAATATATTTTAATTAAAAGATCAATAATGTCATAGGCATACTTTATTGATTAGCTGTCTCAAATACATTTATTGAATACCTACATACTTTAGCTAAACTTATGTTTAATTTCAAGACACGTCGTCATCATAAATTTGAAAATAAAGATATTCGGGTACCGTACTGGTATATCCCAAAAACCTGATTCGCCTAAAACATGTAAATATGTATATCTTGAATACTAACAAGCGTCGTTTAGGGGGCCTAAGTGGTGGAACCTCCTATAAATCATTAGGGAACACCTAAGGACAAGTTTTGCATAGTTAAAGTAATGAAGAGAGTAAGCACATTTAAAAACTAGAAAGTAGGTAAGTGATTTAAAGTAAGTCATATCTATATATAAAAGGAGAAACTGATTGATCGATGACGATGAACTATTTGATTGAATGCAACGCCTAAACTATTAGGGTTTGAAACTCGAAATTCTGCAGTGTCTTTTTTTATAATGTTCTAAGCAAAGATTCTCTGGAAACAAAACGAACGATTTGGGAGTTTATGAACACTTGCTCATAATAAAACAGTTTTAACGACATTAAAACTATTTACGGTTTATCGAACGGTGTTTTTATTATGTTACATTAGAAATTATTGATAATTTTCTCCTGGCATCCGTAAATAAAAGTAAACGCTGACTGACTGGCATATTAACGCCTCATGGTAGCGTAAACTATAGGGGTTAAAAACTTTAAATGTTGCACATGGTTTATTTTTATAACGTGGAAGAGCATTGAATAAATACTAAAAAAAGAAACCACTTAACACAACAACTGTTTTAAGGTTTTTAATTGAAAGTCATGAAATAAGTGTAAAATGTTGTTTCGAAAATTTAATTTCTTTCTTCAAAGATGTATTTAATACTGACCAGGTTTAACTATGTCATACTTCTAAGCTTAGCAAAAAATTCTTCTAAATACGATCTAAACAGTGGCCCTCCTTTGAGCGGCCGGAGGCTAGCGATTTTTGTCTTTATTCATTTTTTATTTTTCTCTCTCTATAATTGGGCTAATATTTCAAAAGTTATAACTGTCCGTGAAATATGGCCACGATTTTTTTACCGGTCTAATTATAGGGGCGAACGTTTTTTTTAGGAAAATAACCCTTTCACGTGCGTCTTTTGTTTTAAACTGACCGTAGAATGTGTCAGGTATTACAATACAAAGACACGGACAATATTTTAAAAGTCATGAATGCGTTTAATTGCTACCTTTCGGTGTATATTAGTAATATTTCTAATAATCAAAATAATATAATGTTACTTTAAGAAATAATAAAAGTTTTTTAAAACTATTTACTACAAAGTAAGACTTCTAAACTCAAATTCAAGGAGAATCGCGCCCAAAAAAAAAAAATCGTTCAAACCACGCCAACAAATATACTAGAGTACTAAGTACGATAAGTACTAAGTAAGATACATTGTAGCGGATAAACCCTTTTAATATGGTTACGTCAATTGTAAGCCTAGATAATTCCGAAATATCTAAAAATAAAACATCCTTTTTCTTATTATTCAAAAGAAAAATTTATTGTACAAAATGTTACAAAATGTACAAATGGCGGACTTGATGCCAGATGGCATTATCTCCCAGTCCCACAAAACAGAAAAAGAATATAAATATAGTGGTGTAGGCAATATATATACAAAATAGATAAACGTGGCATACATATTTGTATAAATAAACGCAATAAATGCATATGATATAAATATATCATAGTCAATACATTTTACAAACGAAAGTCTCCTTGATAGTTTATCATTATACATTTTACTAACAGAGTATTTAATTAAATAAGTGTGTAAATAATTATGTTAAATATTATTAATGTCTAATTATATTTCTACTACTTTATATTGAATTTCATTAGAATAACTTCAAAAATAACAAAATTTCACACTAATTTTGCACCGTTTATTTTATCTCTTTAGGAATTGAATTAAAAATAGCCTTTCTTAGTGCATACGTTACAAAAAAAAATATAGTTTAGGCTCTGCGTTAATATGTTAGTCAGTCATCTTCTCTTTTTGTGTATATAGATATAACAGTTATTAAATATGTGATATAGTAAAGCATTTTTACAATGCCAATGCAGATTCTACCAAATCACAAAAGGTACATAGCCGACCGATAGCACACATATGAAAGGCACAAGCGGTGTTCCGTTGTAATTATGCATTTATAAATCTCAGAGTTGTTTTCTTGATTTATAGCGTACCTTATGGCGACTGCTGCCGTAGGAAACGGTTTCCCATGTCTCGGTAATTATTATTCACATTTTATTTCTTAATGCTGTTGCAATATCCGTGATATATATGTAATACTACTAATGTGGGAATTGTTTGATTTCTTGTTGCTACAAAAATTTTAATGTCTTGACACGTAAAAAAAATTATTGTTTTTTGTAGTCGATTCAATAATAAAATAAAAGTAGTTAATTACTTAAAGAAGAGAGAGTAAAGTAAATAATCGATGTTAGTTGTCACTATTTAAGTTAAAGCATAGTTTCAAGTATGCTGTCTACGCTGGAGGAATTCATATCATAATCTTGGACTAAAAGGTTATGGTGCGAATCCTTTTTTAAGATATAGTTCTTCAGATTAAAGTATTTGAAAATTCTGGTATGTTAGACTAATGAGTGAGGATGCCGAAATTCACTTTTATGGGCGTCCTTACAATCTGGTCTTGGAACCAACTAATAATAATTTGAATTTAGTCAGAACAGTTGGATTAGGTGCATACTTATTGCCGTCCTGACTTACTCCGCTTGACTTAATTCATCCACAATACATTGATTTGAATATTTGAAGCAATTATAACAAAAAAGAAATTGTCAGTAGTGAAATTTACCTAATACATTTTTTTATTGATATATATATATTTTTATTATTAATGACAGGCAATACGGATTGACATTAACCATGGAAATCAAAACTAACGGTAACTAACCTTTATCGTAGGGTGGTCCAAGCCCTGACCGGTATATCTCGAAAGACCATTAATTAAAATAGTTCCGATAGAATTTTTTTGCACACCGTTATTATCCTCTATCGATGTTCCTCGAGGCTCTAAGGGCGTCCCTGATAAAGCCGTCCGAATTATCAGAGGGTGGGAGTACCGGCGCCATACAGATTAACCTATCAGCTAATGTGTTAATTAAAAAAATAACTCGAGACTTATCCGTTATCAGCCACTTAAGTGAACGACTAATATTTTATCAGCTTTAACACTTTTGGCGCGTAAGTTTTTGTAATTGAGATTGAAACGTCCGCAGTATTCATTTTTGTGTATATGTAAAATATAATTTTTTTAACATTTGTTTTTTTGCAATATAGTTTGTATAAAAGTATAGTTACATTTATACAAACTATATAATTTCAAGTTAGCTAATTAAATTAAATTCTTTTTTTAGGAGGTCATGTCCAGCAGAGAGCATTCTGCGGCTGCTGTGGTGATCATGATCACAATATTATTTAATTGCTATTATTATTATGAAAGTTTTGATGTATGTTTGTAGTTCCATCACAAATATATACTGATATCTTAAAATATGTGCTACAGAATTAGTCTCAAAAATAGCTATTATAACAAAAAAAAAATACAAATCTTGAACCTTGTATTCCAACATTTATGTTTCAAAAAACTAGCGCGACATCAAAAGCTCATTAGGGTCTTAACCACAAGTGATAAGGAAACAGCAAAAAGAAACAAATACAAAAGTACAATCGCTAATAGATTCGTAGCGATAACAATCCTGGAATTCGCTTGAAGCTGAGACTCTTAAACTATAGGTGTGAAGGTAAGTAATTTTTACTCTTTTTATTTACTTCTACCTATTTAAAATAGGTGCACAATAATTTGCAGAACATACTCGTGTAAGTATATTCTGCAAAATAATAGAATACCCACAAACGTAGCTAGCATTGTTTTTGTGTTTTAGATAGTATCTATCGTTGTTACAATTTGAGAGCCACTGGCTTCGGAATCATATATTTTTATTAGAAAAAATATTATAATAATACAGAAAATTCTATATCAATATAGAAAGTTACGTAGTTAAATTAATTATTAATTATTTTTTAAATTATAAACATATATTTCGGTAGTGTGTCAATTAAAAGTACCAAATCCTACTCGCTCTCATCTTAACGCATATAAACTAGTAAATCACAGCTTAATCCCTCCCCGAGCGCCATTACATTTTACAGTGCAATAAAGATATTTCATTAATACACAATATTTATACGTTCGCATTGAGCCGTCGTTTTCTCAGTCTAGAGCGAGAGATTTATGTGTGGGCACAAAACTTTTATAGGGAAATACCTCGTTAACACCAGTGTAAACGTCACAGTGTAAAATATACCGACCCGACTGCCGGTTGTTTGCTTTACGTCAGCCTCATTGTCATTCAAATACTGACGAATTAATGGGGAAAGCGTCAGGTATATTAATGGTCTAACCGCGGCTTAAAACATTTTTGTTTGATATAAATATAGTGAAATATTGACAGAAGTTTGTTCCAAAGGTGCCATCGAGTGCGGACTCTTTTGATGTTTTTTTATAATAGTAGTACGTTACAATTACCTATATTTATTATTAAATTTAATATATAATTTAATATCATCTTTTGCGTTTATACAAAATCTGGAAAAATAATATAAATTTACTGATATTTTTACTACACAGTTTTGAATAGCTATTGATAAAAAAAAATATATTTTATAGTAACATTACTAACTGCTATATAGGTGTTGATTTTTATTTGAATTTTTCACATACTTAGAATTATTTATTTAATTGTGTCAAGGGCCCGTGTCAGCAACTGCCACTAAACCTCAAACAAACACAAATAATAGGAAAGTACACAATACATTCATGTTTAAATAATTAATCAAACGCACCTGGGATGTCGTACGTCGATCGACACAATTGTGCAAATTCCAACGAACTCTCCAATAACACAAAAGGAAAGGGTACTCCCAAAGGTTTTTGCGCAAATCAAGATTATTTGACCGTGAAGGGATGGAAAGGATTGAAATTCAATTGATACTTCAATTGAAGTTGCCGGCACAATACACATCAAAATCTACCAAACACTGCTATATGTATTGTGCAACGGCACGAGGATCATCATCTGTTACAACACATGCCTAAGGTGCGTTTTAGACGTTAAATTTGAATGATATATGAAAATTGCTTCATTCATAAATATAACAGTTGCGTTACTAATGTGAGGCAAATGCGTAAGTACGCCAAAAGTATGTGACAAATGATACGATAAAAGCTAAGTTTGAATTTTAAACAAATAATTAATGAGAGATGCCGAAGAACCAAATTTGATGTCATAGCATAGATTTGTTTGCTATAGTAAAAAGCTGTTGATAATTCCGAATGAACAACGCATTCCGGCTGATGCAGCAAAAGAGGACCAGAAACAATTGACAGACTTGACTGAAACTGCAATATCTCTGGTTGTCTTTTATAGACGCCTTGCGAAATGCTGACTTTTTATGTCTGATTATTTTTATTACTATGAATGAAAAATTATTTCCTATAGGCCAAAATTTATGAACGCATATTTTCAAACTGCTAGTATAAATTAATCAAATAAGAAAATCGGTAGAAGCGCGTTGATGTCTAATATAGTGAGAAAAACGAATTCCACCATATATAAAGTGTTGTATAAAGTAGGTATTGATAATTAAATTTTTTTAATATAATTATTATTTTTATATACGAGCCCCTTAAATGCAACTGTTAATTATTAAAGCATTTTTAATACTTTGTCGAATCTAATATGTCGAATCTGAACATTGATAAAAATTATCTTGTAAGAGTTTAATATTATGTTGTTGTTAAAGGCAATTCACACATACAAAAATATTAACTAGAACATATCAATTACACTCAACGTTAATGATATTGCATTTTATATGTTATTGTTAAACGACCAAGGTGAATGTTAACACCGCTGTAAAGAGAATAAAATGTGTTTTTATTGTCTCGTGCTACTTTCGCACATACCCGCGTATATTGGGCCGGATGTCGAAAAAATCCACAGAATGATGAGTAGTACAGTCGTGCACGTTGATGGTACATATTACTTTATTTACTATGCTTATTGATGGTAAAGTTACAACAATATTTTAAGTGAGCTAAAATCTTCATTTAAATATTAAAAATAAAAGAAATATATTTAGAAAGCACTTTTAAATCTAATTAAATTAGCCATGAGGTATCAGTGAAGTAAATAGTAGCTTCCTCTGTACCAGGTGGCGTAGAAGGCGACAAAGATACCGGAATCGACAGGTGCCGGTATATATATATATATACGAAACAGTATAGTTCAAATGCACTGAGCAGGAGCAGAGCATCGATAAAAATGTGGCAACAACAGGCGTAAAATACTATATATAATAATATAATTTAATATCACTCCGATTTTAACATAAATAAACACTACGGTTACACATAGACATATTTCCGTGACAAAAAGTAGCTTAACATGTTATTCATAATACCTGTGTAAATATTCATCCTGATCTGTTAACCGTTTTAACGTGAAAGATTAATAAATATCTATACAAAGTTTCGCGTTCATAATATTAGTCAATAATATATTTTCGCTATTATAATATAATATTAGTGGGATAATTAATTTTCTATAATATTGTATAAATTTCTTGCAGAACAGTACTGAGGTGACGTCGATGGCTTGTGCCACTGGATGGCACCTGAGCAGCACCTTGTCGCAGCAACCCAAACATCTGCCCGGCTGGGACCGGCCCTCGATGGATTCCTTACTCGATTATTGGTAATGACGATACTTATGAGGGAATACAAATGATTCAATTATAAGAACAAATACCGTTTAATAACTTACTTGTAGTCGGTCAATTGTTGAAATTCAACTATAATTATTAATTAATCACCTTACTGTAATCCCGTATACTAATATATATATGTATAAGGAGAAGCTGACAGACAGTTTTTTTTATTTATTTAAATGGATTACCGGCGGTTCTAAAATCATAACTCACACTTAGTTATAGCAAGCCAGAGTATAGATCTAAATACCCAATCATCACAAGCACTTAAAACAACATATTTTGGTTTTACATCATCATTATATCAATCATTGGAAGCATAGGTCTCTCCTAAAAAGTGAAATTTTGGCCATAATTGATGCGCTAGGCAAACATGTTGGCAATCGCAGGGTGCAGCTTCCGCGACGGGGTTGTTGCTGCCAATCATCGTCCAGTGCAATTGAGATACACTGTTACGGGTGTATATCTGTCGGTTCTGGTACCTTAGTCACCTATGTGTATATGATAATGATTTCTTACAAAATGTACTATCGAAACGGAAACGGGTTAAAACATGACAATTAATACACATATAAACTAAAACAATCAACTTGTGAAAGTTGTGAGATTGTTATTGAAATTTATTAAGTGACATGCAATGTATATGCATTGCAAAAGGCATCTACTGCCTCTGTTGTGACAGAGGGCACACTGTGTACATTGTAGAAGCGACTTATTTGTGCTAATGGCTTTTGAGCTCAAATTCGTTTGAGCCTAATATGGAAGGGTTATACTGACGACTTAATCGGCGTGCGAGGAACTCTTTGAGGAACTTTAAAAGATAATTTTGTAACATATTAACGCAGGATCTGAACTATAACGGTAAGAAACTTAAAATATTGTAGAGGGATTTTTTATAACGTAAGGGAGCACTAAAAAAAGAATTAATAACATTGTAAGACAAACAAAAACACATATTAATCTTAAAAACAAATTTTAATTTGATCGATGACTTGTAATTTAGATGGCCAATATGTTTTAAGGCAATATTACATTTACAAAAGCTCTGTCGACTATTGGTTGTAGTTTAGCAAATATTAAATAAATATAATTCTAAAAAAATAATCAAAGAATAAATATAATGGTGCGAATGCCAAATATATTTTCTTAGCCTGCTATGTTACTAAAATATCCCCCGGTTAAATTATATTATACATTCAGTTTTGTTTATTAAATGTTAAAAAAAATGCTAATTAAACCGATTTAAACATTTTGATTAAAGATAAATATGTTTTTAAGAAAAACAATAGCTTTTAAGATATGGTTTCAAGAAAAATATTAAAAAAGTTTTTTTTTATAATTAAACATAAAACATATTAAGACTTCAGAGATCAGAGATCAAACTAATCAAATAATAAAAAAAACAACTAAACCAGTGTTTGTATCAGTATCCCAACACTGTTTATTCTTGTTATTATTACACCATTTATTCCTATCGCCAGAAAAGAGGTAGTTGAATTAGTGCATTGTAATTAAAGGATGAGAGTGGCTGTAATATTATTAAGTAATGTTAATGACGCACCAGGTCATACAGGAGGCGTGAAACAAATGATTAAAAATGAAAAATTAAAATAATACTTTAAAGTCAAAGGCAAAAATAACTTTTTTCTAGATCGTCTATAAAAAAATATTTTCTTATTTAAATGTTGATTTCCTTATCAAAATTAATTACTTAAATCACCGATCAGGTCACCGATTAAGGTCAGCGTTAAAAGTTGCCCACAACCTGTGTGTCTTAGTTTAGACTCTACATACAAGAACTGCGACCACCGTGTTACCAAATTCCGCATTTCACCAGAAATACACAAGAATCAATTTCACGGTAGAAAAGACTCTAACTGCAACGCTTTTGAAAATGACATGTTTTGTAAACATATTAAAGATCATAACAGATATGGGCGCCAACAATTTGTCCGCTCAAGCCTGATAGTTGATCTTATCTGGCCATTGTGCTAAAGTTTCGCCGCAGATTACTATCTCTGCACCAGCACCTTTCGTTTTCATGAATTTCCGATTCTTTCTCTCGTTTGCGATACACAATGTCATAGCTTCTCTTTCTTCTTATGAAAATGATCGTAACAATGACTTTTACCAAAAATTAAACAAAATATATAAAACGACCGCTCTACCGTGAATTCCGTGTGCATTTAATTAATGATTGCATCCCAAGGGTAGTATTTAGTATTTTATGCCGGGATCAAAAGTCTAAGACAAATGTCGTCATAGTTACTAGGTACTCATTATAGTATATAAAAAAACTAGCGGATACCTGGTAATACCACATTATCTTGTAATAACAGACCTAAAAACCCTGTATAACTTTCACTATGATATTTATTTATTTGTATTTTATTGATTATGGCTTCGTTGCGTTTTGTGTACATTTTGGCAACTGTTCTTAAGCTACCATAAGGTAACCGAAACGTTGAACAATAAATGTAAAAAGTTGAAGAAACCGCGTTTTAAATCCATTAAAAGAGTAAGTATTATTATAAGTCAACGCGTAAATTAATAAAAACGCCATATGAACATATTTTAAAATATTTTAAAATTTATGTCCTGTGTGATTACAAAAATTGTTGTCTAATAATACAATTTCTTAAAAAAATTGCCTTCACAAATCTGTACCTGTAATGAACCTTTCACATATTAATTTTATTGTACTGAATATTTGATATCTCTATATGTTGGCAATAAAATACTTCTGTAAATACCTCATTCTCAATGCATCTTGCTTTCCCACGGTGGGCGCTCGACAAACTGGGTAATGCGGCAATGTCCATTTCCAATGATCTACATCATTTATCACAGTATACATTTCATATTATCACAGTTTGTAATCGAGAACGAGTAAATGCGAGGCTATTACTGAAAATTGATATTATATAGAATATTTCGTTGGTGTATGCAAATTGACTTCATGAAATCTACTAGAACGTCAATTTATCATTAAAGAATAAACGGATTGACTACTTAAGTTTGAAATAATCAATATTAATAATATATTTATTTCGCAACTTACAAAAAGTGCCAAATAAGTAAAATAAGTAAAATAATGTATAATATATACAACACTTTTTGGTTGGTATGTTTCTGTGAAGCTGACATGACATACGTCCTGTGTATTGAAATATAATTAATATATTTAGTAACAATAATCAAATTTAATTATGATAAATAAATCAATATTATCTATTAATAATAATATTATTATGAAACTTACTAAAAATAACAGTTAATTTTGTCCACCCTTATGGACACGTGATGCCGTGACCAAAATAAATATATTTTTTTTATTTCTTTTACATGGCATTTAGATTAAAGCAATCACTTATAGAATACGTCGTGGTCCAATATTAAATCAACAATTCTATTCCTAGCTAAATTAGTTTTTATCATTTCTGTTATTACAGATTCCATTCACAAACATATACAGTCCTTCATTCCAAACACGACAAATAGGCAAATTGCTGTCTCATTGTGGAGCGCTACGATTATTTATTTTCATAAGAAATTCGGAGAAGCCGTGCGAAATTGTATCGAGATGTTTGCGGGCATCGCGCATTGTGCGGCTGCGTTTGTGAACGCACAATACGCGTAACCCTTTGGGGACACAATGCGTGTCACTAATCTAGATCATGCGAACTATTGTTCGGCTGTCTATTGTAGCGTCACAATGAATCCGGACATCTCACTCGATGATGATTTGAAAGAAATTACTGCATGGTTACATTGGCAGGTATGATTTGAACGATCAAACCCGTTCGTTTATATACCCTTGTATCGTAAATATGATTTAATTCCGCTTCAAATAGGGGCAAAAGCGTATAACAATCTTCGTTTGCGTGGACCAACAAATACGTACTTATTTTTATTAGACCAAGTCGATAAATAAGCATACAGTCCGCATGATAGTTAGCGTCACTGCAGCCTAGAGACGGTCGTAATATCACAAGGATATCACTAGCGCATAGACAACCTTGTGACTTAAAGATATTTTTTTATTACAACAGGTTAATAGACAAGCATATTTTTCGAGTGATAGTAAGCGTCTCTTTTAAGCCGTGTTAGTAAGCGTAATATCACTAGCGCGTTGCCAACCGGTGGTATGCCACATTACCCAGTAATTTCACTATCTCTTTCATCTTTTACATCGGAACTCTGCAATAAGCACTATTCAATTTGGATGTAGAAATAGATGCGAGTGAAGTACTAATGACGGCCTTTATACATCCGAATTCTGAAACAGTAAAATTTTAATAAATGAATAATAAACAACAGACACCCAAATATGGTTACATTGGCATATTTAAGAGCCGACTGTTTAAATGCCTTTACGAAGTAACTATTTTTGATTTCAAAATAAAGTAAACAGTATAAAACAAAAAGAGGTTATTGACCTCAAATATTTTTTAAAACATACCCAGTGCGTTGATAGGGCATAATTTCAATCAAACGGGGTGTACTTTGATCTGCATCCTAGTCGGCGAGTTATCCTAAACACGGATAATCGTATCCTTCCCTAAGGCACGCGGCGTCCGCTCCTTTGAGGCAAGCCATACATCACGCGCCCTAAGTAGACAGTATATCAACTGAGTAATTAGCCCTGTAGGGACGGACCTCCTGGATTTATTGTGGTGGGGCGTTAATGCGCTCGACAGCCGTGTTGCCGCTTTTGTTCTACCCCGAAATTCAATTGGTAATTATTTCCACTTAATATAATGACCGTGCGCTAGCTATCTGACAGGCTGGTTAGCGACAATTGGAGCCGTGTGTAACATCTCCCCTCAATACCTTTATCTTGGTCTTTAACTCTATTAGTCTGAAACGGCCATCCGTTTGTCTATTTACTACAGTGGTAATCATCATCATTATTATCATATCAGCCATTAGATGTCCACTGCTGGACATAGGCCACCCCAAGAAATCATGCCTGTGTCCAACGCGATCCTGCGGTTTTAGTCAGAACGTCTGTCTATTTTGCGGATGGACGTCCTACGCTGCGCTTGCCGTTACGTGGTTATAATATTATAAACTTACATTAGATCTCATATGATGACCTGACTACGAAATAGGTATCTTAAAGCACTTATGTTACAGTCATCACAAATAAAATGATAGCCACGTTCAGAACAAATACAAATACAAATATTCATCATGTAAATATTTACTTTACCAAGTTTACTTTTCTGATCCTAAACCAAAAGTCAATAATAATAATTAGAACCCAAATTTAAATGTTGTTTGATCTAAGTAGAATCATTAAATTTTAATTATATTATCCATATTTCTCTTTATGGGTTAACAATATGATAGTAATAAAACAGTAGCTGACGCCTTTTTCTATTGCCAATTGTCTTTCGATTTTTACTGATATAAACAGTTTAATTTATTAAATTGAGGAACATTATTATCTCAAAATTTGCGACCCTGACGTTATATATTATTTCTTTAATTATTAAAAGGCCGCAGAAGTATTATAATGGACCATATTATAATTAGGTAAAATATATTACAAATGGTAACCTCTACCTCGTTCTCACAGTTAACTCCAGAAAATATCTTTGTGATAAAATTTTCTGACAAAGAGTTTGGGAGTCGCACAAAAAGGTCTCAATCAGGGCTACCGCAATCTATCGATTAATTAAGTAGGTTCACTGATATGAGAGGCGGCAAATGTATAGTCTACGAGACGACGCTACTGCTGTTTATTCGGAAAAAGATGAAGCACTTTAAACCTTAAACTTATAGATATAAGGAAATTTTAATCCTGATTAAGTTGTCAGACTAAAATGCGCACTAGCTACCGTAGGCGACGGGTTGCGATAACGTAGAATGGAGGTACATCGTAAAACATCATTAGCAAGATAAAACACCTAAAAGCTACCTTTAGTGACTTGGAGCACAGGAAGTCAAAAGATATGCACAATGCTTGATTAATGTCCAATCTGTAATTTACAGACATTTTTAAAACTTGACCTTAAACATTGAAATGGATTATATTTAATTAGAATGTCTTGTTCAATACAAGACTTTCTAATTAAATGAAATAGATCACGAGACAGAAAAACAATATAGTTATAAATTATTCACATAATCTTTCCTTTAAGTTCCTTCTAAAGAAGTTTCTTGCCAGGCAGACTTGATGAGTCATTTTATACAGGACAACTATCTCTACGTGTACACAATAATGAATAAGATAGTCTAATATATATATTAGACCAGGTCGGCAGATAGCCATGCAGTCCACGTGATGGTGATCACAACGATATCACAAGCGCGTTGCCAATCTTGCAACTTGAAAGATTTTATGTCATTACCCAGCAATTTCCTCCCTCCTTTACCATTCACACCGGAAAACAGCATCGCGAACATTGTTATTTGGTGCTAGAAATAGATAAACGAGTTACCACTGCATACGACCTTTGAAGGAGATCTACTTCATGTAAGTATTGTGTTTAGTTGCGTAATTTTCAATAAAACTTAGTTTTAACCCGAAAAAATTGTGGACAGAAAGTTTTTTATCTATCACGCGGTCTGCGTGCTTTGTCGAACTTGTCTTATAAAAAAAAGTTAAACAATCGTAAGTTTCCTCTTTGGTATTCTTTGCGTCATCTATAAAACTGTTACTAAATTTACTATAAATTGTTGTTTACTAAAATTTTTTTTCACAAAAATTGCTTAGTAATGTGAAGGAATGTTAACAATAGAGGGTATATTATTTGCGTTTGAATACTCAGAAAACAAACTAATAGATCCGAAATAATTATAGCAACATCTTATTAAAATTAATTACCCAAAAAATAACATATATGAAAACAGTAATTTTCCTGACGGCTCGGATCATTTGTAATACAAACAACACACAATGCTCGAGGTGTGACATGAAAAAACGAACACGTAGCAAACAAAGGGGACCAAATTTTGAAAACTTAATTTTACACCCGAATCAAAACTTCAACCCGTATTGTTATTGTGGTGTTAACCAATTCTCTTTTGTTATGACCCCGCCTACGCCTATTATCAGATGGTTGGTGGCATGTCATTTTTTATCAAAACAATAACGTTTTTAGATACCGTCTAGTAAACTCCGTTCTCACGCGAAGGTATAACGAGTGTATTTGTCAAAAGATGCAAACGAATCGGATATAATTTACTTGGACGTATAAATTAAACGCTGGTTTCGTTTCAAGAAGATTGGTGAAAAATACGGACTACCTTTTTTTAGTTTCGACGAATTATATAAAAAATTACGTGGGAGAATACGTTGCCCTGCCATCATATCTGTATGCAGTAAAGAGATGTGAAATTTTATTATTTTAACAGTTTAAAGTTTTAAAACGTAGCCTCACTTACAACTAAACAATACTAAACACAACACAATACTTTTTAACTTTACACAGATTTTTTAACTACTCATGCCCCTGCAGTTACGATCAATTGGCAGCGAAACACTTATTGAATCCTATGCTATCTTTTTCAATCTGCACTATTTACTCTAAAAACAAAGACACGAGGTTTCTTCGGGAACTTTAGAGTTCATAACATTAAACATAAAAACAAATAAACAAAAAATTACGGCGCAAATCCCCCATTTCTCATAAATAGATCTTAGTTTTAACATTGTAGTGATGTAAACTTAATTTTGGAATCATTTAATGTATAATATTGAAATACATAATAAATATAATATTTAATATTTTTCTTGATTTTATATACGAAATTGAGAGATGTTGTTATGCCTGTGCATATATGAATTATCCTCTCTTATAATTATGAACAACGTAAACACATATTCAGTAAAGAATACATATATTTTACTTCTATGGTGATCACTCTAACGGTGTCAATTTTTATCAATATTGTTTATAACATTATATTTATTGCTGTGTTAAAAAAATTCAAAAAATCCTGATGCAAGAAAAAATCAACAAAAAATTCGAATCATAAAAATTATTACAACGTAGTAATTATATTACAAATTGATATTTTTGGTATTAACATTTCCTGTATTTAAATATTGATTTATTATACTTTACAACTCGATAGAAAGTTGATTCTACTTATCGTAAAAAAATATATGATTACCTCGAATTTTAGTAATTGATTCCAAAATGATAACAACACATGTAGCGTCCAATAAAGCCCTATTAAACCTAGGAATAGATCTAACACACGTAATTTTATCAAGGGAAAATTTTACATTTCTTTGAACTGCTCTACCAAATCTATGTGCTTACATACATACTGTAGCATGTACTAATCCAACGTCTTAATAAAAACCAACTCGAAATTACTGTAATTCTTGGATATACCTATCCTGATGTTAAGGAAAATAATGTCAGTTTATCCACCCACATTGGTTATAAATTAATAGAATCTGCCCACATCCTCGTGTCATATAATAATGGTTGATTTGTACCGTGTGAGGTATTTTTTATTATTTTTGGGAAACGGTTCCTTGCGATCGTATCGCTTGCTAATTCTCTACATCTGGGTTATGATGATTTATGACTGAGAAAGGGTAATAACAGGGTTGACAAAATATTTTGAGACATAGACATTTCACATAGATAGGCAGACAGTTGATTTGTTTAGAATTAGAAACAAGGTTATTTATTTAAATTTAAAGTTATATAAAAGAAAAAAATTAGGTCAGAAAATCGTATATAAATTTTGATAAATAAAAAAACCCAGTGCTATTAAGTTTTTTAGGTTCTGATACACAACTAAAAAAAACCCTCAAATAAATAATCTAGGACTTTTTGTAGATAAAAGAAAAAAAGAAAATTTTAAGAATTATGTCACACAAATGTATTTAAAATATCACATGTCTTATTTTCAGTGAATCACAAATTTGATGCGTGATAAGGGTACATTTAGTACAATATTTTAGATGCCTAACTACATTTTGAAATACTTGTGGTTACGAGTAGGTATCGATCCAAGCTCGAAAGTTGTATCTACGAAAATCAATTACAGACATCATTGAAATGTCAGGTTGTGTTTAGATACATATTTATTTAAGTAAACTTTATAAACTCTCAGTTCATTTATTTTAATATTTTACCTAAAATTAGTAAGTAAATAAAAGTACGCTTACAATAATGTCTTTACATTTTTTTTTAATTATCATGGGCTAAATGATTGCTTACAAAAGTCGTCTGTATAGGTAACCCATTTTCACCTATTTCTACTAACAAATAGCAGTTCTCGTATTACTTTGTTCTGGTATGAAGGGTGAGAGAGGTGGTGAAATTATTGGGTAAATGTCATAGTATCTTCATTTTACAGGGTTGGCGGTTTTGGATATTCTTGTGTTGACACGAGTGTCTATAGGCTGCGGTCACATTTACCATCAAGCGAACCGTGTGCCATTCTTATATGCAGCCTACAATCAACCTGCGCTTGTGTTTGAGGAGAGAAATTAATGTTGAGGAGTCAAGGAAAGAAGAGAATAGATCGAAGCTAAAAGAATGCAATAGTCTTTGCTTATCCCGATAAGATATAGGAATAGGCGTGAGTTTATGTGTAATTAAAAAAAATGCTTTTGTCAAAAATCCAATTTTTTTATTAGATTTATATATTATATGTTCAAAATATATAAGTATATATTCCTTAAATTAACACAGTAGAAATAACTTTATTGGATTCAATATTTAATCGTTCGAAGATCTTTTGTTTACTTTTGTTTCAAAATGTTTGTGTAATATAATGTGTGTATTTTATTATTTTAAATATAATTGTATATAAATAGGAGAAATAGAAGAAATAATTATTAAATAAGAAGAAATAATACAAAATAAAGTAATATTTCCATTCAATAAATAATTTATTTTCATATCTTATTTTCATTACCTATTTTAATTATCATATAACTAAAACTATATTCACAAAAGTGTTGACTGGCTGTAGAACTATATAATACAAATGCTTATAAGTGCACGGTTGACGCTTACAGGTAACAACGCTATGACATTTTTTTTCTAAAAGTGAACATTGACAGACATTTCCACTTGAGCGGCAAAGTTTTATATTACTCACTAAATTATAAGGCACTACTGGTTTGACTAGAAACACGAGAGTCTTTTCGTACGTATTGGCAATAAATGCAAAACAAATAAATAATGCACAACTTCTCGGAGGGATTCGTCCATTAATAATTAACTTAGCAGCTGATCACCTGTGGACATAAAAAATACAATTTTAATAAAATTACATAAAAACAATGGAATTAGTTACGGTATGAGTAAACATCCTAAAATATGTAATAAGAATCTAACAATATATTAATTATTGCAATTAGAATAAAAAAATCTATAATTGACAAGATTTATTTAATAGCATACTTACATTATTTTTATTTCTGTTGCCACCAGGAAATGACATCGAGGAGTTCGTCTTCATCCATTGATCCCAGGTGTTGCTGTGTCGATACTTCATATCTATCTACTGCTGAATACGCCGAAGAGACACCAGATGAGCATTCAGAAGGTGCAGGGGATCCTGGCTTTTCAGAACACGGTGAACTGCTGCCGTAGAAAAATCCATCATCCATGTCAACAGAGGTCAGGGGTTGAGAATTGTTACTGTTCGGAATGTTTTCCCTATTTTCTTGATCACGCGTTATTCCTAAAGCGGCGTCGCTCTCGTCTAATAATTGCTGTAAGTATCTTATATATTCAACCACCATTCGCAACGTGTCGACTTTGCTCAGTTTCTTCCCTGATCCACGTCTGGCGCCACCTGACAATGCGGCGACAACCGACGCAGGCAGGTGTCGGCGCAGGGCATTAAATCCATCATTAACTTGCTTCACACGGTTGCGTTCGCGGGCGTTGCGGCGCGCGATCGACGCAGCCTGCGGTCCTGTGTAAGGATTGGTTCTAAAATGCACCTTTTTCCTGTACTGAAGATTCGGCGGAGTGTCATGCGTGACGTAGTTTTTCTCTGGGGCAGGTGCGATTGGCACGTTCCGCTTATCGACTGGCTTGGTCACCGTCGCGGAAGGGTAGCCGGACGAGACGACGACATAGTTCGTCTGACCTTGCACGAGTTGTATCTCTTGTAACATGTTTGTTTACGCGGGTGAGCGAAAGTGGAGCACGACCGGTCCGCGCGGCGGTCGGAAAAGCACTGCGCGATAAGGGAAGGCTTCGCGAGAGCTATACGGGAAACGGGCGCGAGCGTCGGCGACGGAGCTTCGCATACAAGTGAGTCGCCGGCGCACGCGCGCGCGTTATATCACCTGCGCCGGCTGCAAAAAATATAAATTTTAAAATTCTCTTCCCCTATTATTTTTGATCATCCCTTCCCCTCGTACGTGCGGGTCCGTACCTGGTAGTGTAGAGGTGAGTGGCGCGGGAGGGCGGAGGTTAACGCGTGCCCAGTTTTTTCTACTGACCACTACATAAATGTTACAAGTATAATGTATAGGTTGAATGCAATCGCTTTTTAAATGTACAGATGTAAAAAACTCATCGCTATTTACATTTGCTTGGAAATTAAAGATGGATCAAGTTCCATGCACATAAGTAGCTGTTTTTTACTAACAGTGAAAAATACAATAGTTTTTTGGTAGCTGCGCTTGCGGCTGTGTAAAGGTATTTTTTTGTAAAGGGCAGTCAGATAATGTCACATAATCGCCGTATCGATTTCGGTTCACTTTGAATAAATCAATCGTATTAAGAATCCACATCAGTGTTATCTCTGCCGAAGTATCTTATTAAGTGTTCGACTCAAGGAATGTCTCATAAAGGCAAGTCAAACCCGGCGGATAAGTCGCACCAGAGTTTCTCGTATCTTTATCTGTAAAATACATTGACATTTACTTAACGAAATCCAGAAACTTCACACTTGATCTGTGTAATAAATTAAATTATATTTTGGTTTTCATATCTTATTGAACTTCGTCATCATCATAATGATAGTCGTAGGGCATTTACTGCTGAAAATAGGCCTCCCAAAAAAATGTTCATTACGAATGGTTGTATGCACCATTATGCTGCAGTTCACCATGAACCGGTCACAGCAGATCTGCTTTGGTGTACATCCTCTGTTAAGCTTGCCGTTGCGTGGTTTCTATTTCACAACTTCACGGTCCCGTTGACATCTGTTGCAAATCGCAATAGACAGGGCACACATGGTATGTGTTCCCTGTCTATTGCGATTTTTCAAATCTTCTGGACTCTTTGACTATTTTCTTCTACGGATCTATTCATCCCCGATTTTGTCAATCAAAGAAACTCCGATCATTAACCCTATCCATTGTTTGTTTTCGCTATTTTCAGTTGACTTACAATATTCATAGTGAGCAATCACGTTTCACTGCCATATAACATCACTGATAACAAACATTGGTCGAAGGCTTGAGGTAAACTTTAGTAATAAAATTAGTGTGTAAAAATGTAGAGGTAAAAACTACGAGCATACCATAGCGACAATCTGAGATAATACTACAAAATTATTACACTTTCCAATGCTAATGATGTTAAAATATCTTTGAGGGAGTTATGCGACGCCATCTTTCTCCAGCCGCGCGAGTATTCCCGCCATTTTGACAGTCCCATCATCAATTAGGAGATACTAATGTTGTACATTGCATACCCGGTTTACCTCAGACTAAATAATTTATCTTAATTTTTACCGGGTAAGGCAGTACGACTTGAGTTATATAAATAATACGTTTGCGATAAATATAAAAATAAGTAAATCATTTTCGGTTTGGGGAAATAGATGAATGAATGATTGAAAAATAATCTAACCGTTTTATTTTCATAAAACGTATTGGTTTTAAAATAAAGTTTGAAATTAAGAAATTGAATGCGAATATCATTCTGAAATTAATATTAATAAATAACAATCATTTTTTTAATGTAATAATATATTATAAATAAAATTAGCTCCAGTATTGTCTACGCAACTGATAATTGTTTTGTTCTTTGAGATATTATAATTAGGTAGCTAAAAATAATTTATAGAATTTGTATCCCTAGCTGTTATAAGACCGCATGATGTAATAACACAAAATAAAAGAGAAAATAAAGTATAGTGGAGAGGTATGACAAGACTGCACATTACTGTACTCTGAGGTTCTAACTTCGTTATTCGGTGATGGGATCAAAGCGTGTGCCGATATGTTTATCGGCGCGCTTAGGATTGTTGCCCTCAAATTTTTTGAATTTACTAATTGAATCGATTCGGTATTCCTAACTGCATTTTTGTACCTGTTAATGTTTGTTTTAATATGTCATCGTATGCAATGTTTATGAACTGATCAGCCATTTAAAATATAATAAAACACATCTGTAGTAATTTTATGTGGATCGCTTTTGACATTGCTGAATGGTGGGATTTAATCAGATTATAATTATTTAGACGTGAGGTACTGGTAGAGTAGAACAGTACGTTCCTCTGTATCAAGTGCCGTAAAAGGCGATTAAGTTACCAGAACCGACAGATGGCGTTATATCTATTTGAATCAGTGTAGCTCAAATGCACAAATAATCGTGAAAGTTGCACTCTGCGAATGCCTACATGCTTGCCCCTTTTTGGGGGATACCTATTTCCTTCCAATGGTTGATATGATGATAATAACTCAATGATTACAGTTTTTGTTGCAGCAATAACTAAAGGCTGTATTATTTCAGGAATGATTATTTATATTAAGCATAGAACCATTTCTAGTACAGACACCGTAATTATTAATTGTCTTCTTGAGATTAAGTTTTCCATTAATATGCCATTTATAACAATCACATTTATATTTACATTTAAAATGCGAAAGTATGTCCATCTGTTTTTTTCGCTTTCACGCTTTACTCGACCTTGGACGCTCGAGAACAAACAATGTTAGACTTTGTTTACTTTTGATCTCGGATAGAAGAGTTCCCGCACCATTTAAAGTGGTGTCGTCGCAAGCGGGTTGGTCTAGTAAATAATTTTTTGCACGTAATATCTATAATATATGTAAAAGATTGTCAGATAAAATTGAAAGTAAAAGACTACTATCACTAATAAATTTAAATATATTAATGAATACTAAAGTAATATATAAGTGTTTTTAGTGGTACCTAATGCAATTCCAAAAAAGAGACTTCATTACTTTAAGCTTATTTTATATCGTTCAATAACAGATTATTCAGGTCTTTTTAAATTTCATCAAATTTTTCATTACCAATATAGCCCTACTTGTTACTTAAGGGTTTCATTTTTTGTCCCAATATTTTGACTATGGCTTATCGCGTATTCGATTTAAATTGGCTGTAGTAATGAGTAGGGCTTGCCTCGTCATCCTCAGGGAGAGACCCTGTGATTTGGTACCGGATATAACCCGCGGCTAGGTGCTAATGTGTTCCGTAAATAACCGATATTTTTTCCCTGTTATGATTACGAATAATCGATAGACGGATACGTTAGGGCGAGGGGAGCAATGAAACAATGTAATTGGATTCAATATTAAATTTTACTACATCATTAAACATATTAGATCGTTTAATGTTGAAATAAATTCAACGATTATTCATTTATTGCCAATAAATAACTGTATAGTAAACAAAATTATTTATGAACATTAAATCATCATTATTACCGCAGCTCTAAAGTACGAGTTACTTGTAAAGGATTAAAATCGACTGACCTATCCCGGTAGATGCTGACATGAAAGAGTATATTACTTTATGTGTGAAGGATAGCATAAACATCTTTTTTCTAAAAATATAAACGTGTGGGAACGTTCATAGTCATCGAAAAAACACAAATAATGGTTGTGAAATTTTAATTCGGTAATGTCCAAACGGAAAGCTTTTAATATTTCTATCGATTAATCTATTGTGTAAGTTTCTAATAAATAGTTTCACTTAAATTTGGTCGTATAAGTCTGATATAAACCCATATTTCTTGTTTTTGGTACGAATCTTTTCCTGGACTGCCCTGAGGTTACCACCGATATTCATATATTTTAAATTGTCCTAAAATTAAAATAAATCCGTCATTCCATGTTGCTAGTCTCTCTTACCTTATTTACTACATAACGATAAAGCAAAATCCTTACTTCACTTCACAACAATGTTGTAAGAAATTATTATTTATAACGCAATAATGTAAAAGATGTTTGTTCTATTTAAAATATATATTATATAGTAAAATTAAAATAAAAGGTTAACTGTTTTTGGGGATTATTGGGATCACCATGTGCAATTTAATATAGATCATACGATAAATATAATAAAATTGTTACATAATTAAAAAAAAATAATAAGAAACAAAAAGGAAGTAACTTGCTATAAAAATACATCTTTAATAAATATTTAAGAAAAAGAACTACTTTTATTATGCTCAACCTGTAATACTATTTAATCCTCTATAAGTGTCTGTACAAAATAAAACACAAGTTACAGAACTAATCGAGTGAGTCTATCATGAATAGCTACAAACGATCATGACAAAAAGCGTTTAAGTAACTGGTTGTATGTCAATTTAAGGCATTAGTAAGGCCGTTTAATAAGACAAGGTTGGCCTTTTGTGCCGGTGTCTCTTGCCACCCACGAGTATCACGGGCCAGTTGTTGCTTTTGATAATTACATTGTGTAGGGTGTCGATTGTCATGATTTATATGAACTTCGGGGTTGTTTTTGTTTTTATTATAATAACTAGAATTCACCGGAGGTATTGCGTGGGTATTCGGTATATCTGTTATGGGCGCATAATTCAAAAAAGATTAGGTCTAGCTGAGAAAAGGACGTCTTTTCAGCAAGATACAAAAGAGTCATTTCTTGATATATATAAGTAAAGTTAATATTCTTTAAGTATTATTAAATTTTCTAATTTCTCACATAACTTTCTTAATGCCCTTTTTAACCTTCTGGTAAAACGTGATGATGATGACCATGACCAAAGGCAATAGAGACTTCTATAAAAATATTTAAATATCAGGATGGTGAATCATAAATTTACCTTAAAACATTCTGCGAAATATTTAAAAAAATTAAAATAAATTTTTTTGAAACTCGAGTATATGTATATTGCAGACTTGATATTTTATCTAATTTGAAACAAATAAAAAAATAGTAATGTTGAGAAAGAACTACACTATATTTAAAAGATTTAAACATAAGTTTAACACTTTTAAACATGTCATAAGATTTCTTCGCTTTGATTTATTTTAAACAATAGTATATTGAGTTTTTCTCAGAGTATTGAACATGTCAGTGCCTCAACCAGCTTCCACTTGATCACACGAACTGGCATGTGGTGAGGGGAATCGCTAGGCGGAAATTGAGTGACATTTGCGTTAGAACAATTACATGCAACTAAAACAATTTACGATCACAAATGGAGATGTGAAAAGGGGGATTGTCAATGATGATTGTGGGAATCGTATCATCTGTGTACACAGCACAGTCATGCATCAATAGTGTGGGACTCTAGAGACGACTAGTATGTAGATAACTCATTTATGTATCACTATATATATTATTTAGGGAAAATGCATAGTCATACAGTAACTTAATCATAAAATAATTGTACCTCTTCTATTTGCCAAAAAAATATTTTATGGAGATTGAAGATTAAACAGAGAATAAATTAAGGGTGAAATTATATCTGTTAATATTGTAATTAATTGGATTAATATTTAAACTTTTAACTAACATAACATTACGACGGGCCCGATGGTGAACATGGCAGTGCCAGGATAGAAATTGTCAGGCTCCATTGCTACCCAGAGCAAATATTTATATGATGATATTTGTGTTTATTTTATGTCTGGGTGTCAAACACCGATAATATGTATTTAAGTGTACATTTGTGATTCCTCTGTTGTCTGGCGTCCGAAACAAGTATTTTAAGTGACATACGACAGTCATGTCAATGTATGCGGAAATTTGTTATTATTATTATAATGCCAACAATACCTACTTTCTCACTGTTTTAACTGCGTTTTATTTAAAATACGTTTAATTATTTTTTCAAAATGTATTAACAACAATTTCCCTTAATTCATTTAAATTAATACCTTCATTGTCCGGTAGGGTGTCTTGAGACTGCATTAAACGATAGTTAATAATAATTTATCTAAAATAGTGAATACCTACGACAATGCATCTGGATATAGTTTTACACTTACTATTTTAATACTCCTTTATTCGTATTCTAGTTTCTTTGTGTACAATTATTCTCATAGGTTAATGAGAAGCTTTTTTAACTGAAAGTGTCGTTAATGAGTGTATCAGCGATCTGGCCTGTTTCCTGTGGCTTTCAAGGTTGCCTGATGAAAGTGTAGTTGTATGTGCTATTTATAGACAAAAGGCTTCTAGTTAGATATTATTTTAGGTATAAATTTGTATTTATAATATTATAGCGATAACTTGGATTAAGTACTAATTTAAAATTAATTCATATTTGGTGAAATATGTTGTGACTACGAGAAATGTTGATGGTTTGGGCATGTAGAAAAACAACATAACTTAACCAGGTAGAAGACGCATTAAAAAAGGGAAGGTCTGAGGTACCAAAAATAAACCGGCATGTATGAATAGACTGCGAGTAAAGGTTTTGAAAGAGGTATACTAAGATCGTAGTAAGTGAAGATAAAAAGAGTATGTATGTATGTACACAGCATAACGCCATTGTAGGAAAATGCCGCATGCTACGCTGTACAATAAAGATAAACTTGGACGCTTACCCTCTCTTATAACGTCTTTACGGTCAATTTGAACATTAAATAAATTATAATACCAGTTACTTAATTACCAATTTAGTACTAATAACTAAATTTGTAACAAAACATTATGAAAAGCTAAAATATAAAAAAGATAGGCTTTTCAGAACAAAAAAAATCATTTATAATCTAATACTAGAATGAAAAAACTCAGAAAAGACTTTAATATGTTTGTGCAATTGATACTAAGATAGAAACTAGAAAGATGTGAAGATAGTTCATTAATAAAAAAAAAGACGTGTATCAAAATAAATTAATCTTTCTGTCACACGTCATTTAAACAGCATAAAACACAAGCATAATTATATTTACCAGCACAATACGAGTTTTGTAATTTCAGCTAATTTGCGTTTTAGTTAAGTTATAACATTACATCAAAGTGCAATATTTACAATTAAACAAATAGTCAAACAAGTTGTAGTATGCCGAACACGTAGTTATAGGGTAAATAATTCTGGCGTGTATGATGACTATGGGGACCGTTATGTTCTAGAATAAACATTTTGCAATACAAGCCAGAGAGATGGACAGACAATCTAACAGAATCACACTGGATGCAGACCGCGTAAACTTGTTCTATGGAAAATCCATTAATGAGGTTACTGTTTTGCAGTGGATGGTCTGTTCATTTAATGATACATTCGTCTAAGCAGTTTTAAACGAAAACATTTACACCTAATGTAGCAGTTTTCATTTACTTACTTCTGCACATCAGACAGCCTGTCCGATGGAAAAATTTAAATACGACTACACAGGGTGCAAGTATGCGTTACATCAGTAAAAGCAAGTAAAACTAAGAATTACAAAAATAAAACACAGCCAATTATTATCTATATAGACACAAATAGTAAAACACACAAGTCTAAACATAACATTACACAGCTTGCTAAGACGTAATCTGAAAGTACGTTCATAAAAGAAGTTTAGATTTAAATTAAAATTATTTTTTAGTGCAGAACATATTATGACAGACATTAACATGAACTTATTGCTTAATCATGCATAAACAACTACCCTTATTACGTATGGGTAACAAGTTTGGTAGCTTAGCTCCTAGTTTCATTCAAATTCCTCATGATGCCTTTGATTCATTTAATATTATATTAACCTATAAATCATGGACGTAAAGCACGCCGACACGTAATAATACAATAGAACTACCTGATTCGTACCCAATATAATTTGATTAACGATATGTTGAGTGACTCCTATTCATCGATATATCAAAGAGTTATCGTATTAAGTATTAATAAAGAGCATGTTTTACATTTCACCTCAAGCGTGGTTGGTTTTAACAAAAGGCATTGTGGTGTGTTTAAAGCAACGGGCTTGATATTGGTAGAGTGATTTGCGGGATTCTTTCACTGTCTGTGTACATATGGACTTATATGATCATTGATTAAAATTGTTAATGAAGCGTGGCGGCGATTTTTATTTCTATTTTGATATCAACATAGTAAAAATATTCAGAATTGAGTAATTTTACGTGTAAACGAATAACTAACTAATATAGGCCCTTAAAATACAAGAATTTTGACCATAATTGCCGCGCTTGGTGGCAATCGCAGAACGTAGCATTGCGACCAGAACACCGGTGCCTATTTCCGCACGGTTGCATTTGAGCTTCACTATGATATAATATATAAATATAAGTGTTATGTTTTAGTTGAGAGCTCGCCTCTTGAAGTTGTGAACTCATAGGACAAATAGTCTAATTAGGTAAGTCCAACCTCACGGAAGAGGTCAATCGCCGAATCCAACTCGGCTGGGTAGCGTTTAGAAAATTGCGGAAGATTTCCATCCGACATACCTCAGTGCCTCAAGTCGAAAATTTTCGACTAATGTATGTTGCTAGCAACGACCTATTGCAGCGAAACGTGGTCTCTTACTATTGGTCTTGTTGGCCAACTGAAAGTAGCTCAACGAGCCATAGAGAGGGCAATGCTCGGAGTCTCTTTGCGCAATTGAATCAGGAATAAGGTGATTTGTAACAAAACCAAAGTTACCGACATTACCCGGCGGATTAGTAAGTTTAAGTGGCAGTGAGCAGAACCTTTAGTACGCAGAACCGATGGCCAATGGAGTCGTAAGGTTCTAGAATGGAGACCACGTAACGGGCAAGCGCAGCGTAGGGCGTCCACCCACAAGATGGATAGACGAGCTGACTAAAACCGCAGAAACACGCTAGACACAGGCCGCATACAACCAGTCCTATTGTAGATTACTTGGGACGGCCTATGTACAGCAGACGTCTTGTGGCTGCCATGAAGATGATGATAATTTATACCGCCATCTGTCGGTTTCGATACCTCATCACTCTTTTTCTGAGACCTGTATTGTGGAGAGTACTATTCTACCTTGCCGGTACCACTCGGCATGTACCGTGTTCCTCACGATAACATAGTACAAAAATATTCAAATAATATAAATGTCAAATTTCGTCTATTCGCTTTCACGCTTCCACCGATTTTATTCTATTTCAGCATCTTGATAGCTTGTCCCTAGGGAATGATACCGATAAGACATTACATACAAGACATTCTGCGAGATTGCATATAATGTGAATTCCTTGTGGGCATGTGGAAGCTAGTTTAGACTATTTTTCACACGGTGCCTCACCTACACACACAAACGCTGTGTTCTAGATGTTACCCGACATGCAAATAAATTGTCACAGAAGCTTGTAAAACAGTCACTCGTTATCAGAGACTAGTATCATTTTGAATTTGATTATATGCAATTTTGAGTCTTAAATGAATAAACATAAACGTTAAATTGGTCCGTTATCAGTGGTAGCGTGTTGTCGGCATAACTGACGGCGATTGTTGTCGCGTCTCGCGTCCGACTCCGGACATTGTGACGTCCGGCGTCGTCCGGCGATGGCGACACGACACTCTGACACCGATTGTGCTCGAGATACGATTCGCTGTGATTCGATTTCGCATTGTGACCAATCGGGCTTCGCGCTGATCGACATTCAAATTTCAAGATAATAACATTTGTTTGCTGTACTTGATGAATGTTTGGCATTTTAAAAATTCAATGCTCGACGCAGTTTCACTTAGTTTTTTGTTGTTGTAATTCATCCTCTTTTTTTGATTTTCCATTATTTATTCCTGTTTTTGGTCTAAGCATGAGTGCGTGATATTTTCTGGTACAAAAACACAGACGAATAATTTAGGCGCCACATTTACAGCCCGTGCTGTCATATTTCTTTAACGTCAGTATCCGTTTAAAAGCTGTCAAATGGTCCAAAGGGAAACAAAGGAGTCTTTAAAACACAATACTAATTATATACTTAAGCGTATCTTATCAACACTTAACGAGGTGCCATTAAACTATAAACGGATACAAGGCTGGTTTGTCGGCGAAAGGGCCGAATTTCTTCTACTAGATTTATTTATGACCTTTACTTGTGTTTCTTTGGGGTTGTTTGAAATATAACACACTAAATGGAACAACTTATCTCATTAATAGAGGGAAACATTATACCTCTTTTAAATCTGTAACGTCCGTCTCTAAAGTCCACAATTCCGGAAACTTTTTTTGACATTAGATTTTACTTTTCAACCGTCAAAAATCTTTTGACATCATTTAATTTTTTTTTGTATTTAAACCAGAGAACTATAATACAAACAAATAATATAAATCGTGTCACAATGCTCGTTCCTATACTCCTCCAAAATGACTAATTTATTTATTAAAGCTCACTCCAATATTTTAAGTGATGTTTGCATTTCCATGAGTGCGGCGGCGATGCTTCAGGCAATATTCTAAACTGACACTCTGAAATAAACAGTACGTTTGGTTCCCGCACACAACTAGCAGTGCGGTTATTCGCGGTTATCCGCGGTAAATTGTAGAACTTTCATAATAACATTTCACCACCTCTTACCTCTTTAGGGGATGATTGCTGAAAAAATATTTTACACGCGTTTTATGACTGTCATTGAAAACCCTTTATTCTGTATTTTAATGTGATAAATAACTTCAAAACAGCAACATTTCAAACAAACTGTACCAATTTTTTAAAACTCCTTATGGGGTGAAATTTTTTGTCAAATATAGCCCTTATAGTTTAGATCCTGTGTTGACGTGTTAGTCAGTCAGTCAGCTTCTCTTCTCTTTGTATTTATACATGATAAAAAATTTAGCTAAAACGAATAGTTTTAGGGTCAAATGAATCTAAAATGTCTGTCTCCGTATGGACATGGGCCTGGTAAGTCGGGAACGCACCAATTTTATTTTCTTCCATTTAAAAATATGCGCTGACAAATTGCCGAATGAATACCTAAGAATCTTAAAATTAATTCGATTCCTTAAGGAGGCCTCAGTTATTTTAATCTTACAATTTTCCCTTTAAAGGTTCCACGGAGACACAATAATAGGGGTATACAATATACTTTTTGTTTACTTTCAATGTTTGATTAACTAAAATAAGTAATTTGTTCGGGTCTGTCTCTGAAAACAACCCTCTGACAGTACAATCGATAAGTAAATCAATCATACTGAGAACCAAATAATAGTGCCTATATGTGACACATTCCTTTCAATGCAAGAGACGTACAATTTAATGACGACGAATGTTCGAGCCAAATGTTATTTATTTATTGTAAGAATTCTTACTCTTACTACTGCGGTTACTTCTATAAATTACGATAAACGATAATTATTGCCGTGAGGTATCGGCAAAGTAGAATAGTACCTCTGGTGTCGTAACAAGCTACTGAGTCACTAGAACAGACAGCTGGCGGTATATCTGACCGAATCAGTGTAGCTCAAATACACAGGGCGGGGATGGACAGCAGCTTCGCCATTCTTTCCGTATGTTTAGTTGTAAAATTTCTGACAATTAAAAAATCAACATTATGTTTTATAAATATATTATTGACTAAGTTGACTTTCTCAGTGAGCTTGTTCAGTCCACTTTAATTCATTTTGGTAAGAAAATGTACTTGAATTATTACATTGTTTAAAGTTCTAATAAAAAAAAATTAAAGTAAAGAAGCTAGTAAGAAAAAATTAGAATATCCTACAATAATAAAATGGTTTCAATTTTTCTAAAATACCCTTTCTCGGAATACATGGTACTAAGAATAATTCTGAATTTTAAAAGAGGCTACATTGTTTGGTGTACTTATGAAAGTGATCAACATCATAAGGGATAATTATTGCTTTTTCCAAGACTGAATTATTGTCAAAACAACAGGTAATCAGGATTTGATCGGCCGTCGATGCCGCGTTATATAATTATGCCCATGTCTACTTGACTTTTGGGTAAAATCTGGTTATGAAAGTTGTGAGGGACAGTGGCGCGCATCCTTTATATACATGTGGATTTTATTATGTACATATTTCTGGATTCTATAGGCAATTATATTAATACATTCAATTATAATATATGTATTTAAGTAGTATATTTGTGATTCCTCTGTTGTCTGGTGTCCGTAACACAAGTGTTTCAAGCGATTTACCACGGAGTTACATCAATGTATGCAGATGATGTGGGAATTAATTATTAAAAAAAAAAAGTAATTACCCCTTGGTTAAGCTAGGTTATACATTCTATTTATGTTTGAGCACTTCTTTATCACCTTGTAATGCAAACCGTAAAGCGTGAAAGCACTCATAGGGTGAGATTTGAGAAAGAGTATGGCGTTTAGTTTATGGTACCTAGGTGTGGATGCTCTAGCTTCTATTCCCTGCAATTTATATTTATTATAACACTTTTCTTGAACTACAAATATTTACCCTACACTTTTAACTTATATAACTACGTTAAAGAATCTCAACCAGATATATACTTGTACAATGGAATATGTTAAGACAACAATTACAATGATGCCAACCTATATTTGTATATACAATAGGACAAGCAGGGCCTAAACTATAAGGGTTAAAAAATTGAAATATTGCACTACAGATTTTTTTTATAATGTAAAAAGGAGTAAAACGGAAGTGCAAAGTTAGTATGAAAGTTAACGCGGGGGAAATAAATAAAAATAATTTACAAATATACCAACTTCTAAAATAAATTGAAGCAACCAAACCAATAAAAAAATACTGAGTATTACTGAGTCGATTCCCCATATCTGTGATTGATGAATTTTTAAAAATAACTCCATGATTTTAGGAAAAATCTGGTTATGTAATGAATTTTTTATAAATATCAAGCTTCCCATGTAAAACGTGAATGCTCAGGGCTCTTACCTGTCTTAGAATAAGTGCATTATAAAAGTAAGGTTTATATGGATGGCGGATGGCGCCAATTTTATATTGTTTGCTTGGTTTTTTTAGTACCTACAACGTTTCAAATTTGACAACTTTAATTTGGAGATTTTTTTTTGTATATAGTACTAGTCAAGTCATGCATCTTTGCCTATTCTCTGACGAAGTTTGTTATTATCTTCATAAACTCAAGCCTATTTCCGCTTAATAGTTTACCCACAGATAGCGACTAGCATCTTAAAAACTTTTGCGTTTCCAATGTCATTTACATAGTTTATAATGGAAACTCAAAGTAATATGAACCGAGAAAACAAAACACGGATAAATTGTTCGACGGTCAGTCGATTCTCCATCATTAAATTATGCCAATATCCACTTTAGTTTGGGCAAAATCTGGTTATGAATGTAGCAAGGGATACCGTTGGAGGCGCGTGGCGCGCGCGCGCCGCCCGTAGGACGAGTTTGCTCGTTTAAGCCGTGCCTTAATTACGGCAACGCGTTATCGAGTAAGAATGTGCTCACGCGACATTCGTATTAATTTTAATGAAAGAAGTGTGCGCCCGGCGCACCTGCCTGTCGGCTCACTGAAAACTACGCGGCTAACAAAACTTTAGAGTGTCGTTTCTTTATACATGCGTGTCTTGACTTGTGTTTGTCGCGTTGATCTCATACAACACATTGTGACTAAACGTAAAATATTAACTCAATTTACGTTATTGTAACGTAACAAAACGCCTCTAGCAGAATACAAAAAAATTGGTCAAAATAATTCTCAATTATTTTTACATGATGATCATCAATAAGCTTTAAAATACTGTATTTTAACTCAATATTAACTTCTTATTAAACTCAAAAGCAGTATATTATATATACAGTATATTATAAACTTGACAAAATAATAGAAATATTTACACCATAACTGACTCCATAGATTTCATAGAATTTTTATGTCAGAAAAATATTTACTTCGCGTACCTAGGAAAACAGCCTCTAACCACGTAATTACTAAGTTGCATCTTCAATACACTTGATATGGATAGTACACATGCTTATGAAGCTTAAGTAGCCATAATTAATTCTTAAATTACTATGTACATACATGATCATCATATTTATAAAATACACAAACCGTATACAAATAACTTTTCCCTTTAGACATTTAAATCTTAAGCAGCTTTGACACATTTAAATTGAGTAATTAAAATGAATGCACCTGTTTTGTTTGTCATATTAATAAATATTTTATATCATATTGATGTTCTGTAGAAAGGTTTTATTATATATGAGATTTTATGATTTTTGTAAGTTTATGGCCGTTACATTATATTCTGATCTTTCATTAACGTCAGGTGTTTTCTTTGCAGCGTTATTAAATGTAAAATAGTGTGTATTTAAAGTATAAAGCGTATTAAATCTTGAAATGGATTATAAAATTAAGTTTAATGATTATAATAGTATTGTATCTATGTTTCCCATTCTATAAGTAATAGTATTGACGTTTATAATGAACAATTTTTAAAAAGCCTTTTAAATTTTATTTACGTAAAAAGTAAATTTTCTAAAACACGTATAATAGTTTTATTTCGTGAGTATATTCTGGTATTCGCGTATAATCATATTTAAAAATACAGCTACATGATCAATGTTGGCCGTATCGCTAAGTATTGGGTATACAAATCATCCAAACATTAGTGATATTGGAATATAAATTGATTAAATTTAAAAATCAGCAATTGTATGTGTAAAGAGGGTGTAATTGTGCAAGGGCAGGTGTCACGGAGCATCTGCGCGCGCCACCAGTACATGACCCCACCTCCCCCTATATTGCCCATACACGCCCCACTACTATGTCTAGGATCAAGAAAAAAGCGAACTCCACAAACTTAAGTCAGTCTAAAGATATTTATCGACATTTCGTTCATATTTCGTCAGTCGTATTTAAAAAATATTTTTTAAGGTTTACCATACTAAAAATATTTTTAAAGTGGCGGATCCTAAAAATCAAAGAAAAACTTTAGTTAAACAAAGAAAACTAATTTCTTCCACGGATTTACAATACTTACATATTTCCGTGTCAAAAATATTGTATATGCAATTTCAGATTAAAATATTTCTCAGATGTATATATTTAGACATCCAGGTGTTTAATTATAAATATTTAAACATTCCCATAAAAGCTTGTAATGCTTATTTTCAAACTAACAAACACGTCGTTAAGAAGGTTTTATATTACTTTCATTATGATAAACTCCAAACCATTTAAGCCTAGTCCAACTTCCATTTCTACTTCCACTACTTCTACAAAGTCCGTTTGTCTACAGTTTGCTTCCAGAGTGATTTTGTATTTAATAAGATCGTCTGTCCACTTTGTGGCTGGACGTCCTACTCTACGCTGCTGGCTTGTAATATCAATTCGAAAACTTCAGGACTCTTGATAGTCCGCTAGGCTATGTCGGTAACATTCTTTGTCTACAAGTCACTTCATTTCTGATTCGATCACTTAAAGAAAGGATCCACGCCTTTGAAAGTAATCCTTCTTTATTGCTCATCAGTTTTATTTTAGTTCGGTTAGCAGTGAAGTTGTTATATAGTAGTCTCAATTGTTTTGTGGACTTAACACACGGACACACGGTAATCCGTGTGTCCTGTATTTCCATATATTCCAAAATTATTTTGGCTGAACGGAGTTTCATAAGTCAAATAAGACAGCTTACGAAATACTGCCACATATTCCTTATAGTGTGACTTTATAATGGTTGATTTTGGTGAATGTTCAGTTTTTTTCAATTCAGGTTTGATGTGTGAGCATACATAAAGAACCAAATACCTTGTGCAACTTTTGCAATGGCAATTTTTTTGTTTAAACAATTTGTTGGTACGTTAATATAATGTAATGCCCCCATATATCCACTTTACTGGACAATAAAACATAATGTGTAATGCAATATAGGAAGACGCAATTTTCGTAAGGAACCACTAACTTAACACCTAAGCATCAACACCCAATTAGAAGTGTTGATCACCAAACGAAATGAAAACTTTCATGGCAGCAATATCATCAAAAAGTCTAATTACGATCGACATTTCAAAATGGCCACGATTCATTTAAAACATGCCTCCTTGCAGGCGCCTTAAGTGCCTGCGACAGGTTAATTTCAAGAATAAATTGACGCTCGTGATCGGCAACTTTTATGGGTCGACGTAGCGTTTATACGAAGATCCATAATAGAGGCTTAGCAAGACCAGGACGAATACACAGCTGCCCACTGGGCGGAGACAACGGTTCCGAGCCCGCTCTCTTGAATTTTTAGTACCCATTTTTCATGTGTATACCATCAGTGCAAAATATCAATAATGTCGTCAGATTTTTTAATTAAAGATGCATTTCGTAGGGCAGCTGCTGGGGTTTAAGTCATAACGGGTAATTTTTTTCTACGTACTTTCTCTTGATATCGGTAATTGGTTCAATGCTGGCTTGATACAATTACTGGTAAATTATTCTGATAACACAACTTTTGAAAAATTGGTCGCTTCTTTAAGCTACTCGGGTAAAGGTGACCATATTTGTTAGCAATATGTTTTTATAATGTTATGTCAAATTAATTAAATTAGGTTTAGTGGATTGTTTAGTTGCAACATTCAATCTTTCCCATTCCTAATTTGTATTTTTTATTGTATTACACAGTACTACTATATATACTGCAGCAATAATAACGATACTGCTCAGTATAAATAATTATGCTACGGAGGATCTCATTGAGATAGTAAAATAAACAGTTAAATTGAGTACATACACACTCTCGCACATACATACACGAACTCGCATAGATCATAGATAAAACTATATTTTTATATTTACAATACTTGTTTTTTTTATATTAATTATTGTTTTTTTTTTCTTTAAGGCCAAAGACAATTATCTCTGTAAACACATATAGACTAGTCGTAGTGTGATCGTATTTTAATCAACAACATCATCGTCATAGCAAAGGTAGAACGACCACTGCAGGAAATGGGCCTTCGTTCCTTAAGAGGAAATTTTGCCCGTAATTGTTAAGCTGGACACGCGTGGAGCCAATTGCTTACCGTACTTTCGCAACAGGAATGTTGCTTATCTTCACACCGTTGTATTTGTGTTACGCTGTTTCGGGTTGATATACTGCCATCTGTTGGTTCTGGTACCATCAATCACCTCAAATGACAGCTGTTACTGGTAGGTGCTATTCTACTGTGCCACAATCTCACGGAGCACCTTTAATTCATTGCACATAGCCTAAACCTTCTTGGAGTAGTTCATACATTGGCAGAAAACGTATACAGCTGTCTGTATTCTTTTGCTATTCGGATTCTGTTTTATTTAAAATGTGGTTTCTTTATTTTACGCTTAATTATCTTTCTATTTTACTTCTAATCGCCCCCAATTTATTAAATATTATGAACCTGCATTATACTTACAACGGCAGATCTACCTACTTACTAGATCTGTCAAAATTTTACAGTAAGTTTTGCATTAAATGAAATTCGATTCCGCTCACGACGAATAAGTAAGTGAAAAGATTCCCTCAACTTATGAGAAGTTGAGGGAATCTTTTTGGGGAAACATTAACCTGACTCCATACATAAACCGAACCCCCGACCTTTGGCACACTATATAAGGTCCTTACCGTTTATACTATCAGGTCAAAAGAGATTCGTGTCAATTTCAAAACTTTGAAAGATTTGTGTAGATTGAACTGTTGCTGAGTGTACATAATGACTGGAAATTGTATACAGAGATTATCACGAATCTGTGGAATTCCAGACCTTTAAATCCAACAGCAGCAATCGCTACCAAATAGGAACTGATAAAGTGAAATATTTAACTAGTTTAAATAATCAACTTTTACGATTACCGTATAGCAGCGCCCGATTCAATAGAGATTGTACGACAGAAGTTTCAAGAGGTGTTAACAACTTCGGACTACCATAACTGTTCTGAAAATTTAATTTGAACCTTATAGCATAGGTAATAAGAATGCCTATATAGTCATATGGGGCCGTTATATGTTAAGATATTGCTTCGATATTGATCTTGATTCAAGGGTTAATGCGTCCATGTAAGTTCACTAGGAACATATCTGTAACGGCTGATTTTATCGTTTTCATTTTAATTTTAGTGCTACTTTGATTCTTACGATCACTTTTTGTGTCTATTTACAGTGCGAGATTAACAAGATTTATAATTATGAAATATTTATCAAGTGTACATGGTTTTCGTAGAGATAAATTTGCTTCAAACTACTCACTGTAAACGTTATCTGTTTAGTATTTGCATTAACTTCTCTTAGCCTGCAAGTAGCTCTGCAAAATTATAACCAAGTGTAATTCTTGTACAGTGATTGACGTTTATACGTTTATACATATATATATATATATATATATATATATATTTACTGTATTATTAAAAGTACCTTTAAAATTTTAGTAATAAAAGTGAAGTTTTTCAGAGAAATCCATTTGTATAAAGGAAGCTGAATGACTGACTGACTATATAAAGATTAGAAACTTGAAATTTTGTACCGGGATTCATTTCGTAGGGGAGCACTCTAAAGGGGTAAAACGGTGGAGCAAAGTTAGCTAGAAACTTTGCTGTTTTTGAAGATATTCAAATAATATTAAATACAAAGGTTCTTCATCAAAAGATTGTAACATATTTTTTCGAAAACCATCCCTGACGGAGTTTAAAAGGGGGTGCAAAGTAAGTTTGTTACTACAACTTAACGTGGGTGATTTGATCATGCTAAAAGATTACGAGCATTGTCCTCTCCATAGCTCGTTGGGCTACTTTGAATTGGCTAATAAGGCCTAACCTCACAATAACAAAACTATATTATTGCACCTACTGATTGTGGTATATATATATGATATTATCCATTAGAAATAGTGTGGCTCAAATGTACAGGGCGGGAATGGGCAGCAGCGTCACCATTGTGAAAGCTGCACTCTGCAATTAACAACACGCTTGCCAAGTGCGGCAATCATGGGCAAAATTCTGCCTTTCTTGGGGAGGCCTATATCTAGAAGTGGACTTTCAATGGCTGATGATTATGAAGACTATTTTCGTCCTCGACTTCGTCCACGTGAACGAAGAATGTAACGTACTTTACATCACGTAATTCTCAAGATTAAGAGTATGCCCTTCTTATTTGGATATCTTTGTCTGTGAAAAGGTTTTATTAACCAATGTATTTTCGTACATGTGCCTCTTCGGTCAATGTACAAAAACAAACATGCTAGTAGTTATTAAAAAAATAGGATTATTTTATTGTAAAAATAGGCACAGATCAACCATTTTAGGATAATATTTTTACAGTAAATACTAAACTCTTTCACTAAGCATTAGCTTGTGTTTAACGTTTATTGTCGATTGCAAAATTTTGACAGATATATATAAGTTAATCTATTACTGCGTACCATTTCAATTAAAATAGATAGTGATTTTGTTAATTCCTGATATTTCCATTATGAGGCATTTACCGACAACCTACATCGAATTTACTTGACATGTTTACAAACATACATTGTTTTAATGATGAAAATGTTATTTATTAAAACTGATTGTATTTAAAGTGCTAAGTCGACGGAGTGAACAATGAGTACGGGCATATTTTATAAGAACACTATTTATTTTCGAACGAACAAACCAAATTCAAGGGTGTTTAAAATACTCGTAAATAAGATGCAATTAAAAAGTATTCACATATAGTCACGTATGTTAACACGGCTGCGCGCGCGCCGATATGCGTCTCCCAGGTGGATTCGTGAATTTTAAAATTTTATTTGTAACCCACAAATGCAACCGTATAATGCAGCTGTTGACTTCAAGGCTTCTCTTTTGTTTACCAGCCTGATTGATTGATACATATTTTATTGTATTCCGGGCAACGTTTGTTTTGAGTAAATGCATGAGAATTACTATGAATGAGTTGGTTTTGCATAATGTCAGGGATAGTTCAATATCACGTATGTAGCATTAGTAAATAAAGTCCAAGATTCGTGTTTTGAAATTGAATTTTGAACTTTACCGACAACTGCTACATTTGCGATTTCATGCTATTTGTAGTGTTTGTTAAAGTTCTATTTGATTAAATATGCAAAGTCAATTGATTTATTAATTGTTATTTGTTTTTAAAAATTTAAAAATAAATGACTATATCTGACTCCACTGACATATACCGTAAGAATGTCACTTTAAAATATTATGAGAAGTTGGTCCGCCTCACTTAAGATACTGCTGATTTCGCACACGCAATTACCAATTCAATGTTTAAAGATCCATGTTGAATTTTTGAGGACATTCTGCAGAACCTCAACGATAATAAATATTGGCAAAGGCGATAATAAATAATAGAAGTACTATAAAAACTAAACAACATTTTCCATTTCTCGGTCGTATTTTAGGATTCAAATTAAAATGATGATATTGCGCGTGTTGAGTACTCTGCTTTGTTTTCTACAGCTATATAAAAAAATATATTAAAACAATAACCTCTTTTTCTCTTAGTAAAGCCATAAGGCACCAGTTCGAGACGACGGGTGTTATCTAGATGCAATTTATGAAATTTAATGGCTCAATCCCAGCTCCAGGCACGGGCAAACATTGTTTTATCTTAACGCTAACTCTAACAACCAGTGCGTTCGGAAACTTAATGCTGGTATAGTTAATATTACAAATTGATATCTGCAGAGAAATAAATGTTATATTCATAAATATTAATGGTGAATACATAGCGCAATCCCTAGATTTTTGTAACTAGCCTGTTAGGATAATTTTAATGTGGTAATAGACTAAGTGAATTTTAGCTTTATTAGAGAAAGGAGGCTTCATTAATTAATGAGCGATCCTCTGCCTGTAAAAGTCCACCATAGAAGCGAGAATCATTCTTAAATCGAACAAGTATGTAATAAATATTCAGACTTCGTTTAACTTTCATGAATACTTCAGCATGGATCTTTGAAGGGGAGCTTAGGGTAAATCTTGTATATTTAGACGTAAATAAAAAAATCTAATGTTTCCAATAACGTTATCACATAAATCCAGTATTAGGCCAGGAACTACGTAAACTAATTTTTTACTACTTGATCGATTTTGACTTTTTATTTCCAAAATGAAATTTGTAAAACATAAAATTATATATTATGTACGATTTTGAGGTTTCTATGGAATAAGAACATTAATTAAATACAATTAATTGTAAATATTGAAAACCTACCGTTTTGATATTATTATTCTTAAATGAGTATCTTAGTTTAAGATGTGCTAGCACTATAAAAATATACAATGAATACAGAAATACAGTTGATTGTATCATCTGAGCGAATGAATAATTATTTTTCTCAGTTCACTTCGGCATTGATATAATCTGTTTGATTGTGAATATTTGTATGTGTGACGTTTCGACTTTTTTGATTGTAAACGAAGGCATACATTTTCGGAATAAGATGCCTATCGAAAAATTATTTCACGCAATAATTCGCAATCAACTATCACGGCTGTAAATTTTTTTTTAGTGTTTGATTTTGAGATAACGGGAATTAAGGTTTACAATTATAATAAGCAGTAGTTTTAAAACGTACGGTTCTTACAATACTTTTATTACAAATAAATAAAACAACACAACATCTCACAATTTAACTTCAAGATAAAAGCCCCTTCGGATTCGACAAATTGTATATACTTACCTATATGTAATGTATATATATATATATATATACACATTAGGCCAAAGTGTATCTAATGTTTCTTATTCAAGCACGCTTAAACATCAAAATAGATCTTTTATGAAATCTGGCTTAAGAATAGATTGTAGTCTGCAAACTATAAGCTACTCTTTATCTTGAACATGAAGTGTTAGACTTAGGACGTGCATTATAATGATGATGATGATGGTTGAGGTTTTCAAAATAAAATTGTTTACATTGAAAACATTTAGCTAAAATACTCTTTGCATTGGGCAACCACGTTAGAGTCGTGCAGTAGCGGTAGAGTAATATAGTACCTCTCCTAGGAGTTGCTTGAGGCCACTGTGGTACCGTGAGTAATAAATCTACCGCCATTTATTATTACTTTATACATCTATCTAATCAAAATTCTACAGCTTCCCCGTTGCAAAGTTACGCTTTGCGACTCCACGTCTGCGTATCAATATTGTGATAATTATGATGAACGACGTAAGAGGTGTTAGTAGTGAATTATGTGAGAAATGAAATAGATACAAATACAAGTTAGTCAAAGTTCGAAATCTTGTATGCCAAATGCCATTGCCTTCAAGTATAAGTTCGCCTTTCGTTTAATAATAATCGTACGCGTATCCGAACGTGCCGTTCCACAAACGCTTAAGGTTGTGATGCATCAGTTCCTACAAAATATAAATCAGATCAGGGTCTATCGACGCGCCCCTCGCGAGCTTCATGCAACGGATATAATAATTTGCTCCACAAAAACAATTAGCGGTTTAGACGCACTTACCATTACGTAGATGGAGATAAGAAAGCGTCGAGAGAACAAGAATGGAGCCTGCAACGATTTATGAACCCGGCCCTCATAGCGATAAAAATTTAAAAGTGTTTGTTGTACAATGAAATATTGTCATTACAGTAGTCGGTGTGTAATTAATTTAAACTCTAGGCTGTTTATGCACATACGCATTAAATTTTATTTTAAAGTAGATAGTACCAGTGGTTTAAGCTGTATGAATAGAGGTTCTATTGGTTCTGCCCTATAAAAAAAAGTATTGGATAGCTCACATTATCTTTGTTTTGAACTTATTTCCTTATTAACTTATGCACTATAGCGCACACTATTAAAACAAAAGCGCAGAAATTACATAAAATACGATCAAAGTCATTTATCAGAGTTTCTCAGCACAAAAATAACATTGGGAAATATTCGAAGTTCTGTATAATTTAAGTCTGAAATTATATTGCAATCCCCAGGAAAAAAAAGACGCAGGTTCATGTCTTGTTTAAATTTTTAACAAGATATAATTTTTCTATTAAATATATATTTTAAAAACTGAGTATTTTTCCATGCATGAAACAAATAAATTAGTTAAAACCAACTGAAAAAGTATGAGACAATACATTACGGCTCTCGAGGTCTTCACAGATTGAAAAAAAAATAAAAGTGTCTCAATGTTCCACCAAAGCTATCAAAATGCATTTTAGTTTATTAAGAGACAACTTTAAATAAATATTTAATAATAGCAACGTAGCCTTATTACAAATCACCTGCAAAGTATATCACTTCTCCCATTCCCCATAGTGGAAAACGCAATGCTGTTTTGGATGGATATAACGCCATGAGGTACCGGCAGGACAGAATAGCACCTTCCACTGCACCAGGTGTCGTAAGAGACGACTAAGGTATCAGAACAGACAGATAGCGGCATATCCATCTGAAACAGTGCAGCTCAAATGCACAGGGTGGGGATGGGTAGCAGCATCCCCGTCGCGATAGCTGCGCCTCGTGATTGCAATTGCCGCCTGTCTTGGAGAGGCTTATGTTCAGCAGTGGACTTCCAAAGGCTGGTATAATGAACGCCATCTGTCGGATCCACTAGTTCAGTGGCCATGTAATCTGATACAGAAGACTTAATCTAGGTACTCTCCTAGTACTTCGCGGCTGATACCGACAATATACTCGTTAGCTAATCTAGTAGTAAAAAATAACAGCCTCCATACACGGTTTCACTTCCAACCGCCTCGTCGCCAAAGGCGCAACTGACGCAAATGATAACCGCGGCCCGTGAGACCAAGCCGCGAATTTGATATCTCAATCTCGGGGTCAGAGACGCCGCGGTCACGACTCCCTTCGGTGGTCACGACCATATCGGTGCCCGATTATTAATTATTATCGGCCGGACTTATTATGTACTAAAGGATGCTGATTAACGTATTCGTAGTCGGGCTATCGGATTTTTATTAGTACATGTCTTGTCTATACCCACAATTTCTCTTACATTGACTTGACTTCGTGGTAAGTCGCTTAAAGCACTTGTATTACGGATGCCAGACAACAAAAAAATTATAAATATACTACTTAAATACATATATTTAACACCCAAACACAGAAAAAATACAAATATCATCATATAAATATTTTATCTAGGTGAGAATTAAACCTCACAAGATAGGATGACTATTATAATCTATGCAATCGGTCTCGTCATAAATATGATATGACTAATTCGTCAAACAAGGTCCACATAATAGTAAGTGTCATCGCGGCTTATTTGCGTATTATTACGAAGTCATCACTGGCGTGTGGCCAATCTTATGTCTTGAAGATATAAACTGAATGAAACTGACCAAAACCGAAGAATCTCACTTGACGCAAGTCACAAACAATCGGCCCTGAGGAAAGGCCCTTAGTGGGATCAGATTTCCAACATTGAGTGTCGTACGACTGATATAATGATGATAAATAATAATGAGATTTATTCATAAAGATATAGTCTATCAACAAATTCATATTCTAAACTCGTAATATAGATATTAAATTTCATTTAAATTTGATTGATTGCTAAAGAATCTTTCAAAATATTTTTCTATATAAAAATATCACAACCAGTATTTTACAAGAAATTAATTTATGGACATGATACAGTCTGATATAAAATTACATACTTTTTTTGAACAATATCTATTTGCACGTATAGTGACATTATAACACACGACGCAGTACTGGGAGATGAATCAATGTTCCCTTAAGTCCAACAAGTCCTTTAAAGGTCTAAGAATATCCGCTATGGTAAGAACTTACTGTTATCCTCCTCCTATTACCACTCAGCGGTGGGGGTGATACATATTTTTAAGGTAATTAAGGACCTCGTCATGGTCTCTATTTTTGTTCGAAATGTCGAACTGAAATAACAAAACGTCGTTTTAAAATCATTCAAAACAATAAATTCCCACAACATCTCATACATTGACCTGACTCCGTGGTAAGTCGCTTAAAGCATTTATTATATATAAACTTCTATAAACTTAGACGCCAGACAACAGAGCAAACACAAAAATACTACTTAAAAATACCCGGACACAGAATAAACATTATCATATAAATATTTGCTCTGAATGGAAATCAAACCTACGACCCCTGCTGCACAAGATAGGATCACTACCATCTGCGTCATCGGTCCTGTCTTTTAATTTTGATTAAAGGTAATAGTTTTATTATCTAATAAACAGAATCGTTAGAATAATTTATTATAAATAATAACATTAATGACTATCAATACAGCAACCGAACAGTGAGGGCTAAAGGTCTCAGAGTACCACCGCCGGTACGCCAAAATTAAATACAATACGCACTCGCTTAGGGCTCGGATGCAATAAATTTGAGGCGTAAGTGAATCCCGGCCGCGCTCTTGTTAACTCCGCTTTGGTTATATTTAAATCAAATAAAACTTCTCAAACGGCGATGAGCATTTTTTGTGATCTCTTGTCTACTTACTTAAGTATCAGACGCTGTATAGCACGCTAATTGTCGTTTTGAAACAGTTATTGAAGTTTTTCAAAACTTTCAAATATAAAAGTATGGAATAGGCAACTAAACTTAGTTGAGCTAGAGATTATTCATGCTAAGGAGCCACATTACAAATATCATCAAATTATAGTGCCTACTTAAATGAATTGAATAATATTTCGTTTTTTCATACACGCCATTATATGCATTAGAACAAAAACAAATAAGAACGAATCAACAGGGATACTGAAAAAGGGATGGGATGAATAAGAAATGGCTACTCATTCACACGTTTACACAAATTGATTACTGCAGACAGGAAACAAATTTACTACACATCAAAACATGACTCTTTGACTCCAAATTAACTTCAAACAATATATAAACAAAGTTATTATTACAACAAAGAAAGATGGGATATTCTTTATTACAAACAGCATAAGAGCGAAGTTAAGTTGAACTAGTTTTAATTGACTTAAAAAATATAGTCTTGAACTGGGTCCGTGTGACTGACTTTATTTTAAAATCCACGCGTGCGATCTCTTTCGATGCGCCGGCGCCGTCGGTTATTGCGGGGTTAAAAAATAGAAAAAAACAAATAAAATCGGGTTAGAACTAATGAGTGTGTAATTTTGTTAGACGCGCAGGGTGGTTCTCTGCCGGCGGTCCCTCAACCCTTACCTGAGGGTCGAATTGTCATTAGCCAAAACCAACCTGTGATTGCTTCGTGATACTCATTAGTTAGTCATTATTAATTTTGGATACTGAACAATAATCTTAAATCAAAATAAAACTATAAAATTGTAATCTAGTTAGTCTATGAAAAGTGTTTAGAATTTTAATACATAGTAGTAAAAAGCAGTCCGTACGGGAAAAAAAAGACAAATTTTGTTAGGAAAAAATAATTCAAATTAGACTCCGTCGTTTAAAATTTAAGACGTGTAATTATTTTTCAAACCATTGAGTAAAATATCTTTTCTACTCTCTATCATCAAATCAGACATTAGAAGTACTCTCCTGGACTCAGGCTTCTCGTATCCAAGTATTATTAAAAGATTTGCCACGCAGGGCAGAACGATGTACAAGGAGGAAAATGCTGCTCATCACCGACCGAGGGAGGGGTACCTCCCACTTATATTAGGATTATGCTTTACTAAACCGCCAGTACTTCTCATTTCTATCAGGTCATTTAGACCCTAAGTAAAAGTAATTTCTAACAGGAGACTGAACAGGTTATATTAACTAATAGCGTCAAACACAGAATAAATACTGATCTTAACTCGACACTAGATAAATAAACTTGGATAATAAAGGAAAATGATATCATTTCAAAACGCCAAACACATACCTAAATCACGTATCGTTAAGAATAATTACAAAAAATATAGTCGCGTGCGACAACGATGTAAGCGCATGTACATAACATCGCCAATCACAGTAGCGTAACATGTTGACCGTACTAATCAAATGTCAACAAGGAAGTGGCCAACGCGTGCCACAAATAGCGGTGCAGGGGTTCACAACAATGTGCCCTTTGTGAGTGATCCAGCGGCACCTTCGCGCCGTCCACCCACGCAATTCTAGATAACAAGTGGGCACATCTGCCTGTTCGATAAAATATGGATCATGTACAGTCTGCAATATCAATAGGGCTTGGAAATGTTTAAAGGTTCACCGGTGGGTAAAACATGTAAAAATTCTATGAACAGCTAAAAAGATTTTATGATTGATCAACTACCATCGCCTCTCAATTGTCTAGGAGAGTACATATGTACAAAAATCCTCCGCGTTATACTTTTCTTGAGTGAGATGCACTTACCTCTTGAGCAGATTATTGATTTCCATTTTTTAATCCTGACAATCTTTTTTTAATCCACTTTCAATATAATTTCCTATTATATTATATTAATTTCACATATTTTCTAATAGTACTGCCTCCATATGAGTATGAATGGTAGGTATGTTATTCAAAAATTATTGCTAATTCTTGCTACACACAGACTTTTAGGTGATTATTATTTAATGTTAAATAAGTTTCAAAAATTTACTTGCTTTATGTTTTCTTTAACATCTGAAAACTTGATACGAGATTACGAGCGCATAGAAAATAATTATTTATAAATATTTAATACATTCCAATAATATTTACTATTCTTATGATTGTTATATAATTTTATTTTAAAATGGTCATAATATGGTTCTATAAATCAAAAAATATAATACATAACTAAAAAATCTGTCTTACAAATTTTTTTGAGAGACATTTATGATGGCATTTATAACATCTTATATGTAAAATATTATGTAAATGTCAAAGTACAATCACTTTCTTCCCATTAAAATCACATCCAATATAAAAAAAAATATTTGGTTGAATTCCAATTTCTAATTTATGAACTTTTCTGATATTATCAATCAAACAATTTGACTTATAATATCAATCAAGCATTCAACAACTTGTGTTATTTGTTTAACCATATCGGGCTGACTAATTCAAACGTTCCGGTCTCATTACCGGTTATTCCCATTAAATCGACCATTTTGGAAGGATTTCAATTAACTTTATTATCTATTTATTTATGCGTAATCGTGAAATGATGAGCTATAGCTATTAAAGGGAACAGAACATAGAATAGAATGGACACAAAATAGTTTGGAAAATTGCTAGTGCTGGAAATTTCTATTAAAATTACTATAGAGCTGCGGTTGTTAATAATAGATTTTTGTAAATGGAACAACACATATCACCGTTCTAAAGATAAGTATTTATTATTCGAAACATGTGTTTATACAAAGATATTTAATCGAGGCTATAATTATAGATTACACAAGTTTCGAATATCATTGAACTTACTTGAAAGTCCATAACATAAGTCTTTAAAGTTTTTAAGTAAAAAAAATATATGTGAAAACAATTCAATGTGTTTCTATGTTCCGAAACCCAACAAATATTATAGATGGTTACCTACTTAAAAGCATTATGTTTATGACCCGGAATCGGCTTGGCCTTAAAATTAAAATGGACTATCTAATAGCGAGCGTTTATCTAAAACCCCCACAAAACGTTTGACGCTAACCTAATAGCCGAACAAAATTAACAAAAAAAGGTCTTTTTTCGGAATTTTGAAATACCAGAATTTGATAAAGACAGTTATCAAACGTTTAAAACTCTTTGGACATTCTTATTATTTTTTAATAAACATTCAACACACACTATTAGGACCTATGCATGTAATCAAGTAATTGAGTTGATTGAACTGCGGAACAATAATATGTCAATCCGTTTTTGTTTATTCACGAAATTGGCACCTCCAGAGTTCATTATCAGAAATTAAGGTGATAAAACATTGCAACCAACTTTGTTTTTATAGAGGCAGGGCGGCCAAGCGAAAAATGTTATTGAATCTCGGCTAAATTGAAAAATGCTTCAAAAACAAACAAAACACGAATAAACCCTGTATTTTCATATTCTTTCTAAATTAAATTTAGGCGTGATTAACTCACTCGAGGCGTTTTCTCTGTCCATCAATCAAGTGGTGGTCACGACGAGTGGAAACAACATTTACTTCCTAAGCGCCGTCTCCTTCTTGCTCGTAAATTTTTGCCGTTGTGAAAACGAGAAGGCTGTTTCTTGATTAGACAGTACATAGTTATAATTTTCAGAGTTCACATGGGCGGATCTGACGGCTGACTTCAGAAGCCTCGGTAATCAATTTTGTACACAAACGGCGGTTATTAATTATTTTTTTCCGCTAATGACCAAAAACAACATCTGCCAACAGGGTTGGTCGTTAACGAACGTGCCAAAATTTTATGTGGTGGTATGTTTTATGAGCAAGTGGCATCAGAAAAAGATCGCAAGCGTTAATACAAAGTTAATTGAGAAGGCGCCAGCAGTTCTGACAAATATTTCCAGGTAAAATAAATGTTTCTACAAATAGTAAATACATCGGAAGACCTGAGAATAATAAAATAGAATTTGCATTATCAGACGATATCCACAAGCGTCCTGGTGCGATGTTGCCCTTGTTTGCCTTAGACCCTCATAAATTTCTCCCTATTCGTTCCAAAACTGCAGGAAAGAGATTTATAGAGAAAGAATCATGAATCTATTTCATAGATCGCTACGGGTGTCCAGAACTAAAATTAGTTTAACTGTGGTTATACACGCATGGATATTTGGTTCGACGTACCGCGTCTTTGTATTCAAATACATCTGAGATTTGTCATACTCGGTCGATACATTTCAATGGATCTACATGATGTTCGAGTGATCCGAGTTAGCTTTAGCGATCATATATTGGATAAGCAATACGGAATGACAATTATTCGATGCTTCATACGATACTTACTCCGTTTCGTAAGGGTCGAAACATTTCCTTAAATCAAACCGCGACTGAGACTGTCCCGTTTTGCATCCGTCCGTACATCAAGATTGTTATCGAAGATATATTTACAAGAGTTGTCCTCGATGGGAGAATGCTTCCAACGAATTGGTGCAAGCGACTTATTTATTTATTATAACCGTTTTAAGGCTCGTTTTACAGTTTGGACCAAAGAAGAGCTAAGTACTCATTACGAATATTGCAGCGTAAATAAGGAGTCTTGGAGGTTTTCGATCGACGACAAAATTTCTGAATAAAATCATTTAAAGTATTGAATAGCGTGTGAGGCAACTGATTAAATTTATCGCTCAATAATTGCCTATGTACTGATCATCAATTTATGTTAGCTATTCTGATATCGTGTGCTTGAAATTCGTTGAAATTGTAAATATCGCTGCTCAATATTTTGATCCTAAGTGTTTATGAACATAGACGGCTTAAAATCGCATTGACTTCTAGGATTTCAATAAACTGATACAAGTTTATTAAAGGCGTTGTTATAGGCGAGTAAACCAAACATCAGTCGTCATTACTCATAAATAACCTCTATCAAAAAGAGTTTATTATATTACATGCTAGTCTTCTATTTTAAAATAAACAGTACCTATATAAGAGATACTTATCTTACAAAGATTTTTTCTGTGTACTCTAAAATATATTCTATGAATAAATTTACGTGTTTTCCTATTGCGTTTATCATATTAACACACACCTGAAAATCTAAAACGTCTCAATGCGCTAAATTTTGTACGTCTGAGAGAATTGATTATTTGTTATTATATAAAATTGTATCTTAAATATGTAACACTTTTTTAGTAGCGGCTGACATTCTCCAAAAGTAAAAAGGTTATTGTTACTTATAGAGAATCCCAAAATTTATCAAACTGAATCGATTTCATAGTCAACACCTAAAATTGTGCCACCGTGGAATATATCCAGGCAGCGTAAAATTTGAAGAATACCGAAGAATGAGCTAACCCTTTGCGCGTTCACTTACACCGGACAAAGACATTTCCGGGTTGCGAATATTTCTCAATCGGCGAGCACAGGAAATAGAGATGCTTCATTAGCTGCATTATTGAAATCCTAATATAATGGAAAGTGCATAATACGCTCCCTTTTACTTCGCCGACTGGCTCTTTCAAAATTGAATAATTATATGCATTCGCGAATTCAAATAAACCCTTTTCAATTTCAACTGCGCACCGTGAAATATGGATGTCGATGCTCATATAACATGTTTTTTGTATTATATTTTAGTTTTTCTATGTTTAACGTAAAAGAACCGAAGTGCATCGGAAGTATTTATTCGATCTCTCCTACTGAGTAGTTGCACAGATTTTAAACTTGTATTTAAAAATTCTAAGACATAATTTTGGGGTTTTGGTATTACTTTAGAATAACTGTTGTTCATTAAGCATTACCCTGAAAATACATAGTTTTTACTATTTAACAAAAAACTATTGACTTGATTTTATTGAAAACAAGCTGTGCCCGCGACTTCGTCCACGTGAAATGGTTTTTTTTGGGTTATGGTACCCTCTTTACCTTAACTTATATAAACTTTGAACGTCATGTTTATTTATATCAAATCAATGGCTTGAAAAATAAGTTTCAAGTTTCTAGCTCCAAAAATAGCGATACTTCCATACAACTTTTCATCCACCCTTTCGAACCCTCATAACCCTTTTTTCGAATTAAAAATAACCTATGTCCTTTCTCAGGGTCTAAAGATTGTCTTTGCCAAATTTCACCAAAATCGGTTGAGAGGTTTAAGCGGGAAGCGTAACAGGCGGACAGACAGACAGAGTTACTTTCGCATTTATAATATTATAGTAGGGATTTGCAATAATATAGCTTATTTTGTAAAATTGATATCTTTACTGCTCATAATAGAATTACTTTTTGACGGATAATAACACAGATTATGTAATTATCTGAATTTTCAAGAGTTTTTGTCTTCTGTGGATATTACGGCTGCTATGATGGTGATGAAGGCAACTGAAACTTTACGCGTAACAGTTAAATTAACATAATCATTATCATACCAGCAATTGGAAATCTATTGCTGGGCATAGGCCACTCAAAAAAAAAGAGATTTTGCCCATAATTGCCGCGCTGGGCAAGCGTGCTGGCAATCGCAGAGCGCAGCTTTCGTGACGGGGATGCTGCTGCCCATCCCCGCCCTGTGTAAATGCACTGTTGGTCCTGGTACCTTAGTCACCTCTAATCTTCCGGTACCTGACAACAAACGGTATCTCAGCCATCAGAATTACACAATTTGTTTAAATTATAGCATAGACCTCTCGATTTCCATAAGATAATTGAGAGTCGGAAATATTTATAAAGGCAGACAAAGTGTTGGGTTTATTTGTCAGAAGTTTTTCGCTTGTTAGCCCCAATTTCTGGAAACAGACAAAAAGCGATGGTGTCATTTTTACAAGGCCGCAATCAATTCAAGCCTATCTCCAAATCTACACAAACTTACAGCCAACATAAAACTAATCAGGTCACCTTAAACAGGACGCTTCAATCGCAAGCCTCAATTAAAACTGTCGACGACACATCTCTTGTATGTAGAGTACAGCAGCGGTTTTTGCTCGCTGACTAAATTATGTCTTTATGTGACTCCGGGTTATCTGGGACCACGATCGCGGGACTGATGGGATCCGATCCCAGTAATTTGTACCTGCCCTTATATTTTGAATGTGATTTGATCGGGAACTTCTGATGGTATTTATATCGCATACTTGAGGTTTGGGTTACACTGTTTGAAAGGATTAGTAGTCTATAACTGTAAAAATATTAATTTTGAAGGAATAAATAGTAAGTTACAATATTAAAAATTAGTTTGGTTGTTATATAGATTTAACAATGTAATAATATTATTTAATATTTACACGAATCATACATTGATCTGACTGCGAGAAAAGTTGCCTAGCGTACTTGTGTAACTAGAGTTAGACAACAGCGGAATCAAATAAAATACATATTTAACACCCAGACACAGACTAAACCCAAATATACTTATATAAATAATGTCCTGGTAAGTGGTGAATCGAACCCACGACACTTGACTTGACTTTTTGTTTGATATGTCAGTTATTTTGCGGTAACCGTTCTCAAGATTGTCTCATATCTAATTGTGTTTAAATAATACAATATATATTTTAACACAAATCTGCTAAAGTTAGATACTACTTCAATAAATAATAAATAGCTTTAGCAGTTAGCCTTAAAAATCACACTTCACTTGCCAGTGGTTCAACCGGCCTGTGTGTCAGTATGAACTGAATGTTGAATACAAATTATTCGGCTTGTCGACGGTCTATATTTTGGAACGGACGTCGATTGTCTTAGTTCGATTCCGGAAGCGGCGCTGTTTGCTGTACGTGATTAATGTATGTCCCATACGGACTGATTGAGACTTCAAACTGCTGCTTTCAAAGTCATCGCATATGGTTGAATGGTTAATTATGTGATTGATGTACTGTTTTTGACTGGACTCTTTTTTATCAGAGGACAATAAAGTGGGATAACTTTTTTAAAGACCTCCTATTCACATTTATGTAACAATGTCTGTTGGTGCCTTTGATTAAGTTTTTGGGATTGTTTACATACATACGTATATCACGCCTGTGTCCCCTCAGGGTAGGCAGAGACTATGTATCTCCACTTGTTATAGTATTGTTATACCTCTTGCATTAGTTCTTTCATACAGGGTCGTTTATTCTTGGTACTTCTCACCTGCCTCTTGTGCTTGTACTTGGTTACGATATGTTCGGATTATGGAATTGTTTATGCCTTTGATTTCTAGATTTAGCTTTTGAGGTTATACCAATGTATTTATTTAATTATTATCTTCTCATCTGTATGCCATATTTCATCAAAGACACACTATTGCATATATAATATTGTAGAGGGAAGTCGGTTTGTATCCTTAATAATTTTTAATGAATTATTTAGACTTGTGAGTATGTTTGATTATGTGTTCTTTTTATAATTATTAATTATTAAATAAGTCTATTTACGATTGCTGGCGGTGTTGTGAATACCTCGTACTGTATTGTCATATTCGATTATAATTGTTAATGATTACGGGGTACTCATTTCACTGCTGGTGATACTACATTTATTTACCTGCTACCTTGCTACTAGGTATTAACCTTATCAGCTTAAGCGATAGAGAAAACTGTAACCTGATTTTTGAATTATCTAAATTTTTGCATTGCTTCTGGTATGTTCTATCACAAATAAATCAATTCAGGACAATCATTTTTAATACCATAATATAGGTTCTTACTTTCATATGTTAGCGTAATTAAAAAATATATACATATGTATACATGTTTCCCGAATTATGTTTATTGATTCCTATAAACTGTTATACATGACACATGAGATTATGCAACAATTACTATAGTAAATATCTTTTGTAAGGGGGCCCCTGTCGCCTGTACTACAGGATGTTTTACCACTGGCAACAGCTTTCATCGATTTCAATATTTAAAAGTTCCTGAATTCGCATTTCTTTCGCTTTAATCTATGTTTAGTATTGAACAGTATAACCATGTTTAATAAAATAATGATATAATATAAATAATAGAAAGTACATATAATTTTGGTTCATATATAAAGTACAGACCAAATTTATATTTTTTTTTATAATTAATTTTTTTATCCTACCGTAAGACATTTAATTTGGTTAGTTTTAGTTAGATAAACTATCTAACTAAAACTGCAGAATTACTCTGGATGCAGGCGGTATAAAAGCGGTCTTGTTATGAATCATTTAGGGAGGCTTAGGTCCAGCAACGTCCTACGGTTGATATAATTATGACGATTGAACATAAGAGTATAAAGTAGTAGTAGGTTTATATATTTATTTACTACATATCTTTTTTTTTTTTTTTTCGGACGAACCTAGTGCTGGACTACTCAGACGTCAATTCCAGAGCCACCGAAAAAGAGGGCGGGGCCTCTCATAGATGAGAGGTGCGATGCCCGTAAAACAAACTTGCGTGCCCCGCGGCCGCGACCGCGCGTTAGCGCGGTCGCGCCCGCGATGGCTCGCGAGATTTAAGCGGGACCGACGGCGTGTCCGAGGGCGCCTCTAGAGGCTCGACCTAGGCTCGGCCGCCGTCATTGGGGTTGAATTTACTATGGATGAATTAAAGCAAAAGAGGACGGACAGATTGAGCCCGACAGCCCTAGGGCTGTCGGTTATCGCTCGTAGGGGCAGGGACTTCACGCGTTCGCCGGCGAACGCGGTGTACTGCTCTGTTGTACGAGTGCATGTGGAGTGTCATTGATCGTGTTGTGCCAGTGAGAGGGCGAGAAAGGACTGCGATTTTCACGGTTGTGCTATCGGGCGGGGGCTACATATCATACCTGCCTCCGTGGTAAGTCAAGTATAAAAATTAAATACATATTTTTAACACCCAGACATAAGACAAACACAAATGTTATCATAGAAATATTTGTCCTAGGAGGGGATCGAACCTTGGCCCACAAGATAGATGACGCCACCGGGCCCGTCATATAGAACAAATTTGATGGGTCAATGCAGCCCGCATCCACAGCACTTATTCAATTTAGCCTCCTTTAAGCCAAGATGAATGTTTCTCCAGTAAATATTACGTGATAATTGTTAAATAAATAACGACGGAGTCCATTACTGTCCGCGAGTGTTGACGACTCGCCACTCGTAATTAATTTAAATAATATTCTCAGTTTAAACGGAGAAAAATATAGCTTGTTTGTTGTTCTCATTTGCGTGTCGAATAATATCGGCACATACTTTATTTTTAAGTGTCCACCAGTTAATAATATAGAGACGACACGCGAAGAGGACAAACGAACCAGCTTATGTTACTGGCGCCAGTGAGTAAACCGCGGTGTTTGTTTAGGCCATTTTTTTTAGTAACGAGCCCTTATTTGTTTTTGTTCTTAATAATAAGTTTGTTTAGCTCGGGACCGCAATAACTGCCCACTGTTAAGTTCTCAATACATTAGGTGGACATTCGTTAACGTGTATTTATGCTGCGGGTATTATTTGCAACATTCTGAGCTCATATTTCATTAAAGAGCCCGCCAGGCCTTAACATGAATAGTTGTTTTATTGTACAAACAACTGTCATTTTGAAAAAATTACTTCGAAAATTCTGCAAATATTGTACTTTAATAATTGGTGTACTAGCTTTGGTGCTAGCTTCTATAGTTGCCTGGGATTGATAAATAATCAAAGAGTACATATATATGTACATAAATACATCAAGCTTGTCCGATCAGGGTAGGCAGAGACTATGGATCTCCACCTGTTGCGATCTTGGCATACCTCTCTCGCTTCCCTTACTCGCATTAGTCTTTTTATACAAGCTCGTTTATTCTTGGCACTTCTAACCTGGCCCTTCTTTCATACTTCTACCTACTTAAGATATGTGCGCCTAGGTTGTCCTATACCAATTAAGAGTTAGTATAGTATAGTTGGTTCTGCACAAATATTTGTGTAGTCATTCTATTTCCATCCATTCGTTCTACATGGCCAAACCATCCCAGCATTATTTTCTCTATTGTTGTCATAACATCATATTTTCCACTATATTTAATATACAATGGACCTTATGCTGCATTTGGTAGTTTCCTTATTTTATTGCTAAAGGTCATGCATTTGAACTCCACCCAGGAAACCATATACCCGAAAAAAATATTTTTTCTAAAGATACTAAAGAAAGTATTATATACGTAATATCTACCTCTGTTATCTGATATCCGCAATACAAGCTACTACACTATAAGCTACTTATCATGAAGTCAGGTCAATTTACGAGATGTTATATGAATTATAATTATTACGTAGGCGCCAGTTTGTTCAGTTAATATCAGTTAAAAGTGTTATGAAAAGAAAATTCGAGCGTCCAGAGAGTTTTTCTTCGTCGCAACAAATTTTTTTTGCCCTACCAAATTTTTTTACCAAAATTTACCACTTTTATTTGCCCTACTTTAATACCCTAATAATAAAAAACAAAGCTATTCTAGACTACACTAGTATTTTTATTTTTACGACTCTGCCAGATTTATTATTTTTACATAAATTTGGCAATATCACATTCAATCCATCAATAATCCACCGACGTTAGACAATATATTACAAGCACACGTGCTTCTATTGAAAGAGTTTTCGCAGTATCGGTTACACTATTTGACCGGAGTGCCCCTATGAATTGCATCGCAATGCACTCAACCCCTTCGCTGCATTGTGCAATGATATGTCATCTGTCATGCAATGCGAACCTTCTGATATTTGCCGACAAAAGCATTTTTTTTATAAATAGATCGAAGTTTTGGTACGCAAATTATGAACATCATAATTATCAATATATTGATTTAAGTTTTTTTTTATTACTTTGTCGACAAACATATCCGCGTGATGGCAAACGTCACTGCAGCCTCTACGCGCTAGTATTAACATAAAAATACCACTAGCGCGTTGCCAACCTTGTGAAAATTAGTGAGAGTAAAGTACTAATAAAAAAGGTTTTTGCATGAGGTCTACAGCTATCATTAAGTGTTCTGGACAGTTGTTATTAGTGCACATCAGCTTTTACTCATATTATATTAAACATGAGTTAAAGCATGAGCACACCTTGAGTAAAGTAACGATTGATCATTCAAATCAAAATAACAATCATATATCACACAATAACCCTTCCTCAAACATCTGCCGAACAGACACGCTTGTATATCTCTCTAAAATGGGGCAAGCGATCCACTAGACCTTTTACTAGAAAGGAACGTGCCAAGCTTTTACACCTGGAGTCACCTCTCCAAAACGAGACCAAAGGTCCCGCAGTTTCGCATTTAATAGCAAAGGCGCCTCACCACCTTGCCCTATCGTGATTGTTAGCCATGAGGATTGAATTACATTATCTTTGAACGTGCTCCGTAATTAAGCGCCCACATCTAGATATCTACAACTGCCGAACGATAAAAAAAACAAATACCCCGCAGCAGATGCGAACCTTCTGCAAATGCACCAAATCAATCCCGAAAGTAATTCAATAACATAAACGTCGATCGGCAAGTAAAATAATGTATTGCTTCCTCTCACCTTGAACTAAGATAAGCTTCGGGAAGCAAGAGGGATGTGATACAGTTATGTTAAAAAACTGTAACGTTTTGTATTTGTCATAACGGAGTAGGTGTACCGTTCTTTAATATTGAAGGGCAAACAAAAAGTAGCGGTGCACTATTTTATAGAGGCCATTCAAAGTCGACATGAGTAAAAAAGCATAAGGTGCTTGAATGTTACCTTCGTACCGTTATATCAATAGAGATTAAAGGCACGAGTCTTCGATCACTTTAAATCCGGGCACATTGTCGGTATTCCTTTGATGTGGCTGGAAAAGACGTCCGTTTGGACAATGGCTTAGAGATAATTTAGCGAAACCCCAGTCAGGTGGAAATCCGGCTTCTTTAAAGGACCCCTGACCACAACAGCAACGGTAGCCTAATTCATAATTCTATTGCTGTGACGTAGAATTTGCGAATATAGAGTATAATATGATATAGATATAAAAGATTTATATCTTCGTTTGTAGCGAATAGAACCAAATTTAACGAAACCGATTTTGGCATTTTTTCTGGTTTTTTCTTAACTAGGCTATATTATTATTTAAAAAAAAACATACTTAAAATGAAAAAATGTATACGGGATTTGTATTTTTATACATTTGTAACAAATTAACTTATAATACTGGAGGAATCGAAAGTTACGCAATGAGTAAGTAGCATAAGATATATTTTACCCCCACATATTCAGCTATAAAAATAAAAGAAAAAATATATTTTCTTAATTCGTTACATTCATAATAGTTAAAAATGTATACCTCAATATCTGATGAAATCGCCGTGAGGTACCGGTAGAGTAGAATAGTGCCTACCCGTTTAACAAGTATCGTTAGGGCTACTAAGGTACCAGAGCCGACAGTTAGCGGTGTATCCATTCTAAATAGAGTAGTTCAACTGCAACAAGGCGATAATAAATGGGCAGCAATGCATTCCCATCGCGAAACTGCGGCAATAATAGTCAAATTCCCCCATTTCTTGGGAAGGCCTAGGATTTTAAAGCAGTTATGTTGATAATGATGATGATTTGATAAATAACATATAACTATTACTTGCCTTAAATAAACCAACTTTATATTTTGACCTCATTAATATCAACATAAAAACATTACCAAGTAAAAGACTATAAAATAAAATGCTTAGATCAAAGTGTAGACCACGCTACCTCTTATGTATCCGATAAAGATGATTTCCTTCGTTAAATAAATGTTGAAGATAACACCGACGCTTCTTGTTAATATAAAAGCCGACAAGGGAAAATAGTGTATTATCGATAAATAGTTAACTAATATCAGAAATTTCACTTTAAAAAAACGTTATATGGATTTTGAAATCCGTTCTTTAACATGAGAAGTATTTGTTAATTAGACATATTATTTTTTATTAAGTAGCTACCATAGTTTATCTTTCTCGTATCGTAGGGCAATCACTCATAGTATTAATTTTGATAGCTATGTCGCCTAGTTTGTGATATTCCTGCCGACGCTTTTAACCACTATCTTATAATTTAATTATAACGCCAGTTGACAAATGAACTGTCTTATTGATTATTCCAATCTCAAAAGGTGTTACGCTTTGGTCATCCCAGTATTAATTTTTTAGGATCACACGGTGTTTTTAGAGCGGTCCTAAATTATTGATAATGATCTCATGCCCATTTAGATGTTCTTTGTGGCAACACAGAAATCGATGTAGGATTCTGTTAACAAAGCAAAAAAAAATTCTACTGTTCGAAAGTCTTATAATTAGAAAGTCGTATAAATTCTCTTTTGTTTTTGATTAAGTTCGTTTTACAAATTTAGTGCATTTGTCTTAAGCGTTAGAAAAACACAATATCAAATATGGCAACATTTTGTAAGTACTGTAGTATAACCACGAGTTCTATTTTCAATATGTTTGAAATAGAACATAAATTATATAATACAAAACACTTTTTTCTTATCTCATATTTCAAATATGCACCAGCCATTAAGCGAACCCGACCAATACAAAAGAATTACGGCAAAGAAAACAAACAAAAACAGGATTTCGTTGTAATCCACCATTCTTTGCAGCTTAGGCGTCCGTGCGTACGTTCCATATTTGTTTAAATTCAGAATTTTCAAAGGACACATCGATAAAACTACTCGAAAACTTCCGGACTACTGCTTCGTAAATAATTGGTGCGCCATTTATTTCCTTCTCCCGAAATCGGGCATTTTGTGTGAAATTGTAAAGTCGGAAACGAATTTACGATGTCTTTGTGATACGATATAAATCTCCGTAACGGCACGAGTCATTGTAAAATTAGGGCGCGCTGGATTGTGCCAATAAAAGCTTATATTTCTTTTTGAAGTGCTTATGTCACCAATTTATTAAAACGAGGACGTGGACATTTTATTTAACAGGGCGTGATATTTGTGATTTTTTCTTTCACACAATTTGGTAATATTCAAAGAATTGTGCAATCTCGAAATAGCCAATTTACGGAGTAGCAACTTTTTTCTTATCCGGTTAGAAAAAATCTAATTTAACATGGAATAGATAATAATCTTTTATAGGAAACCGTTTATCACAAAAGGCGTTAAATAGGCAAACATAAGTTTCGCAAAAAAGCTATTTATCAATTTCACACTGTTTTATATTTAGATAATCTGCCAAATTAATTAAAGGAAATGCAATTCATGACAGCAGGCGAAGTTAAAAATAGTATTCTAAGTGTAATAGTTTTACACACACATCGTTGTTCAAATAATGCATGCCACTAATGTATGTATTCAAATAATGTATGTAACACATATAGGTTTTCTCAAAATTTGCTTAATGGTTCCTCAGATGATTGTTATAATACGAAATTATTATTAGAATATGTTTGCAAAGGTAAAAAAAAGTAAAAATAATAATAGCAAAATATTTTTTTTCAATGAAATTGAAAGTAAGAAACATTTAATAGCATTTTGTTATACCTCCTAATACGTTTTCCTGCAAATTGACGGGAGCACCAGAAACAAGTAAAATGTGAAAAAGTATTGCAATGGTTAATTACAACTTACTGCATTTCTAACAATTCCTTTAATCTGATTGTGTTAAATGGCATCGGTTAAAAACGTAATCCGTTCCTTTCAAATGTACTTCTTTCCTAAAGTGAGAAAATGAGATATTGGTCCAATAACGGTTTTAGTAAAATTGGAGTGAGCAAAAAAAATGTGCACAAAAACGCGTCGTGGTCTATTGACCGTGACGCAACAATTGTTTAGAAGTTTGCCGAGACCCTTGAGTCCATCTTGTTGACTTCGATACCTTAAGAAAAAACTATAAAAGGCTCTTAAGTAGATTGGACGAAGGGTTCTATTGTGAATATTGTGTAATGCAGCGAAACGACGCAACGTCGCCCACAAAAGTTTTGCCCTCAACTTTGTGGTTGTCTTAGAAGTCGATTACGAAGTTTTTGCCGGGACTGTACCCAAGTACAATCCAGGTAGACCCCTTTTGCACAATTCAGCGTAACGCGAACAAAGTGGAGCCAGTTGGTGTTGCCACACTTGTCTGCGCGGGCGCATAGCAAACACGCCCAATTTCACGAGTGGTTAACTTCTGAATACATGTAACTAATTGTGACTATCAATACACGGCAAAATTTTTAAAATATTTTGCTACTTGCGCGAAAGCTTTAAGTTGCGTAAAATAGGCGGCTTTTAGATCAAGTTTATGAAAAAATATATAAATTTTTGGCGATGAATCCTATTTGTACTATTAATTAATAAATACTTTGTGATTTAGCAAATTTTTCTTGAACATACTCTATTTATTCATTCCGCTCTCAATTAAAAGATGTGTAGTTTAGAGTGTATCATTTTAAAACGGCAGTGTATTTTTAATTCTATTTATAAATACAGCTAAACCATATATGATTTTGATAAATATCTCAAACCTTTGATGAAAGGACTGCATTGTACCATCTATCAAGGATATGAATAAGCATTTGATTGATACAATTGTCAGTAATCAGACATGTCTGTCCGATTTTAGAGCGTGTCAAATCGATTGGTATGATCAACTATTAAAATTTTTATTTGTGTTTTATTTTTTAGTACTCCGTACCGTACTCTGGAAGGCTAGAGATTTAATGACTTATAATACACATCATAAGCTGCAGGTACCAATAGTGGAATAAGAAATCGAGAGTATACCTATCATAACGAAATGCTTCACTTTCCATAACATCTACTCAGTGTGGCAATAATAGGATTATACTAATAATTGATCTCATTGGCCATTACTTAGGGCATACGTCTGACTGTCGTCGTTACGTTAAAACGTCGGCAAGGTTGGTGATAATGATGTCATATATAATATCAATTCAAATTAGATCAAATGCATGCGTAGTTGGTGTACAAAATAAAAACTTATTTTTAACTAATTGATATAAATATGTTTATCTTATGTACAAAGTTTAATTTATCAAGGTTTAACTACACCAAAGCTAAGCTATACTTAAATTAGGATTCCAAAACTACAGAAATGTAACAGGAATAATAATGTGAATACATCACAGCGTAGGCATTTTATTGCTGAACGTGTTTTGTTATTTTTATTACTATCACTATTACATACGAATGTTATTGGCTTTTTTATGATCCTTCGATTCGGCGGTTAACCAACCAAATATTTATCAAAGTGAAAAAATCGAGGTAAATTTTATCCTTTCACACGATCGATCGATCCGACGAAACTTAGTTTCTGATTATCCAATTTCGTATATCGGTTGTAGCCACAAATCATTAAAAAAATTGTTTCGAATTTTGTGTCGGCCAAAAAGGCGGCCGGCTTTGTAGGCGTGGAACTTTGCAGCGTCCAAATTATGGCAATTTTGACACCTAAGAAGTGCTAAGCATTTTTCCTGCCCCCTGTAATTTTGTCGCTCTTGACTGATACAAGCGTCCGTGTCTCTCACCCGTTATCGATTTATTATCAACCTTATTCCCCTAAAAATAAGCAACTACCATACAAGGTATCAATGTAAGTATACAAACGCGAGCACCCGTTTATGAGTCCCTTAAAGTGTACGTGCCCATCAAAATCTGCTCCCTGATCATAACTCTCATGTTTTTTAATAATATTGCCTTTCTGCGGAGTCATTCTGTTTTAATGATGCGACCAATAGTACATTCTTAGATTGAGCGCTCTATAATTTAAAAAAAAAATGATGTCGGATCCGTTTGACGACTGCAGTAGTGGGAAAGAAAGCTACAAAATAACCCAGTTAATTTTACCTAGTTTATAAAATGTATTGGCTTTTAGGAAAACCTAATCAAGATTTTCAGTAAATATTAGGATTTATTTAATTGCGAAATATATTCTACAAAATACACATTCAATTGCGAAATTACAACTATGAAATTCTTAGTCTTTTTTGGAAATCGTATTGCTGAAATGCAGTTCGATTATAATTAAGTATATTTTAAATAAAAAAATCTCGATTTTCAAACGTTTATTTAACGGAAGGAGTAGCCAATTTTAGGGTGAGGATCCATTTTTTACCAACACAAAAAAAGTAGCAAAAATGAAGAATTGCCGATTGCTCGGGAGCTATTACCGCGCTATGTAATTAAGGGGTTAGTCTATGATTAAAGTTGCTGCCTACCTGTTAAATTAAATTAGGCGGTTTAAGGGTGGCGCTCGCGCATTCCGAGTTATAGCTTCGAATTAAACACAACCAAAAGGAAACAGAAAAGTATTAATTTACCGACTCATCGATTATTAAAGCGCACACGTGATAATGTTTTTTATGCATGTTCATTTTTTCGGGTTATGTTCCAAGTCCATTCATGTATCAGCTTATTATAAAAAGTTAATTAAAATAATATTCAGTCATTCACCTGATTTGGTGGTAAGTCACTTAAAGCACTTGTTTTACGGAAATCAGACGCCAGAAGAATTACAAATATTTAAATAAATAACACCTAGACATAGAACAAATACAAATATTCATCACATAAATATTTGTTCTGCTTTGGATCAAACCCACGACCCTATCATACCGCTGGACCATGTGTGCCATCAAACCCATCATAAATGGTGACGGGCCCGATGACAATGAAAGATTCTTCACAATTTTTCGTGATAAAATTTAAATGTCTCCAATGAAATTGAGCAAATTAACAACGCCAACACTGACAGACTAAACCCACCTTTGAGAATATCCCATCAATCATATGCTAAGTACCGCATCAAGAAACCTTGAATTTTGATCAGATATTCTTTTTACATGCAATTTTAACACTATTTTTGAGCAAAATTAGTTTGTTGTTTATTCAGTTAAGGGTTCCTTGACTTTAAAAATCTTTGTTGGTTATAAAGGCTGCAGCCGTCAAAAATTAATATATTTTGTTATATTCTAAAGAATTTTACATGAACTGAAAGAACACATAAAACATGTTACAATTAAAATTAAAATCTAAAATAATTTGTTCAATTTCAAGATCTACGAGATCATTATGAATTTTGTAAATTATTTAATTAGACCATTGTTACAATTGGTATACAATTGAAACATCTCTTGATATACAATTGAAACATCTCTTGAT